>CM035406.1:221703793-221763793 GCA_020310875.1 Ceratopteris richardii
ATCTCTGTGCATTCTTGACAAATAGGAGATACCACTCTTGAGTGTCAAGTTCATTCCAAGAGCATACTTTGCTTATTCCTTGTACTCGTGTGCATTCTATACACCCAACCCTATGTGTATGACTCCTATAAAAGGATTTTTTCTATTTGTAATCACACTAGTCACTATGAGCATTTGAAGTTTATTGTCTCATCCAAAGATAATAAGTTTTTTGAGCTAGTCAATATGCAAACCTATCTGTCTTGTATCAACTCTTTTTCCTTGATGCTTCTAAGTACATAATGCATTTTATTTCACTTATTGCATGCCTATAAGGTCTATTTGAGTGTCCATAAGTTCAAGGGCTAGTCTTGTGCCGATTGGTTGGACCGAACTTCATCACTTTGCAACTCACTTTTCTACCTCCTACAAGCTTCTCCAAGTTCTTTCAGTGGTATCTGAGCTAGCTCAAGATGGGTGAAGGCTTTCCCTCAATGATTGGCAAGCTTGATCAACACAACTATGCGGCTTGGAAAATCAAAATGGAGGCCTATTTGCAAGGTAGAAATCTTAATGGAATTGTAGCAAGTGATGAAAAAGCAAGTTCTACATAGTAAATTCTATTTCTGACTTTCTAATACCAAATATTAGATGCAAGACATCTCCAAGGACGTGGGATGCCCTCGAGAGTTTCTTTTCTGCTGGTACCAAAGCAAGAAAGAATCATCTTTGGAACAAGTTCAACCAAATGAAGAAGACAACTAAACAAACCATCACAGAGTTTGTTACCAAGATCAAGGAGGTTTCAGATTAGTAAGCATTCCTTTAAGAGCTTAGTGAAGAAGATTCTATCATGAGGCAACTTCTCAATGGCATTTGAAGTAATAAGCAATGGCAATCCTTCACCATGGCTTATGATCTCATAATGGATGTGCTAACTCTAGACTTCAATACCTTTCCTGGACAAATCTTCAATAAAGAGGCCAATAATAGCATAAAGGAATGTAACTCCTATCATGGTAATTCAATTAGTGCTCTATATGCAGATAAGAAAGATAAGAAGCTAACATGCAAGAAGAAGGAAGAAGATGAAGAGGATACTTCCCAAGCCAACCTCGCAAGCAAGAGCAAGTGGAAAGGGAATTAGAAAGGACCAAAGCATGACAAAGCTAAAGTTCAGAATGGTCAAACTTGTGAAATCTATGATAAGACCAACCACACTACTCAAAATTGTTGGTTCAATGGAAAGACCCATAAAGGAGGTGGATGAGGTGGATATGGAAGCAATAGGGGTAGAGGTGGACACAACTTCAACAATAACAATAGAGGCTATAATACAAGGGACTTCAAAAATTATTCAAAAGATCAACCACATGAAGACTCATTGCTTCTTATGAATCTAAGATAGAAAGAAGGTAAAGAAGATGATCATTTTTTCTACATAGATTTCATATGTCCAAATCATGTTGCACGCAACATTGATCTTTTTTTTTATTTGGAAAGTCCCAAGCATAGACATGAAGTTGAAACAGGGGATGACATGAAGCAAAATTTGGAGAAAATTGGTAATGTCAAAGCTTCCAACGGTAGGACAAACATTCTGAGTAAGGTTCTCTATGTACCCAATATCACTAAAAACCTAATAAGTGTAGGCCAAAAAGTTGAAAAAGTCTTGCAAGTTAGGTTCACCCAACATGTAATTGAAATTTTTCTCTAGCAGAGAATATGTCCATGTGGTATTCTTTTAAGTATTGCAAAGAGTTAAAGATCTATCATCCTATTGAACCTATGCATATATTCAAGAATGTTGGTTACTCATTATGGCAACATCTTCTTCGATCAAAAGACACAAAAACATCAAGAAATGATTTAAAGGCTTATAAATCAAAACCAAAATTATGGATAATATTTTACTTTGGATGATAGGAGCTTATCTAGGTTAAAGAAACATCATTGGTATAACTTTCTGAAGCACTTTCTACCTCTTGTTATTGATAGATGTGTAACAAAAGGGGTACGAGTCATGCTCTATCGTCTTGGATAACTTACGATGTAATTATCATGCTTTTATGTTTAATATATGAGATTATTTGATATCTTTTCTTTATGAATTAATTCCTTTACAATTTCATTTATGATTGTTAATAGATGGATTACATCTAAAGATATTAGGAGAGACTAGATCCCAAAAAAGAAACATGAATGTAGGGAGCTACTATGTCTTATGGAAAAATAGCTTCCAACATCATTTTTTTTATATTCACATACATTTATTGATTCATCTTGTGAATGAAATAGACATTCTAGGATCTATAAACACTCGATGAATGTTTTGGGTTGAGTGATTTATGGGGATATTAAAAGGTTATGTGTGACAAAGAGAAGAACCAACAAGATCCCCTTCTCTCAAGCAGTTATCACATGCTAGTTCAAACAATGCGAACCTTATAGATAGCAACCTTGGCTACCTAGGAACCATTGTTGGTATCTACAAAATATCAGTTCGTATCTTGAAACATATAAAAAATTATATATTGTATGATATAGTTTATTAGTTTTTAAGCACATCATAATGAAGTTTTGTTTTTTATATTTTGATAGGTTATGTTGCAGGTTGATTGGTTTTGAGCGAATTATAAAGGTAATAAATCCACATTGAGAGAGGAAGTATCTAGGTTTTGTGCAATTGACTTTTTGAAAATAATGGGATTAACAAGAGAGCAATGTATTCTTCCTATTCATATTGAATAAAAACCTTGAAGCTCATCCTTTGATGGCAAGGCATTCATGTTCAACCTAGAGGTCATTGATTGTTGATAAACTTATTATTAGATAGTTTAACGAAATTCATTTTGATGATTCATCATCAAACGTTGATTTATTGGCATCTTAGAGAGAAATTCGTTGATTGAAGAAGAGTCCATTATGAGGTAAATTCTCAATGGGATTAGAGGTGACAAGCAATGGCAATCTTTCACCAGAGCCTAGTATCTCATCATGGATGTGCAAACTCTAGACTTCAACATCTTTCTTGGACAATTCTTGAATTAAGAAGCCAACAATAGCATAGGAAGGTAACTCCTATCATAGTAATTCCATTTTTGCTCTATATGCAGATAAGAAGGACAAGAAGTTGAAAGGAAAGAACAAGGAAGAAGATGAAGAGGAGACTTCCCAAGCCAACTTTGCAGGCAAGAGCAGGTCGAAAGGGAAGAAGAAAGGACCAAAGCATGAGAAGACCAAAGGCCAGAATGTTCAATCATGTGCCATTTTTTGTAAGACCAATCACACCACTCAGAATTGTTCATTCAATGTGAAGACCTAGAAAGGAAGTGGAAGAGGTGGGTATGGCAACACTAGAGGTGGAGATGAACATAAATTCACTAAGAACAAAAGAGGCCATAACAGAAAGAACTACAACAATTATTATGAATATTAGCAACATGAAGACTCATTACTCTTAATGAATCTAAGCCACAAGGGAGGTAAAGAAGATTATCATTTATTCTACATAGATTCAAGATTCTCAAAATATGTTGTAGGCAACATAGGTCTCTTATGTAACTTAGACAGCCCAAAGCATAAACATGAAGTTCAAATAGGGGGTGACACAAAGCATACTGTGGAAAAGATTGGTAATGTCAAAGCTTCCAATGGTAGGACAAATACTCTGAGCAAGGTACTATATGTTCCCACTATTACAAAGAAACCTAATAATTGTAGGCCAAATAGTTGAGAAAGGATTGCAAGTTAGGTTCACCCAACATGGAGCTTTTGTGGAAGATCCATGTCAAGGCTTCAAGAAGATAGCCAGAGGTTAGAAGCATGGTAGGCTTTTATTTTTGAAGCAGGAGAAACCAAAAACATAGCTCTACTCAACTTTAGGTCTCAAACCCTAAATGAGCATGAAGTGTGGCATAAGAGGCTAGCTCAAATGAATGAAAGAACTTCAAAGGATATATAAAGGGATCACAGTGTTCTTGGATTACCAAAAATGTCAAATCAACACATGATCAACAAATATGATGCAAGTCAGATTGGGAAGGATCAAAGTCAACCATTCAACCACAAAAGCTACATCCACAACTTACTGGAATAAAGACATACATATGTATGGGCACCAAGTCAAGAACCTTCATTGGCATGATCAAGGTATTATGTCCATTTATTGATGACCATAGTTGATGGACTATTTTGTACTTTACCAAGAGTAAGAATGAAGTTTTTGATTGCTTCAAAAAGTATCTAGCATATGCGGAGAACCATACAAGTAGGTCACTCAAGAAGCTCAAATCTAATGGAGGCGGAGAATACTTCTCCAAAGATTTTGATGAATTCTTGTAGGATAAAGTTATCAAAAGGGAAGTGACTACTAGGTACTCTCCTCAACCGAATGGAATTACAAAGAGAAGAAACAAGACATTGGTTGGATAAGCTAGAACAATGCTTGAAGAGAAGAAGTTGTCACATTATCTATGGGCAAAGGCTAATTCAAGTATTGTGTACCTTGTCAATAGGCTACCATCCAAATCACTCAAAGGTACGAATCCTTATGGAGCATGGAATGGAAGAAAACCTAGTCTTGGACATTGCAAGGTATTTGGTTGTTTAGCATATGTTCATGTACCATCACACATAAGAGAAAAGCTAGATGAAAGGACAACAAAGGTAGTGTTTATTTTGTATGACTCAACTCAGATGGGTTATAGGTTCTATAAGCCTTCAACCAAGTAATTCACTACAACTAGAGATGTTGTGTTTGAAGAACATAGGTTTTGGTATGATGAAGAAAAACAAAAGGTAACTCTACCATATGATCTTGATTTTGATTCTCATCAATTAGGAAGCAAGCATGATATAGAGGTCTGGGATCTAAGAACTGATACAAATGATGACCAAGATCAAAAGCAAAAGGATTAAAAGCTATGGAAGTGAAGAAGTAAAGCAAAGATGCAAGATTGTGGAGAATTCTCCTAGCAAGCACCTAAAAGATCAACAAGAGAGAAAAGAAAACCAAAAAGATATGGATATGATTCCTTATTTCTTACAAAGCATTCAATCTACTTGGCAAAAGACTCAATTTCAAAGGAGCCTCTAACTATGAAGAGGAAAAGTGAAACTATAATTTGGAAAAGGCCATGAAATAAGAAATAAATGCATTGAAGGAGATGGACACTTGGGATTTGTTTCCAATGTCACACAATCAAAAGGTAATTGGTTGCAGATGGGTATATAAACTTAAACAAAGCTTGAATTGATCAGTTTGTAGGTACAAGGCAAGATTAGGTACCAAAGGATACTCACAAACACATTGTATAGACTATAAGGAAACTTTCTCATGAGTTGCACAGATAACTACGATCATAACATTGATAAGCGCAGTTGTTGCAAGAAATTGGAGACTCCTCCAATTTGATGTAAAAAATGCATTCTTAAATGGTTAGATAAGTGAAGTGGTATACATGTCACAACCACCAGGTTTTGAAAACCCTAATCATACATCTTATGTTTGCAAACATAAGAAATCATTGTATGGATTGAAACAAAATCCTAGAGCTTGGAATTATAGGTTGGTTACATACCTTCAAGATGAAGGCTTCAAACCTAGTAACTCACATCCTTCTTAATTCATCAAAATGGATCACAATCAGGTTATCCATCTATGTCTATATGTAGATGATCTTATTGTAATAGGTGGTGATCTAAATGGCATTCACTAGATCAAGTCACATGCAAGAGGAGTTCAAAATCAGTGACTTAGGTGAGCTCACATATTTGCTAGGTATGCAAGTGATTAATACAAGTGGAGGGATGTATCTAACTCAGAGAAGATACATTGAAGACCTACGTCTCAAGTTTAGAGTGGAAAACACAAAGCTTGCATGTACACCTTAGAAATTGAACCATCAGCTAAGTGTTTAGGAAGGTGAGTAGATTCATGATCCTAAAGAGTTTCAAAGCTTAGTTGGTAGCTTGATATATGCTACTCAGAGAAGGCCAAGCATATCATATAGTGTGGGAGTGCTTACTTAGTTCATGCAATCACTAAGAAGGTGACACATGGATGTTGCAAAGAGAGTACTCAGGTACCTCAAAGGGACACTTAATGAACATATCTATTATCCTTACTCTTCATATTTGGATATCAAAATCTATTCAGATGCAGATAGAAGAAGTACCTCTGGATACTTAGCATTTGTAGGCTCAAAATTGGTGTCATGGAGTTTCAAGAAGCAACCAATAGTTTCTTTGTCTTGAATTGAAACAGAATATAGAGATCTAACTATTCAACTCAAGAAGTAATATGACTCAAGGAGTTGTACTCAGATTTGTGACTTGTAAGTTCCAAACATCACTTACTTGGAGATAATGTAAGTTCCATGCATCTAGCTACCAATCCAGTTTTCATGCAAGGACAAAGCACATAGAAGTCCATTACCACTCGGTAAGAGAGAAGCTTATGGAAAAATAAATTGATATTTCATTTGTTCCTACTGAGAAGCAAATAGTAGACATGATGACAAAGGCACTTGATGGGATAAAGCCTTGTAGATTCAAAGCTATGGCACGTATACAACCTTTCAGAGAATAAAGACTCAAGCATAATTTATATTCAAGGGGAGTTGTTGGAACATCAAGCTTTCATTATGCTTGAGGTGGACATGATCTCCATCAAATCCATCATTTGAATGATGCCACATATACTCCTTGTGGAGTTTTATTTGCATTCATTTATTGTATTGAGTGATTAACCACATATGATCACTTTCTTATGTAAGTTGGAAAGCATTTACCCCTGTAAAAGGGAGAAGTAAAAGGGCTAAAAGCCATGAGTTAGAAGTGGTTGGGATTGATTCTCAATCAATCAATCAAAAAGTAGATATTACTTCAAGTTTCTCTTTTCCTAGATTGTAAGAAAAGATGCCAATCAATCTAAACAAACAGATCCTTCTATTTTAATACATAGACTCTTTAATGATTGCTTTGTGCCATCTTCTATTCTGTGCTCCTTCTTCCTTACACTTAGTCAAATTGTAGAGATTGTTGCTCTCTCTAGGGAGCTTCAAATCTAGTGTTTAAGAATTGATTAGAAATTTTTGACTGCCTAGTTTATGTATACAAATTTTCAAGTCATTTGGTTCATTAATGTCAAGGAAATTCAAGTTTTACTGTCTTGAGGTCATTCTCTACAAATCCCTAAAAAATCGAGATGACACTAGTTCAGTGTTAAGGTGTTTTCCCCTTCTATAGTTGTTATGAATTAGGGCTTTTATGCATTATAGCAATCCAAACCTATTTATGACATGCTCGTAAGAGGAGTTTTTCCTATTTTTTACTATGCTAGCTGCTCTCAATGTTTGAAGTCACAACTTCCATCCATTTTTTAGAAGGTTTTTATGAGCTAGTCAAGGTGCAAGTTATCTATTTTGATCAAATTGTTCTTATTGATGTTCCAAAGTACCTATTGGGTTTTATTGCACTAATCACAAGCCTACAAAGTCTATATTACATATCCAAAGAGCTAGGGCTGGTCCTATCCCGATTTGCTGGAACAACTTCACCATTTGATAACTCAACTTTCCAAACCTCTCCAACTTTCTTTATTTCTTCATTTGGTTGAACTCATTGCAAAGATGGTTCTTCCTTGCCTTTGTACTAGAAAAAAAATAAAGTCTCTAGAGCATCTTAAGTATCTAGAGATGTCTTGCATCCTCCAATATGTGGTAAAAGAAAATTAGAGATAAATTTGAGTATGTATGACCTTGGTTTAGCATCCCTTGCATACCAAAGTTTGAGCCTATCTATTTCATCTTGAGTAGGTCCTTCTTTGGATCTTGGAATAGGCATGGCTTCATCACCTGATATAATCCCAAATAGATTTCTTCCTTGCAAATTAGCCTCCATTTTGATTTGCCAAGTAGCATAATTGTGTATATCAATCTTCTCAATCATTGATGGAAAGCCATCTCCCATCTTGAAATTGCTCTAATACCACAAAAGAAAACATGGAGAAGTTTGGAGAGGCTTGGAAAGGTGAGTTGTCAAGTGGTGAAGTTGGTCTAGAAAAATAGCATAGGACCAACCCTAGATTTTTGGATACGTAAAGTAGACCTTGTAGGCTTGTGATTAGTGCAATAAAACCTAATAGTTACTTTGGAACATCAACAAGAACAAGTTGATGCAAAGCACATAACTTGCACCTTGATGTTGAGTTGTCAAGTGGTGAAGTTGAAGAGTGAGCAGCAATCTGTCCAAGTTGACTGAGTCTGAGGAAGAAGGAGCAGAGAACAGAAATGGCACCAACCAATGATCAAAGAGCATATGTATTGCTTCAAATCAACAATCCAATTATTTTAAAAAGTTTTGGAGTCTTTATATAGACCCTTGAGGATATACCCACGCCTTTTCTTCATGGATTTGAATTTGAAAGTAGGTAGGTTTGGTAATTTAGATTGATTGGAATCTTTTCCTACAATCTAGGAAAAGAGAAACTTAAAAATATATTTACTTTTTGATTGATTGATTGAGAATCAATCCCAATCACTTCTAACTTGTGGCTTGTAGGCTTTTTATTCTTTCCTTTTACAAAGATAAATACTCTGGAAGTCACGTAAGAAGGTAATCATATGATCGAACTCTCAATACAATAAATCAGTGCCCTACAACTCGTATATGTGGCATCATTCAAATGATGGATTTGATGAAGATCATGAACACCTCAAACTTAATGAAAGTTTGATGTTCCAACATGTATGTGACTATATGTGTGTGGATATGTGTATCTCTATGTGTAAGTGTGTTTATGCATAGTGTGTGTATGTGTATATGTGTGTATATGTGTATGTGTGTTTCTGTGTGTGTAAGTAAATGTGTGTGTATGTGTATGCATATGTGTGTATTTGTGTATGTATATGTGTTTGTATGTGTATGCGTGTATGTGGGCTTTCTGTGTGTACGTATATGTGTGTGTATGTGTATGTGTGTCATTGCATGTGTGTTTATATGTGTATATGTGAGTGTATCTCTGTGTATATGTTTATGTGTGTGTATGTATGTGTGTGTATGTATATGTGTGTATGCATATGTGTGTATGCATATGTGTGTGTATGTATGTGTGTGTGCATGTGTGTATATGCATGTGTGCATGTATGTATGCATGTGTGTATGTATGTATGCATATGTATGTGTCTATGGATGCGTGTGTATGTATGCATATGTATTTGTAAGCATATATGTGTATGTATGCATGTGAGTGTATGTGTGTGTATGTTTGTGTGTATATTTGTATGTGTGCATGTCTATGTGTGTGGCGCTACATGTGTGTGTATGTGCTTGTAAGTATATGCATATGTATGCGTGTTTAAGCATTTGTATGTATATGTGTATGTGATTGTATGTGTGTGTATATGTGTATGTAGATGTGTATGTGCATGTATGCATGTGTATATGTATCTATGCATGTGCTTGTGTGTGTCTCTTGTGTGTGTATGTCTATGTGTATGTGTGTGTCTCTATGTGTTTGTGTGTATATGTGTGTATGTGTATGTGTGTGTGTATGTGTGTATGCATGCATGTGTGTATGCATGTATATGTGTATGTGTATGTGTTTCTGCATGTATGCATATGCATTTGTCTGTGTATGTATTGTTGGGATAGATGGATGGATACCACAAGAGGATGAGTTGGTACTGCTAATCCCTGCTTTGTACCCGCCCTCTTCCACTTTAGAGTTTGATAGTAGGCCCCTTTAGCTTGCTAATGACACTAAATAAGTGCCTATGTACTTTGGAGATGATGCAACAAAAAATTTGATAAAAAAACATAACATTGCAACTAGCTTGTGACAAAAGAAACTTGCTAATTTGGTCTTGACACTTGCTGACTCTTTTGCTGAGTGCTCATAGTACAATAGCAATTAGAAAAATTCCTTTTGTGTGTATCTAATTATCTTAGAGAGCTAATGATTCAAAGTGGAATAACTTAAAATGATCAACCATACACTGAGCAATCGACTTAGCAAGTGAAAGCTTACCCCTGATTAAAGGAGCTACATAGAGAATGACCAGAGACCACTTTGACGCAAATTTATCTCTATTGGATGAATCAAAATTCTTCAAATTTTGATAGCTTGTAGTAGACTTTGTGCTGGTTCCAACAAGCTATAGAACTTGAAAAATGACTGAGATATGAGCATTCAAAGTATATTGTTCTGAGTGTACATAGCAGAGATTAAGATTGATGTGATCAATAATGTAATGTATTATGGAACAATGTTATAAATGGTCATTGGCATATATATGATGCCCAATGATGGTGATAAGAGTAGGCTATAGTGGAAGCCACTCAACATATACAAATAATCAGCAATAAGCTCAGTAATGGGGGCCCTATTGGCCGCGAGACTACAAGTCTCTTTTATAGCGACTTTCTTCAAATTTGAATTTAAATTCAAATGAGGCTCCACCTAAAAATGCTTCCTATAAATGAGGAGATATTCTCTTATGAGAAAATCATAGTTCTTTATTCTCTTAACTCCACGAGATGAGTGGAAGTACAATATTCATCCAAGATCAAAATCTTTTACAAGTGGTAAGTATTCAATTGTTAAAAGCAATAGTTCACATAGTTGCACATATTTCCTTTCAAGTCTAGCCAAGTGCAAAGGCTTGTGTACTTGCACCAACATGTATGTGTATGTGTGTGTGTGTGCATGTGTATGCATGTGTGTGTATGTGTATGTATATATATGTATGAATGTGTATGTATGCATGTGTATACATGTGTATGCATGTGTGTATGTGTATATGTGTCTATGCATGCGTGCATGTATGCATGCATGTGTGTATGAATGCATGCATATGCATGTCTATTAGTTTGTATGTGTATGTGTGTGTCTATATGCACATGATTGTATGTGTGTGTATATGTGTGTGTATATGTGTATGTGTGTGTGTGGCTTTGTTTGTGTATGTATCAGTGTGTGTAATTGTATATGTGGTATGTGTGTGTGTCTATGTTTGTTTATGTGCATGGGTGTGTATGTGTATGTGTGTGTGCCTATGTGTGTGTATGTACATGTGTTTGTATGTGTGTATGTGTGTGAATTTGGGTGTATGTGGATGTGTGTATGTGTATATGAGTGTATGCATGTGTATGTATATGTGTGTATGTGAGTATACATGTGTGTGTGTTTGTGTGTGTGTATGTGTGTGTATGCATATGTGTGTGTATATGTATATATGTGTATGCATGTGTGTGTATGTCTGTATGCATAAGCATGTGTATACATGCCTTTTGTATGCATGTGAGTGTATATATATGTTTCTATATGTGTATGTGTGTGTGTGTGTGTCTATGTGCATATGTATATGTGTATATGGATAAGTGTGTATATGTGTGTCTATGTGTGTAAATGTAAATGTGTTTCTATGTGTTGATGTGTATGTGTATGTGTTTATGTGTGTCCATGTGTATGTGTGTCTATACATGTTTATTTATATGTGTGTATGTGAGTGTATGTGTGTGTGTATATGTGTAGATGTGTGTATGTATGTGTGTACATCTATGTGTGTATACATATGTGTGTGTATGAATATGTGTGTGTATGTATGTATGCATATGCTTGTGTATGCATGTGTGTGTATGTATGCATGTGATTGTATGTGTATGTATATGTGTATGTGTGTTTGTGGATGTCTCTATGTGTGTGTATGTATATATGTGTGTGTATATGAGTGTATGTATATATGAGTGTATGTATATATGAGTGTATGTGCATGTGTGTGTATATGTAGTGTTTCCTCGATCAGAAAATATCTTCAATCAAAAGCTTCTTATCCCTTGAGAATAGCAGAGGAGATTAAAAACTAGGCCAAACTTCCACAAGATAAGAGAAAATCCTACCTGAAAGAGTGGATAAGATATGAATCAGAGAAATGCTATTATAGATTTGAATCAATCGATACAATAGCTTTTGGAAAAAGCTTCTTGACAATGGTTCTACCTCTCGACCACCCCTTAAGCTATCACAATCTCATTTACACTCGTAGTCTCAATCACACTCTCACACTCACTCTCAATCACAAGGAAATTCTTTAATTGTTGGCCTCTTCCTAGTTGACGCAACAAATCTCCTTCAAAATAGAGTTTATCATCGCCAAGAAAGTGTGTGATCCACCAAATATAGAAAAGTTGGCTCTCCCCATGTCACATGCAAAACTTTCCCAAAGGCATGTGTTTGTATTAGTCAAGTGCTTTCTTTAGCACTACATGTCCAGAAATAGAAGAAAACCAACAAAAATACATATTTGAAGATATCTGTAAGTGTGCATGGCAACAGGTATGCTTCGAAACCAGAGATTCAAATAGAAATAGAGAAGCCCACATTTTTTTTAACTACCTAAAAAAGGTAACTTTTCCAAGACTTGTAACTCTAAAAAGGTGAGGGATTAGCTCAAGCTTATGACACATAAAAATGTTCAACTTTTCTATCTACACAATAGTGCTAGAGATGAGCTATATCAAAATCCACCTCCAAGTATCACGTTTGAGCCTTACAAGTTTAGAAATTCTATAAAAAGAAAAAAATCAAGGAATTTTTTTAGAGTGACCTAAATGTAGAGCCTTAAACAAGGTACTTAAGACAAGATTCACAAAAAATTTACAAAGACACTTTTATTCTCATATGTATGCTCTACCTTTCTCTCATATAGCATTTCTCTTAATTCTGTCATCTTCATGCTCAATTTTCAACCAGAAAACATGATGCAGATAAGGTTTAGAGAGAGAATATGACACTTATCATCCCTAGTTTTTGACTACATGTAAAAAATGTCCTAGTTATTCATTGTAGAAATTATCCCCACAATGTAATTCAAAAAGTTCAAAATTAATTATTTCACCATTGAAAGGCCTATTATAGTATATGTGTATGTGTGTGTATGTATATATATGTGTATATGTGTGTATGAATATGTGTGTATGTGTATGTGTGTGTATATATGCATGTGAGTGTATGTGTGTGCATATGTGTATGTGTGCATGTGTGTGTCTATGTGTATTTATATATGTGTGCATATGCATATGTATGTATGTGTGTATGTGAGTGTATGTGTGTGTCTATGTATGCATGTGTGTGCATACCTGAACATTTGTGTGTATGTGTGCTCCTCTTCGATGTGCTCTCTCTCTCTCTATCTCCCTCTCTCTCTGACTCTTGAGCTATCTCTTGTCAGATCCCGCCAGAAATGTGCTGGGAAAAATCCCTTTTTTTATTGTTTGTATATGTGTATATGTGTGTATGCATGCATGCATGTATGCATGCATGCATGTATGCATGCATGTGTGTATGTATGCATGCATATGCATGTCTAGTAGTTTGTATGTGTATATGTGTGTCTATATGCACATGATTGTATGTGTGTGTATATGTGTATGTGTGTGTGTGGCTTTGTTTGTGTATGTATCAGTGTGTGTAATTGTATATGTGGTATGTGTGTGTGTCTATCTTTGTTTATGTGCATGTGTGTGTATGCGTATGTGGGTGTGCCTATGTGTGTGTATGTACATGTGTTTGTATGTGTGTATGTGTGTGAATTTGGGTGTATGTGGATGTGTGTATGTGTATATGAGTGTATGCATGTGTATGTATATGTGTGTATGTGAGTATACATGTGTGTGTGTGTGTTTGTGTATATGTGTATGTGTGTGTGTCTATGTGTGTGTATGTGTGTGTATATGTATATATGTGTATGCATGTGTGTGTATGTATGTATGCATAAGCATGTGTATACATGCCTTTTGTATGCATGTGAGTGTATATATATGTTTCTATATGTGTATGTGTGTGTGTGTGTGTGTCTATGTGCATATGTATATGTGTATATGGATAAGTGTGTATATGTGTGTCTATGTGTTTAAATGTAAATGTGTTTCTATGTGTTGATGTGTATGTGTGTGTGTTTATGTGTATGCATGTGTATGTGTGTCTATACATGTTTATTTATATGTGTGTATGTGAGTGTATGTGTGTATGTATATGTGTAGATGTGTGTATGTATGTGTGTACATGGATGTGTGTATACATATGTGTGTGTATGAATATGTGTGTGTATGTATGTATGCATATGCTTGTGTATGCATGTGTGTGTATATGCATGTGATTGTATGTGTATGTATATGTGTATGTGTGTTTGTGGATGTCTCTATGTGTTTGTATGTATATATGTGTGTGTATATGAGTGTATGTATATATGAGTGTATGTATATATGAGTGTATGTGTATGTGTGTGTATATGTAGTGTTTCCTCGATCAAAATGCCTCCTCAAGGATCATTGTAAATAGAAAATTTCCATCATCTTGTCCTCTGAAAAGAGCTCTAATTGGACAAGGGTGTCCCATGCCTGTCCATCTTTACCATTGTGGTAGACAAATCTCAATTGTTGCAAGAGAAAGTCATGAATCGCTTTAACTGGGGCATTAACCGAGAGAGAGAGAGAGAGAGAGGATTTTGGGATTTTGGGCTGTAGCTCCGAGAGCTTAATAGTAGATTTGGGCTGTAGCTGGTAGCAAAAGACGACACAGAAGATCTGGCGGCATGTAAGAGCGGATCAAGGATGAGTTGACAAGCAAAAGGTCTTCAAAGATCAGCCTTTTCAATAGATTCCTTACATCACGAGGTCGACGATAAGTCCAAATGCTATGGTTCGCCTTAGCACTATCACCTGTCACTTCGACGCAGCACGTGATTATAAAACGGTTGAACAAAGACAAACTTTCGTCCGTAAGCATGTCCATATCTGAATTAAGCGGCAGAACATAGCGTTTCAAGCATTATTTGGTCAGATGTGAAGTGGGCACAACAATAAGGATGTCACAATTGAAGTTGGCGCATGGAGAGAGAGAGAGAGAGAGAGAGAGAGAGAGAGAGAGAGAAGAGAGAGTGGATTTTGCATGTCGCTGAGACGTAAGAGCTTTAGCGGTGGGCTTTGACTATAAAGAGAGATAAAATGTGAGGCGACAGGTTGATTGGATTGACGAATGAAAGGGCGAAGATTATCAAAGTTGTTAGCGAGTTTCTATTATTGTTGTCCATATCTCAGTTAAGCCTCAGAACTTAGCATTTCATGCATTATATGGTCACATGTGAGGTGGGCACAAGCATAAGGAGGTCCTATATAAAGTGGGCACATAAATAGAGAGAGAGAGAGAGAGAGAGAGAGAGAGTGCACAGTGGATTTTGGGTGTCCCTGAGACGTAAGAGCTTTAGAGGTGGGCTCTGAGTATAAAGAGAGATGAAATGTGTGGCGACAGGTTGATTGGATTGACGAAGGGAAGGACTAAGATGATGAAAGATGTGAGCGAGTATCTATTATAGTTGTTCAGGACAGAGACCGAAGTGGAATGCTTCTGAAGAGTGCTGTCTTCAATCTCCACAGCGACATGTGTAGTTAGCAGAGAAAGCTACTAAAGCGCGAGCAGACAAGCAGACAGAAAGGAGAGATCCAGGAAAAGATGGAGCCGTCATCCGCCATTTCCAACTCCAATCTTACATCGTGGATTAGCTGCAAAGTACGGCGAGGTGTCGCAATTGCAGATACAAGCGTGCCGCGCTACCAACATTAGCACACAGCCCATTTCATATTGTTTCGCTGCTTTCATCGGAAAATGTCTGTCTACAATCTGAAGCGGAAATGGAATGTTTAGTACTTATTTCATTAGTATCTTGCTTTCTTCCTCGGTAGTGCATCTCTGGTTGAGAAAGCAAGGGCAGGATTCTAGTAGCTTGATATCTCATCAGGATTTTATCTACTACCTTGTCCGGACTTCACGCATTTGTAAATATGTCTTTGTTTTCTTTTTTTTTTTGGAGAGTACAATGAATTGGAAACACATTCACACATCCAACTCATAAGGTAGAGGCATTCATCCTTGAAAAACTCAAGATATGTCCAGCCAAGACTTGAACACGAGACATTCTCTCAGAGAACTCAAAAGGACTCAAGGCATCAAACCACCAGGCTACACGGGCTTGGGCTATGTCTTTGTTTATTATTCGCTCATGTTTTAACGAATGCAAGCTTAGATAAACAAACAATAAAAATAACTAGCTGCAATTCTATTTGTTTGGTGAGCGACATGCCTTCACAGACCATGACTTTAGTCCATTTGTACTCAAGGGCTATTCCTTGCAAGCATTTCCTATGATAATAATCGTACTAAAAGCAATTAGTATGAGGGCAAGATTTAAGTCCACTTGTATATGGACACTACAAGGGCAATTCCCGGCAAGTATTTCCTATGGTAATAGGAAAGTTGGTCATCATATGAACTCGGTACAAAACTGTTGGTGTAAACCACAAGCCTACACATTTGGCTTGAAAGATATCATGAAGACTCTACATGCATGAAAAACCATAGAAACATATGCTAGTGATTACTTACCACTTTACCTCATTGTAAAAGTCAATTTGACTTAGAATCTTTTGTAATCACCTACCCAAATGATTCGTGGAAAAGTTAGTTCACTTGATTGAGAGAATATCTCCAAGTTTTTAGAAGCTTGATTAGAAGGAGCCAAGAATTTGAATTTGAATTCAAATTCTTACACATTCCATATAAAAGGTGATCTTGAAAAGTCACGGTGTGAGACATCACTCCCGAGCTTCATTCTACTGTCATTGAGTCTGTGTTAGCACTACATCATAGTCTACACCTCTCTACACCAGTAGGCAATGTTTGTCAATGGGATTGTACACAAGTGTTAATTCATAGATATTCACCTTATTCATATCTGTATTCTCTGATTGTCTACTCAAAAGTCTGTCAACTTGTCAAGGGCATATCTCAGCCAATACTCCACCAAATTCAGTGATTCAAAGCTTGTTGGATTCAGCTCAAAGTCATCTACATTCTGACAAAGTTTGAAGTGATTTCATTCAGCCAATTCAGAGAAATCTTTGTCGAGGTGCTCACTGGTATATCTCTGCTACAGTCCTAAAAAGTCGGGGGTATACCAAATCTTGCTAAATTAATTTCTCTTAGCATAGTTCATTATTTTACATCATTCCACTTGCAAATGGTAGCTTACTAAGCTAATTGAATACCTCTAGAAGGAATTTTATCAATTTCTACTGTGCTGGTCACACTGAGCAAAACATTGAGCAGGTATGAAGACCAAAATAGAAGGTTTTCTTGACTTTGTGACTTCCAAAGTTATCTGTTTTGATTCAATCATTGCACACTTCATTTCGAAAGGACATAGGCCATTTCTTTGTGTCATTGGAAAGCTAAGGGATTCTACTAATCAATTCTGAAGCTATAGAGGGCTGGTACAAAGCAGGTTTTAGCAGTACCTACTCAATCTCTTGGATCATCCATCCATCTTTCCCAACAGTGGTATAAGAGCAAATAAGGTAAAATGGGAGATGGTTTTCCTTCATTTATTGACAAATTGGACAGGAACAATTACCAAGCTTGGTCTCTAAGGATGAAGACCTACTTACAAGGAAGGAGTCTCTATGGATACATCTCAAGAGATGAGGAATTGCCCTCATTCAAAGCAAGAGGCTTGCCAACCAAGGAGGAGCAAGAAAAACTCAACACATGGTGTGCAAGGGATGCATTGGCAAGGTCTTATCTACTCAACTCTATATCTGACTTTCTTTTATCTCATATCAGAAATTGTAAGACTTCCCAAGAGACTTGGGAAACCTTGTCATCATATTTTTCCTCCAATACAAGGGCTAGGAAAAATCAGTTGTGGATTGAATTCACAACACTAAGGAAGCAACCTAAGCAAGCTGTTTCAGAATTTGTGACCAAGATCAAAGATGTTGCAGATCAGTTAGCAAGCATAGGAGAAGAGATTGAAGAGGAACAAATTGTAAGGTAGGTAATCAATGGGATCAAGGCTGATGACAAGTGGGAAAGCTTCACCACTGCAATGGATCTCTACATGGACATGCACACTACAGATCTTACAACTCTCATGGGTCAACTATTCACACATGAAGCAAAGCTTACCAAGAGTGGAGATACTACCAAAGGTAACAACTCTTCTGCCCTATACACTGATAAGAAATCTAAGGATAAAGGCAAGAGTAAGAAGGTGGAAGATGAATGCTCTACCTCCCAAGCCAACTATGCAGGGAGAGGTAGATCTTCAAGAGGTAGGGGTAGAGGAGGTAAGCAAGGTAGGGGGAGACCCTATAACTCATGACCATGTAATATTTGTGGTTTATCAAATCACACCACAGATGAGTGTTACACGAATTACAAAAATCAGAGAGGAAGAGGCTACCAAAGAGGTGGATACTCTCAGTCTAGAGGAAGGTTCAACCATCACCAAGGCCACAACAACAATTATAACAACAACTACAACAACAATTACAATGGCAACTACCAAGGAGGATTCAGAAACAGAAAGGACTACAACAACTACACAGAGGAGCAGGACGACTCTCTCTTGATCATGAACATGACTTCAAAGTCAGGTACAAATGATGATCACTTATTTTATATTGATTCAGGGTTTTCAAATCATGTGGCTGGTAATGTTGCACTACTCTCTGATCTTGAGGAACCAAAAGGTAAACACCAAGTCCAAACAAGTGAGGATACAAAACATTCTATAGTTAAAGTTGGAAATGTGAAGACTTGTGATGGTAATCAAAATTTGTTAAGCAGGGTACTCTATGTACCAACCATTACAAAGAACTTAATGAGTGTTGGTCAGATTGTAGAGAAAGGGTTGCAGGTCAGATTTAATCAATATGGAGCATTTGTGGAGGACCCAAGACATGGATTCAAAAGGATAGCTAAAGGAGAAAAATCAGGTAGACTTTTCACTTTTGAGTTGGAAGATACAAAAAACATTGCATTATACAGTTATAAAGATCAAACACTTTCAAAGCTTGAGATTTTGCACAAGAGATTAGGGCACATAGGAGAAAGGACCTTGAAGCAAATGTGCAGGGACCAATGTGTGCTTGGGATACCTAATGTATCCAAGCAACATATGATTTACAAGTGTGGTGCTTGTCCATTTGGTAAGTCTCACAGGTTACCCTTCTCCAAGAAAGGATATATGCATGAAGACTATCTAGAGCTTGTACACACAGATGTATGGGGACCTAGCAAAGACCCCTCAGTTTCAAGTTCAAGGTACTATGTGTCTTTTATTGATGATTATAGCAGATGGACTGTATTATACTTTATGAAGCACAAGGATGAGGTATTTAATTGTTTTAAGAAATATCTTGCACTAGTTGAAAATCAGACAGGAAGGAATTTGAAGAGGCTAAGGTCAGATGGAGGAGGTGAGTACTTCTCCAATGAATTTGAGGACTTCTTGCAGGACAGAGGCATCAAAAGGGAAATAACCACAAGGTATTCTCCTGAACAGAATGGGGTAGCTGAAAGAAGAAATAGGTTAATTGTTGAGACAGCTAGATCTAAGCTTAATGAGAAGAAATTACCTAACTATCTATGAGCAGAGAGTGTTTCTACTGCCACCTATCTCATAAACAGGTTACCATCAAAATCACTTGATGGTATGACACCATATGAAGCATGGCATGGTAAGAGACCATCATTGGATCACTGCAATATTTTTGGATGTGTAGCATATGTACACATTCCTTCACAGGTAAGAGGAAAGCTAGATCCAAAGGCAAAAAAATGTATTTTCATTGGATATGATTTAAATAAAAAAGGTTACAGGTTTTATAATCCTACCAATAAGGGATTTATGGTAAGCAGAGATGTGATCTCTGATGAGAATGACTCTTGGTATGAGAATGAATGCAGGAAGGTTAAACTACCCTATGATTTGGAAGAGGAATTTCCAAAACTTACAAAGGAGGAACCAACTCAGAAAGAAGAATCAAGTTCAGATGATGAAGATACAATCAACCTTGAAGAGTTCAAGGCATGGAAGTCCAAAGGCAAAATGAAGATGAAGAAGCTTGAAGACATACCTGAATCTTCAGCTCAACCCTTTAGAAGATCACAAAGGGAAAGTAAAAAACCTATCAGATATGGGTATGATACATCTCTTGTTACTAAACATTCAGTTTATCTTGCCAAGGATTTGCTAAATGAAGAACCAGGTTCATATGAAGAAGCAATCACCAAATCAGAATGGAAAGAAGCTATGGATGAGGAGATTGAAGCACTCAAGAGAGTGACATGGGAGTTAGTACCCAAGAAGGACTCCATGAAGGTAATAGGATCCAGATGGATCTATAAATTGAAAAGAAATTCTGATGGCACAATTAACAGGTACAAGGCCAGATTGGTAGCCAAGGGTTTTGCACAAACCCAAGGCATTGACTATGAAGAGATTTTCTCCTGTGGCCAAGATGGCAACAATCAGAGTGTTGGTTAGTGTAGCTACATCGAAGAATTGGAACATGTACCAATTGGATTTCAAGAATGCTTTCTTGAATGGATGGATTTTAGAAGAGGTTTATATTTCACAACCTCTGGCTATGAAGACCCTAAGAAGGTAACTTATGTTTGCAAATTAAAGAAGGCTTTATATGGATTGAAGCAGGAACCTAGGGCATGGAATTACAGGCTAACTACATACCTCCAAGACCAAGGTTTTGTCATGAGTAAGGCTGACACTTCTTTGTTCATTAAGACAAGTAATTCAGAGGTAATCTATCTTTGTGTTTATGTTGATGACATCATCATTACAGGCAATGATGTCATTGGAATCAGAAGCATCAAAAGCCAGATGATGAAGGAATTCAAGATCAATGATCTTGGATTATTGAAGTATTTTTTGGGACTTGAATTAGTTTACACTAATTCAGGGATATACATTACTCAAAAGAAGTATGTGCAGGACATGTTGAAGAAATTTCACTTGCAGGATGCTAAAGGAGCTAGCACTCCAATGGAGGTGAATCTAAAGCTAAGTGCCCATGAAGGTGATGAAGTCCAAGACATTACAGGCTATCAAAGTATGGTGGGTAGCTTGAACTATGCTACCTTAACTAGAATTGATATTGCATATGGAGTTAGTGTGCTAAGTCAATTCATGCAAAAACCAAGGATACCTCACTTAGAGGTTGCCAAGAGAATATTGAAGTATCTCAAGGGTACACAGAACCATGGTTTGTATTTTCCTTATACTTCAGATATTGATATAAAAGTCTATTCAGATGCAGATTGGGCAGGATGCAAGGATGATAGGAGGAGCACTTCAGGATACATTTCTTTTGCAGGTGACAAACCAATTTCATGTTCTGCAAAGAAGCAACCAACTGTTGCATTGTCTTCTATAGAGGTAGAGTATAGAGGGCTAGCTAATGCCACTCAAGAAGCAATCTGGATTAAGCTTTTGT
Organism: Ceratopteris richardii; assembly: GCA_020310875.1. Lineage (NCBI taxonomy): Eukaryota > Viridiplantae > Streptophyta > Polypodiopsida > Polypodiales > Pteridaceae > Ceratopteris > Ceratopteris richardii. The sequence continues at coordinate 221,725,130 of CM035406.1, forward strand.
ATACAGAATTGGGCCTATATACTAGGCCTCCAATTATCTTTGGAGACAATACAAGTTCTCTTCACCTTGCAGCTAATCCTATCTATCATGCTAAGACAAAACACATAGAAGTACAGTACCATTCTGTGAGAGAGAAGTTGCTAAGCAAGGACATTCAGCTCACCTATGTGTCAACCAACATGCAATGTGCAGATTTGCTGACTAAAGCTTTGGATGGAACCAAACTTTGCAGATTCAAATCTATGATTGGGTTACAGGATATACTTGAAGATTGAGGATGAAGACTTAAGCCAAAATGATTTGGCTTGAGGGGGAGCTGTTGGTGAAAACCACAAGCCTACACATTTGGCTTGAAAGATATCATGAAGACTCTACATGCATGAAGAACCATAGAAACATATGCTAGTGATTACTTACCACTTTACCTCATTGTAAAAGTCAATTTGACTTAGAATCTTTTGTAATCACCTACCCAAATGATTTGTGGAAATGTTAGTTCACTTGATTCAGAGAATATCTCCAAGTTTTTAGAAGCTTGATTAGAAGGAGCCAAGAATTTGAATTTGAATTCAAATTCTTACACATTCCGTATAAAAGGTGAACTTGAAAAGTCACGGTGTGAGACATCACTCCCGAGCTTCATTCTACTGTCATTGAGTGTGTTAGCACTACATCATAGTCTACACCTCTCTACACCATTAGACAATGTTTGTCATGCCAATGGGATTGTACACAAGTGTTAATTCATAGATACATTCACATTATTCATATCTGTATTCTTTGATTGTCTACTCAAAAGTCTGTCAACTTGTCAAGGGCATATCTCAGCCAATACTCCACCAAATTCAGTGATTCAAAGCTTGCTGGATTCCGTTCAAAGTCATCTACATGCTGACAAAGCTTAAAGTGATTTCATTCAGCCAATTCAGAGAAATCGTCGTCGAGGTGCTCACTAGTCTATCTCTGCTACAGTCCTAAAAAGTCGGGGGTATACCAAATCTTGCTAAATTAATTTCTCTTAGCATAGTTCATTATTTTACATCATTCCACTTGCAAATGGTAGCTTACTAAGCTAATTGAATACCTCTAGAAGGATATTTATCAATTGCTACTGTGCTGGTCACACTGAGCAAAACATTGAGCAGGTGTCAATACCAAAATAGAAGGTTTTCTTGACTTTGTGACTTCCAAAGTTATCTGTTTTGATTCAATCATTGCACACTTCATTTCCAAAGGACATAGGCCATTTCTTTGTGTCATTGGAAAGCTAAGGGAGTCTACTAATCAAGTCCGAAGCTATAGAGGGCTGGTACAAAGCAGGTTTTAGCAGTACCTACTCAATCTCTTGGATCATCCATCCATCTTTCCCAACAAAAACCAATCTATTTAAATTAGAGATTTAAGGCCTGAATATGTACTAAAACTTATAGAATCTGATTTATTGGGCACCTACATTCAAATAAGACCTATAGGAAGAGCCTTACATAGTGGAACGCATAACCTTAGATAGTCACGAAGCATAATCCCATTCACTGTTTTTGTTTTATAGGAGGACGTTCAACTGGGGCTTAGTCTCTCGTGAATGAATTGATTGGAAGAACAACAATTGTACAATAGAAGGGGCATGGTGCCCAAGGGACCCTATTTATCCCATAGATCAAGGATAGGTGAGCTAAAAGGCAAAACAACATTGAAAACATGAAGGTGGTAAGAACAATAAGTCTAATACTAGGCCTAAGAGATGATAAAATGGTCAAAATAACCAAAAGCAATTTTATAACCTTGTTTTCCCCCTCATGGGGAGGAACCATTTGCTATGGATCCTATTTTTCTGCAAAACAAACACCCTAAAGGGAGGGGAATTCTTACAATGGCAAATGCTTCTTCCTAAAAGGCTGAAGGTCTTATAAAAAATTTGAGAACTTTCATTTCTTTTGAATGAAGTTGGGAAAAGAGACTCCAATTCTAGTTGATCTCGAAAAACAAAACAAACACCCTATGTTGTCTAAAGGGAGGGGAATTCTTACAATTGCAAATGCTTCTTCTTAGAAGGCTGAGGGTCTTATAAAAAATTTGATCACTTTCATTTCTTTTGAATGAAGTTGGGAAAAGAGACTCGAATTCTAGTTGATCGAAACGTCTAAATTAGATGTTTGTACCATGTTGAACTTCCAACCAGCATTTACTCAACTAGATGACTACTTTGTCCAACCGGGTTTAAATTAATGTGTATAATGCAACAGAAAGTGTTTCTCACACCTTAAGTCAACCTTTACTTGAAGTAAACCAAAGCAAATTCTAAATGACATTTTCTCAACTTAGGATATACTTATCAGAGACTTATTTTAATGTCGTGAGAGTTCTAAAATCTATGAGAAATTCCTAATTTCATTATCTTCAAGAGTGTTCTTGAATTCTTTTTAGAGAACCATAAAATCTTTCTTTGTCAATTACAATTATGATACTTAGATTGAAGCAAAATCAAGTGATGAGTTAACTTAGAACAAGCATCTTTGAGTATTGAATGGGTTCTAAACACAACATCTTTCTATGATGCTAATTGAGTTACCTATTCCAATTGACTAACCCTAACCTTTAGCGAACTGAGTCAAATGATCTATGGGGGCAAGAATCAAAGGTTTCAAAGAGTAGGAAGGAAGAACAAAAACACTTTGCAACCAATTCAAACTTCTAAGACACCTCAAATTTATGCAAGTCAAATTCTATGAGAATTAAAACTTTAAATTTTCAAAGATCTATTTCAATAAGGTAGTCCAATGTTTTATCCATCTTTAAACTACAACATATGAGGGGCATACCGATGTTGCTTATATGGACGTCACTCCTGGCGTCAGTATAAACGTTGGAAAAATTCACTTAAGCGTACTGACGGGCATTTGATCGTCACTATGACCGTTTAAAATGGATTGTTGGGATGTTTCGCGATCTCCAATATAGGCATCAGTATAGGTGCCAATATAGGCATCGATATAAGCATTAGTATATTCCAACAAATTACAGACGCTTATATCGAGGCCGTGTTTTACACATACCAAGAACCTGAGAGTAAAAATCAACATTTTGTGCATGTTTCACACTGAGTACTGCTTGCTTCTATCGAACTTGCATGCGCGAACCGAATTGTGACCTGCATTGTCTTATGTGAAGTAATTTGATAGCGATCACTACAACATATGAGGGTCATACCGACGTCCATACCGAGGGTCATGCTTCGCGTCGGTATGACCATTGAAAATGCTTGAAAAATCATGGATGGAATACCAACGATATGAGCATTGGTATATGTGTCGGTAATTTATTGGAAATTACCGATGCTTATACCGACGCTCATATTGACGCTTATACCGAGGCTATGTTTTAACCGGAACCGAGAGAAAAGAATTCGACATTTGCTCGTGTTTTGAACCAAAATCTGCTACTGTCGAGTTTGCACGTGCGAATTACATTCTGAGCATATTCTGCACACACATCTCTCTCTCTTTCTCTCTCCCTCGCTCTCTCTCTACACACACCTCTCTATTTCTCTAGATCTGAAATTTTGGTGAATATCGCACACACTGTAGCACCCTTTCTCTTTCTTTGTGTTCTCCCTTTTCTAATTTCTCTTCTCTTTAGTTTTGCAGGAGCTTTTTGGTGTGAGTTCTTTGGAGTTCGACGGAGGACAACATTAAGTCGACTTTGATGACAATGCTCCAAACAATTATGTCGAGGTAAGTGATTGTTTTGTTTTTTATTGATATAGAATGAGATAGATAGAGAGAGAGATGAAAGAAAGAGAGAGATATAGAGAAACATAAAGAGTGAGAGAGAGAGAGATAAAGAGAGAGAGAGAGAGAAAGAGAGTGAAAGAGAGAGCGATGAAAGAGAGAAATAGAGAGAGGGTGAAAGAGAGAAAGAGAGATATGAAATAGAAAAAGAACGAGATAGAGAGAGAGAGATGCATACATACATACATAGACATATGCATACACATACTCACATACATATTAAATACACACATGCATATTACATACACACTCACATACATATTACATACACACATGCATATACATACACATACATATTACATACTCACATGCATATGCATACACACATATACATACATACATGCATTATTCATACACAGATGCATATTACATACACAGACATATGCATACTCATACTCACATAGATACATGTACACACATATACATACATACATGTACACACACATATGTATACATACACACATGCATATGCATACATACATACACATATATTTGCATGTACACACACACATACATACATGCACATATACATGCACATATACATACACAATCACATATGTATACACACACATATGTGCATACACACATGCATATGCATACATACATACACACACATATGCATGTACACACACATACATACATACATACATACATACACACATGCATATTACATACACATGCACATATATATACACATTCACATATGTATACACACACATGCATACATGCACATACACATACACACACACCACATATACATACACACATATACATGTTTTAAGGTTAGGGTTTTAGGATTATGGTTTTTCTCTATGTCTTCTCTTTTCTTTTGTTTTGCAGGAGCTTTTTGGCATCGATTCTTTGGACTTTGACAAGAGACGACATCGATTGGGCTTTGAGGGGAGCGATCAAAAGAATTACATCGATGTAAGTGATTGTTTTGTTCTTTTTTATAAATAGAGAGAGAGAAAGAGAGAGAGAAAGAGAGAGAGAGATGAAAGAGAGAGAGAATAAGAGACAGAGAGAGAGAGATAGAAAGAGGGAGAGAGAGATAAAGAGAAAGATATAGATAGATAGAAAAAGAGAGACATAGAGATACATACACACACATGCATACATATTACATACACATATGCATATGCATATGCATACATACACACACACACATATACATGTTTTAGGATTAGGGTTTTCTACGTTTACACATATATGCACATAATACATACACACATGCACACATATACACATGCATACATACATACACATACACACACATCATATATACATACACACATATGCATGTTTTAGGGTTAGGGTTTTAGGATTAGGGTTTTTGGCTTTTACACATATACACACATGAATACACACATATACACATATAAACACATAATACATATACACATACACATACACACACAAATACACATAGACACACACACACACACACACACACACACACACATATATATATATATATATATATATATATATATATATATATATATATATATATATATATATATATATATATATATATATATATATATATATATATATATATATATACACACACACACACACACACACACACATATATATATATATATATATATATATATATATATATATATATATATATATATATATATATATATATATATATATATATATATATATATATATATATATATATATATATATATATATATATGCACATATGTATACACACACATGCATACATGCACATACACATACACACACACCACATATACATACACACATACACACATATACATGTTTTAGGGTTAGGATTTTAGGATTATGGTTTTTGACTTTTACACATATACACACATAATACATACACACATGCACACATATACACATGCATACACATATCTCTTCTCTCTCTCTCTCCTCCTACACACACCTCTCTCTCTCTCTCTCTCTCTCTCTCTCTCTCTCTCTCTCTCTCTCTCTCTCTCTCCCTACACACCCCTCTCTCTCTCATCTTGGTAAGTGATGTGTGTACTCTTTCACTATCTCTCTTTCTCTATGTCTTCTCTTTTTTAATTTCTCTTTTCTTTTGTTTTGCAAGAGGTTTTTGGCATCGATTCTTTGGAATTTTACAAGAGACGACGTCGATTGGGCTTTGACGAGGGCGATCAAAAGAATTACATTGATGTAAGTGATTGTTTTGTTGTTTTTTATAAATAGAGAGAGAGAAAGAGAGAGAGAGCGAGAGAGAGAGAGATGAAAGAGAGAGAGAGAGAGAGTCAGAGACAGAGAAAGAGGGAGAGAGAGATGAAACAGAGAGAGAGAGAGAGAGATAAAGAAAGAGATATAGATAGATATAAAGAGAGAGACATAGAGATACATACACACACATGCATACATATTGCATACACATATGCATATGCGTATTCATATGCATACATACACACACACACATATATACATGTTTTAGGGTTAGGGTTTAAGGATTAGGGTTTTTTATGTTTACACCTATATGCACATAATACATACACACATGCACACATATACACATGCATACATACATACACATCATATATACATACACGGCTCTTACATATATACATACATGCATACACACATATACACATATAAACACATAATGCATATACACATACACACACAAACATACACATACACACACACACATATATACATACACACACACACACACACACACATATATATATATATATATATATATATATATATATATATATATATATATATATATATATATATATATATATACATACATGCATACACACATATGCATGTTTTAGGGTTAGGGTTTTGGGATTAGGGTTTTTGGCTTTTACATATATACATTCATGCATACACACATATACACATGTACACATATAAACACATAATACAAATACACATACACATATATATACACATGCATACACACATACATACATACACACACATATATATATACACACATGCATACACACATACACACATGTGACATATACATACACACATATGCATGTTTTAGGGTTAGGGTTTTAAGATTAGGGTTTTTGGATTTTACATATATACACACATGCATACACATATACATGTTTTAGGTCTAGGTCTTCAAGATTAGGGTTTTAGGGCTTTCACATAGATACACATATGCGTACACACACATACACATATATATTCACATACAGATATATATACAGAAAAATACACACATACACATGTTTTAGGTCTAGCTCATTAGGATTAGGGTTTTAGGGTTTTTCAAAATGCATACAAATATTTACACATAGACAAATACACACACATAATACATATACACATACACATGTATATACATAGGCATACACACATATACATGTGTTCTGTTTGTTGTTTATAAATATCATGTCAATGTGTCTTATGTCTTTGTACATGGTTCATGATTGATTTCTCTCATGTCTTTTGTATTTGATAGTATGTATTGCTTTATCAAATCATGTTTTTTTTGCCTGTCATACATGTCACATGTACTCAGGTTTTTCTAGGGCAGAGTGTATTGTCTTTTGCTACACAATAGCATGGGAATGTTGTTGTAGCAAGAGACAACATACTCTGCCAAAAAAAAAAATTGCAGATATGGTCGTCGATATAGGCGACGGTATAAGTGTCAGTATCCCGAGGCACATACTGATGTTTATAGCGACTATTTTGCCCACGGGCATACCATGGCTTATATTGTCGCTTATACCATCGCTTATACTGTCGCTTATACCGTCGCTTATACCGACGCTTATACCAACGCTTATACCGACGCTTATATCGATGCTTATACCGGCGCTTTGGTTTCGACGCCTACACCGATCCTTACACCGACTTCGGGGCAAAATTATGCCCGTTCATTTTCCTCGGTAGAAGCCTCGATATACGCTCGATATGTTGTAGTGGATGCACCATAGTGCACTCTCCTTCTTGAGAGCTGCATGATGATATCCTCAGAGTAGAAAACTGAGCTCCTAGGGCCGCACACGATAAGTCACGGACCATGGGTGAAAGCAATGATGTGTTCCGTATGTTGATTGTTGAGGATAAGTTGGATGGTACCAACTACCCATTATGGGCTTATACGATGCATCATGTATTGGTCGCAAAAGGACTATGGAAAATTGTGCAAGGTGTTGAAAGACATCCTGTTACACCTACGAATACAGGTACTGTATAACCAAATGGTGGAGCTGATGGAGATGGTGTCAAAGATCACGATATTCTACAGATTCTTGTTTTTGTTGTTGTTTCTATTGCACCTACTGTAGAGAAATTTTTTTGGGATGGCACAGATGCTCGGGCACATGCATTGATAGCTTTGTCTCTCAAACGTGCCATTATTACTCACATTCACTCTTGTAGAAACAACTAACGATGCTTGGAATACACTTACCACATTGTACCAGGCTAGGAATGACGCTCGTGTTGCTTACCTCCGAAAACAATTGGACAGTGAGCACATGAATGAAGGTGATTCTATGGATAGTTTTCTCACAAAGATCAATGATTTGAAAGAACAATTGATTTTTGCTGATGAAGTTACACTAGATAGTTCACTTGTGTAGACAGTTTTGAATGGTCTTCTTGACTCATATTAGAGTTTTGCTTCTACTCTTCGTTTAATGATGAAAAGCAATCCAAATGCCTTATCATTTGAGGATTTAGTCTGTATTCTGTTACATGAAGACAAGTCTAGGCAGAACAGGTCTATAATGCGTTTTGCAGATCAAGCTTTCATGGCTAGTGAGAAGGAAAAATGTAAATGGAGCTCTTCTACTATGTTGCACATTCCAAGAAGGAAGACAAAGATGAGAAGAAATCAGAAAAGCAGAAATTGTTTTGCAAATACTATAAAGTAAATGATCATGTCATCAAGAGCTGGCCAAAACTAGGTGCTAAAGAGGCAAAGAAGAAATAGGCTGGAATGGTTGTTGTAGAGGCCTCTACACTGAAAACAGAGTCTGCTAATCTTGTGCATGAAGAAGAAAGGGTGTTTACTACTGTTTGCAGTTTTGACCCATCTTCTCACGAGCAGTGCATGTCTATAGTAGAATCAGATGTTTGGTACTTTGATAGTGGGGCGGCCAAACATATTACCTCGCAGTGCAGTTTCTCTCTTCACTCGAGCCTGCCCCTACATGGAATATTGTTACATGCGCCAACAACTCTTCCTATCTTGTTATGGGAGTTGGTAAGATCATTTTGACTACTGCTGATGGTAGTTCTTTCACTTTGTTAGATGCTTTTTTTGTGCTAGGGATCAAGAAAAATCTATTATCAGTTTCTGCATTAGCCAAGATTGGGTTGGTTGTGAAATTTGTTCATGACAGATCTATAGTTCATGATCTGTCAAATGGCAACATCATTATTGCTTCTTGCATTTTATGTCATAGGTTGTATAAGCTCATAGACTATGAAAGATCTGTAAATGATTTTCCATGTGCACTACATGATTCTCAGGCTATGTCAGATGCATCTTTGCCCAAACTTGAGGCACCCGATAAACATGTATGTGAAGGCTGTATTTTGGGCAAAATGCAATGTTCTTCCTTTCCAAAAGATGGTTCATTTCGGGCTACTCAGAAGTTGCAGCTTGTACATAGTGATGTCCGTGGTCCTATGCAGGCACCTTCTTTTGAGAACTATCTTTACTTCGTGACTTTCATTGATGCTTTTTCCAGGCATGCATGGGTATATCCATTGAAGGCAAAGTTTGAAGTGTTTATGTGCTTCAAACAGTTTTAGGTTTTGGCTGAAAATTTGTCTGCATGTAAAATGGGCACCCTCCATTCTAATCGAGGGTGGGAATATATATCTTTTGACTTTAATGCATTTTTGGCTAAATGTGGGATAAAACATCAGTGTACAATGCCATATACACCTCCACAAAATGGAGTTGTTGAACGAAGGAATAGGTCATTCATGGAGATGGCAAGGTGTATGGTCAAGAGTCAAGCTTTACCACATAGTCTCTGGCTTGAGGTCATTATGTGTGCGACATATGTACAGAATAGGTGTCCCACTAAAGAATTGTAGTCTATCACTCCATATGAGGCTTGGCATGGTTGCAAGTCATGTATTGGATGATAAAGAAGAAAAGAAGAAGATAAAAAGAAGAAAAAGAGGGTTAAATCCTTGGCTAGAAAAGGTACTCCCCTTCATAAATGGTTGTTGTTTTGTACAACATCTAAGAGATATCTCACCCCTCAAGAGAAACTGTGTTTGTCTAGTGGCTTTGAGATAACAACATCAACCTACACTTTATGTTTCTTCAAGAGATTAGAATTTAGGGAGTCAAATTGCAAAAGAGGTTAAAGAGCATCTCGATGTCTCATATGTGGATTTCATCACAATATGTGGATTTCATCACAAAATGTGGATTTCATCACAATATCCATGTGGGAGTGGTGGTGTGGCTATTGGCTTCAAATTGATATGGCACTCATTCTTGATAGACACTATAATGGATTAGACCCATCGATGGATTGCCACATCCTTTAAGGGCCCTTTTCTACTCACCATTGCTTTAGTTTATGCTCCTAATCCTCAAATAAAGAGACTGGATACTTTGCACTCGTTAGGATCTCCTCCATTGGAGGTCATCCTCTATGGGGACCTTAATTGGTGGAAGTCTTCTTTGATAGATGGGTCCAAACGGGACAAGTTATCAATGAAATTGAGAAAGACATCTAGGATCAGATTATGCCACACAACAACCTAGTGGAAGTCAAAGATGTACATGTTTTATCATGGTGGAGCCTCTTATGGGGGCAAATATTTGTGGGACCTAGACTTGATATAAGCTATATTGTGCAAAACATCATCCACAAGTAGGGTCCCCACCACTTGATCAATGTATGGCCTACGTTTTATATGATCATTACCCAATTATTCTAACCTTAAAATGACATCCTAAACAAGGGAAGGCCCTCTAGCTTCATGTTGATCTATCAATCCTCTACCTTCCTTAGATTCAATAGGTGATCAACATGACCTAGAGAGATGCCTTTAGATGTTATAACTCTCTTTCACGTGTTTGAATACAAGTGTTCAGTAATCCCAAGTTCTCTTTGTCAAAGCCCAAAATAAAATTCTTAATACTCAACAGGTGAGAAGGGAAAATCTTTATCATCGACTTCATCGTCTAGAGATGGAATTCAATAATGGTAATCTAGGTTTCATTTATTTGATTGAATAATGGAAAATTACCAAATCAGTTTGTTCTACTCGTACTTATCCTAATAAACCACAAAAAACAATCGGACACGGATATGCTTTCGATCAAAAGACTTTCGGTTGAAAGTGCTTTCAATCAAAAGTCTTTCGATTAAAAGCACTTTTGAAAGTTGTTTCTATACAAAAAATATATAACTTTTCATTCGATCAAAAAGCTCATTATGCACCTGCTTGTTTGCAAGTCTATAGAGCTCTACTACTAAAATACCTTCCATAAAGCCTTTTCCTCACCATATCATTTAGGTATTGCTCTATTTTTTATTTATTGTTATGTTCATTGTATCATGCATATTGTATGATTTTTAAATGTATGGTTTGCATTTATATAATTAGTTTTATATTTTCTAATCATCAATAGTATACATGTTCAACTCAAAAAAGTGATTCTTACTTGTATACATTGATGAACAAAATTTAAAATAAACCACTAATGTGATTGTCTCACTCGCCACATCGATTCTTATCCTCATACTAGTATAGGAATGAGCAATAGATCTATTGAGATTGTTTGAATCATCATCTCGATTCCTACTCTCTCAATAGTATAGGGAGTGTATAGGGACTATTGTGATTGTCTAATTCTTTGACTCTTACTCTCACAATAGTCACTTAGATTCCTATGAGCGTAATTATAGTGTAGGTCACATGGTGTATAGAAACTATTGTAATTATCTAATTCTTTGACTCTTACTACCACAATAATTATATACACTCATGTTAGAAGACTTATACATAGTAGCGTGAGTGTATATGGACTATTATGAATGTTTGATTCCTTGACTCTTACATTCTTAATAGTTACATAGATTCACTTCAAGATTATACGTGTACTTTCTATTTAATTAAAAGTCTACTTATTTAACTATCTATCCATATTTCTATCATTTCTCCACACAAACTTTTCATTTATCTATCCATACACTTAGTGATGTATCTATTTATATGTGTACTTAAAATGTATTTAAGTATATATCATTTTATTTATCTATTAGTTCTCATTCAATTTTATATGATAGTCTATTTTTAATTTTTTCACAGATGGCACGTAAAATAAATAAGCACAAGCAAAAAAATTTGGAAGATCATTTTATGTGCTCATACATGCATGGAATGAGAAAAGATCAAATCACTCTAGCAATGGACATATCCAATTACAAATGTTTCATTGAACAATTATCTAGAGCAATGTATATCAATATTGAAGATAAATTTGGCAATGTGTCATGAGGAGCAGAGGTATTAGATGAGAAAATTTCCAAAGAGCTCACTCATATCTAATAATAGATCATTAAATTAGCAGATTCATCGGCATTGGATACCACCACAATGCCTCGATTCAACGACAAAATCAAATTTGTCAATGCACATTATAAGATAATGAAGAGAGGAACGCGAGTGAGACTGAACATGATTGAACAGGGAGATAGACCAATAGTAAATCCAAATATAAAACATATACATGTGAATATGGGAGATCACACATCGAATAATCTTTCTTTGCTCCCAAATCCATCTATTCATTTGGAAGATGCAGCTCTCATGGGGAAAGGACAATATGGAATGATCCATAAAGTTAGAATTACCTACCGGAGATTCATCAACAAAATATTTGCAACAAAGCTATTCAACTTACATGGTTCAAACATACAGACACGAGAGAACAAAGCCATGAATGAAGCCACAATTTTATCTCCTACACAATGTGGCATTATCAGTCGACTTGGATAAGCTAGGCATCATAGCAAAAGCCCGTGTCTCATTTTTGAATTGCCAAATTGTGGTAAATTAGACATGTGGATGGAGAAAATTAAAAAATATTACTTGAACATACCACAAAGCAGAGGTATTAAAGACACAGAAGGAGACATAGAAATTTTGAAGGCAAACAAGTGGAAGTTGATCAACGGATTTTGTCGTAGTGTAACTTTTTTTGGCTTGATTTAATTGTCTACTTGCATAGAAAATAGGGTGATCTAGTTTCCCTTCCTCCGTGAGTTGTTCCAATATGCATCCAATAACAAAATTAGAAGCATCAACATGGATATGAAATGGCTTTCAATATAGGTGATGAACCCAAGCTCTTTTTCAATTCATTGAATATTTCAATATAGGCACTTTCATTGAATCCATTTAGGCACTTTCAATATAGGTGATGAACCCAAGCTCTTTTGCAATTCATTGAATGTTTGTTCACATTCAGCACTCCACTTGAATTGAGTTAGTAGCCCATGCAAAGGTTTAGCTATGATTATATACATGTGGATAAATGGAGTATAGTATTCACAGTGGACCATAAAGTCTTGCTCTTCCTTTAAGTTTTATAGCTATGGACAATTCCAAGATTACCATTCTTAGACATGATGTGTCTAAGTATCCTCCCTTGATTTTATCTTCTTCTATAAAGATACCATTTTTTGACATGATTTTTCTGAGTATCCTACCTTGCTTCCCCATAAAAACATAGTTTTTTTGGATTTAAACATATTTGATTTTGTCTACAAGTGTCAAAGATGCATTTCAACTCTAATATGTAAGCAGCTCTTTGGGAAATTAAGTACATAGGTCATCTACATATACTTCCATACTTTTCCTTAGGAATTTCTTAAAAACATGACACATGAATATTTGGAAAGTGGCTAGGGAATTATTTAGGCCAAAAGTCATAACCCTAAAGGCATACACTGCCCATTCAGTTGCAAAAGCATTTTTATATTGTTGAGCCTCAATAGCAATAAGTACTTGATTCTATCCCTAAAACCCATCTAGCAAGTTGTACACTTCCTTGCTTGCTACTCTTTCCAAAAGATCATCAGTAATGGGTAGTCTATAACTATCTCTAATGGTGGTTGCATCAACGTCCATCCTTAGTTGTTTATTTTTCTTGGGTACAACCACTAATGGAGAAACACATTCTTTATACTCAATTTCACATCTAAATTGTGATGGTAATAGCTTGTCTATCTCGTTTTTTATATTGGCACATTATACATCATTTTGAATGTATGGTCTTTATTTTAAAGGGCTTGCTTTAGTACTCATAGGAATTCTATGAGAGAAAATCTCTCACACTACTCCCTTCAAATCCTTATAACCATGTGAAGGCATCTCGATAATCTTGTAGTAACTCTACTAGTTCTTACTCATTCTCTATAGAGACATCTTTGCCTATGAAAGTGCATATATCCTCATCATTTTCCCAGTCACTGTGATTTTTTTGTTTGCGTCTTTTTGTGGTAGGCTACTTCTTGTGCCTCTCTCTTAGTAATTTGAATAACAATTTTTCTCTCTTCCACTGTGTATCTGTTGAAGTGTTTAGAAAAATCAAAGTACTCCCATTGTTGGTCCTCTTTCTCCATTTCATCATTCTTGTTAGAGGGGTTTACTAGATATTCTTCTATGGAAAAGAAATTACAAATTTCTACCTTGTCATTCATTTCTACCTCTCTTAAATATTTTTCTCCTTATAAATCAAATTATGTTTCATATGATGCTTTCATCTCCTCATCCTCATCATTTCCCTCTTCATGCTCATGTACTTCTAGGATCACTACTATGTATACACTTAGATCATATCCTTCTTCATCTACACAATCATTCATAGAAAGTACTTAATTTACACACACCTCTACTGTTACAATATACTTATCATTCAATCTTTATTGAACTTTCATGCTCATCTTGGTCATCTTCATTCTGGTCTTGAGTCGGTGGTTCCATCAAAAACATCAAAAATTAGTGCAAAAGACTAGATAATATCTAAGTCTCCCTACAAATCCCCCATACAATCACATCAGCTCTTTGGATCAATTCATCTTCATCTTCCATACCTGCAAAATAGCTTCTTAAAACACATTAGTAGGCGTTTCCCAACTGAATAAACTGCTTTTCTTTTTCATCATAAGTTTCTTGTAATAAGAACTTGCTATTTTTCTTTTTCATATCTAAAGGAAAAAAGAATCATTAAAATTTATGTCGATTCATTTCATGGTTTTATCAACTATTTTCGCTACTTTTGCCCTATCTGCATGTTCATGATTTGATTTACTTTCTTGTCCATCATATATACTTATATTTTCATCCTCTACTGATTCTTTAGCCTCATGTTCTTCTTTATTTGAATACGATTGTTCATTCAAGCAGTTCTCAAATTCTTGTGTATTCATTTGTAATGGTTCTTTTTTATTTCTCTTTATGGAGGTTTCATGTATGTTAGATGAGCAACTACTTTCATGTTTACTAGACTAAGTTTTGTTTTGGTTCTTTGACATCCATCTCTTTCTCAAGCCATTATAGGATCTATGCCAAGGTTTTGATTGGGAAAAATATTATTTCATTCCTCCTCTTCCTACATTTAAATGTAAAGGGGCATGATCTTTAAAAGTACATATTTTCTTCTCGATATCACTTACTAGATATGTCTACATGCATGTTCGCTAATATATCCATCAAGTAATGTGGCTCATATGCTTCATTAGGAAATATTTGAGGCATGTAAGTTGGTTCTTCTTACTTCCCATTTTAGGGTTTTGCATTGTGCTATTACTTGGTATAGAGAAATGAATGTGAGGTCTCGGTGGAACATTTTGCCAACTACTTGTCCCTATAATAATGTTTCCTTGGACTTGATGTTCACTCTGTGGATTTTAGAAGTGATAGTCTGATCATTAGGTGGAAATACTTTAAAATCCATATACTAGAGCCTAGACCTTTCTATCTTAGCTACTTCCTAGTACCCTCTATTATCTTGATCCATGTATGTGACTCTAGATGAGTGTTTTGGATCTTACAACTCATAAATGGTAGAAAGCCAATTAATACTACTTCTAGTTAAAGGCATGGTTACTTGCAAGAACTTATCAGTTCTAGAAATTAGTTGAAATTCCATTAGATCATCATCTTGAGGAATATTATCCCCTCTCAAGACATTCACTACCATAGACTTCCCTCTCAAAGTAGTTATCGCTCTCTATTGTCTATACCATTCAAGTTACTTGGTTCCTCAATTTCTCCCGTTTCATTCATTCCTTTAGGGTGGTTAGGCACTAAGCACAAACTTCCCAGTTTATCTAGAAAGAAACCTCCTTCAACCTTTACCGTTGGTCTTCTAAAAACTTCAAAGGTAGTTCAATTTCTCAATCTTTCTAATGATCTATTGATTCCATCGAGGTATATAAGAACTCCAAGAAAGCTTGTAGAAACATACTACAAAGAGGTTTTATAGTTCTATTTTTATCAAAGACATGACTTCTGAAGAGTAGATAGAGTTGTGCATGTCTTCAAATGTTCGTGACATTCGCTCACTTTGAAATTCACTTGAAGTATTGGAGTATGTGGAGTCGATGGTTCTCTGAGTCAAACTCCATAGTGATGATGAAATTACTCTCCTTTATCTCCCTAAGACACATCTTGATTGTAGGTTTGTTCAAATTCTATGATGCCTTTCAAATTTTCTATCTCCAAGTTATTTTTCCTTACTTATTGGAGTGCTTTAAATTTTGGGATTTAGGGAAAAGTAATGTTTTTGGATAAGAAAATCCCTGAGGATCAATTATGGATCAAATGTGACTTGTTCGAGAAAACTCACAACACATGATACCTAACCTCTCTGGTGATACATGACACTTGAGTTTCACGACATAATACATGGCTAGATGACACAAAATACACATGAAAAGGATAAATGAAACTTGAGGTCACTTATAATCTAATATCATCTACATATACAATGGGATGTTCTCAATCTTCACCTGTTTCAACATATTCCTTACCTTTCTGAACCTACGATTTCAGGGAGTATTTTCTCTTAACAAGACATATGATTGATGCAACCTAAATCCATATACCTTTTTGTGCCGATCTCCTATTCTTTGGTGTAGAAATGTCTCATTGCTAGCATTTTATCATTGATATCATTATGGTTGTTTGCAGTTTTGTAGTTGTTTTCCTTCATTTTGTTTTATTTGTAACTCCTACACCAACATTTAGAGGCTATGTGGTTACGTTTTCCACTATTATAATAGTTCATACCTTTATGGATGTTTTATTCTCCTCTTCCTCTTTTATTGCATCTACCTCTACCTCTTCTATTTATTATTTCCCTACTTTCTTTGGGTCCTTCCTCTACCTTTTCTACCTCCTCTTCCTTTTCCCCTATTTGTGGATAACATCCTATCATATCCTTCCTTTCATTCAGACCTCTCCATGTTGAAATTCCTCTAGTGCAAGGTGTGCAATGAGAATCTCAAATGAAGGTAAGGGTCCCTATAAAGGATGGTATAATAAGGAGCTTTCATTTATCTTCAGCACTTAATCCATTAATAGCTATTTACACAATTTCTTCCTCCTCCATTGTACATCACATTGATGCCAATTGATTTATAAGCTGCACCATATTGAGGGTGCAATCCATGATGCTTTGTCTTGAGGCTTTCTTGAGTTGTTTCAACTCATTCTTGACTTGTATCTTTATTGATTTAGTAGAGATGGCATAGACCATCTCTAATGTGTCCTAAATTTCCTTACCTTTTTCAAGCTTCTTAGTGATCCCTATCATTGTGTTAGAGATTACTTGTGATTGAGGGTGTTTCAATCCTAAACATACACTAGGGGTTTTTTTCCTCTCTACTAATGCTCCCCAAAGGCTGTTTCCCATGAGATAATTGGACACTTTGAATTTTCAAGGTTAAAAATTATCTTTATCCAATTTTTCATATTCTAAACCAAATCTTCCATCTAAAATGATGAGGGTTTCTAGAGTTGTGTGAGAAGTGGAGAATGACGTACTTGGGACTGAACTCTTAGCCTTTTTATAACCCTTGCCTAGTCACCATCCAGATTTCTCTCTAAGGTCCCTCTAATCATCTAGCCATCATGAGTAGGTACCTTGTATGGACTCTCTAGATTTTGGCTTTTGCTATTCCCTAAGAAAAGAACTTCTAGTTGCTCAAAGCATGTACATCTTTGAAATATAACACTTTGTCCCCCCTTATAAGTTAACTTTCCTCAATGATATAGAAGGATGTCGTATATACTAGATAAACTTCTAATTTTACTTGGTGCCCTTCACCTATCAATGGTTGGATTGGCAATGGAACTCTTATAGGGTTTAGTCAAATGAAAGTGGGATCAAGAATGGGACGTGAGAATGGGGAGGATTTAGCGTTTCTTGAGGTATGTTTGGATAAGCATATATGTTTCCTTGTTCCTTACTCAATCCTACTCCATTCTTTCCTACTTCAATGGTTAGTTTCTTTAGAGGAAAAGAGGCTATTCTAGGTACATGGACTTTGACTCCGGTTTTTTTATCCTACTTCAATGGTTAGCTTCTTTAGAGGAAAAGAGGGTACCCTTCTGCATGCACTTTGCCTTCCCTGCCTCCTCTAGCTCTATATATTCCATTTGTAATGTTTTGTAGGTATGTTTCTCTACTTGCTTCCTCTATATTCTTTAACTCATAGATAATGAGAGATGTGGGTCCTAATACATTCAAAGAAGAGAATGGACACAACATTTGAATTGATTCCTTGATGGAGTATAAGTTTTCTAGGTTCTCATTATGTGATATTATTTCCCGTTTTAGGATTCTTCTAAAAAATTATTTGTTCTTGGGTGTAGAGACTAGCTATTTCAACCGATCATAATTTGTCCACTTCATATCATTGAATATCTCACAAATTTATATTGTCTTTTGAAGAAAATCATTGAATATCTATGTTGAATCCTAGTCTCCCTTCCTTGAATTATTACATCATCATCTTCTTAAAATGTCGGGATTGGATTTGAATCTATGTGAAAGGATTCGAGTCGATTCCTAGCAGGCTTTGAGCTCTGAGTAATTTTTTGAGTGCCTTTTGAGATGAGTGCTTCAAGGTAATATAGGCATATTATTACATAGATTGCAAGCTGAGGAAGTTTATTAATGTTTCCATGTAAAAAACAAGCTATTCTAGATCATGTTTTTGCGAAGACCCTCTCATTTTTCAAACTTCCATAGCTCATCAGAGTTGTATGAAAGCATAATGTATCAAAATAAATATATTATGGGTTATGGATTTCCTTCTTCAATTGACAATTTAAATCAAAGCAACTGCTCAGCATGATCTCTGAGGATGATGGCTTACTTGTAAGGGAGAAATTTCTATGAATGCATCTCTATAGATGAGGTGATGCATATACCCAGAACCAAATGAGGAGGATCACAAGAGGAAAAAGAAACGTTGAAAACATGGTGTGAAAGGGATGCTTTGGCAAGGTCATACTTTTTAAAATATATCTGTGATCTCTACTTCCTCCTACTAGGAGACTTAAGACATTACAAGATACCTTGAATGCTTTGGAAGCTTTCTTGACTTCAAGCACCAAGCCTAGGAAGAACTAACTATGGATGGAGTTCACATCACTCAAGAAGTACCTCAAGCAAAGCTTCACTGACTTCTTCATCAAAATGAAGGACATTGAATATCAATTAGGAAGCATGGGAGAGATCATAGATGGGGAAACAATTTTGAGGCAATTCATCAATGGAATCAAAGCTCATGAAAAGTGGTAAGCATTCACGACTGCCATGCACTTGTACATGGATATGCAGGTGTTAGAATTCAACACATTCATGGGACAAATCTTCACTCATGAGACAAAATGTATGAATAATTTTAGACTCAAAAAGGTAGTAAATACTATATCCTTTACATAGATAAAGGTTAAGGTAAATATCCCAAAGGAAAAGGCAAAAAGTTTGATGATGAAGGAAGTACCTCCCAAGCAAACTTTGGAGGTAGAGGTAGAGGCTCAAGAGGAGAGGCAGAGGTGGTAGGCAAGGTAGGGGGAGATCTCAAAGATCCTCACCTTATGCCATATTTTTATTAATGAATCACATCACAGAGCATTGTTTCAAGAACCCAAGAAAATAGAGAGGAAGAGGATGCAATAGAGGTGGATTTGGAGATCCTATAGGTAGGTACAACAACTCATATGGATACAAAAATAACTAAAATAATTATGAAGGAGGCTATAAAGCAAGAAGAGATCACAACAACTATAATTATGATCAAACCCACGAAGATTCCCTCCTACTTATAAACATGACAATAATGAAGTAAATCATGGGCATGTATTATATATTCATTATGAATGCTTAAACAGTGCAGCAAGGAATGTAGGATTACTCTTGGAAGATCCAAAAAATAAGCATCAGTTCAAAATAGAAGATGACATAAAGCACCCTTTCGAGAAGATTGGAAATTTAAAGACATCCAATGGTAATATGAATCTGTTGAATAGAGTTCTCTATGTACCTAGCATTACTTACATCTTGATCAGTGTATGTCAAATTTTGGAGAAAGGATTGTAGGTGAGGTTGAAAAATGCATGGAGCCAATTTAGAGTGTTGATAGTGAGGTTTCAAGCACATAGACAAAGGAGAAAAAAATGGGAAGATTGTTCCCCTTTGAATTCCAAGAAACTAGGAACATAGCAATTTTCAATTATGATTCTATAAACCTAAAGCAAATCAATAGAGGTCAAAGTGTGCTTGGAAACCATCTAACATCTCAAAGCAACATATCAGCTATAAGTGCAGTGCATGTCAGCTTGGGAAACCTCACATACAACCATTGACAAAGAATGGTTACATATATGGAGAAATCTTGGAGTTGGTCCACATTGATGTTTGGGGACCAACCAAACAACGATCCATGTCACATTCAAGGTAATATGTGTCTCTCATAGATAATTTTAGTAGATGGACTATACTTTATTTCCTGAAGCATAAACATCAAGTATTTTCATGTTTCAAGATGTATCTAGCACTAGTTGAAAATCAATCAAGTAAAGCCCTAAAAAGACTAAGTTTTGATGGAGGGGGTGAATACTTGTCCAATGTGTTTGATTGATACTTGAAAGAAAGCAGAATCAAAGGAGACAAAACTACTACATACACACCTAAGTAGAATGGAGTACCAAAGAGGAGAAATAGGACCATTGTAGAAGCATCTAGGTCCATGTTGAATGAGAAGAATTTTCCAAATTACCTTTGGGCAAAGGAAGTATCAACTACCACCTATTTGTAAAACATAATACCCCCAAAATCTTTAGATGATATGACTCCTTTATGAAGCTTGGAATGGAAGAGGACCAAGCTTGGATCATTGCTTTGAGATTTAAGCCTCTTCTCTTTGAGTGGAAGAGCTAAGAGGCTTGAACTTAATTTAAAGCCTCTTAGCTCTTCCACCCAGAAGAGTAGAGGCTCAAAATTAAGTTCAAGCCTCTCAAGTCAAATATAAATTGAGATCTTCCACCCAAAAGAGTAGATCCTTGAATTTAAGTTCAAGCCTCTCAATAAAATTAAGTTTGAACCTTTTTTGTCATATTCTATGAGGCTCGAACTTAAGTTCAAGCCTCTCTTTGGGTGTTAAAATGCAACAAATTCACGTTCCTTTTTATAGAAGAGGGAAGAATGAAAAAATAATCCAAATATTAATTTAGAATAAGTGATGGCTTGGTGCATTGTATATGAACATATACCATCTCAAATCATAGGTAAACCTGATCCTAAGGGAGAGAAATGTGTCTTTATAGGCCACGAACTAAATAAAAGTGTAATCGGCTATATAACCTAGAACCAAAGGATTCATAGTGATTCAATATGTATTGTTTGATGAAAATAAGTTTTGTTTTGAAGATGATTTTAAGAAAATTAAATTGCCCTATAACTAGGAGGAAGACTTTTCAAAACTATCAAGCAAAGGTACACATACACTTGAGGATTAGAGTGACTCAAAGGATGACCCTAGGATAGACATCATGGACTTCCAAGGGTAAAGAAAGGTACAAGAGTTGAGGGATGTTTCACAATCCTCTCAACAAACTATTGGAAGATTCACAACGAAGAAGAAGAAACTAGAAATGTATGGTTATGACACCTCATTAGTAACTAAATGCTCTATCTATATAGCTGAAGACCTAAAATCTCAAGAACCCTCATCCTATGAGGAAGCCAAGAAGAAACCAAAATGGAAGCATGCAATGAAAGAAGAGATAGAATCTTTGTAGGAAAACAACACTTGGGAGCTGGTTCCCAAGATGCCTATCATGAAGGTCATTGGAACCAAATGGATTTTTAAGGTAATGAAAATGTTGATGAAACCATTAATAAGTACAAGGCTAGGCTTGTGGAAAATGGGTATGTTGAGATTCAAGGTATTGACTATGAAGAGACCTTCTCTCCTATGGCAAAGATGCCTACAAATAGAGTACTCATGAGTATTGCAACTATCAAGAATTATAAGATATATCATATGGATGTGAAGAATGAATTTGTCAGTGGCTGGATGTTGTAAGAGGTATGCATGTCTCAATCCTCTAGTTTTGAAGACTCACATTATCTTGAACATTTTTGGAGATTAAGCAAAGCCTTAAATGGGATAAAGCAAGCTTCAAGAGTTTGGAATCATAGGCTTGAAACCTATCTACAATAGAAAGGGTTTGTAGTGAGCAAAGCAGATTCTTCCCTATTCATTAATAGATCACATTGAAAAGTTACACACCTTTGTGTATATGTGGATCATATTATATTTGCATGTAATTATGTTAATGGTATTCACAGAATCAAGCATGAAATAAAGGAGCACTACAACATATCGAGGGTATACCGAGGTTTCTACAATGAACGGGCGTGATTTCTTCGCAACGTCGGTGTTACAGTCGGTATAGGCGTCGGAAAGAAAGTGCCGGTATGGGTGCCGGTATACGCGTCCGTATAGGCATCGGTATACACGTCGGTATAAGCATCTGTATTTCTGATGCACACACCGACGTACATACCGACGTCCCCGCTGGGTGTACCGGCGCATATACCGACAACCATACTGGAGCTACCGACGCGTATACCGATGACCATACCTGCACAAATGTTTTTGGGCAGAGTGTGTTGTCTTTTGCTACAACATGATGTTGTTTAGCAAAAGACAATACACTCTGCCCAACTGAGTACATGTGTTATGTACTCTAATGGCAACCAAAACATAAACTTATATGAGCAAAAATGAACAATGATTCATGTACAGAAACATGTATGCATATGCATACATGCATGTATGCATATGCATACATGCATGCATGCATGTATGTACATCCATGCATGCATGCATGTATTTATATCCAATATATATGCATGTATGTATATCCAATATATATGCATGTATGTATATCCATCCATGCATGTATGCATATGCATGCATGTATCTATGCATATGCATGCATGTATGTATGCATATGCATGCATGTAAGCATGTAAGCATGTATGTATGCATGCATATTAGAAAACAAATATATAAAGAAAGAAAACAGAAAATAAAGAAGATATAAAGTAAACATGTATGTAAGCATATGCATGCATGTATGCATATGCATGCATGCATGTATGCATATGCATGCATGCATGTATGCATATGCATGTATGCATGTATGCATGTATGCATATGCATACATGCATGCATGCATGTATGTATATCCATGCATGCATGCATGTATGCATAGGCATGCATGCATGTATGCATAGGCATGCATGCATGTATGCATAGGCATGCATGCATGTATGCATGCATGCATGCATGCATGTATGCATATGCATGCATGCATGCATGCATATGCATGCATGCATGCATGCATATGCATGCATGCATGCATGTATGCATATGCATGCATGTATGCATATGCATGCATGCATGCATGTATGCATATGCATGCATGTATGCATATGCATGCATGTATGCATATGCATGCATGCATGTATGCATATGCATGCATGCATGTATGCATATGCATGCATGTATGCATATGCATATCCCTCATGCATGCATGCATGTAAGCATGTAAGCATGTATGTATGCATGCATATTAGAAAACAAATATATAAAGAAAGAAAACAAAAAATAAAGAAGATATAAAGTAAACATGTATGTATGCATATGCATGCATGCATGTATGCATATGCATATGCATGCATGCATGTATGCATATGCATGCATGTATGTATGCATATGCATGAATGTATGCATATGCATATCCCTCATGCATGCATGCATGTAAGCATGTAAGCATGTAAGCATGTATGTATGCATGCATATTAGAAAACAAAGATATAAAGAAAGAGAACAAAAAATAAAGAAGATATAAAGTAAACATGTATGTATCCATATGCATGCATGCATGTATGCATATCCATGCATGCATGTATGCATATGCATGCATGCATCTATGCATATGCATGCATGTATGTATACATATCCCTCATGCATGTATGTATGCATATGCATGCATGCATGTATGCATATGCATATCCCTCATGCATGCATGCATGCATATGCATGCATGCATGCATATGCATGCATGTATGCATATGCATTCATGTATGCATATGCATGCATGTATGCATATGCATATCCCTCTCTCTCTCTCTCAAACAAAAATAAAGAGGGAAGATATTAGAAAAAAAAATATAAAGAAAGATAAAAGAGTGATATATGTCTTACATTGATGTAATTTTTGAATCAAGGTTGTCAAAATCCACTTGAAATTCTCCTTCGTTGAATTTTCAAAGATTTGATCTCAAAAATCTCGTGCAAAAGTAAAGAGAGAAGATATTAGAAAAGAAAAAACATAAAGAAAGAAAACAGAGTGATACAATATGTGCGATCTACTTACCAAAGCGTTAGATCTATAAAAATAGAGGTGTGTTTAGAGAGAGAGAGAGGGAAGGAGAGGGAAAGAGAGAGAGAGAGAGAGAGAATTGTTTGAATCACGGTCGTCAAAATCCACTTGAAGTTCTTCTTCGTCGAATTTCCAAAGATTTGATTCCAAAATCTCTTGCAAACCCAAACAAAGAACATATTAGTAAAGAAAAAACATAACAAAAGAAAAAAGAGTGCTACAATATGTGCGATCTATTTACCAAAACTTCAGATCTATAAAGATAGAGGTCTGTTTAAAGAGAGAGAGAGAGAGAGAGGGAGGGAGAAAGAGGGAGAGAGACGGAGAGAGAGAGTGAGAGAGAGAGAGAGAGGGAGAGAGAGAGAGAGAGAGTGAGAGAGAGGGAGGGAGAGAGAGAGAGAGAAAGAGGGAGAGAGAGAGAGAGGGGGAAGGGAGGGAGAGAGGGAGAGAGAGAGAGGATGACAAACAGAGATCTGTTGTTGGCGCACGCAAACCCGAAAGGAGAAGATCTAGATTCAGAACGCTCAGAATGACGAATTTCGGGATCAGGCCCGGTTAAAAAGAGAGCGACAATATAAGTGTCCGTAGTTCCAGCAATGTACCGGCACATATACCGACGCTTTGTTTCCGAGGCAAAGCGGCTTTCACAAATTGTCGGAGGGGTATACCGACGCCGATTGCTGCCCGTCGGTACACTGACCGTCGGTATTCCCTCGATATGTTGTAGTGGAGGAACTTAAGATAAGTGACTTAAGGAATCTCAACTACTTCCTTGGATTGGAGGTAGTGTATACAGAGAATGGTACATACCTCAGAAGAAGTACACCAAAGACATGTTAGCAAAGTTCAAAATGCAGAATCGGAAGGTTATCAAAGTAAACACAAATTTAACTAATCATGAAGGTGAGTTAAATGAAGATGTGAAAATCTATCAAATCTTGGTAAGAAGTCTCAACTATCCTACTCTCACTAGAGTTTATATAAGTTATAATGGGAGTGTCTTGACCTTGTTCATGCATAAACCTAGGAAGCCACACATGGATACTGCCAAAAGGGGTCTCAAGTACCTTAAAGGAACAATTAATGAAGATCAATTCTACTCATATACTTGTAATGTGGATATTGAAATCTTCTCTAGTGTAGATTGGGTAAGATCAAGAGATGATTGGAGGACTACATCTAGATATCTCTCATTTGTAGGTTCACAATTGATCTCTTGGTCCTCAAAAAGCAACATATTGTTGCTCTTTCATCTATAAAGGTTGAATAGGGAGGATTCACTAATGCGACTCAGAAAACAATGTGGATTTAGACACTAAACTCATATTCAGGAGTAAACTCATCTACTCCTCACATATTTGGTGATAATATGAGTTTTTTGCATCTTGTAGCTAATCCCATCTATCCTGCTAGGACGAAAAACATTAATTTCCATTATCACTAAGTTAAGGGAAATATTACAAGCAAATAAACTAAGATCTCATATGTATTTACTCAAAAACAATGTGCATACATGATGACTAACTCTTTGGATGGAGTGAAGCTTAGTATGTTCAAGTCTATAATTGGACTTTAGGAAATCACGAAGGATTGAAGACTCAAGCATCTTAGGCTTGAGGGGGATTCATTGGTGCATGTGGTAAGTCCAAGTGCTTAGCCATGATTATTAGACTTCATTAAACCTTGACATTAAGTCGCATGTATACCTATACATTTTTTGACATAGTTGTAAGGCTAAAAAAGTATGTCATATTATCTAGATCTAAAAATATAGCTTAAGAGAGAATCTTGTGGATGTATTGGGAGCCAAAAATCATGACTTAACTTCAATTAGAGATTCAAATAATCTTATAAAATTATGGAAGAATATTGGATGAGATTTAGCAAACAACTACTTTTGAAAAGTGTACTTATACACTGTATGTTTTATCATAGGATATCATCATCCATATCCCTAATTTTTTAGTGTACCTTGTGCTTAATATGAAGCTCTTTGACTCCTCCAAGAGCTTCATGTATCATACTTTACTTAGCAGTACATTTAAATCAAGTTTGATAATCATTTCTACTAATATTATTCACTATTGTCGAATGCTTCATAAAGGTTGTCATCTTCTCTGAGTTGAAGTGGTATTATCATATCATTATTTGTTTATCAATATCAGCATGAAGGTTACACTCATATATCCAGTGCATAGTATTCTCACTCTAAATTCATCGAATAACTTGTGCTAGCTCACATACCTCTCGATTTCAAGTTGTAAAAAAAGAATTTGGATCAATTCCTAATAGGTTGTAATCCCTTTCTAGTTTCTTGAGTGACTTCTTCCATCAATAGAAGGTTTTCTTTACATGTGCATAAGTGTGAAGTTTTTTTTTGACACAAACTTTTGAGATCAGTGCACAAGGTATTATAGGCATATTAGTGCATAGGTTGTGAGTCTTCAAATTTCCAACAAAATGAGAATTGATGAAAGAACGAAGGTGTTGATCACCACAAAACACCGGGTAAAGATGAGTTGCATGCCCTTCTAGTAAGAAATTTTACTATCAAGATTTTCATGAACCCAGTTCAACCATTGACTCATGAACACATCAAAATCCATTAGTATTCCAAGAAGGTGGAAGATATGACCATTGATGAGCTTTTGAGATCCCTCATCAACCAAAAACTATAGAGGGAGCCCCAAAATAGCCTTTAAACCTATTTTTGAGTGACCTATTCTAGACTCAAAAGCCATGCAAAAGGCATTAAGACATTTCCAAAAGGTGGCAACACTAGCATTCATGTCATGGCCAAAAAAATCTCATTATCATCTTATTCTAACAATGGTGAAGTAGTAGAGCATGGGTCAAGCCAAGCTAGGCATATTCATTAACCAAACGGTTAGGGCCATCATTGGCAATACCAAAAAGAAGAGGTGCTAGTGTGTAATAAAGTAAGTCTATGTTCTAATGGTCTAGTTGATTCAAATAGATCTGAAATCAGATAGTGTTTCGTCACTCTTGTGTATGGCCAAAGATTTCGAAACTAGAATTAAGCATAAGTACATGTGCTCTCTTAAACAAGTGATCCACTTAGCCTAGTGGTTAAGTCTCAAGGTTGTGAAGGAAGAGTCTTGGGTTCAACCCCCATGGGGAGCATGGGGAGAGAGTTTTGGCCAAGAAGCTCTAGAGCCTTCTAACTCAAGTTAATGTGAGTTAACTTGAGTCTAGAGAGACTTAACTCAAGAGGCGAGTAAACCAACCACTAGTGGACTCTAGTGGAAGGTACTAAAATAGTGGTCGAGATCACTCTAATCACTAGTAGACTCTAGTGGAAGATATGAAAGGAGTGGAAGAGATTGCACATGCACTTGTGGGCTATAGTTACATTTGTGGTCCTCGTTGATTCGAGCAGCTATATATACAAGCATAAGGTTGGGAGGAGAGTCATCTCTCTAGCACATGGTGTTCATATTCCTTAGGTTGTTACCTTGGTATCAAAGCCCTAGGCAAGCTTCCATGTTGACCTTGATGGCTCACCATCATCTTCCTATTCTTCACATCTAGAGTATTTTCGTTGCATGCATTTCTTTAGAATGTCCCGATATTCTCTTGATCATCTGTCGCTTATATGTCTCTTCCGCGGTCGTTGTTCTGTGTATCTTGCGGATAGATTTCGAAATCCAAAATTAAAGTGTGTATAGGACAGCGTGGGCTGTTTCAGGGGCCAGAATCGATCTCATGCCCTGTCGCATGGGACGTGAATCGGCTAACCACTTGAGGGTTATCAAGTGGCATATAAACAACAAATTTCAATTTTCTTGAATTTTCTCAACTTATGGTGTATATGCAATGCCAATCATAACTCTTACGTAGTAAAAGAGTTTATCAGTGAGCGCTGCTCTCTAGAATCAAACTCGCGACATAATTGCGCAAAGGTCTCTCCTCTAGCCAACTCGAGGCAACGTTCGTGATCTGTAATGTTGATCAGTAAATACAATTTTGATCATTGATATTTACACACTTAATTCAGAGCTACTAGGACCATTTGTGGTGATGGGATCGATTCCGCAATCTCCGTCTGGAGAACTAAATGAATTCCGTTGCGTCTAGACATTTTATTTTTGCAAACCGGATCTGCTGTCCATCCTACTCGTATGTACCTGTGTGCACTAGATGAGCTATGCAATGTGTAGATGTATCATTGTCTCGTGCAAAAGTTCTGAGTAGCAAAACTATTGTTCTTGGATGTACAGACGGGTGGCGAATGCTATAACAACATAGACGATCGTGTAGTTATTTGTTATGATTACCTCAAAGACAACACAGATCAAATTGTGCTATATCGATTAAGCCATAGATTACGTTGTTCCAAAAAAAAAAGATTCTCTTCTCATTTAGCTCGGGCGGGGGGGGGGGGGGGGGGGGGGGGGGGGGGGAACTTACGGACCATGTTATCAATATTGGACCCTAGATTCGGAATCGGATCACAAGGGCAATATAGAACTTGAACCCAGCACATATTCATACACCATTTGTTGCTATAGCCACAACATCCATCATTCATGCAACATGTTCAGCTGCAATAGAAAAAAAATCGAAACTCTAGTCAAAGAATTGGTCAACGGCTGAGTTAGCCAAGCTTTCCACATGAGACGTCCAAATCAAGTTGGGAACATTTTGACCTTGTGCACTTCTTTGCTAGTCCCGACCCAAGAGCACTTGGATTTCTGCATTTTCTCGAGTGTGCTGCTATCTTCAACCAAACCCGCATGCCTACTTTGAAGTCCCTTGGTGATCAAAAGTTTTGCCACATTATAAGAGATGTTGAAGAGACAAGCAAGAAAATGGGAGATTTTCTTGTCATGCTTTGGAAAAGAAATGCTTCAGGAATTCATGACGCTCATAAGGATCGAAAGTGGCTCTTTCAAAGGATCAATGGAAGCATGTAGCTTAATTGGGAGATAAGTATTTTCCAAGTTAATGATTGGTTTCAATATTTGTTTTTGTTCTTTGCTATCATGTAGGATGCATTTTTATCATTGAAGTATGATAGTAAACTTCATTCTTGATAATCTTGATGCAAATTATTGAAACCTACATGAAAGAGCATAAACATATTGAAACACTCATTAAGCACAAGCATGTGTATACAAAAGAATCTTTTCATGCACAATTTATCTTTTCTTCTTGCTTGCAAAAGGAATAGGATGCACTCAAGTCTGTGCACATGTATATTTATAAGTGTTTGTAAGGTAGAAGATAGATTGTTTGTGCATTGATGATTGGACATGGATGATTGGATGCACACATGTCAAGCCTAAGAGCACGCTTGATTTAAGTTTGGAGCAACATAACTAGAAAAACTATGAAACTTTTGTAAGTTTTAATTTGATTTCGTCCCAAGGAGCGATGGAAATCAAAGGTTGAACCTCAACAACAATTGATCTTTGACATTCAATAAGAGGATGTTAGGTTCCATAGTTGCATTTTTAGTAACAATGCAACTTGCTAAGCAATCATGGAAACATAAAAAGAACTCTTTTAGAGAGTTAAATTTTCGTTTCATTCAAGCTAATTGAAGCTTCAAGAGGAAACCAAAGTAATTAATCTTTAGGGAATGAGATAAATTCCTAAAGACATGAATTGAACTGTGAACGTTTCACTTAGGAATGGATTTTCAATCCATGAACTTTTCCTAAACACGCTACAAATTTCAAAGTTATGTGTTCATAGTAGCATTGCTATTAGATCAATCTTCAAAGTATGTTCAAAGTACTCAAGTAACATCTAAAGATTGACCAATAATAATGAATCTTGTATCAAACTCAAGAAGAGGAGTCAATATCACATAAATGAAAGTTCAAGTCAAAATTTCATAGTGGAATTGGAAACCATATCCAAAAGATGATATTTATTCTCTAGTTTGATACTCAAGAAATGAGCACAAATGAATCACTAAAGCTTCTGGATATTGTTTGCAAGTCGCAAAATTTACTTAAAATATCCTTCCATCATTGCAAAAGATTCCAAGATGAATCATTTGCTCAAGTTATTGGATTCCGTAGAAGGAATCTCAAGTCTTTGAAAAATAACATTCTCCCAAGTAGTGAGAATGAAATTCTTCAAACTCTTTGACAACAAGTAGTTCACCAGCAATCCCAAACCACTAGAAGTGGTACTTAAAGTCCAATGGTTGATATCATATGATGGTGTATCAAAGATTCTTGGCTTTAGAATCTGAAAAGCATTAGAATCTAGTTGGACTTGAATCAGGGAAAGATCTCTAAAAATCCTAAAAGTAAGCCAAAAAGCTTAGAAAAGCTCAAGAGATCTTAATGATAAAGACTAAGTCTTTATTTTATCACATGATCAATAAGACTTGATTAATTTTGGCCATGGTTATCCAAGAACTGCGGTTGGAACTGCTGTGAAATTTGCCCAAGTATTGGCAATTGAAATAGTAAGCTGTTCCAAGTTTGAATAGAGTAGATATTCCAAGTATGTAGTTTGCAACCGTGTCAATGGTAATTAAGTCTGTGGAAGGTGTAATGTAAAAGTTTATCTATCCTTAAAGGGATTTCTTGAAGATGAAATCCAAAAGCATTAGTGGATGCTTAGACTTATGCAATAGAGAGATTCCTGTAAAAGTCTTGGCCAAGGTAGTTATTTAAAGCTACAATATGAAAGGAATCTAAAGACAACAAGTAAAAAGCTCTTGTCACTACAAATTGGTCAAGTATAACCAATTAGACTTGAATTTGATAAATTCATGAACTTGGAATGATAGTGGGTTTTTCTTTTGAAAATCCAAGTAAAGAAGAATTGATATTCTATCAAAGGTTTTCAAGTTTCCTATGAAAAAACACAAGATCATGAAATGATCCTGTAAAGGAATCAAAACCTAGAGTATGAAGTTAGAGATAATGCCTAAAACTTTAAAATTCTTGAAGCGGGAAGGTACTCTATAAAGAGATGTTTATACTTTAGGATAAATGTTACCCACACATTAATGTGAATATAAAATAGGGTGGTATGGGACACCAGATTTTACACGCAGATTGATGTAGGAAAGATGGTATGGGACATTGGACCATGGGATGATAATTATCTTTTATTCCTAGTTTGGAACTTGAAGTTATGTCTAATCCTCAAGAAAATGCAAACTTCAAAGAAGAAGTTTAAATTCAAGGAGGATAAAAGCATGATCTCAAGATACTTCAAGACAAATTTAAGAAGATATGAAGTAAGTAACTTCCAAGATCTTCCTTTTCAAAAAGGACAAAAGACTTGTTCTTATTTTGGAACACTTCAAGCTTAAGTGCTATTGATCAGAAATATTTGAAACATGTCTGAAAGATTGAGACTTTGACTTTGACCTGAACCTTTTAACTAAGGAATAGATTGACTAAGTCAATCGACAAGTTCCTAGTGTAACTTGGAAGATTCAATCCTTTGACTCAAAGCAATGCACAAGAATTGTATTCCTAGTAAGCAGTGATAAAGATTGAATATAGGCATGAACTTAGTCTTTGGTGAAGCATTGTTTGAGTAAAAAACTCATCAATAGAACTTATGTGGATCGACACACTGATGTTGGATACCACACTTGTCTCTTGTCCTTGGATGATATTTAGATTTACTCTATGAATCTTTTTGAGAATCAAGTTTCTTTCTCTTAAGATAGAAGAAAAAATGCTTCAATACCTTGTTGAAACAGATTAGTAAGAAGTTAAAATCTTAAGTTAAAGTCTTGAATCATCAAGTACTTGACTCATAGCAAGTTTATATCTTAGAAGTTTGAATTAGTTATATAGATTTTTAGTTATTTTCCTTTCGCTTTCCAAATCTGTTGGAATTGACTCAGATATGGTATCTAATTCCTTTTTCAAAAGTCCAGGGTTAGACGATTGGAACTAGATAACTTAATTAAATATCCTAGATAGATGTTCTATACAAGAACTATTCAATCTTCAAAAGACGACAAGTCCAAGATTGACTTATTCATTTGGGTTTGCTTCCAGTTACTAGCATAACCCTTATGACTTTCTAGAGTTCAGTACACTCTAGAACAAGGAAGTTAGGAATAGCTCATAAGGTTGAAAACTCTCAAGAACTTTTAGCTAAAATCTTTGAGAACTGTGTCCTAAATTGGATAGTTTTCATTTTGAATTTGACTTGGTCACGATATAGTAAGGTTGATCCAAAGTAAATGGAAAACTTTCTCCTACAATTTACATAGGATTTTCAAGCCTATTAGGACCGAGTAGTCCTCAAGCCGGGTGAAGAAATCAAGTAACTATCGGTTGGAAGCTAACAATTGTACAAACATCCAAGTCATATGTTTGGATCAAAAAAACTTTAAGTTTTCCCAATCAAATTTTAAGTGAATCAATAGTTCTCAAAGTCTTGATGGGATACAAATCCCATTCTAGTTACTAAAGTCCATGCACAAGTCATGCCCAAAAATGGACTAATAATTGGAATCCATCCATTTCATATGTTTGTGCCTAGATTGCACATCGAGACACAATGAAGTGGCTAGGGATATTTTTAGATCCACCCTTATTATTCATTCACTACTTTGTACTTTGATCAGTTTATCAAAGCGCAAAGCCAGATGATGTTTTGAATCATGTGGGCAGGGATAACACCAGAGAGATGAGACATGTTGTTCTAGTTTTAGAACATGACCATGTTCTTCCAGTTCAAAGACATGAGGCTCGGGGGTTGCCTATGGATATTACATATTAATTTATTTTTGAGGATGAAAATATTTCCCAAGCAGGGAAGAATGTAATAAAGTAATTATATGATCTAAGGGTCCGGCCAGTTCAGACAGATCTGAAATCGAACACCGTTTGGTCACTAGTGTGTATGGCCAAAGATCTCGAGACTAGACTTAAGCATAAGTCCATGTGCTCTCTTAAACAAGTGATCTACTTAGCCTAGTGGTTAACTCTCAAGGTTGTGAAGGAAGAGGTCTTGGGTTCAACCCCCATGGGGAGCATGGGGAGAGAGTTTTGCCCAAGAAGCTCTAGAGCCTTCTAACTCAAGTTAACGTGAGTTAATTTGAGTCTAGAGAGACTTAACTCAAGAGGCGAGTACACCGACCACTAGTGGACTCTAGTGGAAGGTACTAAAACAATGGTCGAGATCACTCCAGCCACTAGTAGACTCTAGTGGAAGATATGAAAGGAGTGGAGGAAATTGCACATGCACTTGTGAACTCTAGTTATGTTTGTGGTCGTCGTTAGTTCGAGCAGCTATATATACAGGCATAAGGTTGGGAGGAGAGTCATCTCTCTAGCACGTGGTGGTTGTAATCCTTAGGTTGTTACATAGGGGGCAACATTGTCTACTAGAGCACTTTATTTTGATCGCCAGAGAAAGACGTGTGTTGATATTTTGAAGACTTGAGGGAAATGGTCGATAATTACTTCAATAACCTCTTAAATCATGCATTCCAACTTGTGATTATGAATCATGTACAAGATCTCTTTAGATGATGTTTTGGAAAGACTAGGAATATAGTCTTGAAGTGCTTAGCTAAAAGTTATTTGTATGCAACTTTTTATGTCTTGGGGTGCACCCTTCTCACTGTATCAACCTCACACATGTCATGGGACTCTCTCTGTCTATCTCTATCTCTCTCTCACTCATATGCAAACAAAACAGAGGTGGAGAACCATTAATGGGGGTATATATGCCTCGATCTGTAGTATGAAATGATCTCAACCACAATGTTGAATCTACAAGTTAAAACCTTAAATTCTTCAACTTTTATTTCTTAGAAAAGTAAGTTACATCCATTATCTATACAGGAATGTTCCAAAGCATGATATTCAACGCCCACAGTGTAGATTCTCTTCAACAAGGTAAAACACAATTGGCTACTCCTCATAACGTGAGCCTTATGAATTTTCAATACAAAGTACAGTCATGATGAGAGATGGACTTTGAACATATGATGACAATGTGGACCGAATTGTATGTTTGGATGCCCAGAAGGATAACATGGGTCTTATCCAACTTGCAACATCATTGACAATGACATACCAACAGCTTGAAGATCCTTACGGACTTCCTCTACTACATGACACACGATCACTGTAAATTTGAGCAAGCTCAAAGACCCAAATCCCATAATTATGAGAGATTGATAGTAAGGATGTTTGTGGACCCCTCTTCATATCTTTGGTTTCAAGTGTTGACTTCAAGAATGCCTAGGCTTGGGTAAAATCATATTCTTCCTAAGGAGAACCAATGAACCTTCAAATGGTAATACTGGATGATCTTCATGCTGATGTCTTATGAGCATTTGGGTAGTCATATGTTGATCCACAGAAGAGAGGGTAGATGAATTGCCTGGTCCAAAGGGGATACATGGTTTCAACTTGTTTCAAGGTGATGCGTGAATGGATTTCAAGTGGACTATGACCCAATTACCATCGAGTTCCTATGACCCAATGACCATCGATGTCTATGACTCGATGAACATCGAGGTCCTATGATCTGATGACCATCGAGGTCGAACCCTTACCCCTGCCTCAAGAAGCGAAAGGTGTTCATCTGCAAAGCAAAGGCACGGCACTGTTTGTGATAAAATGTAGCCTTTGCAGATCCACAGCAGTAATGTGGGCCGACCTGAACTCATATCCCACATGCGCCTTCAATACCTTCATACCACATTGATCTACTCATGTTTCCCATTTCCATGCGACGTATGTAAATGAATATCATCTCTCCCATCAATGTGCTAAAAATGTAATATCATCCTTTACTCGTCTACAGGAACTAGAAATGAATAATTTTATAATCATTCCAATGAGGCATGTTCAATATATTGTTCTCTTTCACATCAATGTGGAAAAACAATAATATCCTCCTCTTGCCATTGAGCTCACTTTTTCCTTCATGCAGAGACACACCACTTGCTGAATCAAATGCTATTTAAGTCGCAAGAGTTGATGAAATAGAGTCTCTATATCCTTCTTTCAGATTTCCCATCATATTTATAGTCAGATTTCCCATCATAGAGTCTCTCTACCCTTCTTTCAGATTTCTCGGTCCTAGCATTCGAGCATGTGGTTTGATATTATATTCATTCATCAATATGTCGGGCTTATCATAATTCTACATATGTCCTCTACGAGTTATCCAACAACGTTCACCATGCTTGTGTTCATTGTTGTAAAATATTAATAAGCTAATGTACATCTTTACTAGCAAAAACTTCAAGTGATAGAAGGGTATACTGCAAGCGCATGCAAATTAACCTAGCAAGAAGAGTGATGGCTATTAACACCTTTCTTCTCTCTTCAGTGATTTTCTTTGTGGCGTGTTGAAAGCCAAGAGACAAAGAATTGAATAAGTTTGGAAGGACTTGTAGAAATTTTCTCTGAACAAGGGATCCCAATAGTAGGGGTATGCCCAAGATCAATTGGTCCACATGTATAGCCCAAAACGTTGATGGTGGGTAAGGCATTTTGGACATTAGGGGCATGGCTGATAAAAAGGTAGCTAAGTGGATGATGAAGGCGTGTGCAACCTAGATACATCTTGGGTTAAGCTAATTCTTAGAAATAAGGTTTCTTTTACGATTGTTTGTCTCTCTAAACGGAAGGGACACAAGCTAGTCACTCTTTTGTTTTCTCATGTCCGAGTGTCTCCCAACGTATCTGATTTAGTTTGCTCCCTATGAAAGTGTTGGAACAAGATGAAGCCTTTCATCAAGGTCAATGAGGACTCTAAGTAGGTTGTTGGGATAAGATAGAATGATTCTATTTCATTCCCTATTGGTGGCGTAAACATGATTGAATTGAAAAACGTCCGAAGGGCAAAAAAGCTTTGGAATCAAGGATTTCATATGTGGAGACATTTTTGGAAGCGGGACAGAAGATCACATATGACGACCTTAACTCTTCAAGGGATGTTGACTATGATGAGTGGTGCCTAGACATAGAATCAATTCTTAGGATATCTCTAAGGTTCACCTCCTATTGCATCAAGATCCCCCAAGTATAGAAGGATTAAGATGGACCAACAATAACAAATTGGATAAGATGCCCAAAGTTAAGAAACATCTGGAATTACATATTTCCCTTAATAGAAGATGGTGTTTGAACACCGATTGCAGTTTAAGTTCATGCACTTGTGGCATCCTATCCCTGAGATAAAAGAACGGTTCTTATGTGGCACATTATTCATAGGGGAATTTGGACCAATGCCAAAGCTAATAAAATTTGTGGGGCTCCTCATTGATGTAAGCATTCCCTCGGTGATCCTGAAGAGATTGGTCATATCTTCCTTTATTGTCCCAAGTGCCATTCACTTTGGATGACTCTCACTAGGATTCTAAATTTGCATAATCGAATCAATTGGAAGTGAGCGATTCTTGGTGAAGTGGTCAATTGCTCTTCTACCATGTGGAACCCCATTAGCGGGAAGCGATATAGAAACTTTGGAAAGAAAGGTGTGTAGCTAACTTTGGAGGTACTTCAAAAGAATGGTCAATTGATAAATCCCTTGGCATGTAAGTTAAAAGAATCAAGAATTGTAAAAAGACCCTACCTTTAGGCACCATAGGATCTTCATTGTGGAAAACAAATAAGATCAAAAGCAAGTGGATCACCCATGAGGGGGATGAAATCTTCATCAAGTGTCTTTATAACTCTCTCTAGCACTTGGCCTTCACATTGCACCTTAGTGGCTACAAATCTTTAGATGGCATTGTAACTCTTAATTATACTTTGTTTCACTAAAGAACTCTGATCACTTCAACTCTATGGATATGGAGGATCCCAAGGGTACTATGCCCATTTCTTATAAAATTTTCATTTTCATAAATAATTCACACAAGGGAGAATAGGCTTTTACCAAAATTCCATTTTAAAAAAAAAATAAACAATATTAAGTGCAATCTACGTGCATTGGATTAGCTAGACAAGTTGTTCATCTCTTGAGGCTAGGATAAGGGGTGAGCCCCTCCTAGCGGTGAGATACATGTTGGGCCTTACGCCATGTTTAATCTAACTAAATTAGACTCCTTTCAGTAGTCTTTTTTTGTAATGCCTTTAGGCTCGTCCTCTCATCTAATCTATGCTTTGTGGGATAGAAGAGGTCCTATAGGTATTAAGCCCAGCTTCATTTGTGCTCTAATTAATTCAAGCTAATCTAAGGAGAATTTTCTTATGGACGAACTTCCTTATAAAACATTATCATATACAAATAATTCTCCTTCATAGGTATATTAATAGTGTTATAGCTCATCATCCCGAAAGACATATGAAAAATTTTGGCACAATTCTCTTTGAGAGATGAAATTTCTTGTTGGTTCCTGTATAGATATCTACTCTCAGGGAATATTTAAGTTAAAAAAAATGAGTGAGATTTACATAATCACAGTTGAAAATCAAGTCATCAAATTACAAGATTATTGTCACTGATTTTCCCTCATTGCTAGATACATATAAGGTAAACGCACGAGAATCTCTTCTTTTTTATAAATATTGTTTTGCAAGAATAATGTACCCTTTGGAACCAAGCTTTTAGGGATAGCAATGTATCCATTAACACCATATAGTTATTCTTGGAGCTTACAAACTTGGATTTCTAAATACTAGACCTCAAAGCTAGTGGTTATGTAACATTTACCTCCTTCATGAGATGATCATCCAGAATTTTTTATTCAACGCCATTTGAAAGATATTGCGTACCTTAGATGCACACCATTTCTAGTAACTTGTTGGTGCAAAGTTTCTTGGATTGTTAAACCGCTTTTTGATCCTTCATTGATCCATGATCTATAACATGAGTAATATGCTCATAATATGATATCAGGCCCGTATATTTTTTCTTTACGAGTTTGCTTCCAATTAATCAAAGGGCAGGAAAACCAAAGACGAGCTAGAGAAAATGT
>CM035406.1:221768793-221821293 GCA_020310875.1 Ceratopteris richardii
ATGTGTGTATGTGTGTCTGTAAGTCTGTATGTGTCTATGTATGTGTTTGTTTATATATCTGTGTGTGTATCTTTGTGTGTGTATCTCTGTGTGTGTAAGTTTATATGTGTGTATGTGTGTGTGTCTATGTGTGTAAGGGTGTGTGTGTCTATGTGTGTATGTCTATGTGTGTATGTGTATGTGTATGCATGTGTAAGTATTTCTGTGTATGTGTGTGTGTCTATGTGTGTGTGTAAAACTGTGTGTTTATGTGTATATGTGTATATGTGTATATGTGTATATGTGTATATGTGTATATGTGTATATGTGTATATCTGTATATGTGTATATGTGTATATGTGTATATGTGTATATGTGTACATGTGTATATGTGTATATGTGTATATGTGTCCATGTGTGTGTATGTGTCTATGTGTGTATGTGTATGCATGTAAGCATATATCTATGCATATGCATGTGCATTATGTATGCATATGTATGCACATGTGTCTATGTGTGTGTATATGTTTATATATCTGTGTATGCATGTAAGTATGTATGTATGCATATGTGTGTCTGTATATGTGTGTATGTCTATGTATGCATGTAAGTATGTATGTATGCATATGCATATGTATGCATGTATGTGTGTGTATGTCTCTTTGCATGTGTGTGTGTGTCTCTCTCTCTCTACGTGTGTGTGTGTGTGTCTATGTGTGTATATGTATCTATGTGTATGTGTGTGTATGCATGTAAGCATGTATGTATGCATATGCATATGCATTATGTATGAATATGTATGCATGTGTGTGTATGTGTGTGTATGTCTCTCTACGTGTGCACATGTGTATGCATATGTATGCATGTGTGTGTATGTGTGTGTATGAATGTAATTATGTATGTATGCATATGCATATGCATTATGCGTGTATGTGTCTATGTGTGTACATGTGTGTGTATATGTGTGTGTGTCTATGTGTGTATGTGTGTGTATGCATGTGTATGTGTGTGTAAATTTGTGTGTATATGTGTGTGTATGTATCTATGTGTATGTATGTGTCTATGTGTGTGTATGTGTATGCATGTGCATTATGTATGCATATGTATGCATATGTATGCATATGTATGCATATGTGTGTGTATGTGTGTGTATGTGTGTGTATGTTTGTGTATGTGTGTGTATGTGTCTATGTGTGTGTATGTGTATGCATGTATCTATGCATATGCATGTGCATTATGTATGCATATGTGTGTGTATGCATGTAAGTATGTATGTATGCATATGTATATGCATTATGTATGCATGTATGTGTATGTGTGTGTATGTCTCTCTATGTGTGTGTGTACGCATATATGTGTGTGTATGTGTGTGTGTATGTGTGTGTGTGTGTCTATGTGTGTATGTGTATGTGTGTATGCATGTGTATGTGTGTGTATGCATGTGTATGTGTGTGTATGCATGTAAGCATGTATGTATGCATATGCATGTATGTGTGTATGTGTGTGTATCTATATATGTGTGTCTCAATGCACGTGTATGTGTGTGTGTAAATGTGTGTGTGTAAGTGTGTGTGTCTATGTGTGTGTGTGTATATTTGTGTGTATGTGTATGTGTGTGTGTGTGTCTATGTGTGTATGTGTGTGTGTCTATGTGTGTATATACGTTTGTATCTATATATATGTGTTGGTGTGCATGTGTATGTGTGTGTAAATGTGTATGGATGTGTGTGTGTAAGTGTGTATGTGTCTATGAGTGTGTATGTGTTTATGTGTGTGTATGTGTTTATGTCGTGTATGTGTCTATGTGTGTATGTGTATGCATGTATGTATGCATATGCATGTGCATTATGTATGCATATGTGTGTGTATGTGTTTGTATGCATTATGTATGCATATGTGTGTGTATGCATTAAGTATGTGTATGTATGCATGTGCATTATGTATGCATGTGCATTATGTATGCATATGTGTGTCTATGCATGTAAGTATGTATGTATGCATATGCATATGCATTATGTATGCATATGCATATGCATTATGTATGCATATGCATTATGTATGCATATGCATTATGTATGCATATGCATTATGTATGCATATGCATTATGTATGCATATGCATTATGTATGCATATGCATTATGTATGCATATGCATTATGTATGCATATGCATTATGTATGCATATGCATTATGTATGCATATGTATTATGTATGCATATGCATTATGTATGCATATGCATATGCATTATGTATGCATATGGATATGCATTATGTATGCATATGCATATGCATATCATTATGTATGCATATGCATATCATTATGTATGCATATGCATATGCATTATGTATGCATATGCATGCATGTATGTGTATGTGTGTGTATGTCTCTCTATGTGTGTGTATGCATATCTGTGTGTATGTGTGTATGTGTGTGTATGTGTGTTTATGTGTGTGTGTATGTGTGTATGCATGTGTATATGTGCTTATGCATCATTATGTGTGTATGTGTCTATGTGTGTATGTGTCTATTTGTGTATGTGTGTGTATATGTGTGTGTATGTGTGTGTGTCTATGTGTATGTGTGTATGTGTCTATGAGTGT
The DNA here is from genome assembly GCA_020310875.1 of Ceratopteris richardii. Taxonomy (NCBI): domain Eukaryota; kingdom Viridiplantae; phylum Streptophyta; class Polypodiopsida; order Polypodiales; family Pteridaceae; genus Ceratopteris; species Ceratopteris richardii. Next base: position 221,771,374 of record CM035406.1, read on the forward strand.
GTATGTGTCTATGTGTCTATGTGTCTATGTGTGTGTATGTGTCTATGTGTGTATGTGTATGCATGTATGTATGCATTATGTATGCATTATGTATGGATATGTGTGTGTATGCATTATGTATGTGTATGTATGCATGTGCATTATGTGAGCATATGTGTGTATGCATGTAAGTATGTATGTATGCATATGCATATGCATTATGTATGCATGTATGTGTATGTGTGTATATGTCTCTCTACGTGTGTGTATGCATATATGTGTGTGTATGTGTGTGTATGTGTGTGTATGTGTGTGTATGTGTGTGTGTATGTGTGTATGCATGTGTATGTGTGTGTATGCATGTGTATGTGTGTGTATGCATCATTATTTGTGTATGTGTCTATGTGTGTATGTGTGTGTGTATGTGTGTGTGTATATGTGTGTGTATGTGTGTGTGTGTCTATGTGTATGTGTGTGTGTCTATGAGTGTGTATGTGTTTATGTGTGTGTATGTGTCTATGTGTGTGTATGTGTCTATGTCTGTATGTGTATGCATGTATGTATGCATATGTGTGTGTATGTGTGTGTATGCATTATGTATGCATATGTGTGTGTATGCATTTTGTATGTGTATGTATGCATGTGCATTATGTATGCATATGTGTGTGTATGCATATATGTGTGTCTGCATGTATGTGTGTGTGTATGCATGTATATGTGTGTGTATGCATCACTATGTGTGTATGTGTGTATGTGTGTATATGTGTCTGCATATGTGTGTGTATGTGTGTGTGTGTGTGTCTATGTGTATGTGTTTGTGTCTATGTCTATATATGTGTGTGTGTGTGTGCATATGTATGTGTGTGTATGTGTGTGTGCGTGCATACTTGGCTTCAATGAGTGTGCTCTTGCTCTCTCTCTCTCTCTCTCTCTCTCTCTCTCTCTCTCTCTCTCTCTCTCTCTCTCTCTCTCTCTCTCTCTCTCTCTCTCTCTCTCTCTCTCTCTCTCTCTCTCTCTCTCTCTCTCTCTCTCTCTCTCTCTCTCTCTCTCTCTCTCTCTCTCTCTCTCTCTCTCTCTCTCTCTCTCTCTCTCCCCCTGTCTCCCTCCCCCTCTCTCTCTCTCTCTCTCTCTCTCTCTCTCTCTCTCTCTCTCTCTCTCTCTCTCTCTCTCTCTCTCTCTCTCTCTCTATCTCTCTCTCGCTTGTGCGTCCAAATCCCGGCACAAATGTGCCGGGAGAAACCAAAATTTTTTTTTAACCTTGCAGAGCGTCACTTATGCGACACTTAGAACACAAGAGGTCGCTTATGCGATGCTAAAACATCGTAGCCAGTTTACCAACGTCGCAAATAGCATCGCTACTTAGCGACACTATTTGTGATGCATACTTTTAGCATTGCATAAGCGACGCTAGCATCGCTTATGCGATGACCGCTTGTTAAAAAAAAACCCAAAAAGAGGACCGTTGCTTATATGACGCTAGCGTCACATAAGCAACGAATCCCATTTTTTTTCAATTCAGGGGTGTCGCTACGCCCCCCTATTTCTTGTAGTGCATTCATTTTGCAGCCAACTTGTTGGCCAAGGCTTCAACATCCAAAATAGCAAATTTACTAGAGTGTTTCAAGCTCATGCAAATATCCCATTTGATCTTCAAAATACACCTCATGTTTGGGACACTTGTTTAAAGGAAATTTCTAGAAATCCTTTCTAGCTTTGAGAATTCTTGGTTGCTCGACTTACAAGCCCAGAAGTATATGAGTGAAGAGATAAGGAATGTATTGATCACCGCTGCACTGTAGGCCACATTGATCTCAAGTCTCCTTTGACTATCCAGCCCATCATTAAACGATCATGCAGTATTCACTTAGGGACTAGTAGCATCAAAGAATCATATTCCCCATTATAGTATTCAAATTGGTTGTATGGCTATTGCAATGTAGACTTTGAATGGTGACTCTTTACCATTCCATCTTTTTCTTCTCATATTTCACCTATATATATTTCAAAAGGAATAATGTGGGTGCTATTGATGCTTATACCAATCCTTATGTTGATGCATATATTGATGCATATATTGATGCTTCATTTTAATAATCCAAGAGCTATTGGTTGTGTGGCTATTGCAATGTAGACTTTGAATGGTGACTCTTTACCATTCCATCTTTTTCTTCTCAAATTTCACCTATATATTTCGGAAGGTATAATGTGGATGCTATTGATACTTATACAGATGCTCATACTGACGCATATATAGAAAGTCCACTACTCCTCTCTTTTGAATTGTAGTCGATTTTCTGTCAAATTTGCATGCTTGTATTGTGCTCAATCTCACATATCCACCTGCATTGTGCTCGTCCTCTGTGTTTTGTCTCTCCCATCACACATCCACCCTCCACTCTCTCCATACACACACACACATCTCTCTCTCTCTCTCCACAAACACATAGAGATTTGTCTCTCTCTACAAACACAAACACATACATCTCTCTCTCTCTTGCATCTTGGTAAGTAATGCATGAACTCCTTCACCTGTTTAGGGTTTTAGGGTTTTAGGGTTTTAGGGTTTTACATACATGCATCTTGGTAAGTAATACACATGTTTTAGAGTTAGGGTTTTAGGGTTTTACATACATGCATACACACATATACACATACACATATATATACAAACATACACACATATACATGTTTTAGGGTTAGGGTTTTAGGATTAGAATTTTATAAATTGTGCACACATACACAGATATACACATAAACACATACACATATATATACACACATACACACATATACATGTTTTAGGGTTAGGGTTTTAGGGTTAGCATCTTAGGATTTTACATACATACACACATGCATACACACGTATACACATACACACACATATACATACACACATGCACACATATACATGTTTTAGGATTAGGGTTTTAGGTTTTTTACATACATGCACACATGCATACACGAATAAAGGCATATACACACATAGATATGCACATGCATACACACACATCACATATACATACACACATATTCATGTTTTAGGGTTAGGGTTTTAGAATTAGGGTTTTTTCCTTTTACATACATACACACATACACACATATACACATACACATATATATACACATGCATACACACATACACATACATGCACATGTCATATATACATATACACATACACACATATTCATAAATACACACATACATGTATATGCACATACGCACATATTCATACACACATATTCATACACACATGCATACACACATATACACACATGCGTACACATATACATACACACGTTCAAACACATATAAATACACACATGCACAAATATACATCTTTTAAGGTTAGGGTTTTAGGGTTTTACTGGAATGCATACATATATATATGCATACACACATATATACATACATACACATACACATAGACACATATAAAGTTGCATCCACACCCATGTCACATATACATACACACATACACACATATACACATATACATGTTTTAGGGTTAGGGTTTTAGGATTTATTACCATTATTATTGTATGCTAATCATTTGATTTTTCAATTGTAGAGCATGATGGGAGATAGTCCACCGTCGACCTCTGAGACCGCGATCGGACAATGCGAAGCGGGTCACTCTGCATGATAGAGGAGCAGTTTATAGAGTTCATATCTCAGGCATCTCTAACTTATGAGACCGTCAGGTCATAGTATGAGGTCTCTCACGGATGCACTCCCATAGATGGCACTTCTTTTGATAGGACTACTCACATCCCTTTGGTAGGACCACTCTCACCAACGACACTCTGCTTGGTGGGCCTATTCCCGCCAATGGCACTCTTGGATTTATGACTCCACCACAACCGTCTTATTACTCATCCCCTAGTGGCTCTAGTATTCAATGTATGCACCAGTGTTTGACACCATAGTGCGATTCAGGCACACGCCCATCTCATGTGTCTCATCCATCTAGGTTACATTGTGGAGGAGCATGTTTGAGAGATGGATCTATGGGTGGGTTTGGAGAAGGAGGTGGATGTTGTGGAGGTAGTGTGAGAGACACTCGCTCACCCACAACTACTCCTAGATCGATTACCTCAAATGCATGTAGGTACACCATAGAGTACACTAAGTATAGCTTGGGGTGCTCATGAAAACTACAAGGTGTATCGTATACATGATGGAGCTCAAGTGATGGATGCGATCAGAAAGGGCATTCTTTAGCACATACGACAGCTATGCAAAATATAGTTTGGACACTCTTTCATGGTCAAATGGAGTGGACAGAACAAGGATTGCAAAAAATACATCACAAATATGGTATATTGCAAGTACCAAGCAGCACCTAGCCACCCTCTTGTCAGCTCAGACTTGACTTTAGGTGTAGCTAATACCTATTGGGAAGGGAAGACCATTATGGTGAAGCTACAGCGGTTTAGCTGTAGCAAAACAAGACCATGTAGTCAAGAAGGACCATGTTGGTGAAGCTACAGCTACACCATGAAGTAAAGGCTACAGCGAGTGGATCCAGCACATGGCGCATGAGGTGATGTCCCATCGATGATAAAAGGCTCGTGATGCTTTTAGAGGAGGCTTATCGAAGCTTGTATGGCTAGATGTTGAGGAGTGGGAGATGATTTGTGATGAGCAGCAACAGACTCTTCATTGATATCATCAAGAGCATGATGTGATGACCACACGTCTAGATACAGTTGGAGCATTGTAGTTGGGTAGCAATGATTATGACACTATGTATCAAAAGTTCGTAAGCATCATTCTAATAAATGAATTTCTTTATGTAGAGCACGTCATGTCTGTTGATCTCATGTTTTGCACATTTGTTGTAGGAGTTGGCTTGTCTTCCGACATGAGTAGAGGAGGCTTACGGATATCATCATGGGTTGGTTGCAATGTTGAAGAACTTGGAGGTATGCAGTGTTGTGTGGTCGTGAATTCAAGTCAAGCTTAAAACCAAAACAAAATTATGAGCCAATGACAACAAAGGGGGATTCGCTTTAAAGGAGATTGCAAGCTTGGTAGTCAAACACCATTATTAGTTTCTTGTACTGAAGATGGTGGCTATATGCGATTGCAGGCATTGCACAGAACACGGTGTGAATTTTCCTTTAGGTATTCTCTTCAAGGAACATCACCTCTAGAATCTCATATCTTGAAAAGAAGGCTTCCATCTTCAAATCTAGCTTTAGATGTCTCTCTTCATGCTCCTCTCACAGTTAGGATTGTTAATGTCATGGAAGAAAGCTCTGATCAAGGTGAGCATGGGATATATTCATCTTCTTCTGATATGCACTCACATGATGGATCAAAATTAAAGTTTGATTTTCTGGTACCATGGGCAAATGGACTTCAAGATAGAGGTCTCCCTAATTCACATGGTCAGGATGAGTTGTGTCAAGCTCGTGCCTAGCATGTCTTAGATTGACCTCATTAGTTGGTGCTGAATGAGATTGATGAAGGGACTCCTAATGAAGAGAGAGACTCATCCTATATGTAGATGGAAGAAAATTCCAAAGAAGATGATGAAACATACAAGTCCGAACATGACTCTCCTGTGACAAGTTCAATCACCCTTGTGGATTCTTCTTTAGTCTATGATGAAAACATTTTGTACAAGGGTGTAGCTACTCGTCAGATGGAAGATTTATTCAATGTTGATTACAAATTACAAGGAAATGAATCTCTCTAGGATGCCATCAAATCTAACTCAAGGAATTCGATGCAAACAACCAAACATTTTGCAAAATATTTAGAAGATGCAAACATTTCAAGGTTCATGCCATGGATGAGATATACACATTCAATATTTGGGGGAATTTGCCCTTCTTGTTTTTTTTAACAGGATGGTAATGTGGAGCTAGGGGAGAGAGCTCACGCACAGGCTTCTCATCCAAGAATACAAGACATGCATAGTTTCCTAATAAGGAAAAGGAAAGGTGGTTGTGGCGGCCTTGATGGGCAAAAGAGCGGGAGAGTTTTTTTTTTTTTTTTTTTTTTTTTTTTTTTTTTTTTTTTTTTTTTGGGGGGGGGGGGGCATTGTGCAGTGTATGTGTTGTATATCTCTGATTGTGAATCTTTGTCATGATGGGGGGACAAAGAATTTCTTCGCGGTCAGTTTGATTACTACCTTCGGATCTCCTGGTTTTTGGGTTTTTGTTTTCACAATGCTCAATGAGCACAAAATAGGCAAATGAAAAGACTCTAAGGATCATCTTTGGTTGCATGTTGCAATCATTAGCATACTTTAAACCGCAAAGGAAATGTGTGCCATGAGGAGAGAATGTAGCTTAGATGTTTTACACCTCCAGTGCAATCATGAATCGAGGATACACATCCCTCTACTTTCGTTCTTAGCATGCTTCACCTAGCATAGGGCAAATAGTATTCTGTTTTGAAGAGAGTTATGTGTTCCTCTCTGATTCAGTATTCTCTCTCTGTGGAACAATGAAGACAGAGATAAACAGGTCATTCGTTTTCTCCAAGAAACATGTGTGCGCAAAAATTCAGGACATTGCTGCTCCTGTACAGGAAGGATGGAGGCAGACATGCAAAATACGAACAGGGTGTACGAACCTTCTTTAGATGTGCCACAGATGTGGGAAAATCAAAGCAATCTATGTTGGACGATTGAGATCAGTTTACGTTCAATGAATTACTCAAGTGATTGTAGACGATGTCATCAAATGATCATTGGCAATGGAGACTTTTGCTAATCTTCAGTTTGTGCATGATGAAACAAATCAATTTGATGCACATAGTTGTAGTATCAACGGGCGTAGCATGTGTCTCCATGTAGTTGCCATTCTAGTAATCACTTTCTAGCTTTTCCTTTCCTTTGTTTTATGTGCACTAAGCTGATTCGTATCAGGACATGCAAAGTTGTTTCTAACAAGATAGGACATGAAATTTCATTTCGATATGTCATTCACCATATAACAACTACAACGCTTGCATGCCAGAAATGTAAAGAAGGGAATTTGAAATTTGGTTGCTGTTGATTTACTATTTGAATGACTATATGGTGTAATAAGGCTAATCATGGAACTACTGCAGAATTTCAAAGCAGCTTTCATATTTTCTGTACAGATTAGGACATGCTCTTCTCCTTTGCTTTTCAATACAAATGATGATTATGAGGATAAATCTGACATGATCTTGCATAAAGGGATTCTAAGCATGATTAATTCGACGTTGAGCTGACATAATGATAGCATTTTCAAATATCAAGTCAATTGTTAATATTAGAAGGAATTCTTCTGACTTCCGTCCTCAGATGATTGATTTGATATCAGCAGTATTTCTTGTAGTGTCTATGCTTAGATGATTGATTTACTTGCTTAAGCTCTTGTGGAAAGCATTTTGGTCTCTTTCCCATGTGTTGCAAACTAAATCTATATACTTTTAAAGTTAGATCTTCATTACCGTTTTTTTTTCTCTTTCTCACAATTGGCCTCTTGAACTCGTGCTTTTTCTTGACGGTCGTACAGAGAAATATTTGCTTCACTTTTGAAGCTTTTAAACGCTACTATGTGGCAACTTCTGAGATACGAACCTAACCTTCTATGACAAACTTTGAAGTCAATTGAGTCAATAGGTTTTTTTTTTTTTTTTTTTTTTTTGCTTTTGTTTACTCCACAAGTTTACATAAGGAAGAAAAAGAAAGTTTACTCCGTTTACTTAATGAGCACTGGTGTGTCTTGATGAGCATTGTAACACACTAAGGGCAGCGAGGAGTTGATTTAGAATTCAGGACTGAGAGCTGTGCACTTTAGTACCTTGACATATTTCTTAGAAAAATTGTCATGCTTTAAGTTTGTAGGCTTACTTTTACGGCAACAGTGAAGCTTTCGAGAACTATTATCGTTCTGACAACAAAGCAATGCTTAAAGATAACTCAAAGAGATGAATATATGAAATCCAATAGAATCGAGAATTCTTCGTAGTTATATAATTTGAAACATTTGTTGCACAAGAAAAGTGAATAAGGAAGTTAAGACTCATTTAAGAGTTAAAATACTAAAGGGAATGATAGCAAGGATTGTGTTTTTTTAATATGTATAACTTAAACTGAATGATTTTACGAGATTTCCAACAAAAACATAAGAAGCTAACATTTAGAGCATTGCTACTCTTGTGATTTGTACATGCCTTGTGGTTTGTACATGATAGTGGTAGTGTTATGTCGATTTAAGCCTACGAGAAAAATAATATTAGCACTCAATTTTAAGAATCTATATATATACCTCCTTCAACTGGAAAGTTAAAGCTATGATGTATTCAATGTTGGAGACACACTTAGGGTAACGAAATTCCCTAGTTTGTTGAGCTGAAGATTGCTTTTGTTGAACGAGCCCAAGGGAAGATCCTTCGGTCTTGAGACCTTCTATACTCTCCTATATGCCCAAAGCTATAACCAACATACTATTCTTAAGATATTGTACTTGTCAAAGTATATAATGTTAAAGAGAGGCAGCTAGTTCATGTGCAAGGTAAAAATCTAAGTTATGGTCTTGATTACTTGCAACTTCCTTTCCACCAACTTTGCGATAACGGTCATTTCATGCAAGCATCAATGGTGAGGTGAGCTTATAAAATTGTTTTAGTGTTTTCTAATTGTTGTGTATAAATATCGTTTCAATTTGTCTCATTTCATGAATGTGCTTTGTTGTAGGACTGGAGATATAGATGTTTTGATCCCTCTGGTTTTGTGTATGGCAGTGGTGTGCCCTTGAAATGATCTGTTCTTGTATTAATCATATTGTCCTCACTTAAAGGAGAAAGGATATACTATCCTACAGGCTAGGAACCAACCCTCTTTGGTTGCCCATCATGCACAACTAGAGGGGAATGGTTGAAACCAAACCCTAGTGCTTATTTTCCCTAAAAAATCTTCTTTGTAAAAATTTATCTTTGAGAATGCTTGACGTTAACTTTATAACTATTTTTTCACTTTCTTGCAAATCCTTTAGATTTATTTCTACCATGAAGTTTCCCTCTCTCTATTTCCTAATATATAACTATACTTTATGCACTGGAATCTTCCCTCTGTCAATTTCCTATTGTGTGTGTGTTTTAAATTGTGAAGATATTAGAATTGCACAATATATATGCGTGTAAATCATGCATGTGGATTGTGTACCTACATTTGTATATGTATGTATGTATGAAATGAATGTGTATATGCATTGTACGTATGTCTGATGTACTTAGTATTGTGCTTTTGCTATATCTTTTTTGAATTTCCATGTAGGTGAAAAGCCACTTTAAAATATATTAATAAAAGAGAAGCAAAGAAGGCTTTAAAATATATTAATAAAAGAGAAGGTACAAGAAAGAGGGAGGCACAAAGCATGCACAATGTCCTTGCGTCGCCTTGAAGAACGAATCAAGCATCTAGTGAATCACATATATGGTTGTTACATTTTGTAACCTATTTGGAAGTCCGGTATTTATATGTATTACTTTGATTTATTGCATCACCTTGAAATGAATTGTTCTTGTATTAGACATATTGTTCGCTTGAAGGAGAAAGGATATATTATCCTGCAGGCTAAGAACCAACCCTCTTTGGTTGCCCATCATGCACAGCTAGAGGAGAATGGTTGAAATCGAACCCTAGTCCTGATTTTTCCAAAAACCCTTCTTTGTAAAAATTTATCTTTGAGAATGCTTGATTTAATAACTTTATAACTACCTTTCCACCTTCTTGCAAAGCCTTTAGATTTATTTCTAGCATGAAGTTTCCCTCTCTCTATTTCCTATATAACTATACTTTATGCACTCGAATTTTCCCTCTATCTATTTCATATGTCTGTGTGTGTATTTTTATTTTAATTGCGGAGACATTAGAATTGCACTATATATGTGCGTGTAAATCATGCATGTGCATTGCGTATCGACATATGTATATGTATGTATGTATATATGCATTGTATGTATTTCTGATGTACTTAGTACATATCTTGTTTGAATTTCCATGTAGGCAAATAACATATTCAGAAAAAAACAAACGACGCTTTAAAATATATTAATAAAAGAGAAGCAAAGAAGGCTTTAAAATATATTAATAAAAGAGAAGGTACAAGAAAGAGGGAGGCACAAAGCATGCACAATGTCCTTGCGTCGCCTTGAAGAGGGAATCAAGCATCTTGAGAAAGGCTTGCATTATTTTACATCCGCTGCATTGCAGTTGAAGGAAATCTTTGTCAAGTGAATGCTATCACATGTTGAATATTCCTCGACGGAACAGAGTATGGAGAATTGAAGTCTTGTGTGGCCGTTGGATTCAGCGGAATGAAGCTTTGTTTTTTATAAGCTTGATTGAGAAGTCTATTCTTCCTCTGATTGAGTTAAAAAGATTGACATTTCATGCCTTGAGCTGTATGAAAATGTCGCCTCCTACAAATACACTGAGTGAAAGGAGGAATGCTTTCTGTGTACTCAAAGCAAAGGCTATGCATGGCCTATGGCTGTGTGCTTAACTAATTTCTCTACAAGGTCGCCTCCCCCCTTTCTGCAAGGCCTTGCATTTCTCTTTTCTTTTAATCAACTCTTTTGCTATCTCCAAGGCCAAATTGTATGGTAAGCCTAATCCAACTTGCAAAATCCATTGACCTTGATATGCAAACATGCCTGAAAATCCAGGTGAACCTTCTGTAACAGCTTTCAAGGCTCACGTGGATGATCATCAGAGTGCCAATTGCATAAAAGGACGAAATTCCACGTTCATGGAAGCTTGGAACTGCGTAGTGAGAAATTGTGGAGACACCGTCATAACTTTTGGGTTGAAAGCGTTGTCTTTTGCCATGCCTTTTTTGCGCAAAGCCGTGCACGCTTCTTGACAAGAACCAATGGATTTCTTGAAGGTGGTTACAGATATGGATGAGCTTCACGTCGTTGAGGGACATTCGTAGTTCGTGTCGCGAGAGGTTGATGGCCACCGATCGATGGAGGCGCATGGTGAGACATTCCGTGGGTGTCAAGATCGAGGTGCGCAATGCGCATCCAACCGAGTTGGCGAATTGGACTTTGGAAGTTGCATGAATTCTAGAATAACTTCTTTTCAACGCGCACTCGGAAGGTTCATGCTTTTTTTTCAAGAATAAAATGAATTGAAAACACTCATACATGCAACCTCGTAACGTAGAGGCACTTATCTGTGAGGACTTGAACTCAGGAATTCCTCCCAAGGACTTAAAGGCATCAAACCACTTGACTACGCGTGCTTGGACAGATTCATACATTTTTCTAACAACAAAGGTAAGTTAAGTTAAAGATTGAAGTGGCAGAATGCCAACAAAATTGCAATGGGTATGGATTAAAAAATTTCTTGAATTTCATAGCTCTTTAGATAACAAGTTGTTTTTGAATTGGACTCAGATTAGAAAGAAATTCAAGTTCATGGCTTGTAGCACCATTTATTGAGAATGAGAGAGGGGCTCTCAAGTGACCGATTCTTCATCAAGAAATATGGACCAATGTAAAAGCTAACAAAATCAGCTTGAAGCTCTTCATGGTGTAAGCAATGTCTTTGCTCGAGTAGCCTCATGACTTGGTGATGCCTCAACAAGCTTCTTGTGATCGTTCATCATGTCAACTCAAAAAAAACTTTCACCAAAGATGTGATCTGGTGCTTTGCTACTTTCTCCGATGTCATTAAGAGTGAACACTTTAGAAAATCTAAAAAAACAAAAAAAATTGTACAATCTTGTAATTTTTTCTTTTTTATAATTTAAAATGCTACTCTCAAAGGAAACAAAGGTGCTGTAGAAGTCTACATGCATTAGGCTAGGTGACTGAGCCTTTTGCCCCTTGAGGCAGGGGTGAAGGTTCAACCCCTCCATACAACAAGATAGCTTGTGGGCCTAAGGCCACTATAACTAGTTGAGATTAGTGTAACCCCTATTCTCATAAGATAAGGGGGGTCTTATAGGTACTATGCCCAAACCTTCACCCTGTACACTTGTAATTCCAAAGTTAAAGCCCAAGGGAGTAGGCTTCAATTGAACCTCTATTTATAAAAATTAATAAAAGGTGCCATAGTAACAATTTACAGTATCAAAAGGATGGTTAGCTTTTGGTTGAGCCTTCTTTGATGTCGGGCATGTTTTCGGTTTGAGAGTGTTGACTTGTGGGATGGGTCAAGGTTCAATCATGCGAGCTATTGGGTGGTCCATGGACGGGTTTGGCTTGTTGTTCCAAAATGGGAGATTGCCACTTCATGCCATACGCAATTGATCGAATTCAACCGATGAAGATGCTTGACGAGACATGTGATGGATGCCAAAACCAAGGTGAGCCTTCAAACCGTGACCTTGGTCACTGTTCCTGGCTCAAAACCAATTGTTCTTTGCAATGCTTTGCTGAAAAGCCTTCCATAATCCATTTGTTCAACCTATAGATTGCTTCTGAAACCTAGTGGCTTCAAGCAAATGTATATTTTACTACTTTTGAAGATAGAGAAGATCCATACGTACACTCTTTATTCTTCTCCGCGATGGAAATTCAATCTTATCAGAAGTAAAGGAAGTTCATGAATTGAGCAATGAGCTTCTTTGGTTCATAGGCTATGGCTATCGGCTTCGGCGCCTTATAGATTTCCGTTGAGTAGCGGAGCCTGGAGGACATCCACAAGGAGGACAACGAGGCCCCAGTTTGATTTTGGGAACGGACGGCACGAGCGAGATTGTCTGTGATAAGATCCAGCGATGGCAGATCCACAGCAATGATGTGGGTCAACCTCAACTGAGGTGCCACATGCGAGCTCTAAAAGATTCAGCGATGGCGGATCCTCTCAATCATGTGGGTCACTCGGAACTGATGTCGCACATGCACGCCCTGCCGCACCGTACTTCTCTACAAAGTTTGGATATGCATGGGATTGGGAAGCGAATCCTCTGACTCGGAGAATTGAAAACAAGGCGGGGACTCCGAAGACTCACAGAGCCATCGCCAGAGTCCTCCTTACATCCTCTGTCAGGATAGACATGGAAAAGAGAAATATCTTCCAGAATTTGCAGACAGCGAAGTGGCGCAACTCTCTGTTTATAAGAGGAGGGCTACAGCCTCCGGGCTTTGCTCTTGGTGGGGTCGCGATCCAGGCTTCAGACAGAGAAGAATCGGCACATTGATTTGCTGTCTGACGAATGTCATACGAATCGCGATCCTTGCTCAAGCCGTGAGTCACGACTCACGACTCACGAGTGAGACCATGGCCATATGGAGGAGGCGGTACATACTACAGAGTGAAACAACGAGAATTCCTGATGAGACTTGTGCCACAGCACCAAAGCCAATGTCCATCACAAGCCCATGTCCATCACAAGGTGGAGCATGTAGAAAATGAATCATCCAAGGAATGAGACAAAACAGATGCTGGAGCTCCTCTAATTTTGCTCTTTGCAAGGTCGAGTTTATTGTGGAGGTGGTTTATATCTTTTGTATCCCATCTAATTTCTAAGAATGCTCCTCTAACTTTGCTCTTTGCAAGGTCGAGTTTATTGTGGAGGTGGTTTATATCTTTTGTATCCCATCTAATTTCTTATTCTTAGACCCGAGACTTCGAGTTACCCTCGAGGAATGGACTCTTCTTCAAGGCAGATGTTTAGTGTGGGATCGCTCAACTACCCGCCTTCTCTGCGGAAAGGATCTTCCTTGTCTGGAGGGCCTCAAATGGAGAAATGGTAAGAAACTTTCCGGAATCTCCAACTTCAAAGAGAACTTAGATGTTCATCACACCCTTAACAAGCGTTGGTGCCTTTCTTGGACCAAACTTCGATGGGAACTAAAGCTCATGTCTATTTGGCACCCCCTAATTGAGATCAAAAAGTCCGTTCTTATTTGGCAGGTCTTGCATAAGGGTATCTGGTCCAATGCAAGGGCTAACAAAATCCGCAGTGTGCCTCCATGGTGCAAGCATTGCCATCGATGCATCAAAGATTTAGCTCATATTTTCTTCGATTGCCCCAAGTCCCGCATAATCTGGCACCACGTGAGGAGGATATTGAGACTCACGAACCAAATCAATTGGCAACAGGCGCGGTTGGCCGAGGCGGTTGGCTGCTCATCTAGGCTGTGGAATGCCATCAGGGGTGAGACTCTTTGGAAGATTTGGAGGGAGCGATGTGCTATCAATTTTGGCCAAATTCCAAAGGAATGGTCGATTGAAAAGTCCTTGTTTCTTCTAGGTAAAAGAATCTCCCGCGAGATAAGAGATCTCCACCATTTAAACATCACTGTATTTATCTCCTTGAAAATAACAAGTTTAAACCCAAATGGGTCCCACATGAGGGAGACGATAAATTTGTTTGCCTCATTTGTAATGCCCTCTAGATTGACGTTCTCCTCCCCTACATTGTGGGATTTGGGGGGTCCCATGGGCCCTAGTCCCATTCACTTGTAACTTTTCTTCTTTATTTCAATTAAAGTCTGAGAGAATAGACCAAGGCCGAACTTCCTTTAAAAAAAACAAAGATGTCTTTCATTTCACAAAAAGAAACATGTATTTGAGTTTTTTATAATGGAATATTGCAAAATGCGTTCGTACAGAGACAGGAGATGAAAAAAAACGTGAGACTTTAACAATATTAAACAAACTTACGCCGACCTTGATACATAGCTTGGGAAAATAAGAAAATGACATTGTGTACTTGAAAATGATTAAAAAGTAAGCTTAAAAAATCAGCCTATTTGAGTATTCAAAGACACTATATGGGCAAATGGGTACTATCTAAATACTGAAAGCTACTTCAGAGATGTGTGAAATTTTGATCATTACTTAAAAGAATATGTTATTCATCGATTTCCATTGATGTAATAAGAAGTTGACATGGATTAGAATTCAACGGGTTGCCACAATAAATAACATACAAAAACATTACCTAAAATAATATGTTATTCATTGATCTCCATTGATGTGATAAGAACTTGACACGAATTAAACTGCAATGTAAAATTTTGAATTAGCCAAAAAAAAAATTGAATTAGCCAAAATATGCACTTTCAGTCTGTCGTGGTCAACACAAAATCGATAGTGCAATTGTACATCCAGCATGATGTTATATTTCATAAAACTCAAACTTGAATATCCGTTGAGCAAGGAACTTCTCGGTTCTTTAGGCATGTATATTTTGAAATATAAAACTTATATTTCATAGATATATATACTAGAAGAAAAAATATAAGTTCCTTGCTCGAGGAATAGCCAAGGCTGAAATCCTTGATATATATAAAAATGATTTGTCCATATAGTCGGCGTAATATGATAGTGCATATTATATATGTTACACAAAGGAAAAACAGCTTATGGACCATGTTTCATCGAAGCTTAAGAAGATCCAAGTTGACATCAAACATTCTTGGGCATGATTAAAAATTATTCATAACTGGAGATAAAGAATCAGACAAATAGTATATAAAACATAATGTGGCGGAGACACATTGACTAAAGATAGATGGTTCATAAATTTAAGTTTTGTTTTCGAGGTGAGCACACTTAAGTATCCGTATCATAGGTCTTCATGTCCAAAAACAAATGGAAAATGTATTTGGAAGGGGTCTCATGGGTATTATGCCCATTCACTTGTACAATTGCACTTTCAAAGTTAAAGCTCAGAGGAGTAGGCTTTCGCTGAATCTCTATTTAAAAAGAAAAAACAAATGGAAAATGGTGCGAGATATAGTTCCTCGGTTTCTAAATCATGAATTGCTTAACAATTCAGATCAGCATTGGTCTCTCAAAAGCTTCTATCTAGAGGAAACATGACGCATTATTGGACAAAACATCCATGGATTTTAATATTTGTGTTGCCTACATAATTCATGCAATCATTCATGATTTTATGAACAATAAATTATAGGTGCACGTTGGAAAGAGATGGAGGCAAAAGCACATGTTCCTTGTAAGCTTTTGGAAAATTTCTTCCTTTCTCAAAGTACGAGCCAAACATCAAAGATGCTGGAAAAAAGAGGAAAAAGCCTGACTTTGATAGATTATTCACATAAAAGAAAGGATAATTAAGGACTTCTTATCGGCCATCAAAATTTGAAAACGAAGCCATAATTTTTTTTAATTAAAGAAAGTTCGACATTTCCATCGATTCTTCTTCATAGCTTCAGTCAAGCTAGTGCACACACGATGGGTTAGTTGGTTGAGTCCCTTGCCTCTTGAGGTGGGGGTGAGAGTTTGACCCTCCCCATCGGAAGGACAATTAACCACGCTTTCAAGCATGTGTAATGAGTCTAAACCAGTAGTAAGGTCCCCTTTCGATAGTTGTAAGTCCATGTCAAAACCAATCTAACCCCTGCTCTTCTGGGATAAGGGGGTTCCCCAAGCACTATGTCCATTCACTCTCTACAATTGTAATTTCAAAGTTAAAACTTGGGAGAGTATGTCTATTCACTCTCTACAATTGTATTTTCAAAGTTAAAACTTGAGAGAGTAGACTTCGATTCAACATTCATTTTAAAAAAAAGTCAAGGTAGCGATGCTAAGAAAGGAAGCCATAATTAAATGTGTAAGCCTACTAGTCTTTACATTCCTTGTATTATCTGACCACGTTGCTTTTGGATATCCGTGGATCGCATTTTCTTTTTCTTTGTACGTCTCCTTATTGCATATGAATCTTGATTCATTCTCGTGAAGAACGATGTGTATAAAGATGGCAAAGCCTCACTTTTCAAGAACTCGTAGTTACTGAATCCATCATACATATTCTGTAAAGCATGCTTTAAACTATAAACGAAGACAAGCTTACAACAAAGTTAGAGAGAACTCTAAAGAAAGTTTTTAACTTTATCATCCCTTTATGAGGGATATATTTGTTTTTCAGCTTATTATTTTTAAAAATGAACATGTTGTGGTGTAAAGGGGAGATTTCTTACAACTATGGATACTTACAACTAAAAAGGCTAGAGATTTCTCAATGGAGCACTCTTTGGGAATCCACCCGATGTTGACCGCATGTTAATCTCTCCTTGGTGATCTATCATAGATATTTTATTTTCAAAAGAAAGTTCGGCAATAGCTTACTCTCCCAAATTTTAATTAATACAAAGAACAATTGTACAAGTGAACGGGCTTAGCACCCATGGGCCCCCCTTAAATCCCACAAAGTAGGGGTTGCTAAAAACTTGCTAGAAAAAATTACATAGAAGGTTGATAACCCTTTTCATTCCCCTCATGGGGGACCCACTTGCTTTTAATCTTGTTGCTTTTGAGGAAAAATAGTCTATGTTGTCTAAAAGGTGGTGGCTTCTTAAAATTCGAAGTCCTTTTGCCTAAAAGGAAAAGAGATTTTTTGATCGCCATTCCTTAGGAGGGGTACCAAAGTTGGCGACACACCTCTCATTCCAGATCTTCCAAAGGTTCTCACATCTTATACCATTCCATAATGTTGAGGAACACCTGATCGCTTCACTCTTGATTTGTCTTCGCAACAACATGTTTCTCTCAAGGGCCTACCAAACCAACATTGATTTGGTGTCCCAAGTTCCATTGTCATGAAGGCAATATTTACACCATGGAGGGGCTCCACAAATTCTGTTAGCTTTTACATTGGTCCAGATTTCCTCGTGGAGGATTTTCCACATAAGAAGTGATTTTCTTACCTCAATGAGGGGATGCCAAAGGGATTGGAACTTAAAATCCCACCTAAAATTTGAACAATTCAAACAACATCTCCTATTAAGTGTGACATGAAAGTCCATATTCTTCTTGAATCTCGGAACTTTACCAAGACTCTTGCCATTGTGCCATTTAAGACCCTCAAGGTGAGGGAAGTCATGCCCAATAAGGAGGCGAGTTCTCGAGCACCCCTAATCATTGAATCTCCTCCAACATAGGCACCATTCTTCATAGTCCACTCTCCTAGCTGAGTCACTGTCCTCAAATCTAATCCATTGGTACCCTTCTTGATTCTAGAGGTGTTTCCACAAATTTAAACCTTTTTTCCAAAGCATCCTAGCTTTTTTGAGGTTCAAGACTCAACACCTCTAGTGCCCTTGATAGGGAACCACATCAAATCATTTTGTCTAATACCAACTACCAATCTCTAATCTTCATAGCTCTTGAAAAGGTGTTGCACCTTGGTCCAAATCTTGCATTGGGAGAAAACTAAGCTCGAGCCTCTGGGAGTCACCTGATAGGGGGAGAACAAAGGAGTGAGAAGATCAAGACTATTCCCCCCTGGAAGGCCGACAAGTTGAAGAGCGTTGTTGTTTCTAAAAATCAGTTTGGTCCAAGAGGCATCCCTATTGCTCCACGCTTTAATTAACCATTTGGCTGCCAACTTGTTGGTCAATCCTTCAACATCTAGGATGCCCAAACCACCTTGATCTTTTTGGCTTATGTAAGTATCCCATTTAATTTCGGGGAAAACCCTTCTGTCAGGGTTTCTTGTCGAGAAAAAGTTTTTGCAGATTCTTTCTAATTTCATAATCTTTTAGCCCTTTGATCTCCAATAAGAGAGAAGGTAAATAATTGAAGAAAGAAGAAATGTGTTAACTACAATAGCTCGCCATGCCAAGTTGATCTGCATACCTTTGTACTACACAAACTTGTTATAAGTCTTAGAAAGATCCCAATTCCATCACCCACCCATTAAAATGTCGAATTCCATCGAAATACCTGACAAATAGAACATTTATCCCTTAGGGATCAAGTGAGAACCATGGTCAACAGAAATTTGAGGTGGATGCCCAATAACGATCGTGAAAGCAATTTCGGAGTGGTTTATTTTGGATCTCAATGCCTCACAAAGTGTATCTTAGCAACACCAAAATGTATCATTGCTGGCCGGATCATTGTGCACAAAAGTATTCGTGTCATCCGCAAAGAGTCTCATCATCATCTATTCCTGATTAAGGGGAAGAGAGCGGCTTTCAATAAGTCATAAACATGCATGATGTTCAACAAGGCAGCTCAGACCATTGGAAGCAATTGCAAAGACAAGAGGGATCAAGGGGCATCCTTACGTGATAGAACGTTTTAATCGAATAGCTTGAGAAAGTTGGTTGTTGATGTTTATCTACGCTAATGAATTTCCCAACAATGTTGAGATCATCTTAATGAACTTATGTTCTACATACCACATCTTTTAGGGATTGGATAATGAAGTCCCACTCGAGTCTATAATAAGCTTTTTCGAAGTTAATATTAAGGAAGACAACATCTTGAGCAGACTCTTCAAGAAAAACCAATCCTTCCCAAACATCAATGATAGCCTAGAGGAAGGACCTCCCCTTGATGAAGCCTTTTTTATCCTCACTTATCCAGTTTTTAATATGAAAAAGAATTCGATTAGCAAGAACCTTAGCAAGGATCTTGTAATTGGTTTGTAACATCATAATTAGACACCAAATTTCTATCCTATTTTTCCTATCTTTTTGTGAATAAGCTTGCTAACACCTTCGTTGAGACATTGAGGCAGTGCACTGAAAGAAACTTCCTCTTGCCACAATTGACGTAAAGAATAGTCAGCATGTGCTTGAAGATTTTGAAAAATTTGTTTGTGAGCCCATCAAGCCCTAGGCTTTTGCATTAGGAAGAGAATCAATAACTTCAAGAATCTCATCATCTGAAATGGGAGCTTGAAGAAGTTGCTTCATATTTTGTGGAATTATTTTGGCTTTGACTCTAGAGATGGTCGCCATGCAATCACATCTATGAGGAGAAAGAGGCCTGGAAACACCCAAAAGCTAGGTAAAGTGATAGATAATCAATGTACTATTTTCTTTATTCATCTTGGAAATCTAATCCATTGGCATGTTTCTTGGTTCGGGAGGTGTTTCTACAAACAAAAACCTTTGTTCCAAAGCTTCCTAGCTTTTTGGAGGTTCCAACATCTCTAATGCCCTTGATAGAGAACCAAGTCCAATCATTTTGTCTAATACCAGCTACCCATTTCCAATATCTATTGATCTTGAACAATTGTTTAACCTTGTTCCAACTCTTCCATAGAGAGCAAACCAAGATTGAGCCTATTGGAGTCACTCGAAATGGGGAGAAAAAAGGGTGAGAAGGTCGAGACTTTTCCATCTTGGGAGGCCCACAAACTTAAGAACACTCCTCTTCCAATTAATAAGCTTGGCCCAAGAGGCATCAATGTTGCTCCATGCTTTAATTCACTATTTTGTTGCCAACTTATTTGCCATTCCGTCAATGTCTAGAATGCCTAAACCACCTTGATCCTTTTGGTTTATGCAAGTATCCCATGGTATTCAGTACCTTAGCCTTCCTCTCAATCAAGACCAAATGATCATGATACTTTTTGCCGATGATACTAATTCTTTTGGGGCTGTCTTAATACATTTTTTGAGGCATCGGGATCAAATTATTTATTAACCATGGATCTCAGTTGATCCCTAGGGTCTTCTATATTTGTTATCGTTAGTGTCCATGTGAAAGGCCAAACAGCCACTGGACACTTCTTTGTATCTGTTCTTTAATAAAACACAGAGTGGCCTAGTCAGCCACAGACTGTATGTTCCACCGCATCTGTGAGACCTAAGAAGTTTGTCTTCGTGCTCCCTGTGTACTGTGTTTTCTGTGTATTCTATAGCATCTGTGCAAAGTACTGTGTGCGGCCTCAAGAGCTCGGTTTTCTACTCCGAGCATATCATCATGGAGCTCTTGAGGAGGAAAGCGCACTATGGTGCATCGTCGTCAAAATACTTCACTGGTATCAGAGCAATTCGATGCAAAAAGCTTTGTTCCTTTTGTGCGAGCGAAGCGAGCACCTCCCCTCCCCTCCCCCCCCCTCCCCCTTCCCCCCCCAAGGCTTTCTCCAAGGCTTACAACTAAGGCGGCGACCAACGCATAGACCTTGGCATACCTTGTCATCCAAGTCACTGAAGTCACCATTGGCGTCGTTCACTGTGCACGAGGGAGGAGCTCAACGATCAAGGAAGATAGAGGTTCTCGGTACTTCTCGGGAGGTCACCCATCCCAGTACTGTTCCCCTCCGAGCTCGCTGAACCGTGACAATCTCTTGCCACTAAGCTACACTCTTTTGGTGTCTGAAGAAGGGGAAAGAATAAGGTTGATATTACCTTGAACATGTTTTGGTCCCTCAAAGCTTCATTCTTTGCTTTCAAAGCCTATTTTTGAAGCATTTTTGGGTGTCTTTTGGAGCCATTTTGGAGTACTTTTGCACATAGTTCTCTTCACACAGGTCCGCGAACATCAAGAAGAGTGTTCTTTGTACTTCTCCAACAATAAATGTCAACCTTTTTCCACACTCACAAAACTACATGTTTCTGGAAAGGTTTTCAGTTTTGGTGGGAGCAGCCGCTGCAAATTTATCAAGGTTTTTGAGCCAAAAGCATCAGAGTTAACAGACACTTGCCAGAGTTATTGGCTAGTTTTTGGGCTGTGCATTCAGCCTTTTAGTGTCATTTTACTGCATATATTGAGCACATACACATCATGTATGCTTTTGTGGATACCGCTTATGTACGTCCAATGTGGTCATTGATATAGCGGTTACGTTCTCTGCATAAAGCCTTTTACATTTGATAAAGAGGGTCCTGGTGAGATTTTCTTAACTGGGAGACACCCAAATGTCGGTGTTTCTTCGGTGATGTAGGTGGAAGACTTACCCTGCCTCGCCATAGGAGATGTATGATAGTTATTCATAGGTGCTCGATGAGCCTAGTTGGCTTCTATTGGGTAACTGATTATATGCAGTGGAATCAGTGATTCACTATGCAGGCAAACATGTCAGTACTTGCAGTTTTATGATATTTTGACACTCATCATATGCTCATTTTGCAGAGGATACTCTCGCAAAATTTTGCCAGATTTTTGGTTTTATCAACTATACAATGGTCGATTTACTCCTTGATACACGTACTTGTTGGTGTTAGGACTCTCTAGCTCCATTATCATTCCATTCAGCTCTCTACCACAATGGTGTCAGAGGTCTCAGGAAGATCCGGTGGATCAGGGTCTAGTGCTAGTGTTCCAAAGAGGAGCTATAACTTGCAGGGCAAAGACCATTTTGAGATCTGAAAATTTGATGGCACAAACTTTGCTCTATGGAAGAATCAGATTAAAGATGTGCTGATTCAAAGGAGGCAATGGAAGCTAGTAAATGGGATTTCAAAGAAGCCTCCTGACATGGATGAAGATGATTGGGATGAGTTAGATAAAATGGCCAGTGAGGAGATCCGTAGGAAATCTAT
This sequence comes from Ceratopteris richardii, assembly GCA_020310875.1. Classification (NCBI taxonomy): domain Eukaryota; kingdom Viridiplantae; phylum Streptophyta; class Polypodiopsida; order Polypodiales; family Pteridaceae; genus Ceratopteris; species Ceratopteris richardii. The sequence continues at coordinate 221,793,551 of CM035406.1, forward strand.
GGTTGGCACTCAGAGTGGAGATGCTTATAATGTTCATGATTCTTACCAAGGAAAGAATCAGCAGCGTGGAAGGAGCAAGAACAACGAAAAGAATGGTCAAGGAAATAAAAGTAGAAGTAAATCAAGGAAGAGAGATATTGAATGCCATTATTGTCATAAGAAAGGACATAGGAAGAAAGACTATTATGCATTAAAGAATGCTAAAATAATTACCTACACCAATTACTTCGAGTGTGAAGATTGAAGAAATCAATGCTATTTTTGATGATGTTGATGGGTTGAAACTTGATAATACTGAGCCATCTAAGGCCCTTATGGTTGATTCTCTTTCCCACACATGGTTGCTAGATTCTGGTGCTTCTTTCCATGTGAAACCTCTTATAACTTATGGAATATGTTGAACAATGCATTGTTGGAGTGTCAAATTATTAATGTATTAATGTGTTTTTGATGTTTTTGATATAGGAGCTGAAGGTTCCTGAGGAGCGTGCAAGGCGTGAAAGGGCAGACATCAATAATCCGAATTATAATTTATTTAGTTTGTAAATAAATCCCGATAGAAGGTTCTATTGTTAGAAACAGTTAGAAAAATAGTGGTTAAAATAAGGGTCACTATAGACCGTTGATTCTGTTATTGAAAGCAATGGCTTTCTAGAAAAGTTACCATCTTTTAGTTTCATGCTTGCTTTTTGAAGCTGCTCTCATGTAACTTTTCTTTTCAATGTAATAAAAAATTCCTATAAATACATGCACTCTGTGGACTGTCGGAACAAAGTGCATGGGGGGAGATTGCACCCAATACTGCGTTCTATCTCGTCTCTTGTTGTGTCTATTTTTATGTGTGTTTTCAGCATCCATAACCTTTGTTTCCACGTGAGCAAGATCCTGACAACAGTGGTATCAGAGCTCTGCACGCGTCAATATGGAGGGGTCTGTTTCACTATTCGTGATTCCGTTTCCGTTTCCGTTTTCGTTTTTGGTTCTAGTTCTCGTTTCCGATTCCGATTCCTGTTCCTGTTTCTGTTTTTGTTCCAGTTCTACAACCAGAACCTACGTTTAGCCTATGTTTACTCCTTTGGCTTACTCCAAGGTGTCGACTAAGGCATAGAACTTAGGCATAACTTAAGGCATAACTAAGTCATTACTTTGGCATCTTTGGCACCCAAGGCTCCCTTGGAGATCATTGGCTATGTGCGAGCCAATTTTAATGTATGAGTGGCAATAAGGACTTTTAGATTCACCAAGGTGGGAGGATTTGAACCCACAACCTCATCCACACAAGGGAAGTGCTTTACCACTACACTCTCTCTTAGAGTTGTCACTCAAGTTCTCTCCTCTTATATTTAACATAACTTGGAGTTTTTTTTTTTTTTTTTTTTTTACTTTTTCAAGGTGGCACGGTGCAACGCGATGCGACGCATCTTAGGGTACACTTGTCAGGGTACATCATGATAGAGTACATCAAGGTACATCCTAGCAGGGTACATCAGGGTACATACAGATAGGGTACATTCTACTACGGTACATTTCCTGAGGGTACATCCTAAGAGGAAAGCACTAGGTTGAGGGCCCAAGAGCACCATGGAGGATTATAGTAATTCACCTCTACCTGAGGCAACACTCGAACAACAACTAGAGCTTTTGTGGCATGAGCTTCAAGGAGCTCAAAACGAGATCCACCAACATGATGAAGTCCTCCAAAAGATACAAACTGATGAAGAAAACCTTACGAGAGTAGTAAAAGCTATTGTTTCTGCCCAATCTGACCCATTCCAGGATTGGTGTTAGAAACTATCAGTTTCTAGGATTTGATGAGCCGAAAGGATGGGCCTTTAGTCCTTTCCTGGCTGTCATAGTTTGATGTTTTTTATACTAATGAAATGTATGCTACAAGTGAAAAAGTTAAATTTGCCACTAACTATTTAGTAGGAAAAGCTCAACTCTGGTGGAATGTCCTACGGCATAGTACAGAGCGTCCAACAACGTGGAAGGCTTTCCAAGAGAAAGTGAAGGATTCTTTTCTTCCTCCTCAATACCATTTACATGTTCAACGTGCATGGATGACGCTTACATGGAAGACGGGTGATACGGTCACTACCTACACGGAACGGTTCTGGCAAAATTCATTACTTGTTTGAATGCTTGAAGATGTACCGGAGGATAGCTTGTAGCGGAAATACGAAGATGGTTTGGAGGTGGGAATCCAAGATAAGCTTCACACCCTATGACCTACAACCCTCAATGATGCTATATCTTTTGCCTATGATGCAGAAAAAGAATTCGAGTCCATAACCAAGTCAATCCATCTACAACAATCGCGTCAATGACCACTTTATGTTAAACCTACATTTCCTATGAAGCATACTTACAATGCCCCATCTTAACCTAGTTTTCCTTGTCCTCCACAATCCAATTACTCAACTCCACCTATTTCTTCATCTCTTCAACCTACCAAACCACCTACCCTACAAACTTTAGTGGTGGATGCCCAACAGAAGCGACCACGTATCACCTGCTAGAATTGTGGTAAACCTGGACATACAAAAATAAGGTGTAGATTGCGACCTCTTCACATGAAACCGGATACAACTCAATTGCATAACATGGAAGTCCATAATGAAGAAATTCCTCCTGTTTGGATAGAGGAATCATTGGAGAAGGACTTAAGTACCTTGGGTAACAATATCTCTCTTCACTCTCTCCTTTGCATGCATGGTACAATAAATAAGAAACTAGTTAAAATTCTACATGATGATGGTAGTTCACATGACTTCATTTCACATTTATTAGTACAAGAACTTCAATTACAAACGTTTCCTTCCTTGTGTAAAGTGAAAGCTACATTTCAAGGTAGTCGTTATAATATAACATGAGAAGGCTTTTTGTCACCATTATAACCCATGCATTGACTACCATACACATACGTTTAACTTTGAATTTAAAGGTCAAATCATTACTTTGTCTGCATGGCATGATTTCCAGCCATTTCCATTGATTGGTCACACTCAAGTAAAATGTGCATATAGGAAAGGCTTTAACTCATGCATTGTTTTCGTCAATGTCATCAATGATTATACTCATAAACTTCCTGATGCATATGAACCTTTCATGAGTACTTATAAGGATTTTTTTATGTTTGAGTATCCCTCTGAACTACCGCCACCTCAAGGATCCTTTGACCATAGCATAGACTTAGTCCCTGGTAGTTCTCCTCTTCATAAAGCACCTTATAGACATGGCCCACTACACCAAACGGAAATAGAAAACCAAGTAAAAGACCTACTACAGAAAGGACTTATAAGGCCTAGTTCTTCCCCATTTGGAGCACTAGTTCTCTTAGTAGAAAAGAAGAATAAAACTTATCGAATGTTCATTGATTATAGAGCCCTTAACAAGATCGCAATCAAGAATAGATATCCTATTCCTTGTATAGATGATCTCTTAGACAAGTTACGAGGAGCATGTGTCTTTAGTAAAATTGATCTTAAATCGGGTTATTATCAGATTCGAATGACACAAACTAATATTTTAAGACTCAATTTAGAACTCAAACTGGCTATTATGAATTTATGGTAATGCCCTTTGGACTTACTAATGCCCCTGCTACATTTGCACAAATGATGAACAACATTTTTCTTGATTACCAAGCTTTTGTTCTTGTATTCTTTGATGATATACTTGTTTACAGTAAGAATGATAGGGAGCATGAAAAGCATCTTGAAACAGTTTTTCATTTGTTACGAGAGAATACACTTTATGCTAATCCTGAAAAGAGTTACTTCTTTCAACGTAAGCTAGATATTTAGGACATATTATTTCCACTGAATGTGTGCATGTGGGTCCGAAAAAGATCAAAGTTATAGTAGAATGACCTACACCACAATCAGTCAATGATGTTCGTTCTTTTCTTGGGTTGGCTAGTTTCTATAGGAAGTTTGTTGGAAATTTTTCTTATTTAGCATTGCCTTTTACCTTGTTATTGAAAAAGAAAATAAAATTTGCATGGGGAATCACCCAACAATAGTCTTTTGAAAAACTTAAACATGCACTTTCACATGCACCTGTTTTACAGATACCTAATTTTTCACAACCCTTTCATGTCATTACTGATGCTAGTGGTTCCAGAATAGGTGCTACTTTAATCCAAAATGATCATCCCATCACATTTGGGAGTAAGAAACTTAAGCCCTCATAACAGAATTATAGTACGTATGATAAAGAATTGTTAGCAGTTGTGCATGCTCTACGAATTTGGAAACACTATCTTATGGGCTCTGAGGTCTTAATCAAAATCGATCAACAGGCTATTAAGCATTTATTACATCAGCCCTTAATCGCTGATAGGCATCTTAAATGGGCATCATTCATTCAAAAATTCCAACCCATGATCCAATATCAGCCTGGTAAAGCTAATGTTGTGGCTGATGCTCTTAGCCGTCCAAATACATTCTTTTCAAGAAATGGTTTCCACTTATGCATCTGATTTGTAATTTTCATGTGCATGGCATGATGTCAAGAATGGTGCATTTTTATGTGATGAACATTATACATTTCATAATGGTTTTCTTTATTTTCAACATAGATTGTGCATAACCCAAGCTTTTAAAGATTTTGTCATCAAAGAAATGCATGAATCATCTTATATGGGTCATGGAGGCATACAAAGCACCATTTTTGCCTCCAAAGATTTCTTCTTTTGGCCACACATGGAAAAACATATTGCACATTATGTTTCTCAATGCATTGTATGTCAGCGTGTAAAACCTCATCATGGTAAGCCATTTGGATTATTAATGCCACTTTCCATTCCAAACGAACCATGGGAACAAATTTCTATGGATCTTATCACAGGTCTTCATATCACTTCATCACATAATGATATGATTTGGAAAATAATTGATAGGTCTAGTAAATATGCATATTTCATTCCGTGTAGAAAAACTTTGATTGCACCTCAGGCTACAAAATTATTCATTAAATGCATTTTCCCACATCATGGATTTCCTAAAGTAATGTTATCTAATTGTGATGTTAGATTTTTTAATCATTTTTGGGTTACCGTATTTCAACATTTTGATTCTAAAATAGATTTTAGTTTTGCATTTCATCCCGAAAGTAATGGACAAAGTGAGGCTACAAATAGTACTATTCTTGATTTATTGCATTGTTATTCATTAGATAATCTTAATAATTGGGATGAAAAGTTGCCATTGTTTCAATTCAGTGCTTACAATAACACTAGACACACCACTACTGATTGTGCACCTTTTGAAATTGTTTTTGGTAAAAAGCTTCCCACTCCCATGCCCCTCACCCAAACTGACATTCCGATGGTTGATTCTATTTCTCAAGATCACATTTCTATACTTCACAATGTTCACGAGCATACTAGGAAAAGTCAAGAGTGATACACACGTAATATCAATACTAAATGATTAGCCAAGGAATTCAAGGAAAATTATTTTGTATGGTTGCATATCATTAAAATCTGTCTCAAAAATATTTTGCAGCATCCTAAAATTAAACTTGCACCATGCTATTATGGACCGTTTCGCATTATTCAAAAAATTAATGATAATTCATTTAGATTAGATATTCCATCTCATTGGACTATACATAACTCCTTTCATATTAGTTTACTTAAACCATTTAAAGGAATTTTACCACTTACTCCACTTCTTGATGACCCTCCTTTAATTGAAGAACAATCTGAAATCTTAATTCCTGAGAAAATCATTGATCATGATATCACTACCACACGCACAGGTACTCAATATCATCGATATTTAGTTAAGTACAAAAATCACTCTATTGAAGAATGTCAGTGGATTCATAAAACACAATTAACACCTCATTATGACCACTTAATTTCTACATATCATACACAAACACATTAATGTAACACCTCCATGAACATTTCCATGCATGTGTTTTTACATGGAACATGCTTATTTTTCATTTAGTGATGAAACATGTGACTGGCCATCCATGTTTATTATTTTATCAACTGAGGTCAGTTGCTTTTTTAATTGAGGGGCATGTTATAACTTATGGAATATGTTGAACAATGCATTGTTGGAGTGTTAAATTATTAATGTATTAATGTGTTTTTTATGTTTTTGATATAGCAGTTGAAGGTTCCTGAGGAGCGTGCAAGGTGTGAAAGGGTGGACATCAATAATCCGAATTATAATTTATTTAGTTTGTAAATAAATCCACGTAGAAGGTTCTATTGTTAGAAAAAGTTGGAAATTTAGTGGTTAAAACAATGGTCACTGTAGACCGTGGATTCTATTATTGAAAGCAATGGCTTTCTAGAAAAGTTACCAGCTTTTAGTTTCACGCTTGTTTTTCAAAGCCGCTCTCATGTAACCACTCTTTTCGATGTAATAAAAAATTCCTATAAATACATGCACTCTGTGGACTGTCGAAACAAAGTGCATGGGGGGAGATTGCACCCAATATTGCGTTCTATCTCCTCTCTTGTTGTGTCTATTTTTCTATGTGTTTTTAGCATCCATAACCTCTATGTGCGCACGAGCAAGATCCTGCCAACAACACCACACAGAGAATGGTTCTCTAATTATGAAGCAAAGTCTCTTGGTACTGTGAGACTTGGTGACTCTTACCAGTGTGATGTTGTGGGGATTGGAGATGTGGTTGTGCAGTTCATTGATGGTTCAAAATTTACTATGCATAATGTATGCCATGTACCTCAGTTATCATGCATTTTGATGTCAGTTGGTCAACTTGATGAGCTTGGTTACAAGCTGGTCTTCTATGCTCACTCCTTTCGCATATCAAAGGGCAATATGGTTATTGCAAAAGGAAGCAAAGTTGGCTCACTTTATCCTTTATTTGTATCATAGAAAGAACACTTGTTAGCTGTTATTGAACAACCTATGGCTTGTATTTGGCATGGTCGTTTGGGCCATATATCTCGTAGTGGAATGGAAAGTCTTTCTCCTTCTGGCTACCTACCTGTGTTATCTTTATCCGATTTTACATTTTGTGAGCATTATCAATATGGAAAGCAAACCAGAAATGTGCATAGAACGCACATTGACTCTTCAATTCAGCCTTTAGATCTCGTTCATACACATGTGTGTGGTCCCATGCCCACTAGGTCCTTAGGTGGTTCCCTCTACTTTGTCACTTGCATAGATATTGACTCTAGTTCATGTGATTAACCTTTCACCTAGTACTGCCAAAGGTCTGAAAGTGGCACAAGAGTTATGGATAGGGAAGCCACCATATTATGATCATCTTTGAGTTTTTGGGTGTGAAACATATGTTCATATACCCAAGAATCTTAGACAAAAGTTGGACCATAAGTCAAAGAAATGCATTTTTCTTGGATATGGTCAAGAAGGATAATTTGGATATCGCTTATGGGATCCTGAAACACGATCAGTGATCAGAAGTAGTGATGTCATTTTCAATGAGTCTAAGATGCATAAATAGACCATTAAGGAGGTTGAAGTGAGAAGAGTGGTGTTTAAGGATACTAGTCCTCCGGTTAGCATGCATAAAAATGTTGCACATAGGGATGTTCAAGAGAATGTCCATTCAGATCAGTCTGCACATGTTCCTATTCAGCAACCATTGAGATGTTCTGCACGTGTCTCACCTCCACCTGATAGATATGTTCCAGGTTTAGATTTTGTTATGTTAACAGATGTCGGAGTGCCTTCTTGCTACAAAGAGGATTTGCACACAGAGGATCATGTCAAGTGGGAGCGTTCCATGAAGAGTGAGTTGGATTCTATTCACAAGAATGGTACTTGGGATTTAGTACCTTTGCCAAATGGCAGGAAAGATTTACCATGTAAATGGGTATATAAGCTAAAATTCACATCAGATATAAGTGCTTCTCCAAAGTTTAAATCACGACTTGTTGCAAAGGGTTTTAAGAAACAACATGGTGTTGATTTCAAGGAAATCTTCTCTCCAATGGTCAAGGTGACTACCCTACACATGTTGCTTGGATTCGTTGCAATGGAGGACTTAGAACTAGTCCAAATGGATGTGAAAAATGCTTTCTTGCATGGAGATCTTACAGATGAGATCTATATGGAACAACCAGAGGGTTATGTAGTTCCTCGCAAGGAAATTCTAGTTTGTAAGATTAAGAAGAGCTTGTATGGACTTAAACAGTCCCCTAGACAATGGTACCAAAAGTTTAATGCTTTTATGAAGTCTCAAGGCTATTCTCAAAGTAATGAGGATCATTGTCTCTACACAAAGAGACGCTCAGATGGCAGCTTGATATGCTTGATACTATATGATTTTGACATATCTGAGTGGCACTAAGGACAAGTGTCTATGCTTAGTTAGAGGGAAAGCATCCATTATTGGTTACATAGATTCTCACTATGCTGGTTGTGTAGACAATCCTAAGTCTATATAAGGGTACATTTTTCATTTTGCTAGAGGTGCTATCTCTTGGAGATCTCGTCTTCAAGAATGTACAGCTGTTTCCACCACAGAAGCAGAGTATGCTGCCGCAAGTGAGGCATGCAAGGAAGCATTGTGGCTTTCTCATCTTGCTTGTGATATGGGTTTACCTAAGCATGTACCTCCTTTGCTTAGTGATAGTCAAAGTGCCATTGCTTTGGCTAAGAATCCGGTCTATCATGCAAAAACCAAGCACATTGAGGTGAGGTGTCACTTCATTAGAGATTTCTTAGCCACTGAGCGCATTATTCTTGAGAAGGTTCACACTCAAGATAATGTTGTAGATGCTTTGACTAAAGCTCCACCACAGGATAGCTTTCGACACTGTTGTCACTTGTTCGGGGTTACCCGATCTTACACAGTCGCTTGTCTACTGTGTAACATGCCCATCAAGTGGGAGATATAGTTTGTATACTTACACTCAGGTATTCTTTATCATTATTTATTTTTTCTCCCATAGTTACTTTTTTCCATATTGGCCTTTAGTGGGAGATTGTTAGCGTTAGTGTCCATGTGAAAGGTCAAATGGACACTGGACACTTCTTTGTATATATTCTTTAATAAAACATATATGGCCTGGTCAGCCACATACTGTATGTTCAATCGTATTTGTGAGACCTAAGAAGTCTCTCTTCATGCTCCCTATGTACTGTGTTTTCTATGTATTCTGCAGCATATGTGTGAAGTACTCTGTGCGGCCTGAGGAGCTCAATTTTCTACTCCGAGCATATCATCGTGTAGCTCTCTTGAGGAGAGCGCACTGTGGTGCATCATCGTCGAAATACTTCAGTATTCCTACGAGATTCAACATCTTGATGGGGCAGCAATGGAACTACTCTCTCTAAGCTCGAGAACAAGTTGACATACTGGAAAGGTATGCACATCGACCTAACGGGACGTGCTATTGTCCTTAACACATTCCATCTTTCTTCGATGATTTACTTTCTCTCGTGTTGGAGACCGAAGGACCAATAGATTATCAAATTTGCAAGAACTTACCTCGATAGGTGACCAAGGGACTTTCTTGAGATTGATGACTAGCTTGAAGGTAAGCATAATTGGGTAGTGATGAGAGATGACAAGGTCCATACATTAGGAGAGGGAATGGGGCCCCTACGTATTGATGATATTTTGCATGATATAGCTCCTGTCAAGTCTAGCTTTTTGCATGTCAACCCTAGATTCGAGGTTCAACAAAAAGAAACCAACCTCGTGTTTGATCTCGATCATATCCAAGTGGAGCTTGGCTTGGTCCGAGACATCCTTCTCATGACCATCAATCACCCACCGTCTATTCCCCCATTTGTGAAACAGAGCTTCCACCATGTTAAAGTCCCCACAAACTCCAACAATGCCAAGTGGCAATTCTTTCCAAATCGATATTGAGAGTATACATGTAAACTATGATGAACTCCAGAGGACTTCTAAAGCAAGCACCAATCTATTTGTATAATATATAACATAATTTATTTCCTTCAGAAAATTCCCTTTGTATATATTGATGAGTATATTCTATAATATATTAAATGTAATTTGCTTCGCTGAGGAAAAGCGATGGGAGAACATATGTAAATTAACCTTCGCGGAGGGTCTTATGTTATGTGACTGCAGAGTGCGGAGGGTCTTATGTTATGTGACTGCAGAGTAGCTGTACCTAACACACTCGCGAAGTTAGTACACACATGATATAGTCAATGTCTTCTTACCACAGGAAGGCAGAGGCCGACGGTCCCTCTCCCGCTTCGGAAATGTACATACTGCACTCCCGAATCTACAATGCACATTGCACACAATCTTGCGCAAGTTGAACCTGCGCAGCAGCACTCCCTCGTAGTTCTCGCTTCCCATATAACTCTATTCTCCTTCTCTCTCTCCGACTGCAATATCGATATTCTCTCTTACACCTTGAATGCAATTCTCTCTCTCTCTCTCCATATGTCTGAGGCATCCATAGTCCGCCGATCCAATCCCTTAATCGTGTGAGATCTCTCTCTCTCTCTGCATGCGCTTTCCGTAGCAGAATGTCTAAATCTTCGAAAATGAAATGGCCAAAAGAGAGGAGGGAATGGGCAATGGACAGGACAGCGTTTTAACGTGATTGCTACAGAACCTTGTTCTGTTCTTTGCGCTTCCATCACGTGGCTCCCGTCTTTATCTTTTATGATGCTACACACCATATGGGCTCTATAAAACCGTATGTCTGCTGCTCCCCCCTCCGCTCTTGCTCGGCGCCCTTGTAACCTCTTTTCCTACATCTTAGCATCATCGCGCAATGCGATTCTTCTGTTCCATTGTACTGTTATCGTCACCCAGTTCTAATTAAAAAAAGCATTTCTTCTTCACCTTCGAAACAGCCCATAATACATTTCTTCTTCCAGGAATACGCAAGGCAGTAGCTTGGCGACACTGTTGAATTTTGATTTAGACCTTGATTCCTGTTTTCTTTGCTGAACTTCGTCTCTCCGCGCCCGTTCAACGAAGAGTTAACGAAGGATTCTTCACACTTGTTTCATAACGCATGAGCCTCTAGTGTCAGATAAACGGTGACCATGGCCAATGCATCCACAGACTCATTCCTTCAAATTAAAGGGAACTTCTCTGTAGTAGGAGACATTCCAGAAGAATCCGGATGGACATCTTACCTGGACAGCATTTATCGGTGTCCAGCGCTGTCAGTCTTGTCAAATGGCTCTTGCGATGGCAACGATTGTGAAAGTATCGCTAATGGAAGATTGAGAGAATCCAAACACAGAGGAGTCCTGGGCAGTTTTACGAACTTGGATATGGCTTACGGGTACACAAATCAAGAACTGGTCTGTGAATTAAACCATGAAGCAGAGATCGAAGAAAGTTGTGGTTCTTCGACTCTGTCTGATGCCAACTCGTTAATTGGACGTCCCAGAAAGGCAGCATACTCCTTTACAAGCCAGCGGAAATCCAAGCGGAGGAGAGGCGGTCTAGCCGATTATGGCGTGAATACTGTGGCCGCCAATGAGTGCCTCGATGACACAGCCACTAGTTCTCCTTCCACTCAGGTATGGTATTGAGCTAGCACCATTAAAAGACACAGGTCTCTTCTTAAAGTTATTATACTTGCTTTATCCGCCGCGCCTTTCTTGTAAGCTTCGAGCACCCGCAAAAGGAAAACTGTTACGATTTGTTACAACGCGTGCATTTTTATGCAGTTTCCATCAAATATCTCAGAATGATGATGCTGAATATGGAAAATTTTCTCGTTTTCTGTCAATGATGCAGAGCGCTGACGATCTCCATCCACTTTCGCATCTCTCAAGTTTAAGTGCAGATCCTGCAGAGGAAGTCTTAGAGAGATTCCAAGTCCTCGAAGCTCTCATTCCCTCTTTAAGAGAGGTATCACCATATCTGTGCATCGTTACGTTTTTCCTTCACGCCGCTCAATATCTAAACTTCCTATTCGAACTCTTTTCATAGTTGTTTATGGATCCAGACCGTGTGGTGCATTACAATGTTGCTTCTCGCATCATTACGTTTCAAGATGCTAACGAATATGCATCTCTGTCGAATTGGGACATGCGCACAGCCGAACGTACCCAATGGCCTGATATTGTTGTCTTCCATTAAAGAAGCAGCAAGTCGTGCATTTCATGCCTGCCGTACTTCAGTGGATGTGTTAATCGTCCTTAGTACATGTCTATGATGCACGTACCAGACTATTGACTTAGGGGAACGTTTAGAAGCTCATCTTGTCTCCATGGATCAAGACATCCATCATATTGTCCCTCATTTACAGTTATCATATGTGTTGTTAATCATAGGCGCAAGGTTCGCGCCTGCTTCCTGGATCCCATTTCATGCTCAACTTGTGTTGTATGTGCGCCCGTTCGCATGAATATAGCGTGGTGCGGAACAGAGATGGATTTGTACGTAGACCAAGGCAAAGTACATTCTCTATTTTGGGAGATTTAATGGGGCAGCGGTGATGGCGGCTTTGAGAGTAAGATATATTCCGTCTAACAATGGGTCACAAGAAATCTTCATACCTTTTTCTTTTTTTGTAAAGAGGAAGTTCTGCCTAAGCTTAATTTTCCTTTGCTTGAATTTCCTTTGCTTGAATTGATTGAAAGAACAACTCTACATGTGAATGGGCATAGTATCCATAGTATCCATGGGACCTCCAGTATCTCACAGACAAAGGTTAGATTACTCACAAAACAAAGGTTAGATTGCCTGAAAGCAAACACTAAGAAGAACTGCTGGAAGGGATCTGGTTTAATAATACTGTCCAAAAGCATTACACTGACCTTAGGCCCCACACATCTTTCCAATTTATATGATCATCTTCTCGGGAGGCATAGGATTGTCAGGAATCGCTTTGTAATTCGATATGAGAACATACTATTTTACAAATCTGTCACTGTTTTCAGTGTTAAACTTTTTCACTGCTTTGGAAAACCATGCGCAACTTTGACATTTGATGTTTTGAATAGAAGGGCGGGGCAGAATCAAGTGAAGAGGATATGCTGAGTGCCATCATAGACCATGTGCAGGCTCTCGAGCTAAGGGTGCAATTTCTATCTGGTGCGTAATTTCTTTAATTGCATTGCGCACATGTATGAGAAGTTCTGATTCGTCTGTTATGAAAATCATCCTTGTGTTTGGACATTCCGTTGCAGATATATGGCACCTAACACATGACGGAAAGCATGGTAAATCCCTGTGTTAGCGATTTCAAGGTGGATTCGGGAATGCCATTTCGTATTGTACTAAACATGGGAGTTCGTTTGCCTCTGTAATGTAAGATCTCTCTAACATGCCGACTCGGAGAGGCGGAGCCTGATCTTCTTTTGAAAACCAGTTCCCAAGAATATAAATCGTGCTTTCTCTTTCTGCTGCTTCCTTGAAAACTTGTTCGGCAACCATGGAATCTCTTTCCTCATGCTCATTTGATAGAGCGTTTCCCACTGAAAATACAGGCTACTACTGTTCATAACAAATGAAATAGATTGCTCTTCAATCGGGTCTTTTGTTTCTATTGTCAAAGGAAAAATTTGATTGATTTATATTGAAGTTTTTATTGGAGTCAATGTTCCTGAAGGTCAGATTATGAAAATCCGTATTAGCGAAATAACTATAAACCAATGCTCTAATATTCTCAATTCGTGCGTCTTCTTTGTAAATGCTTTTCGTATATGAATATCTGTATAAATTGTCAAGGATTTCAGATCTTAATAGCCTTCACAGTTTTTCCGGATTTCAACATTCACTCGCCCAGTTCGACTTGGATTCCGAACTCGGTCATGGATTTCATGTCCTTTACAAACAAGAATGCGTGCATAGATTAGAAACGAAGAACAGAGAGAGAGAGAGAGAGAGAGAGAGAGAGAGAGAGAGAGAGAGAGAGAGAGAGAGCGCACACAAAGGGAGGTGACCAAAATGCATGTGTTCATAATTATCGTGATCGGAGTTTCTCGGATTACAAATGTATCGGGGAGAGAGAGAGAGAGAGAGAGAGAGAGAGAGAGAGAGAGAGAGAGAGAGAGAGAGAGAGAGAGAGGTGACCAAAACGCATGTGTTCATAAGTATCGGATAATGCTGTTGATGACCAGCTTTCTCGCCTGGTTAGGTATTCCTAGACACCTGATTATTTATCGTGTACGTCAGTTCTGGAGCTGATAATGGTGAATGCAGTGCGGACGAAAGATTTGGTCTCCTGCAATTTATGGTTACAACATTCTGTAGCTCCCTGAAGAGAGTTTCCGCAACCCTAATAGCGTGCTTGAATCATCTCCACCCAAAACACAGAGATTATCATCGACTTTGTGAGCAGTGTCTCGGATCGATAGAGTGAGTGAGTGATTGTTGGTGGATTGTATGGCTTCGTAAGGAAGTTTCATAATTGAGCTATACTCTTTCAGTTAAGCTTGAATTAATTAATTCAAGTTAGAATCAGTTAAGCTTGAATTAATTGAAAGTTAGAAGTGAGATCATTGAATTAATCAATCAGTTACGCTTGAATTAGTTAATCCAAAAAATAAATTAGAATCAGTTAGGCTTAAATTAATTAATCAGTTAAGCTTGAATTAGTTAATTAATTGAAAGTTAGAAGTGAGATCATGAACAGTGATGCATGGAAAGAATCATCACCACATTCATGTATTCTGTCATTAAGATTAGAGACGGAATACATTGATATTAACTTTTCATGGCGTAAAGGATTGAACATGGCTTAATAGAGCGAATGTTGCAGAATCTTTTGAGAAATTCAAAGCTTATAAAAAATATTTCTCAATGTAGATTTTACACCTGAATTTTTTTCACTTAGAATGTATTTGCACTTGTTCCTGCAAGATTTTGTTTATATTCAATTAATGCGAATTAGTTTTAATGTTTGTTATCACAAAACACTCTTCCTTCCACATTATACTCAATGCTAATTAGTTTTTATGATAGTTATCACAAAATACTGTTGCTTCCCCATTATTTGACCTGTGTGTGAGATTTATGACAATAAAAAGCGCAAAAAAGTACCTTCATACACATTTTGTATGTGATTCCCTTGAAATTCATCTGAGCACCATACAAGATGCCTCACTCAAATAAACCTGTTTGGATATTTTCAAAATCTTTCATGTTCCGTTAAAAAAATTCAACAATCGAGTGCACTCATCTATTTTAACAAAGTGAATTTGCAAAAGAGCTGTCGAACTTAAAAATTCCCTGTTGAATTTGCAAAAGAGCTGTCATATTTTCCTTTGCAAGAAGAACAAAAAGTGTATTGATCTTGTAGATACCTGGCTGACCCAAATTAAACGGGTGTTTTCACCAATGTCATGGTGAAAAATGTGTCATAAACTACCCCCATGAGTGTCGAAAGCCCTAGTTCTGCGTCATCGGAATTTCGAGGCCTTGTTGCATGGATATTCAAAATCAACTAGACCTTTTTAGAAGCATTACAAAGAAACGAGAGTATAATAGACCCTAGCATGCGCATACAAGTCAAGAATCGTATATATGAAAAATATGAAATGATTTAAAGTTATAATTATAGAAATTATCATCAGGGAGGACAAACAAAAACGAAGGTGAATATTTCATTGACCAATTGCAGATAAAAAAAAGCCATATCTAATGACCATATATATGTATATATATATATATATATATATATATATATATATATATATATATATATATATATATATATATATATATATATATATATATATATATATATATATATATATATATATATATATATATATATATATATATAGATAGATAGAGAGAGAGAGAGAGAGAGATGGTCAATAGATATGGCTTTCTTATCTGCAATTGGTCAATAGATATATTCGATCCTTGGGATATGAGATCTTTAAGAATATTTTCTGGTCTAAAATTTGACCTTATTATAGAAGTTGGAATTTGATTGAAAGTGTGAGTGAAGGGTATAGCGTTTCAGGGGCCATTGGATCAGCACATTGTGCGAAAGTACACTATTAGTTTATATGTATGTATGCATGTATGTATGTATGTGTATATATATGTACGTATGTATGTATGTATGCATGTATGTATATGTATTTATGCATGCATGTATTTATGTATGTATGTATGCATGTGTGTGTGCACTATGTATATGTGCATATGTGTGTATTTAAAATGCGCATAGAAGTCAAGAATCGTATATATAATATGACATGATTAATAATATGTTTATAGAGAAAAATATGAGATGATTTAAAGTTATAATTATAGAAGTCATCATCAGAGAGGGCACTTAAAAACGAATGTGAATATTTCATTGATCAATTGCAGATAAGAAAAGCCATATCTATTGAGTATATATATATATATATATATATATTTATATATATATATATATATATATATATTTATATATATATATATATATATATATGTATATATGTGTGTGTGTGTGTGAGAGAGAGAATATTTCATTGATCAATTGCAGATAAGAAAAGCCATATCTATTGAATATATATATATATATATATATATATATATATATATATATATATATATATATATATATATATATATATATATATATATATATATATATATATATATATATATATGCGATCGTTGGGATATGTGTTCTTTAAGAATACGTTTTGGCCTAAAATTTGACCTTATCATAGAAATTGGAATTTGATTGAAAGTATAGCGTTTGAGGAGCCTTTGGATCAGCACATTGTGTAAAAGTACACTACTAGTTCATCGGATGGATGTAGGTATATATATATATATATATATATATAATGTGTGTGTATGTATGTATGCATGCATGTATGTATGCATGCATATATATGTATCTACACATGTATGTACGTATGTATGTGTGCACTATGTATATGTGCACATGTGTGTATTTAAATGTAAGGATGTGTATTTGTATGTTTGTGTACTTATATGTTTATTTAGATATGATTTTATGCATTTATGCATGTATGTGTGTGTATGTATGTATGTATGTGTGTATGCATGTATGTATGTATGTATCTATGTATTTATATTTATGCATGTCTAAGTATATGCATGTATGTATGCATATGTATGCCTATGTGTGTCTATATTTGCATCCACATTTGCATTTTTGTTAATGCTTACATCTGGAATTGTCTTTTTTATATATGTTTGCGTTTGTGGTTCACCTACATTTGCATCTTCAACCATATGTTTATCCATATCTCATGTACATCTTCAAATCTATTCATGTATCATGGCTATGGTCATGCCTCTGGTTGTCTTCGTGCTTTTGTTCATAATTTTGGTTAAGCTTGTGTTTTTGCCATTGGTGGTGTATGTCATCATGTTCGTGGTGATGGTTTTGGGATTGGCCACGCTCGCAACTTTGGTTCTCGCGTGCTCAAATTGTGGCTACCGTTGTGGTCTTTGTGTTGCATGTAGTCTTCGTCATGCATATGCTTGTGTGTATGTATGTTGCATGTAGTCTTGGTCATGCATATGCTTGTGTGTATGTATGTTTTTTGTCAATACACATGTACATTTATGTGTGTATATGCATGTATATGTGTGTCATGTATGTATATGTGTTTGTGTAAATACGCAAGTATATATATTTATGTATACATGTACGTTCATGTGTCCATGGACTCCTTTAATATTCACACACAAAGATGTATATGTGCACACACACACACACATATATATATATATATATATATATATATATATATATATATATATATATATATATATATATATATATATATATATATATGTGTGTGTGTGTGTGTGTGTGTGTTTTTGTGTAAGTAAGAGTCTGTGTATGTGTATATAAGAGTTTCTATGTGTATGCGGTTATTTTTGCGGCTTTTTTTTGCTTTTTTCATAATTATACCTATGCTTGTGTGTTTGTATGTGTATGTGTAAATAGATGTGTATATTTATACATATATTTATATACATGTATAAATATACACATGTATAAATATACATGTATATATTTATACATATATATTTATATGAATATGAAATGGGCTTACACATATGCATGTACGTATATGTGTGTGCATGTGCTCATTTAATGTTCGTAGACACACATATATGTATGTATCTCTCTCGCTCTCTCAATGATACTCCCAGAATCCAATTGTGAATGCATTTATGCACTATTTTTTGTTATACACTTTAATGAAGAAAGACTTCCAATTGCAAGGACCACGTACAAAGGCATTACATGGATTCTTGATAATATGCATTGGAGCTTGACCCCATTTGTGCATCATCTTGGAATAGTCTTACAACAAAAGCACTTTTCCAATTTCGTTGGAAGATATTTGGTTTTTTGCTATGGGAGTAAGTCTTCCAAGAGAAATTGTGTAGCAAATGTATCAGGTTACCTGACTATCCCAACAATCCTTTGACTATATCCTTCTTGCATTACAAAGTATGGTTTGTATACTTCATCGATTTGAAGAACACATCAAAATGCAAGGAATTGAAAGTATTTTGATTCGATTATATGCTCTTCTATCATGGCCGTTAAGGTTCATTCTGGATTCCCCCTAGTTGGATGGGTTCTTCCTAGTCTCTCTACCTATTTGAGCCATTCGAGGTTCGGTAATTCAAGTGTATTCTAACCTTCTACAGTGATAGATCCTCCAAGGATAGATGGAGCTTCATATTCATGAACTTCAATGTCAAGGATTGGTGGAATAGGTTCCACTTCTTAAGGATTTGGTGATTTTGAAGAGGTAGTAGGTCATTCCAATGTTAATGTTAGTGTGAGTTAATATTCATTGTCCTTTGTTTGAAGCTTTTCCACTCAATCACACAGTTTCGCAACCTCTTCCAAGAGGGCATGTAGTGGATTGGGAAAAGTGGACGGTGTGGTGGCTCTTGGGGTTGAATTGATTAATTCAGTTCATCATTCTAGGTCTCGAGAGCTCCTAATAGATTGGTGTAATCTTCTAGTATGATTTGCGTATGTCTGAGGGACTTTTTTAAATCCAAGCTTGGTCCATGGGCACATTTGAGGGTTCCAAGAGTGCTTCCTATTTCTCTTGATTTTTCTTTTGTAGTCCTGCATTCTCTTCATGGACGGTTGTCAAATTTAATAGACTCATGTCCTTATATAACTTAGCATTCATCTCCATTGCAACAGGTGGTGCTTTTTTTTCAAACTACATCAAGGCTTCATGGAGCTCAAAGACTCATGATGTTTCTCTTGGCAAAAAGAATAGTGCCAAGCTTTGGAAAGCAAGGCTAGAAAGATGTTACTTGATGCAAAAACTTATTAATCAATTTGGACTTCAATCCTTTTCCCTCTAAAGTGAATATATTAGTGGATCACTTTCTATTGTGTCCTCTATGGTAACATGCTTCTTGGAACCACTAACCTACTTGTATTTTTGTTTCTTTTATTTGGAAAGAAATTAATTAGCAAACTTGACAACAATCATTTAAAAAAGATCCTCCTCGGTGGATCACTTTTCTATTGTGTCCTCTAGGGTAAACATGCTTCTTAGAACCCCTAACCTACTTGTATTTTTTTTCCTTCTATTTGGCAATAAATTAAGCAAACTTGACAACAAGCATTTGAAAAAAGATCCTCCTCAGTGTGCTATTCGTATTAATGTTGCAAAGACCGCTTATTTGATCTTGCGTATAACACATAAACAAAACCCATAGAATTATGGAAGAAATAATAGAGAATCTATCTGGAAGGCTTTCTTATCCTAAGATAGAAGTTATCAAAGAGAAAGTGTATATGGAAAAGTCCCTTCTGAAGATGAAGAGTAAGATCAAATACAAAGAGGAAATTAAGAGCAGGAAGACTTATCTCTTCTTTAAAGAAAGGTGGGCTATCAAGGTAGATAAACCATCTAAGGAAATATGCACACTTTTGGAGAAAAAATAGGTAAAATACTTCATTGCTAGAATGATTAACACAAGCATATTTGAATCATAATTGAGGAGGAGAACCACAACATCATTGTGAATCATTTGAAATATATACTTAAAGTTGATTCTCTATTGGCCACTGAAAGATATGGATGCATGGCCATTCTCTCAAAAATGAAAGACAAAAAGGTCCTTCAAGCTTTTGCTCATATGCCTGATATCAGGTTGAATAGTAGGTAGGTCAAGGACGATATTGCCTCCCTTTCAGAAGGGAAAAGCTTTGTCATGGATGGGCTGATTAACAAGTTCAAAGTCTTTCACCATTCCTTAATTTGTACCATTTTTCCACTCTTTTGTCGGAGGCGCTCAAGTTTGGTACCTTGCTTGAAATCCCCAATTAAGGCATGATAATTTTGATTTTCATCCTATCACCATGCTCGAGACGCGCTAAAAGCCTTTTCCAAGGTCTTGCCCAACCGCAATGCAGGCCATCTCGCTGGTGGATTAGAACAACTTCATCAAAGATAGATCCATCTTGGAACATGTTGGAAAAGAAGTCTATTTTTCCATCCTTAAGGACCTCGCTTGTGGGCATAGGCTTGTTAAAATGGTTTCAAACCCCTGAAGAATTCTTTTACTTGGGTCAACATTAATTTCCATTGACTTTTACAATTGTGGCTCATGATCTCAATTGCCTTGTTGATAATCAAGTGCACTTGGCACATATTCAAGGTCTCTCTCTAGCCAAGGTCTGATGGTTCTAAGACTCTTTATTGATGACACCAATATTTCTCTGCAAAATGATCTCATGTGTGTCTCTTGCTTCTTGCATTGTCTTGAGATATTTTGTGAGGCCTTGGATCTAGAACTAACAACTCAAAAAAAGTTTTAGGGTCCCTTCTTGGATCCCTCTATTTAAAAACAAAAGTCTTTAATTTAATGAGCACCTTGATTTACTTTGAGGTTTCAATGGGCAAGCAATAGGATTCGGTGCTTTGCAAGATTGATCTTTGATACTTGAAGGGTATGCAACTAAATATGTTTAGGCATGGGATGGTTTTCAACACATCCCTTATCTCCTATGTCATCTACCTTTTGGCTATATAGAGGCCATGCAACAAGGGGATTTTGAAGTTGGAAAGGATTTTTAAAAATTTCCTCTCAATTTGGGATATGAACAAAAGAGTTGTGCCAAAACAAAATGGGAAATCTACACTAGCCCAGATGTCATAGGTGGATTTGGTATTGTAGACGTAGAATCCTTGGCGAGCAAGATGGTCGCCAACTGGATGACCAAAGCTTGGAGTTATTAAAATTATTCATGGGCCAAATGTATTTTCAACAATAGTGACATCCCTTTTTTTTTGAGAGGATCCCTAGGCTCAAAGTGATTCATTTAATCAAGTTTTTATTCTCTCCCTTCTTGGTTATTCCTAAGCGTTCGGATCTTGTGTGCTCCCTCTAGAGAGGATGAAATGAGATATGTGCCACTTTGTAAGGAGTTGGTGATTCCAACAAAGTAGGAGGTCATTTTAATGTCAATATTAGTGTGAGATAATATTCATTGACGTTTCTTTGATGTTTTCCATGATTAAGGCATAATGCAGGTGGGGTGGCTCTTAGGGTTTCACTAAGTGCATTCAATGCATCATTCTAGGCCTCATGAGCTCCTAATAGATTGGTGTAGTCTTCTATAATGATTTGTACTTGTTAAGGGGATAAAATAAAATTCAGCGAGGTCCATGGGTTTATTTGAGGGTTCCAAGAGTGCTTCCAAGCTTACTTGATTTTAGTTTTGTAGTCTTGTGTTCTCTTCCTAGGCGATTTTCAAATGCCGCTTTAGTAGATTCATGTGCCTAGAAAACTTAGCATTCATCTCCATTGCCACACGTGCGCCTTCTTTAGTTTGTTGGATCTCTTTTTGGCATCTACTTGAGTTTGAGTTTCTAGAAGAGTAATATGAGTCTTTTTCAAAATATTCTATTTTTCACTCAATGAGGAATTCTCCACAAGCGAAGATTTTTCTTGCAACTATAACGTTGTTATCTACTCCCGTAATGTACTATTGAGCATAGCTAATGGTTGATATTCCTCTCTACCTTCGATAAGTGCAGTGAACATTTGATTGAGGGCAATGTCCATGCCGGATGAGGTCGATGCAAAATGTGGGATTGATGTGAATGAATCATGATGTGGGAAGGGGAATGTAGAAGGAATATGAGAGTGACACAGATGGTGTGGCCTTTTGGGATGGGAGAGGTGCATGTGGAGGGAGTGGGAAATGTTAGAATTCTAGAGCTTTAGGTACACGTTTTCATGAAGTCAAAGAATTCTTCCACGAGTTCCAACTAAATACTTATCTTCACTACCTCAATGGGAAAAAGTCGGGATTCTTTTGGATCTCTTTTGTGAAATCAAATATAGACCAAACTTAAGGGATTATATAATGAGCCACTTGAAGAAAGTCGAGGGGATCCTCTATGTACATATGGGCTCTCATTTGAAGTGCTTCTCTAGGTGTAACCTATCCCATACTAGCTTAATTCTCTACATACACAAAGAATTACCATAGTCTATATCTCTTTGTATGTTGATTTGCTTCATAGAAAAAAAATTTCACCTTGTTGCTAGCATTGTAAGAATTCTTTTAATAACTCTTATCATCAAATGTTCATTATCATTGGTCTTGTCTTTTCATTCTGAATTTTATCTATGTATTGAGTACACGTATGTGCAAGCACCTCGTTTAGACAATGGTTAGCCTTTCTTGTGTGGGAAGATTAAGGCACCTCCTAGAGTCCAATTGAATTCATCTAGGGTTTGATGGAAATCTTTTAGCATCTATTTTTATCTACAAAGTGTCAAAGGTTCGTTCCTAAATAATAGAGAGAAATTGATGTTCTGGGCTGACTGTGATAGCTGACAATGAGGTCTTGGGAAGGGCTCATCATACTTTTGCTACAATTTT
This sequence comes from Ceratopteris richardii, assembly GCA_020310875.1. Lineage (NCBI taxonomy): Eukaryota > Viridiplantae > Streptophyta > Polypodiopsida > Polypodiales > Pteridaceae > Ceratopteris > Ceratopteris richardii. Next base: position 221,816,346 of record CM035406.1, read on the forward strand.
ATACTCTCCATCTATCATATCATAGCACAACTTTGAGGATTGAGGACATCAAGATGAGGCCCTGAAGTTTCAAGAGGAACAAGATTTGAAGCAAAAGACTAGGAAGACTTCGATTAGCACTTGAACAAGGGGGCGCTTTTAGCATCAACAAAGGTTAAAGACAAGTGAAGGTGCTTGTGATGAGGTAGAAAGTAAAGTCAAGTGAAGGCGCTTGTGATGAGGTAAAATGTCTTTCTTTCTCACATCTATCACAACCAAGGAGGTATAACGAGTGAAAAGATAGTCTCAAACACTAAGGGAGACTATACTAATGAGATTGAGAATCTTGAGAACAGTAACTAGCTTGGAAGTTTAGAATATTTAACTTCCTAATGGAAATGTGTCTCTGAGGGTTGGTCATCAGTAGTGAAGTGAATTCATACATAGATCCACACAAAAATATTTACAAATAGAGGAGGGCCACTAGAGAGTGGAAGCAAAGAGATCGAAGAGTGATCTCCATTGTATCTCAAAACATAAAAAATTCCATGATAGTTCATATCCAAAACCTAGACACATCTAATAATATATGAGAGTTTATACATAGATTATATTCTACATGAAGAAAGTCTAGGAAGATATAGCTCATGAATGAGATCAACAACCAAACAAGCTCATCAAAGAGATTCGTGGTACACTTGGTTCCATAGGGTGTGTCATACACTATAACATATTTGCCGTATATCGAGGCTTTTATCGAGGAAATTGAATAGTCACATTTTTGATCCGACATCGATGTAAGTGTTGGTATATGCATCAGAATCAAAATGCCAGTATAGGCATCGATATAAGTGTTGGAAATATCGACGCTTATATCGATCCCTATATCGACAAGTCCTAGGTGTAATGGTGCACATACCGATCACCATCTTGAAAGTACCATCGCTCATACCAATGACCATATCTGCAAAAATTTTTTTGGGCAGAATGTGTTGTCTTTTGCTACAGCACCATTACCATGATGTTGTTTAGCAAAAGACAATATACTCTACCCAAAAGAAACCTAGTACATGTGATGTGTACTCTAATGGCAATCGAAATATGATTTCATAAAGCAAAATACTATCGAACACAAAAGCGATGATCAGAAGGAACCATGAACCATGTTAAAAAAAAGTTATATATTTCATAAATGAAGCATGTACAAGAGTGTGGCAAACCACTGTCATATATGAGGCAAATACAAAATGTGGCAAAGCACTACCACATAAGAATCAAAGAAAAAAATCTGGTGCAGCACTACCATATATGAGCCAAATACAAAATTGTGGCACACCACTATCATACACATGCACAGAAGGATGGAAACATCCATATCAGCAGTCTTGCAATAAAGAACATTCATGAGATGAGATAAATTCACATGAGATTTACAAACAACAAGTAAAAACCAAGTTTCTAAATTCATGACCTCATCATAGATGCTCCCATGAAATGACCACATCGTGTCCCTCCAAGTCCTCCAATAGTGCAGTCAATCCATGTTGATATCCATAAGCCTCCTCCGTTGGTGTTGGAGGACAACCCATTTTCAACTCCTGCATCAAATATACAAAACGTTAGATGAACATACATGACATGCTTAACACAAACAAATTCAATAAACCAAATGATACGTATAAACTCGTGATGCATAATGTCATATCCGTCACTACCCAAATGTGACGGTCCAATTGTATCTAAACATGTGGTTGCGGCATCTCGGTGCTGGCAATATTGGTTAGGAGTCTGCTGCTGCTCATCAGGAATCATATACCACTCCTCAGTATCTAACCATACAGGCTTTGGTAAGCGTGCTTTGAAAGCATCACGAGCCTCGGATTGTCGATGGGACATAACTTCATGTGCGGTGTGCAAAATCCACTCTGAACTGACAAGAGGATGCCCATGTGCTGGTCGGAACTCCTGAAAGATAGTTTCTATGATATAATTTTTTTTTATTATTGTCTTGTTCACTCCATTTCAACATGATAGAGTGTCCAAACTGTATGGAGCAAAGATGTCGTATATGCTAACACATGAGCTTTCTAACCACATCCATCACTGGAGCTCCATCACGGATACTATACACCTTGGAGTTATCATGATCATGAGCACCCCAAGGTGTACGTGGTGTTCCACATGGTGTACCACATGATGTACCTACATTTGAGGTACTCGCTCTTGGAGTAGAAGTTGGCAACACAATGTCCGATGCACTGCCTCCACAATAGCCACCTCCTAGAGAGCTACCTATAGATCCACTCCTAGAACCTCCTGCTCTAAAGTGCAACCTCAAACTATGAGACGGGCCAGCACCTGTATCGCGTTGAGGTATCGAATGCACACATCCACTAGTAGAGCCACTAGGGAATGGCTAAGAAGATGGTCGTGGTGGAATCATAAAGTTAGGAGACATACCTCTGGTGGGAGTAGCACTGACGGGCATGAGTGATGCCAGCAGGAGTGACACCAGTGGGAGTGAGGCAGGTAGGAGTGAGCCCGATAGGAATGAGGCCCATAGGAGTGACGTCAAGGGGAGTGCTACTACGAGCGATCCAATACTCTGATGCAATGGCCATATACGTTGGAGGTACCTGAGATATGAACTCTAAGAACTGCTCCTCTGTCATGGAATGTGGAGTGACTAGAGTACTATCTTCCATCGTGCTCTATAACAAAAGAACTCAAATAATTAGCATATGATAATAAAGGTAATATAGAGAAATAGTAGTGTTCAAAAGAACATAGCAAAAAAAAAAAACAAAAATTAATACCTACAAGTGTTTGATTTAAAAATCTTCTATTATAGCATCCTCTTGGAGATCTGATGCACTAAGAAAATCTATCTCTATATTGGGGACTTCTAAATCTCTTCGTATGCTAGCTTCTTCTTGATCATCATTTGTTGCTTCATCGTGTATCTCGTCTTCTTTAAGGACCTCTTCTTCTCAGACAATGATCTCTTTCTCCTTGACTATCAAATGAATCTCAGAGTCCACTAGAGCTAGATTTTCTTCTACATCTATGTTCTCACAAATTTTTCTACTACATGGGAAGACTTGTAAAACAAATAGCCACTCTGGTTCTTTTGAATCTGGTATAAAAACAACTTTCTCATAGTCTTCGGGAAGTACAAATGTATCTCTTTCATCTGTCCATAATTTTTTGGAGTCGACTTGAAGCAAACCACTTTTATCCCACCTCACTTTTGTGTTTCTTCCAGAGGTGATTACTTTGAACCATTTCACATCAAAAACAAAGTAATCAAACTTCCTATAGGATAGCTTCAAGATATCTTGAATCACTCCAAAATAATCTACCTATCCTTCTTCACCATTAAGGTCTCTTGCACTTGCTCTACATTTTTGCAAAAATTTCACCATCACCCCACTATCAAAAGAAGAACTATTTTTATCGATTCCTGTGATCCGAAAGTGTCATCCATGAGAGCATAGTGTATCGTATTTAGAATACTCCCAATCACATCCATTTTCAAGTTCTTCTTCTGTTTCTTCTTCAGAGATATCTTCACCCACTGCCGTTGCTCGTGAAATCGATGTATCTAGCCATCTGCTCGTTGGAAAGGGTGGAAGAGTTCGAAGACTTTCTAGAAGGGGAAAAAATCCAATGGAATGATTGTTTCGAAACTGAGCTCTTTCCTTTGTGTTTGTCTCCTTGGAAAGTTCATACTTTTCTAACCACTTTTGCATAGGCTCAGAGTTAATGATGCAAAACTTCATTGCCTTCTCTCTCAAAGCTGCATCTATTTTTCTTTGCATTCTTTTACCTTGCCGTTCATCACCTACGAGATGAATCTCTTGTACTAGCCATCCCTCTACCATGCTACCCTCTGGTCGTGCTCTCTATTGAAAAACCCCTTTTAATGTCTTCATAAAACGCTCTAAGAAGAACATCCATCGAGTATGGTCAGTTCCTACTATTGCAACTTCATCTACCACATGAACTAATAAATGAAGCTAAATAGTGATAATACTTGTGGAAAAGTATTTCTTTACCATACAAACAACCTCAATAGCATTGAGTTTTGCACTCTCTATGCTATCTCTATCTATCTCTTTAGAAGAGATCCACCATACCAATGAACTAATTTTATAAATGGTTGTTCGCACATCCTCTGAAAGATAATCTTTTAAAGTTGTAGGGAGCACAAACTATAAAAACTTGTGCCAATCATGAGACTTGAGCCCTCCAAGATTGTTGTTTCGTGTGAAAGCAGTCTTTAGACACCTCAGGCATCGAGTAGGTGTCCGAAACTCTGAAATTATCTTCTTCACTTGTTGCTCTTCCATCCTATGAAGCACCCAAGGAGCTCTTGGTAATGATATTGTTTTGTTGGGCTTAGTAATTACCCACAACTCTTGCATACGACCTCGCTCTTCTAAGTCCTCCCTTTGTGCTTTGCTTTCTTTCTTTTCGATCAAATTCTTCCAAAGAATCTCTCCCACATTCTTAAAAATATGCATCGGGTCTAGCAAATGATTGATCAATAACTCGCTCTAATAAGGGAGTTCATGAAAGATCGACAACCGTTTCATGCCAGTGACTAGTGTTTTTGAATCCAACTGTTGTTTCTAATTACTAGCTTTCATTTGGCATTGCGCATGTCAACCAATTTGTCCTTCATGTAAAACATGTCCATCAAGAAAACATCTATGATGTCCTTCATAGACAGCTTTACACACTGCTTTAGAATAGCATGCTTCGAGTCATGGTCCGCATAAGGGACAAGCATGCTAACCCAAAATTGACACCATAACGAGGCCAATCATGCATCATCCACATAAGTATGCCTTGCATTCGCATGTCTCATCTTCTTATAGGTTGAGACATGTCAAGCACAGTAATCCCATCCCATAAAATATGCAGCTCTTCCACAAGTGCTGCAAGGTATACATCCATGTTTTTT
>CM035406.1:221826293-221838793 GCA_020310875.1 Ceratopteris richardii
GATATGTGTGTGTGTGTGTGCACAGGACAATGCAGGTCCCAAGTTGGTTCTGCACGTAAGTTCGACAGAAGCAAGCAGAACTTAGTGTAAAAGATGTGCAAAATGTTGATTTTTGCTCTCGGGTCCAGGAATTTTTAAAACACGGCCTCAGTATAGGTGTCAGTATGAGCATCGGTATGAGCGTCCATAATTTACTAGAAATTATCGACGCTCATATCGATGCCTATACCGATGCTAATACCAATGCCCATACCGATAGTCACGTAGCATCCCAACGATACGTTTTAAATGGTCATATCGATGGTCAAGTGACCATCAGTATGCCTAATTACATTTTTCCAGCATTCATACTGACAGCGGTCGTGACCGTCAGTATAAGCAGCGTCAGTATGCCCGTCATATGTTGTAGTGATAGATGATGATGGTGTAGTTTCCCATACACTAGATGGGTTTGGGGAAGAGGATAAATGAAGGCATTCACAACCTCTATCTATGTAAGGGACTCATTACCTAATTTTGAGAAAGTAGCCTCTCTAATGATGACCCAAGAGTTCAAGCATGGAGGCAACAAGTCATAGGACATCCAAGACCAACTCTTTTATGCATGCAAAGGAGGAAGAGGTAGTGTATATAGAGGTGGATCAAGAGGAAGAGGTAGAAGCCACTATCAATAAGAAAATCAAAGCAACAAATATCAAGTTCAGACCTCAAAGGACGAGGTAGAGGTAGAGGAGGTAGATATGGAGGTGGAAGCTATTATAACTCAAATGGATGCTTCGGTTGTGGATAGGAAATCATTATGCCAAGAATTGCTAGCAAAAGCAATGTGGGAACACTAGCAAAACCATAGGGGTAAGAGAGAGCACACATCCAACCCATCCATCTCTCAACATACATATAGCTCTAGGCTAGGGGATGCATTGCCAAGTTTCTAGCCAAGTGTTCCTCTTGTGGAAATTTTCCCAAGGGTCATCATATGCCTTCTAATTTTGTAAATTCTATCATATGCCCTCTAGTTTGTGACGGAGATGATTAATCTCCAAAGGACAAGCTACACTTGAGTTTATAATAACTCTATGTCAAGTATAGCTCAAAAGCTTCACCAATTTTGAAATCTTTTGCCAAAATATGAACACTCAACTTCTCTATGAGAACTAGCTTTACTCAAAAAAGTCTACCTCACAAAATTCACTCATTGAGTAATGAAACGATTAACGTTTTCTATGCAAATTTGCTACAATACTCTTCCAGTATCAAAGTTCTCCAAAAGAACTTAGAAAACTTTAGATTTACTTCAATAAGTAAACCAATGTCTGAAACAAGCATTTTCTACAGGCAACTTTTAGATATGTAACTTTAAACACTTGGACGCTTTGGTCATCTAAATTTTTCTAGTTTGCTACACCGATAGAAATCTGATATGGTGTCCTCTTTGTCCAATCTTGAGGAACCCAGTAAACATGTTTGTGAAGGCTGTATTTTGGGCAAACTGCAGTGTTCCTCCTTTCCAAAAGATGGCTAAGTTCGAGCTACTTAGAAATTGCAGCTTGTTCACCGTGATGTCTATGGTCCTATGCAGACACCCTCTTTTGGAAACTATCTTTACTTCATGACTTTCATAGATGATTTTTTTCAGGCATGCATGGGTATATCCATTGAAAGCAAAGTCTAAAGTGTTTATGAGCTTCAAAGAGTTTTAGGTTTTGGTAGAAAATCTTTCATCATGTAAAATGGGCACCCTCCATTCTAATCAAGGAGAGGAATATATGTCTTTTGAATTTAATGCATTTTTGGCTGAACGTGGGACAAAACATCAATATATAGTGGCATATACACCTCAACAAAATGGAGTTGCTGAACGAAAGAATGGGTCACTCATGGAGATGGCGAGGTGTATGGTCAAGAGTGAGGCTTTACCACATAGTTTCAGGCTTGAGGCTCTTATGTGTGCAACATATGTACTTAAGAGGTATCCCACCAAAGCAGTGCAGTATATCACTCCATATGAGGCTTGGCATGGTCGTAAGACATCTGTCGCTCACCTGCCTGTTTTTGGTTATGTCACATATGCATTAGTGCCTGAACAACATCAGTGGAAATTGGATGAGAAAGCAGTAAAATGTATTTTTGTTGGGTATAGTTCTAAAAGCAAAGGCTATTCTCTATATCATCCACAGAATAAATGCATTTTGGTTAGCCATGATGTTGTTTTTGTGGAAGATGCTATTCAGCCTTTACTTTCATGTACAAAGGAGACATCTGTTAGCTCCAAAGACATGTATGATACTTTGCTGCCTCTTTTTACATGTGGATAGTCTAGTTCTAGTCCTAATGAGGCAACTCCTCAACCTTTGCAGGCTTCATGTGATGATGTAGATCATTCCATTTTTTATGCAGATTTACATGATGCACTTGTTGATGAGAGAGCTCATCTTGAGGGGGCAAAAACTATGCTAAAATGGTTGGTGCAGATAGTTGATATATTTAGGTAATGGTGTGTGAACACACTAGGACCGTCGGGGCGCTTTTTCCCTCTTTAGGAGGTTTTTTTTCCCCCGGATTGTATATATGCCTATTGCCCTAATGGGCTAATTATCTTTGTACATTTCTCTAGCAATACATTCAGTATTGTGTGTTGTGTTTCAAGCTTCTTCTTCTTTCTTGTGTTCTTCGCATGCTTGCATAGACGTCTAACTCCAACAATTGGTATCAGAGCAGGTTGCCGCTTCACCTAGGGCATCGTGGACACTCCTCCAGTTGCAGTCTCGAAATCGCACGAATTTTGGTGAGTATACACAGGGTGTTTCAGAGATCGGCTTCGCTTTGTGGTGCCGAAATTGCGATCTCAGCTCGTTTCGGCCTCCAAACACACTATCCTAGTGCTTTTGCAGCCTATTTCATCTTTTTGTGGCAAAGGTATATACGAGTTTTGGTTCATCAATTAGAAGTTTGCTACAGGTTTAGCAGAATTGTCTGGGCAATTTTGTTCAACTTTTTGCGATACAATCAATTTTTTGCATCAAGGTATTTTCGTCACTGGCCATGGCTGAAAATAGTGATGTATTCCATATGTTGCATGTTGAGGATAAGTTGGATGGTACCAACTACCCGTTATGGGATTATATGATGGGACATGATTTGGTTGCAAAAGGACTGTGGAATATTGTGCAAGGTGTTGAAAGAGGTCTTGTTACACGTGCGAATACAGGTACTGCAAATATAGTTGCTGGAGCTAATCAAGATGGTGTCGAAGATGATGATATTCTGTAGATTCCTATTCATGCTCTGGTTTTTGCTACACCTAGTGCATAGCAGATTCGTTGGGATGGTAGAGATGCTCAGGCACATGCATTAATAGCTTTGTCTGTAAAACATTATGGAGGTGATCGCAATCCGGGTGGATCAGGTCGGGTCGCGGTGTTGGAGAGGGATCAGCTAATGGGAAGAGTTGGTGGGGGGTTGGATCAGTCCCTTGTGTGTGCCGTTCCCACGTCCGATGAGCGGTCTCTGCGGGTTGGGCACCTCACCCTCTCTCTGGTATGGCGATTGTCGTAGGCCCCTGCCCCTCAGAATGCATAAGATCATAGGTGTTGGGAACGAAAAATCTAGATACAACGCTAAAATGTGAAAATCACCGGATCAATGTGCAGAAAAAGATCAATGATACAAAATTTGGGTAATACAATGATTCCCGCTACAGTGCGGGTTGGTGATATAGCAAACCGCTACAGTGCGGGTGAGCGAATACAATATGCCAATGCTATAGTGCAGATCAGCCAAATATGATATAAACCTCCTGCTACAGTGCGAAAAGGTGCCCATGGGACTCGACTTCGGTCTTCATTCAGCCTTCCTTTTCTTCTATCTTTGGTCTAATTTTCAAATGATTAGCAATATCTTTTCCTTCACTTTACTTCAAAAATCCACAGAAAACCTGGAAAGAAGATCCAAAGAAATGTCCACGAGGTAATACTCTTTACTTCGATCTTCAATTACTTTCTTCACTTCATATAATCTCTGAAATCATCAAACCTCTTGCCATACACCTGGAGGGAATATCCACAAAAATATCCACCGGGACTTTACTTCAACACTTGTCTTCACTTCATATAATCTCCAAAATTATCAACTGGCCCAACCTGGAAAGAAGATATGGAAAGAAGATCCACAGAAATGTCCACGGGGTGGGATAAAATCATGTTAGTACATTTAGAACTTGTGATATGAATCCACATTCTGTGAAAATAAAATTTATGCATCCTAAGAAGTTTGTATTTATCAAATCTATCATACACATGGAATAAGGTATGTGCCTTCATGAAAATGCTCCCTTATGCTTTTCATCAACATACATTCACATGCAAATGCATATTCTCGTGCTCATCTGCAAGTTAATGCCCACTCTTTAGCGTATACAATGATTCAAACTTGAACAATTTTCCAATTACACATGCATATGTTTCTCTATGTAGATGCACTGTCAATGGCTTTTCATAATAGTAAGCCTGTGTACAAACCCCTTTTCTTTCTTCTAATTTCTTTCCCTCTCCTTTCTTTCTCTTTTTCCTCTTCTTTCTTTTTCGGTTTTCCTCTCTTTCATTTTTCTTGTCCCCTCTCTTTTTTTTTATTTTATTTTATTTCTCTTTTTCACTTTATTTTCCTTTCTCTCTTTGTTTTTATTGCTTTCTTCCTTTCTTTTATTTCCTTTGTTCCCTTCTACTTCTCTTTCCCTCTTCTTCCTTGTTCTTTCTTTTCTTTCACTCTTTTCTCTTCTTTTTCTTTTCTACTTTCTTTCTTTTTCTTCTTTTTTCTTCTCTTCTTCTTTCTTTATTTCTTTGTTTTCTTTGTTTCCTTTATTTCTTCTTTTTCTTTATTTCTTTCAATTTCTCATTATTTCTTTATTTCTTTATATTTCCTACAGTAGACTCTCTCTCTCTCTCTCTCTCTCTCTCTCTCTCTCTCTCTCTCTCTCTCTCTCTCTCTCTCTCTCTCTCTCTCTCTCTCTCTCTCTCTCTCTCTCTCTCTCTCTCTCTCTCTCTCTCTCTCTCTCTCTCTCTCTCTCTCTCTCTCTCTCTCTCTCTCTCTCTCTCTCTCTCTCTCTCTCTCTCTCTCTCTCTCTCTCTCTCTCTCTCTCTCTCTCTCTCTCTCTCTCTCTCTCTCTCTCTCTCTGCCAACTCTCCTTCTCTCTCTCTCTCTCTCTCTCTCTCTCTCTCTGCCAACTCTCCTTCTCTCTCTCTCTCTCTCTCTCTCTCTCTCTCTCTCTCTCTCTCTCTCTCTCTCTCTCTCTCTCTCTCTCTCTCTCTCTCTCTCTCTCTCTCTCTCTCTCTCTCTCTCTCTCTCTCTCTCTCTCTCTCTCTCTCCATGGTCATCGTGCGAGAGCAGCCAACCACCTTGGTTTCTCTCTCTCTCTCTCTCTCTCTCTCTCTCTCTCTCTCTCTCTCTCTCTCTCTCTCTCTCTCTCTCTCTCTCTCTCTCTCTCTCTCTCTCTCTCTCTCTCTTTGCATGTGAGTAGCCGGAGTCTCTCTCTTTCGATACTCAGTGCCGTCTATCGCCTGTGTCGGCGTTCTATAGCACACCATGCCCAATTGCCTCTCTCACTCCCATTCTATTCTTTCTGCACATCTATCTAATTCTCCACAACCGCCATGCTTGCCCATCTGTCTACGCATCTCTCTCTACCAATATTCTGTGCAATAGCGGCCTTTGGGTCTCTCTGCACATCGACAGCCATAGTTTCCAGGAGCTCTTTGTCATGATGATCGCCGATCAGGCACAACAAATACAATGACTTCTGTTGTTTAGCGCGAGCTAGGACAGGTGTCGCACTTAGCATGAGACCATTAGCAGATTGAGTTGTAAAACTTTTCGGAATGCAAAAAGGGATTGGTTTCCGAAAAATGAGCACTAATAGCTCTGATGAAACAATCGATGGGAACTAAAGAAGTGGTTTTTGTGAACAAGAAGGCTACGATGTGTTGTTGACAAGCAAATCTCTGACTAAATAGATAAACCCCACTTAATATTCCTGCAGATCATATGTGTACAACACATATTACTATCAAACATATTCTATTATGGGCATTAGAATCACCATGTTGTATGATAAAATCCACAGAAAATTCAAGGAAGAGAAGTATCTAAATATAGAGCTTATGATTTGCGGTTCTGACAAGCATACTCTCCTTCATGAATAATTCTAGTGAAAGATGCACCACATGGAAATTCAAAGAACACTAGGCACGTCGCTAAATCATTTCCCTCTCTCTTCTAGCATCGTGCAGAAAGAAGAAAGCATCAACTATGAACTTAGACATATACAAAAGGATTTTTGAAAGGATCAAGTAGAGAAAGAGAGATGGAGAAAAGATCGCGACACAAATTCCAGAAGTTTTCTTCTACTCTCATGAAAAACCATTTGAGTGATGAATCTCATACATTCATCACACTTTTTCCTTTCTACTCATCTATATTTGTTCTATATCTCTTCTCATATATATATACCAACTCTATACAAATATATATAGACATATATGTACATACTCATCACCATTTAAGAAGCATAAGTGAACTTATTACAAGCTTAATGTTCATGTATATACAAATCACTATTCTCTGATTTTTCTCTTTCTTTCATGCTCCATTCTTTGTTATTTTATTCATCTTCACTCTTCAATCTTCATTGTAATCATCAATTAATGATTGTTTTGCTCCAACAGTTTGAATAATGATTCTTTTGTTATGCACACCCCAAGGTGGCACTTAAAGAAGTTTTTCCCAAGACTAACATTCCACACCTTGGGATATATCAAGTTTAAGGTCCACAAACATTCAATAAAGATTTCATATCCATAAATACTCCAAGGGTTCAAATCAAGGGTTCATACCAAAGGCTCAAGCATGTTCTAAGGGTAGATCAAATGCTAAACCAAGGCAAATATACATCCTATTCTAACCTTTAAAATCCATACATGTAACCTTCTTATCTCATTTATTATACAACATTATTATCCCATTAAAACATTAGAAGAATCATATGTGGAGTACATGCACGGAAGCAACATAAAAAGAAGAGTGTACTCACAAAATGAAAGAATGTGAGACTCAAAAGTGAGTAAATCATGAAATGGGAAAACTCACATGGATTAGAAAGAGCTTGCCTAGAGCATGGAGTAGGCTCCTTAAGCTTTTAACCAAAATAAAGTAGGGGAGAGGCCCTCTTTATATACAGTTGGAGGGGGCTCTACAAAGTTCATCATATGTGGGATAATTCCCCTTGAGGGAGAATGAATACATAGGTAGAAACAAATGGCAAGGTACCCAAATACAAAGAGAGATGCCATAAAATGGAAATAAACTAGAAATGGAGTGTGTCCTAGATACAAAATGAATCCATTTTGTAGAGTATGGAGGTTGCTAGGGTATGAGAGAAATTTCCACCATGAGTGTAGAAAAAGCACTGCAAGCACCAAAGTCTCCATGTTTAAATCCATAGCCTCCAAGTGGGATCAACCATGTGTAATTGCTAGGTACTCCATAAGATGTCCACCAGATGGATCAAGGGGATGTTCCATAGGTATGCCACCAACTAGGTATAGGAATGGAAAACGATCTCACTATCCATACATTTAGCCTTCTGATCCCATTTAGTATACAACATTATTAACCCATTAGAACATTAGAAGAATCATATGTGGAGTACATGCATGGAAGCAACATAAAAAGAAGAGTGTACTCACAAAATGAAAGAGTGTAAGACTCAAAAGTGAGTAGATCATGAAATGGGAAAACTCACATGGATTCCTTCCATCTCAACACACTTGTTATCTCCAAGATAAACTTGGACTTTGTTCACTTGAAACGCACGAAATTCTTCTTTGTCATTGCACATATGTGATGAAGCCCCATTATAAAAAAAGCCATTCTTGGCTAGGAGTGGATGCGACAAGTGCCTTGTGTTCAGTTGTAAAAAAAAAAGTCTTCACTTGTATAGTGAGTGTGAGGCTCTGTCTTTGGAGTAGATTTGAACTTTTCCTTTTCTTTTTCTTAAAGCAATACTTTTCTATGTGTCAAAGTTTGCCACAAAAGTTGCAAATAAAATTCTTCTTACCCTTCTCTTTAGATTGTTGAGTGCCTTTTTGACCTTTAGTATTTTTAAAATTAGCTTTGGCCTTCATAGTTGTTTCTTATGTAGTTTGAGTCTTCTACCTAGAGTCATGGAGAAGCAAAAATTTTCTTACTTCTTCCCAAGTGAGTTCTTGACTTGTGTTGTAAAGAGTCTTCACAAATGTTTCATAGGATCTAGGAAGCTTTTTAAGCAATCTAATGCCCATGTCTTTACTTGAGATTTTTCTTCCACAAAATACTAACTTTCTTTGATAGTACTCAAATTGTGCTATCACCTTTGTGATGTTGACATGAGCATGAATATAGATATTGTGAAACTCGGCCTCTAAAGATTAAGTTTTTGAAGGGCATTTATCTTCATATAGACTTTCTAGTATCTTCCAATCTTCTTTAGATATCTTAGAGGTTGTGATATGACCCTTTGTCAATTCATCACGTGCTATAAGAGTTTGATCTAATGCTCCTTTGTCCTTGACATTCCAAATATTACAAGACTCTAAATCGTTGGCCTTATTAGGTTTAGGTTCTGACCCATCTACAACTTCATGGAGAAGATTTGTGTACAATTATGCATGCATGATATCTTTATATAGATTATAGATTTGTCAATCTAGGCATTCTTCCTTTGGCATAAACATGGGGTGTAGAGGAGGTAAATAACTTGCCATGGATGATGAACTTGCTTCTTTATTTGACATTGTAAAACTTGGGGTGAGGGGCAGGGGGCTTAGAGTAACCCTTGAAAAAAAAGGGAACCCTTGGGGGGAGGGGCTTAGATTAGCCCTGCACTTGATGATGAGAAGACACCTTGGAGGGGGCTCTTAGAGTATCTCTAGAATGCATTGAGAGAGACACATTCTGGGAGCTTAGAGTAGCCTCTTAAAGCGTGTGCACACACACACACACACACAAAAGACTTTTTCTTTATATTTATGAAGTTACAAAAGGTGGGCAGTTAGTGCCAAATGGTGCGCCAAGAAGAGGTCTAAAGCCTTTGGGTAAATACAAAAGGAGCTCCTTGATGAGGGAGAGCGTGAATACCCTTGTGGAAAAAATACAAATCAAACCTCAAGGTTGAGCAAGGAATGCTTCTAGATGTGCTTAAATAAAGATTAACATATCCTTAGAGATATACAAAAAATAAGGCCTTATGCATGTACTTGGTGCAAAAAAATTGCCAAGATGATTTGGACCCTTGGAAAGCACAAATGAAAACCTTTTTTTGTGTATTACAATGGAAGGAGATTGGCCATAGGGTTCACAAGGGTTTTCCTCATATTTGCAAGAATGAGTGGTAGACCTTAGTGCTAAGAGATCATTCCTCCTTTTAGCTCAAAAAGCGAAAACAAATTTCATAGTCAAGAATGCGTGATCAGTAATGGAGTGCAATGTGGAGCTCCTTTAATTTATATGAAAAATAGGGAGCTATCAAATGCGTCATGAATGTAAGATATATCATAGTAGAAGTGCAAAGGAAAGAATTATACTAATTCATTGTATTGGTTATATGGCTATAGAAGATGTGGTTGATATGGCCCTATAACTGGAGCAAAAATTTGGAGGATTTGCAGAGGATTTATACTAGTAGCCAATCAAACCTATCGAGGTGGTAGAAGAGGATTTGATGAACTGGGTGTTCTTCACCAAGTGCAAAAATGTAGGCCATACAACATCCAACTGTGCGTTAAACTAGATGTATTGTGTAATTTACCAATGTGATGAGCATACTATAGAGATATTTTCATATAATACAAGGAAACATAGACGACCTGTTGTCAATGCCATCATCCAGGATCGTATTGAACCCTTTTCTTGTTACACTCCATCCCATCACGGGACTTCTCAGTACCACAACATCGACCATATCCTAATCAAACTTTGAGCAATAGTCAATGGCTATATATGAGAAATAATCTAGTTATGGGGTGAATGCACATTTGCTTACATTTTTTGTTGAGATATGAAGCTTAACATGTGATGATCCAAGATGATACTTGTTAGGGGCACATTGTGTGGATTGTAATTTATGGAAACAAAAGACAAGGATTAAGGTTGAATTGGAGAGTTTGGACAAGCTTGAGTGGGAATGAGCCTTAAAGCTACTCATATCTATAATATGCTCATTGGATGAATACAAACTCTCTCACTTTTACGTCACCATTAGATGGTTGCACACATATTCCTTCTTTCATTAATAATTATTTCTCGGCATGCATGTTTTTTTGTTAGCCTTTCATGTTCTTGATCGTAGAAACCTAGCGATGTCTTTCTTTCTTATCCCTCCTTCTCTCTTCCCTGTGCATGGAAGCATACGCACCATGCAACATAGGTGACCACTATAGATTCACTAAAAAAAATTTGGGTATCATTGCTTATGTGACACTTCTTCAAAAAAATGTCACATAAACGACACCCAAAGAAAAAAAGAAAATGAATAAATCAAGGCTCTCACATATGCAATAGTTGGTGTCGCTTATTTGATGTTCATGCCAAGCATCACTACACGCATCGAAGGCTAGCGATGCAGGAAAACTGCATGTGATGCTTTTGCATTGCATAAGCAACAATCTAAGAGTTGAAAAACGAAATTAGCTTTTTCTCAGCACAATTGTGTCGGGATCAAGCGAAGAGTCCCCGATCAAAGAGAGAAGAGCAACCGTGATCGAAGAGCAAAGAGTGACCCCTAGTGAAGAGCGACCTCGAGCAAGCGAGTCCTAAGGTAGGTACACATGCATACACACACATACATACACACATATGCATACACACACATGCACATACATAGACACATGCATACACACACATACATACACATATATACATATATACACACATACGTATAGAGATATACACATACACACATACATCCACACATATACACAAACATACACACATATACACACATACACACATATACACACACATATATATACACATATACATTCACACATATACACACACACATATACACACACATGCATACACACATATACATGCATACATATACACACATATACATACATACACATATATACACATATACCCACACATATACGTATATATACACATATACACACACATATACATACAGATATATACACACACACATACATACACACATATAAACACACATTCACGCACACATACACGTATACACACACATATCCATGCATATATACACATATACACACATATACACACACATACATACACACATATACACATATAGACACATACATACACACATATACACAAACATACACACATATACATACACATATATACATGCATATACATAGACATATACACACACATATGCACCCACATACACATATACATACACACATATACACACATATACACACATATGCACACATATACACATATATAAACACATATACATACACATATACATACACATATATACACATATACACACACATACATATATATACACATATACAAACATATACACATACACACATATACATACAAACATATACACACATATACACACACATACATACACACATATACACATACACCTATACACACATACATACATACATACATACATATATACACGTATTCACACACACATACATACACATATCTACACACACACACATACATACAGACATATATACATACACACACATACATACACACATATACACATAAACACACATATACATAGACAAATATACACACATACACATACACACACATATGCATACACACATATAACATACACATATAGATACTTGCACATATACATACATACACATAGACACACACATACTCACATGCATACATATACATGCATACACACATGGTTACACACACATACATACACACATGCACATACATAGAGACACATGCATACACACACATACATACACACATGCACATATGCAAACAAAAATGTACATATACATACACGCACATATACATACACACATATAGAGACACACACATACACATACACACACATAGACAGACACACATCCACACATATACACATGCATACACTCAAACATACACACATATACACATATAAAAACACACATACACACAGACACTATACATACATATGCATACCTACACATACACATGTATACATACACATAAATACATACATGTATACACACGTATACACACGCATACACACATATCCACACACGTACGTACACACACATACACATTCTATACATACATGTGCATACACACACATACACGCAAATATACATATACACACATAGATACATACACCCACATATACATACACACACATAGAGACACACACACATACACATAGAGAGACATAGATACATATGCATAAATAATGCACATGCATATGAATAACATACATGCAT
>CM035406.1:221843793-221933793 GCA_020310875.1 Ceratopteris richardii
TTAACTCACATATAGTTGTATACACAATATCTTGGAAAATCATGTATAGTCCAAGCCTGAATTCTACGAACCATAATGTGTCTTTGATTAATCCTTTTTGGAGATCATCAATGAGAAGAGCAAGGTATATATTCATGTCTTTAACTTGTCTTTTTCTTGGGATTAAAAGTAAAAGGATTTAATGTTCCTTTTTTATGCTAAGGTATGGCCTGAGATTGTAGTTAATGAATACCACAAGCCATGTTGACCATTTACTAGATTTCATCGAAAAAGGATTAACTCCATCTAATGCAACTCCTAACTTTAGATTGTGTGGATCTTGTGCAAAATCAAGCCCTCTAGAATCAATATGTTGAAAAGCTATACTATCTACTGGAATTCTCATTGCTCCACCAGTACTTTTATGATCAAATCCCCATGTCAAAATCTTTGATAATTCAGGGCTTCGAAACATATGTTTAATTCATGGAGCTAATGGAAAATGTCTCAATACCTTTCTTGGGATTTTACCCTCTTCATCCTTATATCAAGGAGATTGACATTTTGGACATGTCAAAGAGTCTACACATTCACCTCTATATAAAGGACAATCGTTAGGACATGCATGTAATACACTGATAATATATACCAAGATTGTTGATTATCGTCTTCATTTCATCATGTGATGTAGGGAGAATATTCTTTCTTGGTAAAAAATTTTCATATAGTAACCTATAAGTTTATGAAAAAAGATAATATGAATTAAAATAATTAAATAAACAAATAAATCAATAAATAGAGAATTAAAAATTATACCTTAATAGTACCAAAATAGATACGTTATTCCATCCCAAATGACCTTGACGATTGAGAATAAGTAAGCTTTGACTTAGTCGTGTCAAGCGACTTCCTTCATATATATGCTTTAGACATTCTTCTCGAAGATATTTCTCATTTATAGAAATATCAATGCTTTCTTTGTCATTTTGATACCAATGCTCAATAAAACTTGCAATGTCATCATCTTCATCATTATTGTAAAAATCTTGTACTTTATCTTCGTTTGAATATAGGTCTTTCAATCTTGCATACTTGATAGGATCACTTTTGTGTAGCCTCCTCATGAAAGTTTCTAATAAATGACTTTTACTAGCAACTCTCAATGGTGTGGTGGAAGATTATCAATGTCATACATAGGAATCTACACACATGAATAAAAATCATTAGTATTCCATAAATGAATAAAAAGTGAACTTTAAACATAAATTTAAATATGTAAGCTAATTTAAAAAGAGTTTCAATCAATTAGAAAGTTTTCATTGCTCTCTAGCTAAAAGGTGCTCTTGGAGGTATATGCCATCCATAATTCACTAATAATGCATCACCAGCATGTAATGAAGTAATAGTTTTGACAACTATGTATCTTGCTACATTTCTACTCATGTATGATGATTCATGGCTATTTTCACGCACCTCGAATGTGCAATTAGTCATTGAGCTATTATATCCTCGACTATTGTTTATTAAACCTACTATATTTCTATGTGTGTAAAGTCTTCCATCAATATATAATCTTTCATTTTCGGCATGTGTGATTCCTCTACTAGCAAGAGAAGCTACATTCAAGCATAATCCATAAGTAGTCATGCTTTGAACATAGCATATAAGTCGATGCCAATCTCCCCGTCCATATATAGGACCACATATTGACATATGAGTGACTTCAAAGTTCAAAGGCACATACAAATCCTCTACAATAAAGAGAACACAACTTGCACCAATAATAGTGGAGGGAGCAATCATATAGCAATTACCCCAAAAGTTAGAAACCTCTCCATCTAAAGGAGGTGGTCCTCTATTCCATCCTCCATATCTTCTTCTATCATATGTTTGTACTAGAGGAGGATCATGAGCTAGAAACGGATAATCTTCAAACATTTCAATCTATAAACTATGAGATAGAGAATTTTGAGAAACCTCTTCTTGTAATTGATAAACGACAAGTCCATGACATGTATGATGTATACTAGCATTATTAGTAGAAGAATCATCATCATCATCATCAAGAAAATATTCTAGTATATTAAGTATAATTGGATTTTGTATATGATTTTGAATTAAAATATTGACATTAATTTATAGAATCAATACATACCCAAGCTCAATCACGTTGATCAAGAGGTGGTGCATGCTCAGAACTATCGTACTCTGCCTCATGTTCAATACATTCCAATTGTGGTCTTCGATAGGTACCATAGCAAAAATTACACCAGCATATAATATGCTCTTGATAGTAAAAATCATCATAAGTCCTATCAAAGGACACATGTGAAGACGTCCTTGCATGGATAGGAGGTGGTGGAGTACCCTTTGATTGATCGAAATCTAATTATAATATAACAATAAAAAAACATATATCAGTCATGTATGTATCTATCAAATATTAGAATTAAAGTTTTGATATACTTACAATAAGTAGACCTTGCACGATTAGGAGATGGTGGTAGATTTCCCTTTGTTTGATCAAAATCTGATTGTGTAGCAAATAAAGGTACTAAATAATAATAATTTGATTATTTACATACATACATATTCACATACACACATTTACACATACACACATTCACACATTCTGACATACAAATACACATAATAAACTGTTAATATATTTAGACAGTGATGTGTGTGAACACTCTAGGACCACCGATGCACTTTCTTCCCTCTTTAGGAGGTTTTCTTCCCTGGCTTGTATATATGCCTATTGCCGTAACAGGCTACTCATCTTTGTACATTCTAGTGGTAATACATTCAGTATTGTGTGTTGTGCTCCTAGCTTCTTCTTCTTCCTTGTGTTGTTCATGTGCTTCCGCAGATGTTTAACTCCAATAATTGGTATCAGAGCAGGTTGCCACTTCATCTAGGGTGTCACTGACAGGTCGTTTCGGCCTTCAAACATACTATCATAGCACTTGTGCAAGCTATTTTTTCTTTTTGTGCCATAGATATATATAGGTTTTGGTTCACCAATATAAGCATCTCGAAGTCTCCTACAAGTGTAGTAGAACTCATCAGAGTAGTTCTCTTCAACTGTTTTAGATACAATCATTTTTTTGCATCAAGGTATTTTAGTAAGTGGCAATGGTTGAAAGCACTGATGTATTTTGTATGTTGGCTATTGAGGATAAGTTGGATGGTACCAACTACCCATTGTGGGCTTATATGGTGCGACATGTATTGGTTGCAAAAGGACTGCGGAACATTGTGCAGGGTGTTGAAAAATGTCCTATTACACCTGCAAATATGGGTATTGAAGTTGATGCAGATGGCATTGAAGATTCCTATTTGTGCTATGGTTTTTGTTTCACCTACTATAGAGAAAATTCGTTGGGATGGCAAAGATGCTCAAGCACATGCATTGATAGCCTTGTCTGTCAAACATGCCATTATTCCCCACATTCGCTCTTGTAGAATAGCTAAGGATGCTTGAGATACACTTACCACATTATACCAAGCTAGGAATGAGGCTCGTGTTGCTTACCTCCCAAAACAATTGGAGAGTGAGCACATGAATGAAGGCGATTCTATGGACAGTTTTCTAACAAAGATCAAGGATTTTAAGGAACAATTGATTTATGTAGATGAATTCCTTCTTGAGAGTTCACTAGTGCAGACTGTTCTGAATGGTCTTCCCAACTCATATCAGAGTTTTGCTTCTACTCTTCAGTTGATGATGACACGCAATCCAAATGCCTTAACATTTGAAGAGTTAGTTTCTATTTTGTTGCAAGAAGACAAGTCTAGGCATAATAGGTCTATTATGCATGTTGCAGATCAAGCTTTCTTAGATAATCAAAAGAGTAAAGGAAAATGGAGCTTTTCTACTAGTAAGTAGAAATCTACAAATGCTGCACATTCAAAGAAGGAAGACAAAGATGAGAAGAAATGAGAAAAGCAAAATTTTTTTTGCAAATACTATAAAGCAAATGATCATGTCATTAAGAGCTGTCCAAAACTAGGTGCAAAAGAGGCAAAGAAGAAAGAGGTTGGAATGGTTATTGCAGAGGCCTCTATACTGAAAACAGATTCTGCTAATCTTGTGTAGGATGAAGGATATGCATTTACTATTGTTTGCCATTTTGATCCATCTTCTCAAGAGCAGTGCATGTCTATAGTAGACTCAGATGTTTGGTACTTTGATAGCGAGGCGACCAAACATATTACCTTGCAGCACAGTTTCTTCTCTTCACTCGAGTCTGCTCGTACAGGGAATACTATTACATGCCCCAACAACTCCTCTTATCTTGTTATGGGAGTTGGTAAGATCATTTTGACTATTGCTGATGGTATTTGTTTCACTTTTTTAGATGCTTTGTTTGTGCCAGGGATCAAGAAAAATATGTTATCAGTTTCTGCATTAGCCAAGATTGGCTTGGTTGTGAAATTTATTGATGAAAGATGTACAGTTCATGATCTATCAAATGGCGACATCATTATTGCTTCTGGAATTTTATGTCGTGGGTGTTATAAGCTCATAGACTATGAAAGATCTGTAAATGATTTGGCATGTGCAGTATATGATTCTCAAGCTATGTCAGATGCAAAGCTTTGGCATGCATGCTTTTTTCATCTGAATTTTGCTAGTTTGCTATGCCTATAGAAATCTAAAATGGTGTCTGCTTTGCATAAACTTGAGGCACCCCGAAAACATGTTTGTGAAGGCTGTATTTTGGGCAAAATGTAGCACTCCTCCTTTCCAAAAGATGGTTCAATTCGAGCTACTAAAAAATTGTAGCTTGTACATAGTGATGTCTATGGTCCTATGCAGACACCTTCTTTTGGGAACTATCTTTATTTCATGACTTTCATCAATATTTTTTCCAAGCATGCATGGGTATAACCATTGAAGCAAAAGTCCGAAGTGTTTATGTGCTTCAAAAAGTTTCTAGTTTTGGCTGAAAATCTGTGAGCATGTAAAATGGGCACCCTCCGTTCTGACAGAGGGGAGGAATATATGTCTTCTGACTTTAATGGATTTTTGGTTGAACATGGGATAAAACATCAGTCTACAGTGCCGTATACACCTCAATAGAATGGAGTTTCTAAATGGAAGAGCATGTCCCTCATGGAGATGGCGAGGTGTATGGTTTAGAGTCAAGCTTTACCACATAGTTTCTAGCTTGGGGTTCTCCTATGTGTAGCATATGTACTTAACAGGTGTCCCACTAAAGCGCTCCAATGTATCACTCCATATGAGGCTTGGTATGGTCACAAGACATTTTTTGGTCATCTACGTGTTTTTGGTTGTTTGGCATATGCATTAGTGCTTGAACAACATCATAGAAAATTGGATGATAAAGTAGTAAAATGTATTTTTGTTGGGAACAGTTCTAAAAGCAAAGGCTATCGTCTTTATCATCCATAGACTAAATGCATTTTGGTTAGTTGTGATGTTGTTTTTATGGAAGATGCTATTCAGCCCTTACTTTCATGTATTAAGGAGACATCTGCTACCTCCAAAGACTTGTATGATACTTTGCTGCCTCTTTTTATAGGTGGATAGTCTAGTGCTGGTCCTAATGAGGCAACTTTTCAACCTTTGTAGGTTTCATGTGATGATATAGATCATTCCATTTTTTATGAGGATTTACATGATGCACTTGTTGATAAGGGAATTGATATTGAGCAAGCAAAAACTATCCCAAAATGGCTGGTGCAGACTTTGCATGATAACAAATTAGATGCACCTCTATCATATCATACTCGTTCAGGCTCTCATAGTGCCTCTTTTGCATCAGATTGCTATGTTATGGCCGCCTCTAGTCTCTCTGATGAGACTGAACCTATTTTGTTTGATGAAGCACAAAATTCTGAACATTAGATGGCTCCAATGCAATCTGAATATGATGCTATCATGAAAAATGGTACTTGGTCTTTATGTGACTCGCCTTCTAGCAAGAAAGCCATTGGCACTAAGTGGGTATACAAGTTGAAGCATACATTTGATGGAACATTTGAGAGGTATAAGTCTAGGCTTGTTGCAAAGGGTTATGCACAAGAAAGAGGCATTGATTTTGATGAAACCTTTGCACCTACTTGTCAAATGACTATTGTTCATAGCATCTATGCACTTGCAGCTCATAAAGGTTGGAAGTACATCCATTGGACATTAAAACAACATTTTTGAATGGTGGCTTGCATGAAGAAGTGTATGTTTTTCAACCCCATGGATTTGTGCAAAAAAGGCATGAAAACCAAGTGTGCAGGGTAAAGAAGGCATTATATGATTTAAAGCAAGCACCACGTGCTAGGTATGAAAAGATACATGCCTATCTGATTGCACATGGTTTTGAATATAGTCCAACTAAAAGCACCTTATATGTTAAGCGTGCTAATGATGTGCATCTGATCATTGTGGTGTACGTTGATGACATGTTGATCACTGGTCCTCATGAGATACATATTGTTGATTTCAAGGCTAATTTACATGCCTCATTTGAGATGTCTGATTTGGGGCATTTGCATGATTATTTGGGCATTGAGTTTATGCAAGTTGATGGTGGAATGTCTTTGTGTCAAAGGAAATATATTGACACTTAATTGTAGCGTCTTGGCCTTGAAGACTGTAAACCTATTGCCACTCCTATCGAGACATGTTTACGATTGAGTGTTCATGATGTTGGAGATGCATTTGATGTTGTTCTCTATCACCACGCTATTGGATGCCTGGTTTACTTATGCATTACTCGGCTAGATATTGAGTTTGTTGTCTCACAGATGAGCAGGTTTATCCATTGCCCAGGTTTCAAGCATTGGCAGGTAGTTAAGTGCATCTTTTGCTACTTGAGTGGTACCCGACTACTTGGATTGTTTTATCCCAAGGGGGGATCACTACCACCAGATTTGCATGCTTTATCTAATAGTGATTCGGCTAGTTGCTATGACACTCGTGTGTCCACTAGTGGTTTTTGCTTCATTCTTGGTAGCTCATGTGTATCTTGCTTGAGCAAAAAGCAGCCTAGTATGGCCACTTCCAGTTGTGAGGCTGAGTATAGGGAAGCGTTCACAATGACTGTTGCGTGTGTGTGGCTCAAATGCCTTATGGCTGATTTGGGTGTTGGTTAGCCTTCTGTCACCACCATCTTCACCAACAGTTAGAGTGCATTGGCAGTTGCAAGGAACCATGTGTTCCATGCTCCCACATTGAGGTGCATTATCATTATGTCAGGGAGAGGTTCTTTACTAGGGAGATCGGTTTGGCATATGTGCCCACAAAAGAGAACACTGCAGACCTTTTTACAAAGGCTCTACCTAGGGAGAAGTTTGAAGCTTTCCGCAAAGCTTTGGGCTTACTTCCTTTTGTAGATTGATTCCACATAGCTTGACACTTCCTTATACATGAGTGCTAGCTCCTTTTTCACTGGATCACTCCCAGGGGGATTTGTTGATATATTTAGGTAGTGATGTGTGTGAACACTCTAGGACCGCCAAGGCACTTTTTTCCCTCTTTAGGATGTTTTTTTCCCCGGCTTGTTTATACACCTATTTCCCTAACGGGCTATTGATCTTTGTACATTCTAGTGGTAATACATTGAGTATTATGTGTTGTGCTCCAAGCTTCTTCTTCTTCCTTGTGTTGTCCACGTGCTTCCGCAGACATCTAACTCCAACAAAAACTATAAATGTATGACCTGTGTATGTATGTATGTATGTATGTATGTATGTATGTATGTATGTATGTATGTATGTATGTATGTATGTATGTATGTGTGTATGTATATATGTATGTATGTATGTATGTATGTATATGTGCATGTATATGTGTGTATGTGTATGTGTATGTGTGCATGTATGTGTGTGTTTATGTGTATGCATGTATGTGTAGGTGTGGATATGTATGTATCTGTAAGTGTATGTGTATGTGTATGTGTATGCATGTATGTATATGTGTTTGTATATATATATATATATATATATATATATATATATATATATATATATATATATATATATATATATATATATATATATATATATATATATATATATATATATATATATATGTGTGTGTGTGTGTGTGTGTGTGTGTGTGTGTATGTGTATGCATGTATGTGTGTGTATATCTGTATGTGTGGGTATGTATGTATGTGTATGTTTATGCATGTATGTGTGTGTATGTATATGTAAGTGTACATAAATGTAAGTGTATGTATGTGCGTGTGTGTGTATATATATATGTATGTATGTGTGTGGGTATGCATTTACCATGTATGTGTATGTATATGTGTATGTATGTATATGTGTATGCATGTATGTGTGCATATATGTGTATGTATGGGTTTGTATGTATGAGTGAGTGTATGCATGTGTATGTCTATGCATGTATGTCTATGTATGTATATGTAAGTGTTTGTATGTATGTGTAAGTGTATGTATATGTGTATGTGTATGCATGCATGTGTGTGTGTATATATGTATGTAAGTGGGTATGTATTTAGTGTGTATGTGTATGGGTATGCATGTAGTTGTGTGTATATGTGTATGTATGGGTATGTATGTATGTGTAAGTGTATGCATATGTGTATGTGTATGCATGTATATGTGTGTATGTATATGTAAGTGTATTTATGTATGTGTAAGTGTATGTGTATGCATGCATGTGTGTGTGCATATATCTATGTGTGTGGGTATGTATTTACCATGCATGTTTGTGTATGTATATGTGTATGTGTATGCATGTATGTGTATGCATGTCTGTGTGTGTATATGTATGGGTATGAATGTATGTGTAAGTGTATGCATATGTGTATATGTATGCATGTATGTGTGTGTATGTATATGTAACTGTATATATGTATGTCTAAGTGTATGTATATGTGTATGTGTATGCATGCATGTGTGTGTATATATGTATGTATGTGGGTATGTATTTACTCTATATGTGTATGTATGTATATGTGTATGTGTATGCATGTATGTGTGTGTATATGTGTATGTGTGTGTATATGTATGTGTGTGTATATGTATGTGTGTGGGTATGTATTTACTATATATGTGTATGTATGTATATGTGTATGTGTATCCATGTATGTGTGTGTATATGTGTATGTGTGTGGGTATGTATTTACTATTTATGTGTATGTATGTATATGTGTATGCATGTATGTGTGTGTATATGTGTATGTGCGGGTATGTATGTGTAAGTGTATCCATATGTGTATGTGTATGCATGTATGTATGTATATGTAAGTGTATGTATGTATGTGTAAGTGTATGTATATGTGTAAGTGTATGCATGTATATGTGTATGTATATATGTATGTGTGTGGGTATTTATTTACTATGTATGTGTGTGTATATGTATGTGTGTGGGTATTTATTTACTATGTATGTGTGTATATGTATGTGTGTGTATATGTATGTGTGTGTATATGTATGTGTGTGGGTTTGTACATGCATGCTTTTAAAATTTTGAAGTTTTTTTATATTCTGATTCTTTTTTTTTAGAATGAAATTACAAGAGATATTGTATGGTGGAACAAAATAAGAGAAGACCTTACATGCCCCTTGAGTCGTGGCAGTATTTTCATAGACAACTACATCTTGAGGAGTCATTTCCTCAGCAGAAGGTATACAAACTAATAGTTTATATTACATTGACTTATAATTCTCATATGTTTTATATTTAATCTTTTTTTTTGTTTCCTAAAATAAATGCAGGTGGCATGGCTGCAAAGAAGAGAGTTGATTCTAATCATAAATCACACTTACGCCAAATGGGCCATCATGGGTTTGTAGCTACATTTGTACGTATATGGATTACTAAAACTATATTTTTTATTTTAGTTAAAACACTAATCATTAATCTTTTTTATTTGTTTCAATGCAGAGAAAGGATTATGGTCAATATCCTACAAAAAAGGAAATCAATTTTGCTACACATTGTGAATATCTATGTCTTAGTGAGTACATGCAAGATCATCCAAATGCTTTTGTGAGTATTAGTAAATTTCATATAATTAATTTATTTTTATCGATCTTCTATATGTTTTATTTATTTATGTTTATTATATTTAATACAGGAGTATTATGGAGAGGTAGATATGGATGAGGTGGAGATATAGACATAGGTGGGACGATCTTGATCATCACAGAGTGCTTACACCTCTACCCATGACGCCGCTATAGATACATTAGATCATGAGGATGATCATGATGATGAGGATGATTATGACGATGATCATGATGATGATGACTTACAAGATGATGTGGATGATGATGATCATGATGACTGATATATTACATTGGGTATATATTTTACATTGATATACTTACTTCTCTTATATCTATATAATTTCTCATTTCACTTATGTTTTGAATTGTGTCTATGGTACTATCAGTGAAACGTCTTGTTTTAATGATTTTTATTGTCGTTTATATTCAACATGTGATATAAATTTATTGTTGTCTTATGCATATACATGTGTGTATGTGTATGTGTATGTGTATGTGTATGTGAATGTGTATGTATGTATATATGTATGTGTAAGTGTATCTGCATATGTGTTTGTGCATATGTATGTGTATTATGTGTGTATGTGCATGTGTATGTGTGTATGTGTATGTGTATAAGTGTATAATGTATGCATGTTTGTGTATGTGTAGGTATATATGCATGTGTATATGTGTGTATATGTGTGTATAGGTGTGTATGTGTATGTATATGAGTGTGTATATGTAAGTATGTGTATGTGTATGTTGATATACTTAGGTAATGATGTGTGTGAACACACTAGTGTTGAGATATCAAGCTCAATATGTGATGATCCAGGATGATACGTACTAGTTTTTTGTTTCTCTGACATGTATAGTGGTCACGCTGATATATGTAAGGGATACTTCATTGAGCTTTAATAGATTTATCTACCAAGAGTGATTGCACATTTGTTCCTTGCCAACTCACTCATTCGCGGACATTAAGTTTTTCCTTATGTATTGATCTTTATATATTGCACTTGCTGTATTCTTGTTTTTAGGTCATTCTGAAGACTATCCTTCCTTGCCTCAATCTATGTGTGTGCTTCTCCTTGAGAGTGAGAGTGTGTGTGTGAGCACTCTTCCTTATCTCCTTCCTCGTGACATGGTATCAGAGCCAGCGTGGCTGTAGAGAGCTCGTGGAGAAGGCGATGGTGAAGAGTATGCAGCAAGGCATGGAGAAAATGAGATTCACAAACTACCTCCGTTTGCTACAAAAATTAGCGTGAAGGTAGAAGAACTCAAAATATTTTTGAGAGTTATCTCTTAAGGGTCACTTGTTTTTGTCATATCAAAGTTTCGGAGCCATCTCGACCTCCGTTTTGAGCCCACAAGGTGGGGCCCCCAAAAAAATAAGGTCAGTTTCAAAAATTGTAACTTGCGTTGTGTTTCTCAAGACTTATATATTCCAGATCTAGAATTTCAAGTGATTCTGTATACTGTTGATACATGAAAACTGTGTTTTTCTTAGATGGAACGGTCACATCATAGTGCGACAGTGTTCAAGAAGAAGTGTTGCTTGTAGTGTTTTGCAGTGTTGTGAACTGCTGCAGAAATGGCAAATGCAGATGGAATGAGTCAGCTTGTGAGCGATAAGCTAGAGAAGAACAACTTCCATGCTTGGAGATTCAGAATGACAAATTTCCTGATGGGAAAAGGCTACTGGAAGTACATTGAAGGAGAGAATGAAAATGCTCCACAGTTACCAGAAAGGAATCGAACTGCAGATCAGGTAAGAGCATATGAGGAATGGAATCAAGGAGCACGAAAGGTAATGTACTGGCTATTTGTTAGCATACATTATAGCATGATTGGACACATACAGGATGCCAAGACTCCAAAGAGGCTTGGAACAGTTTGGTCACATTCTATGAGACCAATACGAAGGCACAACAATTGCAACTCAAGAACGAGCTACATACATTGGATAAGAAGAGCATGTTGGTAAGTGACTACACCTTGAAAATCAAAAGCATATGTGAGTCACTTGCATCTATTGGTGTGAATGTAGCTGATGGTGATAAGGTGGAAGTGTGTCTTCATGGTTTAGGAGCTGAATATAAGCAGTTCAGAACTTCTATACAGACCAGGGAAAATATTCTTAATTTTGATGATCTGGTATCTATGTTGATTATTAAAGAAAAGTATATTGGTGAGGATTCAAACTCCCAAGGAAAACCTAGTTCTGAGGAGGTATTCTACTCTCGTAGAGGAAGAGGCAGAGGTGGAGGTTTTGGAAGTGGAAGAGGAAATAGTAACCAAGACCAAAGTCAACAACAAAATCATGCAGGAGGAAGAGGACAGTTTCGAGGTAGGGGGAGCCAAATAGGCTGCAAAAGTTTCCAAAGAAATGATTCAGGTAATGACAGTAAAGGATGTTGGAATTGTGGTAAACTTGGACACTTTGAACATGATTGGAGGTTGAAGAATCAAAATAACAGAAGGCAGCAGAATAACTATGCATCCACAAGTGTAGATGATTCTGAGAAGCTGTTCATGGTTCAACATCACATGACAAATACGATGTCTGTTGGTGTTTCAAAATCAAATGATAATGTCTGGTATGTTGATTCAGGTGCTTCAAATCACATGACCAGTCATGCGGAATGGTTTAATAGTTTGCAGAAATTGCAAGTTCTTGGATATGTTGAAACAGGTGATGACACATCACATCCTATTGAGCATACAAGAAACATAGCACTATCGATGGAGGATGGAAAGGTAAAACATCTTGTTGATGTGCTGCATGTTCCAAATATAACAAAGAATCTGGTTTTTGTTGGACAAATGGTTGACCAGGGATTACAAGTCAGGTTCAATGCTGATGGATTATATGTAGAAGATTACAACAAGATGGATGATTGGTTGCCAAAGGAAACAAAGTGGGTAGGATGTTCACCTTAAATGTGAAGATTCCTGAAATGAATGCAGCCATGTTTGCAAAAGGTGCCAGAGTTATTGCAAATATAGAGATGTGGCACAAACGGATTGGACATGCAAACTTGCAAAGGCTAAAATTGATGCAGTCAAAGGAGATTGTCCATGGACTACCAAATTTCAAAGTTGCAAAAATGCAAAAGGTATGTCCAACATGTCAATTTGGTAAACAGTTAAGAGCATCATTTCCACATGACAAGCATGTTAGTGAGAATGTACTAGAAGTAGTACATATGGATGTTTGGCGTCCAGCAAAGGCCACATCTATGGGCGGTTGCAGGTTTTATGTTACTTTCATTGATGACCATACATGCAAAGTATGGGTATATTTCATGAAAGAGAAGAGCGAGGTGTTCACTCACTTCCAGAATTTTAAAGCTATGGTGGAAAAGCACACAGGGAATTACATTCAAATATTAAGATTTGATGGAGGAGGTGAATACATGTCAAATGAGTTCAACAATTTTCTAAAAAATCATGGAATTCGGTGCCAATTTTCATGCAGGTACACACCACAATAGAATGGCATTGTTGAACCCAAAAATAGACATATTGCAGAAATAGCAAGAGCCTTGATGGCTGAGAAGAATATGCCTCATTGTTATTGGGCGGAAGCTGTGCATACTACTGTATACATCATGAATAGAACTCTGACTGCTGCTGTACATCAAGTTACACCTGAAGAGAAGTTTACAGGTAAAAAGCTAAACTTATCACATCTGAAAGTCTTTGGTTGTATTGCATATGTACATGTCCCAAATGAATTGAGGACGAAGCTTGATCCAAAAGCAGAAAAGTGTGTCTTCATTGGATACTCCCTTGAGCAAAAGAGATATAAATGTTAAAACCCACTCACACGATAGGTGAAGGTGAGCAGAGATGTGGGCAGCATACAGTTAGCACAGAATCCTGTTTTCCATGCTAGAACAAAGCATATCGAGGTACATTATCACTTCATCATAGAGAAGGTATTAGCAGGTGATATTGATCTTGTTTATGTGAGAACAGATGAGTAGGTTGTTGATATTTTCACCAAAGCACTTGGAGTTGAGAAGTTGAAGAAGTTTCGAGAGATGCTTCAATTACAGGATATAACGTTGAGCTTGAGGGGGAGTGTTGAGATATCAAGCTCAACATGTGATGATCTAGGATGACATGTATGAGTTTTTTGTTTCTCTGACATGTATGAGTTTTTTGTTTCTCTGACATGTATAGTGGTCACGCGGATATATGTCAGGGATACTTCATTGAGCTTTATTAGATTTATCTACCGAGAGTGATGGCACATTTTTCCTTGCCAGCTCACTCATTAAGAGACATTAGGTTTTTCCTTATGTACTGATCTTTATATATTGCACTTGTTGTATTCTTGTGTTTACGTCATTCTTGTACATATCTTTTTATGTAATAGAAGAAGAAGAAGAAGATTATCCTTCCTTGCCTCAATCTATGTGTGTGCTTCTCCTTGAGAGTGAGAGTGTGTGTGTGAGCTCTCTTCCTTATCTCCTTCCTCGTGAAAACTAGGACCACTAGGGCAGTTTTTTCCCTCTTTAGGAGGTTTTTTCCCTTTGCTCGTATATATGCCTATTACCCTAATGGGTCTCTTATCTTTGTACATTCTAGTGGTAATACATTCAGTATTGTGTGTTGTGCTCCAAGCTTCTTCTTCTTCCTTGTGCTATTTGCATGCTTCCATAGAAGTCGAACTCCACTGACTGGTATCAAAGCATGTTGACGCATCATCTAGGGCATCATCAACCCCTCTCCACTGACAGTCTCAGAATCGCACGAAATTTGGTGAGCATACTTAGGGTGATTAGGAGATCAAAAGAGCTTCATTATTTGGTGTCGAAATCACGATCTAAGCTCATTTCAGCCTCCTAATACACTATCACAGCGCTTCTATAGTGCATTTCATCTTTTTGTGCCAAAGATATATACAAATTTTGATTTTTTAGTATAAGTGTCTTGAAGCCTATCATAGGTTTAGCAGAACTTGATAGGTAGTTCTATTCAACTTTTTGAGATACAGTCAATTTTTTGCATCAGGGTATTTTAGTCAGTGGCCATGGTTGAAAGCAATGATGTATTTCATATGTTGGTTGTTGAGGATAAGTTGGATGGTATGAATAACCCATTGTGGGCTTATATGATGCATCATGTATTGGTTGCGAAAGGACTATGGAATATTGCACAGGGTGTTGAAAAATGTCCTATTACACCTCCAAATACACGTACAGAAGCTGATGCAGTCAGCGTGGAAGATGATGATATTCTTAGTGTTCTTGTTCGTGCTGTAGTTTTTGCTACACCTACTATAAAGCAGATTTGTTGGGATAGCAGAGATGCTCAAGCACATGCATTGATAGCCTTGTCTATCAAACGTGCCATTATTCCTCACATTTGCTCTTACAAAACAGCTAAGAATGCTTGGGATACACTTGCCACATTGTACCAGGTTAGGAATGAGGCTCGTGTTGCTTAACATTGAAAACATTTGCAAAGTGAGCATATGAATGAAGATGATTCTATGGATAGTTTTCTAACAAAGATTAAAGATTTGAAGGAATAGCTGATTTTTGTTGATGAATTTATACCAGATAGCTCACTTGTGTAGACCGTTCTAAATGGTCTTCCTGATTCATATCATAGTTTTGCGTCTACTCTTCATTTGATGATGAAAAGAAATCCAAATGTCTTGACATTTGAGGACTAAGTCTCTGTTCTATTGCAAGAAAATCAATCTAGGAAGAACAAGTCCATTATGCATGTTGTAGATCAAGCTTTCTTGGCTAGACAAAAGGACAAAGGTAAATGGAGATCATCTACTAGTATGCAGAAATGTGCAAATGTTCCACATTTGAAGAAGGAAGACAAAG
The DNA here is from genome assembly GCA_020310875.1 of Ceratopteris richardii. Taxonomy (NCBI): domain Eukaryota; kingdom Viridiplantae; phylum Streptophyta; class Polypodiopsida; order Polypodiales; family Pteridaceae; genus Ceratopteris; species Ceratopteris richardii. Next base: position 221,859,621 of record CM035406.1, read on the forward strand.
ATGAGAAGAAATCAAAAAATTCTTTTGTAAGTATTGTAAAGGAAACAATCATGTCATAAAGAACCGTCCAAAACTAGCTGCAAAAGAGGCAAAGAAAAAAGAGGCTCGAATGGTTGTTGCAGAGGCCTCTACACCAAAAACAAAGTCTGCTAATCTTGTGTAGGATGCAGAATGCGTGTTTACTGCTGCTAAATCAGTTTTGACCCCATCTTCACATGAACATTGTATGTGTGCAGTAGACTTAGATGTTTGGTACTTTGATAGTGGGGCAACCAAACATATTACCTCGAAGCCTAGTTTCTTCTCTTCACTTGAGTTGCCCCTATAGGGAATACTGTCACATGTGCCAACAACTCCTCTTATCCTATTATGGGAGTTGATAAGATCATTCTGACTATTGTTGATGGTAGTTCTTTTACATTGTCAGATGCTTTATTTATGCCAAGGATCAAGAAAAATATATTATCAGTTTTTTCATTAGCCAAAATTGCCTTGGTTGAGAAATTTGTTGATGATAGATGTATATTTCATGATCTCTCAAATGGAAATGTGATAATTGCTTATGGAATTTTATGTCGTGGGTTGTATAAGCTCATAGACTATGAAAGAAACCGTACCTAGATAGTAGATGCACAATGAAGAACCACAAATAGAAACAAATGAGGCTTGGCCTCCTATTTATAGGTTTCCCTCCCCCCCCTTCTCCCTTTGGGACTATTCTCTAAAAGCTTCTAACCTCCTTAGTCAACTTTCTAATTTGAGAATCATCTTGCATGTGCTTCTGCTATTTTAGGAAAATCCCATCTCTTATTTCTATTTTTGGTTTTCTCTTTTTATTTTTCCAATTTTCCTCTTTCTATTTTTGGGTCTTTTTGTTTTTCCCTTTTTATTTTTCTTAGACTATGGTTTTTGGTTTCACATTGTATGTACAAAATTAAAAATCTAAGGATTTTTACTTAGGTTAAAAGCCAATTTCAAGGGTCCAAGTTAGGATTTTTGGTTGGGGAAATTAGGATTTACCTACAGTTAATCTCAAGCATGTCAATTCAAGGGTTTACTTACAATAGTGGCCAAAAATCCCATGGTAAAACTCAGGTTTTCAAGGATTTTCAAGGGTTTTTAAGGGTCAACCCTATGGTTTTATGGGTCAAAAGTTAGATATTTACATATGTACAAACTTAATCTACAAGAATCACATGGCTTCACATCTCATAATCAATCAAATTGGCCAAAACATGCATGAATCGTAACCCTCTCTTGATCAAAACATCACACAAAACCCAGAAATCAATGAACTTTGAAAAAAAATCATGCACACTTCCCTAAGGGATTTCATCCCGACATTCATCCCCACTAAACCTGCACATTGTCTTGATGGGCCAACCTGCAAAATCCAATAGAAGCGTATCAGGATTCTTTTGAAACTCTTTAAAGTTTTTATGTTTTTCTTTTCAAAAATCAAAGTGTGATCTCATGCAGTACATGCAACTTTATAAAGATTATTATAAATTTTAGAAAATTAAGTAGATGCAAGCTTCTCAAACATCATACTATGTTTTTGCATTTGCAATCAGACAAGTAACCATATGAATAAACCGTTGACGTTCTATATCTTCTGTTTATTCAACTAGTTTAGATCTAGCAACTCATCCTAAGTACTAGCATATACGAAGTTTCTACTAACTCAGTTTGTAGAATATGCCCTGTTTCCCCTATTTATCTCCTACTCTCCAACTCTCCATCAGATCTCTTTTCTTTTCTTTTTCTTTTTCATTTTTCTTGTTCTCTTTCTTTCTTTTTCTTTTCTTTTTCACTTCAACTCAGCTTAGCATTTATTCTTTTTATCTTTATTTTCACAAATCGGCCTATGTCGAGATCGGGTGCGACTCATGGACTTATCCACCCGGCCAAGTTTACCCCACTTGTCTGCTGACCTGACATAGCGTACGACATACACAACATCAACCCTACATGAAATCGATGCCAGCTCGTGGCTTTGACCACCTGGTCAAAGTGGCTCCACCTGCCTACCGACCCATGCAGGTGCATGATAACAAATAGGTCAGGCCTAAACTAGCTACGGCTCGTGGCCTTGATCGCCTGACCAAGGTGGTTCCTCCCACCTACTAGCCCATCGTAGCGTGCTAACAACATGCACACACATATAAGTTGGCTTGAGTATGAAGGTTTTTCATAAATCATGATCCATATGGAGGTAAGGTCTCGCAAGAAACAAATACTAGGATCCAAAGATTCCTACTCACTAAGCATTCAAATCAATCAACATATACATGCACTCAGTCTAAGCATGCCAATACATTCCCAAGCTTTCACTCTCAAAAGTCTCTAGTATGCTAACTGATTTCATTCATATAATTTCTATTCATTCATGGTTCATGCAAACCCATAATAGATATTTTCTATCTTCATTCTACATGATTTTCTTAAATTCATACATATCTTTATCACACAACAATGCAATGCATATGCTATATCAGAAATAAAATAGATTTCAAATCGAAAACATTTCACCTGATCATTTTGCTCCATCTTCATCGTTGATCGATCCAGCCTTTCTTCATCTTCATGATCTATCGTTCTTCATCAGCATCAGCATCAGTATCATCAGCATCCTCCAGAATCATCATCATCATCAGCATCCTCCAGAATCATCATCATCATTATCATAATCATCATAATCATCATTAATCATCATCAATCATCATTCATTCATTAATCATCATAAATCATCAATAATCCATTAGTCATCAATCATTTTCAACATCAATCATATTTTTTCATCATCATTAATCATCATAAACCATCATCATCAATCATTAATGAGAATGGAAAGAATCTAGACCACTGCTTTATGTCATCGCTGCAAGCCTTAGAGATCGCCTTCACAACGGAAGGATGACTTCTCTCGATCTTTCCATTTGCCTCTAGGTTATAGGCAGTAGTGAGAGACAATCGAATTCCATGACGATCAAAGAACTCTTTCACCTCTCTCGCATCCAACTCTCCCCTGTCCGCAAACACTTTCTCAACATAACCAAATCTCGAGATGACTTCTTCTAAAAGGAATTTACATACATTATAAGTCGTCTTCATATGGAGAGCTCGACCTTCCACATGGTTGGTCGTCCTCTCTGACAAGAACAATATATCTCATCTTATCTATCCCTTTGGGCATGGTTACAAGGTCGACCACCCACTTGTAATGGATACAAGGAGGGTAAGTCATATGTAATGGGTCTTTGTGCCTAACTGATGAATGCACCTGGCCTGTAGCAAAAGTGTCTACAAAACCTCTCACACTCACATAAATCCCTGGCCACCAGTAAGCTTCCCTAATCTTTTGGTATGTAGCATAGAAACCTTTGTGACCTGCCCATAAGGTCTCATGCATCTCTCTCATGACCTTGCTCTGAAGACTTCTCGAACTCAGTACCCTCTGTGGACTCTTTACCTTGCCCTTAGCGTGTCGCCAAATAAGTCCATCCTTCAAGGAAAAGTTGTAAGACTTTTCTTGATGGATCTATACTTATTTGTGGACCAATCTGGGGAAGTTTTTAGTGTACTCAGATATCTTCCTATGTCTCTCCACTCGCCATCATACTCACTCTCACGAAACTACTCATATACATAATCTAATGGATCATATCTCATCATATGTGTATCTCTTTCTACCTCATAATCACTATCAGACCCATAAGAGATCCATCTAAGCATAGCAATGTCCGTAGAAGATCAGCTCGCTATCATGCCAATCAGTGGAAGACAACCGGTCTCAACTATCACATTCGCCCCAATGAAATACTCTTTATCGGTCTTTAAAGCAGTCACTAGCCCTCGTAGCTCTCTCTTTATTTGCGAATATTTTCTTTGAGTGTCGTAGAGAATCTTAGCACCAAAGCATTAGGGGAAAAAATGAACCCTGCATGGGCCTTGTAAGGATTCCTAATTTTTAGGGATTAAAATGCTTAATCTAGTGGTTTGAGAGAGCATAAAAAATCACCCGTGGGTATTCTCAATTAAAATAGTATTTGATTGCTTTCATATTTGAATTGTCAAATCAAAATATTTTGAGCCCTTGGATATTTGAATTCAATGGCTTAGATTTATTTGAAGGTTCTCTAGAGAGAGAAGCTAAAAACATTCGTGGAACTTTGTCCTATTCACGCAGGCTTTTTGGGGCGCAGTCTGCACACTTTGAGGTCGTCCGATCGCGACAGATCTGAGGGAAAAGCGCGTTTCGGGGTGATCTGTAAATCGTGGGTGATGGGAGCCGTTCGATCGGCTGTTGATCTAAGGGGTGAGGAGAAAAGGCACCCAAGATCATCATGGGCACCCATCTCAACCATTGGATCAAGGCAAAATCTAAAGGCTGGAAACGAAGGCGCTGAATTCCTAATTTCACCTTCATTTCAGGTGTCCCTCTTGCCCAAAAAGTCTTGCTAAACTCACTTTCTGTCTTTCTCATCTCGTCATCAGGTGTAATAGGACCTTAGGAATTCTTATGGCACCTAGCAACCTCATCATCAAAAGTATCACTTAATGTAACTGCTTCATTTGTCACTTGGGTATCTTGAGTTGCTTCTTCCATCTCTACATCTTCAGGTATGGAAACCTCTTTCTCTTGATCAACTTTATAAAATTTTCCTTGATTCAAGCTTTGCTATAGAGAAGACCTGCTCCAAGGACATGGTCACTTGGCTCTTTAACAGAATATCATTCAGTATCTCTCTTGCATCATTCTTTTTTCCAACTCAAAAATCAAAACAGCTTTTGAGATCTTTTTCTTCTTCTTCTTCTTCCCTTTATCTTTCTCTTGAATATTCTCTTGAGTTTCATAAGTCTTTTGAATGTGCTCTTGTTCTTTCTCTTTCTCTTTAGTTGGATCTTGAATCTTAATTGGCCCAGCTGGCCTCTTTCCCTCTCTTATCTCCTTCTTCTTTGCCTCTGCTTGAGAAGCAATAGGCTCTTTAAATTTCACTTTCTTTTCGGGCTCTTTAGCCTTCTCTTCAGCCTCTTGACTTTGCTTCCTTGTAACTCTCCTTTCCTGCTCAGCCTCTTCCTGGCTCTCATCCCTTTTCCTCTTTTCTTCTACATTGGCTATATGCAAATAGACCGAGAATTGATCAACATGAGACTTCCAGGCAGTCTTATGCATAATCGCATCCCTAGCCCTCACTAAAGCTTCAATAGAATAATTTCCTTGAGGTCGAGGCCTAGGCTCATTTTCATCTCCCTCCTCTATCGGCTCTAACTCTCCGGCTGATATGCTTGCATTATTGCTTGATAGATTTTCGTAAAGTTTCTTCATCCCTCCCTTTCTCCAATTCACAAGTAGAGGAAGGAGGATCCTGAAGTCACACAACTTCTTATCGATATCTATTACCAATTGATGCTCCTTTGCTAGCTTAAGCTCTTCACATGCATATGAAAAATGTTCTTGTGTGTTGCACCATACGCATCTCTTTGCCCCTCCAAACCCACCAGTTGCTCGTCTCTCAAAAGGTCTAGTGTTTCTTTGAAATGTGGGTTGCACTAGTTGTGTAGGTGTTTGTTGGGCAACAGGCTCCATTGGAGGTGCAGGCTGTGGCATCACATAATCTTGCATATTCGGAATGGGCAAAGTACTTCTCTGCATTGTGTCCGCATAATTAGTATTTGCATGACGAGGAGTGGGGTTATGATACCCCATGAATAGACTTTATTATGAATGTTGGCCATTTCTTTTGACATAGACGCTTGCATCTTCATAAGATTTTCTATTTGTCGACTGAGAATCTCAAGCTGTAGCTCCATCGGTGATCGCGAAGTGGATGCAACATTAGTAGAAGCTGATGCTACAGGCACATTCAGAATCACTAGAAGTAGAGCCTCCCTAGGTGGTTGTGGAGCTAGTACTGCAGGTCTATCATATAATACCGCCTGGCATTGCCTCATCTAGGCAACTGCTTCCACTTCTTTCTTCACTACGGCGCAGTCTTCTATCAACCCAAACCTCTTTCCACGCTCTTCTATCCTCCTCTCAACCTTAGTCCTATCTTCAGGACTCAAGATCTTAAGGAAGGAAATGACTAGGTTAGGCTTCAATGCATCTAAATCAACCTGTGGAAGTTGGGCATGTTTTAAGAGATGAGTGAGGGATGCAGTGGGCTTCGGAGAGTTTACCCATCGCAAGAACCCTTCTCTACTATGTTGGGAAAAATCTTCTAGATAAAATAGCTTATGTAACTCTTTTCTGAATTCGGCCCAGGGCTTTGCTATGTGCGCTGTAATAGATGCTAGGATAGATCCTGAAACTACCCGTGTGAAGTAATGTGCAAAAACTTCTTAGGTAGACCATGGATCTGTGCTTGGTCCCCAAATACATCTAGGTATTCAGTCATATTCAAACCCGTAAACTTGCCTTTCTCTCTCAAAACTGCTTGGACTACATGAGCCCCCTATTTCTTGATTACTAATTCCTTGAAGACTTCCTCCATCTCTCTTCTTTGGTCTATCCTAGAACATAACATGTCCAGTGTAAGTGGCTCTATTATCTCTCTTAGCTCAGAGTAGAGACCAAAGAAGAAGCTCGATGGGTAACGAGCCAGGAGGTGAAGGTCAGTCTAATCGCTCTATTCTAGGCCAAATCTAGTCCAGCTATTCTCTCTTTAATTCCCAAAAATTCAATGTATTCTCCCCCCTTTCTATGATAATTTTCTAATGTTTTCTAACGTTCTGTCTAAGCTAGAAAATCAGCAAATCCCTAGTCTCGGCAGGAAAAAAAGTGCACAAGCATATGGTCTAAGCTAATCAGAGTGTGGATGCTCAAACTCAGGTAACCAAACAATCTTTCTGTTCAAAGTGTGTATATGAAGCAATGCAAAAATCACAGAACCTGAAATGCTGGTACCTGGAATCTCTGTTTGATGCCGAGGTTCCTCTTTGTCTTCTCAAGGAGTGGGTGACGCGTCGAGGATCACCGGGAAACCGCCTCACTTCATGTCGGGTTCAGGTGTCGGGAAGGAGTTAGGTGATGGGAAGAGCCGGCATCGGGGTTGGATCAGGTCCCTGGTGTGCACCCTTCCCATGTCCGACAAGTGGCATCTATGCGTTGAGCGCCTCGCCCTCTCTCTCGTATGGCGATCGTGAGTGTGGATGCTCAAACTCAGGTAACCAAACATCTTTCTGTTCAAAGTGTGTGTATGAAGCAATGCAAAAATCACAGAACCTGAAATGCTAGTACCTGGAATCTCTGTTTGATGCCAAGGTTCCTCTTTGTCTTCTCAAGGAGTGGGTGATGCGTCGAGGATCACCGGGCAACCGCCTCGCTTCATGTCGGGTTCAGGTGTCGGGAAGGAGTTAGGTGATGGGAAGAGCCGGCGTCGGGGTTGGATCAAGCCCCTGGTGTGCACCCTTCCCACGTCCGACAAGTGGCATCTATGCGCTGAGCGCCTCGCCCTCTCTCTCGTATGGTGATCGTCATAGGCCCTTGCCCCTCGGGATGTGTAAGACCATAGGTGTCGGGAACAAAAAATCTAGATACAATGCTAAAATGTGGAAGTCACCGGATCGATGTGCAGACAAAGATCAATGATAAAAAACCTGGGTAATACAATGATGCCCGCTACAATGTGGGTCGATGATACAGCAAACCGCTATAGTGCAGCTGAGCGAATACAATATGCCGATGCTACAGTGCGGATCAGCCAAATATGATGTAGACCTACCGCTACAGTGCGAGAAGGCACCCACGGAACTCTACTTCGGTCTTCATTGAGCCTTCCTTTTCTTCTATCTTTGGTCCAAGCTTTACTTCAAATGATCAGCAATATCTTTTCCTTCACTTTACTTCAAAAATCCACAAAAAAACTAGAAAGAAGATCCACAGAAATGTGCACGGGTAATACTCTTTACTTCGATCTTCAATTACTTTCTTCACTTCATATAATTTCTGAAATCATCAACCCTCTTGCCATACACCTGGAGGGAAGATCCATAGAAATATCCACCAGGCCTTTACTTCAACACTTGTCTTCACTTCATATAATCTCCAAAATCATCAACCGGGCCCAACTTGGAAAAAAGATCTCGAAAGAAGATCCACAAAAATCTCCACGGGTGAGGTAAAATCATGTTAGTACATTTAGAACTTGTGATATGAATCCACATTCTCTGAGAAAATAAATTTATCCATCCCTAGAAGTTTGTATTTATTAAAACAATCATACACGGAATAAAATATGTGCCTTCATGAAAATGCTCACTTATGCTTTTGATCAACATACATTCACATGCAAATGCATATTCTCATGCGCATCTACAAGCTAATGCCCACTCTTTAGCATATACAATGATTCAAACTTGAACAATTTTCCAATTACACATGCATATGTTTCTCTATGTAGTTTCACTGTTAATGGTTTTTCATAATAGTAAGCCAGCATACAAACCCCTTTTCTTTCTTCTACTTTCTTTCCCTCTCGTTTCTTTCTCTTTTTCCTCTTCTTCCTTTTTCGCTTTTCCTCTCTTTCATTTTTCTTGTCCCCTCTCTTTTCTTTTATATTATTTTATTTCTCTTCTTCACTTTATTTTCCTTTCTCTCTTTGTTTTTATTTCTTTCTTCCTTTCTTTTATTTCTTTTGTTCCCGTCTACTTCTCTTTCCCTCTTCTTCCTTGTTCTTTCTTTTCTTTCACTCTTTTCTCTTCTTTTTCTTTTCTACTTTCTTTCTTTTTCTTCTTTTTTCTTCTCTTTTTCTTTCTTTATTTCTTTGTTTTCTTTATTTCCTTTATTTCTTCTTTTTCTTTATTTCTTTCAATTTCTCATTATTTCTTTATTTCTTTATATTTCCTACAACCGACTCTCTCTCTCTCTCTCTCTCTCTCTCTCTCTCTCTCTCTCTCTCTCTCTCTCTCTCTCTCTCTCTCTCTCTCTCTCTCTCTCTCTCTCTCTCTCTCTCTCTCTCTCTCTCTCTCTCTCTCTCTCTCTCTCTCTCTCTCTCTCTCTCTCTCTCTCTCTCTCTCTCTCTCTCTCTCTCTCTCTCTCTCTCTCTCTCTCTCTCTATCGACTCCCCTTCTCTCTCTCTCTCTCTCTCTCTCTCTCTCTCTCTCTCTCTCTCTCTCTCTCTCTCTCTCTCTCTCTCTCTCTCTCTCTCTCTCTCTCTCTCTCTCTCTCTCTCTCTCTCTCTCTCTCTCTCTCTCTCTCTCTCTCTCTCTCTCTCTCTCTCTCTCTCTCTCTCCTCTCTCTCTCTCTCTCTCTCTCTCTCTCTCCTCTCTCTCTCTCTCTCTCTCTCTCTCTCTCTCTCTCTCTCTTCTCTCTCTCTCTCTCTCTCTCTCTCTCTCTCTCTCTCTCTCTCTCTCTCTCTCTCTCTCTCTCTCTCTCTCTCTCTCTCTCTCTCTCTCTCTCTCTCTCTCTCTCTCTCTCTCTCTCTCTCTCTCTCTCTCTCTCTCTCTCTCTCTCTCTCTCTCTCTCTCTCTCTCTCTCTCTCTCTCTCTCTCTCTCTCTCTCTCTCTCCTCTCTCTCTCTCTCTCTCTCCTCCCCTTCTCTCTCCATCTCTCTCTCTCTCTCTCTCTCTCTCTCTCTCTCTCTCTCTCTCTCTCTCTCTCTCTCTCTCTCTCTCTCTCTCTCTCTCTCTCTCTCTCTCTCTCTCTCTCTCTCTCTCTCTCTCTCTCTCCCCCCTCCACGGTCGTCGTGCGATAGCAGCCAACCACCTCTGTTTCTTCCTCCCTCCTCTCTCTCTCTCTCTCTCTCTCTCTCTCTCTCTCTCTCTCTACACGTGAGTAGTCAAAGTCTCTCTCTTCTGAAACTCACCATGGTCTGTCGCACGTGTCAGCGTTCTACATCACACCATGCCCAATTGCCTCTCTCACTCTCATTCTATTCTTTTTGTGCATCTATCGAATTCTCCACAACCACCATGATTGCCCATCTGTCTACGCATCTCTCTCTACCAATCGTCTGCACACTAGCCACCTTTGGGTCTCTCTGCACATCGACAACCATAGCTGCCAGGAGCTCTCTGTCATGACGTTCTCCCATCAGGTGCAACAAATATAATGACTTCTGTTGTTTAGCGTGAGGCAGATGTCGCACTTAGCGTGACACCATTAGCAGATTGAGTTGTAAAACTTTTTGGAATGCAAAAAGGGATTGGTTTCCGAAAAATGAGCACTAATAGCTCTACTGAAATAATTAATGGGAACTAAAGAAGTGGTTTCTGTGAACAAGAAGGCTACGATGTGTTGTTGACAAGAAAACCTCTGACCAAATAGATAAACCCCACTTAATATTCCTGCAGATCATACACGCACAACACATATTACTATCAAACATATTCTATTATGGGCAATCTTAATCACCATGTCGTATGATAAAATCCATAGAAAATTAAAGGAAGAGAAGTATCTAAATATAGAGCTTATGATTTGCGGTTCTGACAAGCATACTCTTCTTCACAAATAATTCTTAATCTAATAATTCTAGTGAAAGATGCACCACATGGAAATTGAAAGAACACTAGGCACATCGCTAAATCATTTCCCTCTCTCTTCTAGCATCATGCAGAAAGAAGAATAAGAAAAGGTTAAGAAATCATACGTGAAGAGTAGATGCATAATGAAGAACCACAAGGAGAAACAAATGAGGCTTGGCCTCCTATTTATAGGTTCCTGCATTCTCCCTTTAGGACTCTTCTCTAGAAGCTTCTAACCTCCCTAGTCAACTTTCTAATTCTAGAATCATCTTGCATGTGCTTCTGCTAATTTAGGAAAATCCCATCTCTTATTTCTATTTCTGGTTTTTCTCTTTTTATTTTTCCATTTTTCTTCTTTCTATTTTTGGGTCTTTTTCTTTTTCCCTTTTTATTTTTCTTGGACTATGGTTTTTGGCTTCACACTGTATGTACAAAATTACTTAATATAGGCTTTGGACTTAGGTTAAAAGCCAATTTCAAGGGTCCAAGTTAGGGTTTTTGGTCAGGGAAATGAGGATTTTTCTACAATTAATCTCAAGCATGTCAATTCAAGGGTTTATTTACAATAATGGCAAAAAATCCTAGGGTAAAACTCAGGTTTTCAAGGGGTTTTAAGGGTCAACCCTAGGGGTCTCGATCAAAACATCACACAAAACCCAGAAAACAATGAACTTTGAAAAAAAAAATCATGCACACTTCCCTAAAGGATTTCATCCTGACAGCGGCACACGGAGAGTGTATGAAGCTAGTGAGTGTCGGAAGGTCTTTGTGATAAAAATGTGAAGGTGAAGGTGAAGTTGGGTACTGGGGAGGAGAGATGTCATGATTTAATTATGAAAGGGGAACATATGGATGTATGCATGTGAGAACAAAAATAAAACCACACACATGAATCAACTTTTGAAAGGAAGAATGCTCCACAAATGGAGCTTCTTATACACTTTCAAAAATCAATTCATAAGCATGGGTTCTTGTGGATGTATGCATGATGAGAACAAAAAGAACACCACACACATGAGTCAATTTTTTAAAGGAAGAATGGTCCAAGAATGAAGCTTCTTTTACACTTTCAAAACCGAATCATATGCATGGGTTTTTGTGGGTTGTATGAATGCATGTGGGTCATGATGTAAAAATGAATAGAAACTTTTTCTCTCAACCTCAATGGATCATCCTCACTGGTTCAATGCATGACTGCGGAGCCTTCTCACACATAGAAAAAGATAGAAGGACACACGTAAAAACATATAAGAGACTTAGAGACAAGAGACAAGAGACAAGAGACATGAATTAGAAGATATTGTTATGACATACATATACATGAATTGTGAAACGTCAAGCTAAGCATTCTACTGGTCAAAGGTGGTCCACACGACCCTCTCACCATGACAGTTCAATCGAATATCACACGTAAGAGGATAGGTTCCACTTCATTGACCCTATGTCTTTCTAGGATTGTAATGTGTTTCTAAAGAAGTCTAAGATTCATAAAACCAGCTCTAACTCACTCACACGCTCCACTGAGGGTGAGCAAAGAAAGAGAAACTAGGTTTATGAGTCTATCCTAGAGTGGAAGCCTAAATTAAAATTGAATCTAGGAACTATGCTCTTACTAGCCCATCTTGGATCCTCACATGCTCAACATAGTTTTTTGAATGAATTTGGGCCCTTGGATCTAGAGAAATCAACTCTCAACCCTAAGATCAACTGCTTTTCATTACAACCATTGGATTTATCAAATGGATGGCTAAGATTGATTCTTTACATGATATCTAGGGCAAAGAGGAGGAAAACAGGGGCCTTCCTTCTCCACCATTGGATCTAGGGCTGATTTGGACCGTTGGATCAATTCTGACATCAATTTCGATAAGATAAGCTACTATTTTTGGAGAAACTTTGCATTATTGATCTTTGATCATCAAAAAATCTTATCCGATGAAAAAACTTGTGGATCCTCCTTGCTTTATGCTTTAGCACATCTCCACCCTTGAATGTGAGCTCATCCTGACCATAAAACATGGTTCAATCATTGTTTGCCATGTGGCAGTCCTTCAAGCCTTCAATTTTCTTATTCTAGGAAACTGCGATGACCTTGAAAACTCGATTTTGTGCTCTTTGACCCTTCAAATATCTTTTGATGAAGATGAAAATTTGTACGTCTATGTTTTGAAAGGTCTCCTTTTGGAATATGCAAGAAAAACTCCCATCCAAATCTCCCTTATACAAGTTTGAATACATTTGGAAGTTTGCAAGGTGGCATTAAGGTGTCTAGGAAGCTCTGAGAGCCTTGAAAATTTATACAAATATGTAACCACATATGATCCTTATACATGTCAAACCATATGGCTTAAAAAAATTCCTATACAACATTTTGTAGGGTCTAAGTGGAAAAGTTAAATTTTTTATAAAATGCACATGGCATATCAATGTGCGAGAAAATCCATTTTCATGCAAAATTCGGGCTATAGACTGCCTTTGATAGGCTTTAAAAGTATATGAATTTTCATGTGATTTGGAGACATTGAAATTTTTGCCCTAATTTCCAAAGTTTGACCAGCTTTGACTGCTACCCTGGATTTGCTTGATTTCTTCCAAAGTTTTCATGTGAACTCCTTTTGACATCCTTGATGCATATTGGACTTCTCAGGGAATTCAGGCTACCTTCACCGAATGTGTTTCATGTAGGCCTTCATGAATGAGAGAGGAGAGAAAATCTCGACGACATTCGCTCCCACTAAACCTGCAATTCCTCCGGAAGCGCACTCTAGTCTTTCTGAAAAACAAAAATTTCTAGGCATCAAATTCTTTTATAGGCTTCATAAGAAACATGGAAGAAAAAATTGATCATATACATAAATGAGTAGGCACTATGACATGAAGCAAAATTTGCATGATAGAAAGAAATATTGAAACACGCAACATATATGCAAATGAACAGGAAACATTGACAACATGTAAAGAAAGAAAACAAACAAGCATCAATATGAAGTGGAAGTGAATGTATTGAGTCATTTTAGGCATCAATTCCTCTCATCTTGAAGAAAAATTTGTACCTTTTTCATAAAGCAATCTACCTTAAATAGGATTATAAACAAAGATTAGGATTTTGAAGAGACATCTTTCATCTTTAGCTTATTTTAGATCAACTCCTTTCCTACATAAGTATGAATATGCTCTTTCTCTAATAACATGCAAGGAAATCTAAATAAACTCCACTAATGCATGAATCTACCTATATAGCCCATGCTTTAGCTTACTTTGTCTTGCTCTCTTCTTTTTCTTCCTTTATTTTTATGATGATTCGACGACTTTATGATTACAATCACTTTTTTGGGATGTAACTTTCTAATAACATGTAGCAGGTTTTTTTCTATGATGGGGAAAAATTAAACCCCGATACAAGGTAGAACCATTTTTTATGATGGAGAACAGTCGTTTAAACTCCGATACAAGTGGTGTGAGGTGGACTAAGGATGTAGAAACATGCAGTAGCAGGAGCTAGGACTTCAACAATTATGCTTTCAATACAGGATACATATGCATGTTTATATATGAAAGTCATGTTACCAAAATAAACCTCCAAGTCTACATGCCCTATCTTTCCATAATCCTAGATTATAATCGATTTCTTGGTAGATAAATTACTACTTAAGATACAATTTTACACAAGTAGAAAAATCATCATTTGCCCCTTTTGACTCAAGTGATGTGGATATGCAATGCAATGCAAAGACTAAAAAGAAACATGCATGAAGTGAAATTGCAAACAAACAAGAATGGAAAAAAAAGTGGAATGAACTTGAAAAAAAAAAGCAACATGAACTTGAAAAAGTAATTATATTTTTATTTATATATATATTATTTTTTATTATCATGGATACTCCTGTTTATGAATCAGCCTCATTGTTGTCATCTTCTTCAATGTCCTCATCCAAAATGTACTTGTCATTATCACGTTTCTTGAATAGTTTTATCCTTTTACCTGCAATCAAAGTTTTTAGTGCAACACCATTTAGTTCACAAAGACCATATGTACCATTTTTGTTGACTTTTGATACAATGTATGGCCCAAACCACCGTTGAGTGAGCTTTTTGCATGCATCATATTGAGAGTCAAATGTACTATCATAAATGAACACCCAATCTCCTACTTCAATCGGCTTAGGATGCAATCATTGATTTTTATCAAAATAATGCTTGTTCTTCATTCTACATTCTCTTAATTTTTCAACAGCATCATCAAGTATTAATTTACCTTGTTCTAATTGTTTAATTTGCAAACTCAAAAAATCATCAGTAGACATGTTTTTAGACCAAGGCAAATTTGACCATGCAGAAATATGAGACTGAATTGGAAACAATGGTTTTTGACAATACATGAGTTCAACAGACATATACCCAGTACGTGTGCACGTCATTCTATCTCCCAAAGTGCAAAAGGTAAGAATCTAGGCCATTGTTTGATGCCACCGTTACATGCTTTAGATATGGCTTTCACAATAGGTGGATGCCCTCTCTTTATTTTATCATTGGCCTCAGGATTATATGCAGTAGTGAGAGACAAACGAATATGTGATGTTCAAAGAACTCTTTAGCTTCTCTCGCATTTAACTCTCCACAATCGGCAACTACTTTCTCTATGTACCCAAAGTGACTTATGACATCTTCAAGCAAGAATTTGCAAACATTGTAAGTGGTATTAGATCGTAGTGCATGTCCCTCTACATGATTAGTTAAGTCTTCTCTTGCAAGTACAATGTAATGCATTTTGTCAATACCTTTAGGCATAGTTACAAGATCTACTACCCACTTGTAGTGAATACAGGGTGGATAAGTAGGATGCAATGGATCTCTATGTTTGACTAATGAATGAAGTTGACAAGTAGAACATGTAGAAACATAGCTACTAATGTTAACATACATCCTAGGCCAATAATAGGTACTTCTAATTTTTTCATATGTTCCAAAAAATCCTTTTATGACCCGCCCATAATGTCTTATGCATTTGCTTCATTACTTGCAACTGAAGACCTCGTTTTCCTAGGACTCCTTGTGGATTCTTATCCTTACCCTTAGCATGTCTCCAAAGATAATTGTTACGTAGGAAAAAATTATAAGCTCGTTTCCTAATGTTACGGAATCTATTCATAGTCCAGCTAGATAATGGCTGCGGTGTACTCAGATACTTTCCTATGTCTCTCCATTCATTAGATCACTTTCAAGATCATCATCAAGTCTAGCTCTCGATAACATATTAGCAATAGAGACAATTAGCAGCATGAGCAAAGAGTGGGATCCAAATAACATAAAAGATGCAAGCACCAAGAAATCTACGTACCTCACTCACGTTGTTACATGTTTCAGAAATCTTGCCAATGGCATCAGCTTTTTGTGGGTAAGGCTTTTGACCATAATGACCACATAAATGTCCAACAATAAGAACCTCATTGACACCAAAAACAGATTTTTCTATGGAAAATGTGATACCTACCTCTTCAAATCCTTGAAATATCCGTTCACAATCAGAGATATAGTCAAGAACAAATTTACGACATGCACATGAATCCAAAGTAATGTCCTTTACACTTCCTCACTCCCTTTAATTTGAATATCATCAATGAATGGCATGGTTATATGAGGGATAAAATCATGTAAGACCATTTCATAGCACTCATCATATGAGCCGTAGAATTAGTCGCTCCTTGAGGTAAAGTACACATTCACACTAAGCCTAAAGGAGTTTTCGTCGTGGTCATGTAACGACTATCAATTGCTAATTTGAATTGGTCATTTCCCGAATATAAATCACCCATTGAATAGATAGAATGTCCTAAAAATGATTCAGCAAACTCATCTACAACGGGTCTTGTTCCTACATTCCTTATGGTGACTTTATTGATAGGTTGGAGATCTTGAATAAAATGTAGTTTCCCATTCTTTTTAGGTACAATGAATCATCTATTTGAGTAAGGTGCAAAAGATGGCTCTAAAATTCTCATGTTTATCTTCTCCTTAAGTAGTTTCATTAGCTCAGGTAAGTGAGCCTTTCAAACTAGTATAGGGTGAAGATTCCATGGAATATGTGGAATAGTAAAGATTATCATAGGTGCAACTAGCTTAGGATCTACACAACCAATCTCATGAGGATACATAGTAAAGGCTTTTCCATGGCTATGTATGACTCTCTCAAATTTATCTCTCTCTGCCGACAAAAGAAAGTCATCATCTCTACAAATTTTGACTTGTTTGATTGTCTCGTCTGTGAATGTATGTCCTATGTTTTTCTTATCCCGAAGAATTGGATCATTTTTCACATCAATAATTTTTTCATTGCTTCCTTGGGGTAATGGTTGAGCTATGGGTTTGATTTTTTTGTCTACAATTTTGTACTTTGTTTCAACTAAGGCATCATGTGTTTGGTTAAATCTTGAGCACTTGTTAACATTGAGAGCATACTCTTCGATTAGAGCATACTCATCAAGGGAAGAAAGAAGAATAATGTGGGAATTAGAATTTTATTGAAGACATAACTCTAACTCCTCGAGAGTAGAGAAACAATGAGATGTCTCAATCACATACTCAATGTTCTCATCATGTTCCATGATTTTGTTCATTTTATAATTTTTTTGGGTTTTTTGAATAAAAGACTTGGACAATTGACTTTTATGAAGAAAATCTAATCTGAAATGTGGAAAACAAAGTGACAAAATATTGTACAGGTTGGTTGCTTGTGAGATGTCAAACCAATGTCCACTATTGTCCTGCTCAACAATGGATTCTATCCAAAATTTTGATCATATGTGGCTCCAAACATGAATCGAGGTGACAATCACTACAAGCATGCTCATGACCCTAAGTAACAATAGGTTTCTTTCTAATTGACAATCGATTCCTAGGATGATTCACTCCTACCGTCATGAATTGAAGTGATTGCATTCCATCCTTAGACTTAATTCTAGCATAGGTAGACCCATCATCCATGGCTTTAGTTTT
The DNA here is from genome assembly GCA_020310875.1 of Ceratopteris richardii. Lineage (NCBI taxonomy): Eukaryota > Viridiplantae > Streptophyta > Polypodiopsida > Polypodiales > Pteridaceae > Ceratopteris > Ceratopteris richardii. The sequence goes on from CM035406.1 coordinate 221,877,083, forward strand.
CATACAACTCCCACAAATAAAGGGATGACCTAAGAGAACTTCATAGGAGCAATTATCTTGAATAAAAAAGTCAAATTCTTCTGTGATTCCTCCTATACATGCATACCCGCATACACACATACACATGTTTTATGTCTAGGTCTTTAGGATTATGGTTTTAGGGTATTTACATACACATACACACACTCACATACATACATACACACACACAAACACACACACACTCACACACACACACACACACATATATATATATATATATATATATATATATATATATATATATATATATATATATATATATATATATATATATATATAGAGAGAGAGAGAGAGAGAGAGAAAGAGAGAGAGAGACACATACACATGCATACACAGATACACACAAGTGACATATACATACACACATATGCATGTTTTAGGGTTAGAGTTTTAAGATTAGGGTTTTTGGCTTTTACATATATACACACATGCATAGACACATATACACATATAAACACATAATACATATACACATATACATATATATACACATGCATACACACATACACACACATACATACATACACACACACACACATATATATATATATATATATGCATACACACATGTGACATATACATACACACATATACACATATAAACATATAATACATATACACATACACATATGTATACACATGCATACACACATATACACATATACATGTTTTAGGTCTAGGTCTTCAAGATTAGGGTTTTAGGGTCTTTACATAGATACACATATGCATACACACACATACACATATATATATTCACATACACATATATACACAAGAATACACACATACACATGTTTTAGGTCTAGGTCTTTAGGATTAGGGTTTTAGGGTTTTACACATGCATACAAATATTTACACGTATACAAATATACACACATAATAAATATACACATACACATGTATATACATAGGCATACACACATATACATGTGTTCTAGTTGTTGTTTATAAATATCATGTCAATGTGTCTCATTTCTTTGTACATGGTTCATGATTCATTTCGCTCATGTCTTTTGTATTTGACGTTTTGCTTTATCAAATCATGGTTTTGTTGTCTGTCATACATGTCACATGTACTCAAGTTTTTCTTGGGAGGAGTTAATTGTCTTTTGCTACACAACAGTTGTAGCAAGAGACAACACACTCTGTCCAAAAAAATGTCTGCAAATATGGTCGTCGGTATAGGCGACGATATAAGCGTCGGTATCCCCAGGCACATACTGATGCTTATACTGACTATTTTGCCCAAAAGCATACCATGGCTTATACCGATGCTCATACCGATGTTTATATCGATGCTTATACGATGCTTTTGTTCTGACACCTACGCCAACCCTTATAGTGACGTCGGGGAAAAAATGCACCCATTCATTTTCCTCGATAGAAGCCTCAGTATACGCCTGATATGTTGTAGTGCTTAGTGGTTAAGTATCAAGGGTGTGAAGGAGGAGATCTTGGGTTCAATCCCCATGGGGTACATGGGGAGAGTATTTTGCCCAAAGAGCTCGAGAGCCTTCTAGAAGCATCCATTTGAGTTAACGCGAGTTGACTAGGACACTTGGTGCATATGCAGTTACATGGTTGACACATGGATGGTTAGTGTCCACCGGCCCAAGAAGGTAGTCCCTTGGAGAGAGCTATATATAGATGCATTTGGTTGAGAGGAGATTCATCTCTCCAGCACATGCTGGTCGTAATCCTCGTTCTCTTGCAACACTCCAACTACATGTGCAATATCTAGTCTTGTCATAGTAGCATACAAGAGAAAGCCAATTATTGACCTATACATGGTGACATCCTTCACTTCTTCACCTTCATGAGCATTTATTTTAACATTTACTTCTAACGGATTTGAAATGGGCTTGCAATCACACAAGCCAAACTTCTTCAAAAGATATAGAATGTATTTCCTTTGCATCATGTATATACCTTCCTCTTTATATAGTACTTCAATCCCAAGGAAGTGCCTTAAAATCCCTAAATGTGAGATTTTTAACTCACATCCAAGCTTCATATTTATGTCCTTTATGTTGACTTCATCATCCCCTGTAATGATCAAATCATCAACATATATACAAATGAAAACAATTTTGCTACCTTCCATCTTCACAAAGAGTGATGGGTCTGCATGACTCTAATTGTATGCACATTTTACCAAGTATTCCACAAGTATTTGGTTCCAAGATCTTGGAGCTTGCTTGAGTCCATAAAGCCTGCATACATGATGTGGAAACCTCTCATTTTCAAAGCCTTGGACTTGCTCCATGAAGACTACCTCTTCAAGTTCTCCATTTAGGAAAGCATTCTTCACATCCAAATGGTACATCTTCCAACCTTTTGAGGCTGAAATTGCAATCAAACTTCCAATGGTGGACATCTTAGCTACTGCACTGAATGTTTCCTCAAAGTCTATGCCATAGGTTTGAGCGAAACCTTTGGCAAGGAGCCTTGCTTTATACCTAGAGATGCTCCCATCTACATGCCTCTTTACCTTGTACACCCATTTGTTGCCAATGACTTTCATGTCCTTTGTTCTTGGCACCAATGACCAAGTATAATTTTCTTCAAGTTCCTTGACTTCCTCCTCCATAGCTTCAATCCATTCCCTATTCTTATTTTCTTCTTCAAAAAACTTAGGTTCTTCACAAGCTATAACTTGATCCATGTAGGCATAGTGTCTTGCAATGAATGAATCATAAGTAACCTTTCCACAGGGTATTTAACCCTATTGGATGACCTTACCTCACCATTGGGTGGTAGGAATCTCCTCCTCCTTGGTTTGGATGCTTTAAATCTTGGAGGTTCTAATTTTTCCATTTCTTCTTCACTTGTAGATTCCATGTCTACCCATCGATGGTCTTCGTCATTTGCCTTTTCCTTTCCTTTGTTACTTCCTTCACTGAATGAGCTTCATTCCTTGCCCTTCCATGCCAAGCTGATATATTACTCTCCTCAAATGGTGTGCTTGAAGTGCTTGGACCACTCATCTCCATGATTTGTTGTTGCTCTTTGAACTTCTTCTCGACCTCATATGCATCAACCTGTAACACATCTTTGCTACCATACCAAGGTAGCAACTCATCAAATATTACATCCCTAGATACCTTAAGCTCTTTGGTGCAAGGGTTATAGCATCCAAAACCCTTTTGCTCTCAAGAATATCCAAGAAATATACACCTATCAACCTTTGGGTCTAGCTTGTGTCTCAATTCTTGAGGTATGTGAACATAACACACAAAACCAAATACTTTGAGATGTGAAATGTTGGGTTTCTTAACACACCAAGCTTCATAAGGTGTGACTCCATGTACTCCTGAGGTTGGACACCTATTCATGATATCTAGGGCAAGAGGGTGGAAAGTTAGGTACATTCATTCTCCACCATTGGATCTGGGCAAGATTTGAATTGTTGGATCAATGCTGACATCAATTTGGATAAGATAAGCTGCTATTTTTGGATGAACTTTGTATTATTGATCTTTAACTATCAAAATAGGCTTATCTGATAAAAAATTCGTGGATCCTCCTTGCTTTAAGCTTTAGTGCATCTCCACCCTTGAATCTGAGCTCATCCTGATCGTACAACATGGTTCAATCATTGTTTGCCATATGGCAACCCTTCAAGCCTTCAATTTGCTTTTTCTAGGAAACTTCAATGACCTTGAGAACTAGATTTTTTGCTCTTTGACCCTCCAAATATCCTTTGATGAAGATGAAAAATTTTAGGGATATGTTTTGAAAGGTCTCCTTTAGGAATATGCACAAAAAACTCCCATACAAATCTCCCTTATACAAGTTTGACTACATTTGGAAGTTTGCAAGGTGGCATTAAGGTTTCTAGGAAGCTCTGATAGCCTTGAAAATTTGTACAAATGTGTAGCCACATATGATCTTCATACATGCCAGACCATATGGTTAATTGAAATTCCTACACAAGATTTTGTAGGATCTAAGTGAAAAATTTACATTTTTATAAAATATCAATGGCATATCAATGTGCTAGAAATTCCATTTACATGTGAAATTCAGGCTATAGACTTTCTTTGATAGGCTTTCCAAGTATATGAATTTGCATGTGATTTGGTGACTTTGAAATTTTCCCCCTAATTTCCAAAATTTGACCAGCTTTGACCGCTACCCTAGATTTGCTTGATTTCTTCCAAAGTTTGCATGTGAACTCCCTTTGACATCCTTGATGCATCTTGGACTTCTCAGGGAATTTTGGCTACCTTCATCGAATGTGTTTCTTGTAGGCATTCATGAGTGAGAGAGGAGAGAAAATCTTGATGACAGTCATGGGTTAGTAGGCGGGTTGAACAACCTTGATCGGGTGATCATGACCACCGGCTCATGCTAGTTTCATCGTAGGCCCGGCCTTTATGTTGTTGTGCACCTATGTGGGCTGATAGGTGGGTGGAGTTGTTGGAGGAGATGGTGGATAGTCATAAAAGATGAAGTGTTGTTGCTACGTTTTGCTTTACACCTGCTAAGAATGATGGCTGGAGAGTGTAGTGAGCCTCTTTGGCTTGCTAATGAACACAAATACTAATATATGTTGCTTGGAAGATGATCCACTAATTGATGGATCAAAATAGATAGGTAGGAAGTTAATCCAAGAACAAAAACTTGCAATTTTTGTTCTCATACATGTACAGTGTTTTGAACAATTCTCCAAGCAAAGCAGCAATTGACTTAATTCCTTTTCAAGAACTCTAATTAGCTTATTAAGCTATCAATCATGAGTGATTTCATAAAAAAATGATTGATGACATGCAGAGAAATATGGTTAGCAAATCATAGCTTCATCTCGACATTCACGGGCTGCAAAAATCATCAGACTAGTGAGCAAAGATATATTAATATCTTACGATCCCGAGAAGCAATGCTAATGAACTTTTTTAGGTGTATAATAGACAGTATGCTGAATTTAACATGCTTTAAATCATGGCAAACGATCAACTACACTCTAAGAACAAGCTCTGAGAAGATTACTGTTTTGATGGAGTTACATCAGAGAAGTGAAATGAGAATCTAATGATCATATATGTATTAAAACATGTACAAATACAATGCCATTGGAAATTATACATTGCTCAATGTGTGAGAGGTGAATGAGCTATGAGGTAAACTCTCACTTCATAATGAATGAGCTCATGCTAGTTTCATCGTAGGCCCGGCCTATATGTTGTTGTGCACCTATGTGGGCTGATAGGTGGGTGGAGTTGTTGGAGGAGATGGTGGATAGTCATAAGAGATGAAGTGTTGTTGCTAGATCCTGTTTTACACATGATAAGAATGATGACTGGAGAGTGTAGTGAGCCTCTTTAGCTTCCTAATGAACAAAAATACTCATATATGTTGATTGGAAGATGATCCACTAATTGATGGATCAAAACAGATAGGTAAGAAGTTAATCCAAGAACAAAAACTTGCAATTTTTGTTCTCATACATGTACAGTGATTTGAAAAATTCACTAAGCAAAGAAGCAATTGACTTAATTCCTTTTCAAGAACTTTAATTAACTTAGTAAGCTATCAATCATGGGTGATTTCATCAAAAATGATTGACGACATGCAGAGAAATATGTTTAGCAAATCATAGCTTCATCTCGACATTCACAGGCTGCAAAAATCATCAAACTAGTGAGCAAAGATATATTAATATCTTACGATCCCGAGGAGCAATGCCAATGAAATTTTTTAGGTGTATAATAGACAGTATGCTGAATTTAACATGATTTAAATCATGGAAAACGATCAACTACACTCTAAGAACAAGCTCTGAGAAGATTACTGTTTTGATGGAGTTACATCAGAGAAGTGAAATGAGAATCTAATGATCATATATGTATTAAAACATGTACAAATACAATGATTGGATTAGGGATTTTTTTTGCATATGACATGAATACTTTTTAGAGGACCACAAAGGCGTCACATATCGCTCGTTTGGGACAACTTCACAAACAAGTGGAGGGGAGTATGTAGCTCACCAAAATGTTCATTTTGCAAAAGATATGTTGATTGCGGGTCCGTTTAGGTGGGATGAAGTTAAAAAGAGAACAGAAAAAAACAAAAAAGAGGGACAAGTAAGGAATAGAGAAAAATGAAAAAAAGAGAAGAAGAAAAAAAAAATTGCACATACACACACATACAAAGACCTAAACCCTGATTTTTATTTTTTCTCATGTGATATTTTTTTCTTCTTTTTTTTCTCTTCCTCTCTTTTTCCAAAGCACACACACTCACACACATACGTATATGTGTGTGTGTATATATATATATATATATATATATATATATATATATATATATATATATATATATATATATATATATATATATATATATATATATCTGTGTGTGTGTGTGTGTGTGTTTTGGAAAAAGAGAGGAAGAAAAAAATATCACATGAGAAAAAATAAAAATCAAGGAAAAATGGAAAAAATAAAATAACATATTGAAAAAAAAATAACATGAAAAATATGATGGGAAAAAAAGGAAAAACAAGAATAAAAAACAAAACATTAAAAAAAAGGCAAAAAATAACAAAAAAGCAAAAAAATATAAAAGATATAAAGAAACAAAAAAAGAAAAATGGTCGTTTGTGTGTGGGGAGTGGGGGAGTGGGGTGTCAAAATGTTAGAGGGTGGGGGAAGTGGTTGAAAAGGAAAATAAAATAAAATATTTACCTTGCCCACTCTCTGGATCCCATCCCCTCTCTCTCTTGTCTCTCTGTCTCTGTGATTAAGAGCAGAAGGGGTCTCTATTTTTGTGGGATGTTTTTCGTATGTAGGTAGGTGACAAAGGCAAGAGAGAAATGGAGTCCCTTTGATTGTTTTTTTCATGAAGGTTGGAAGCACGAGTCCAAGAAGGGGTCAACATCAAAGAGAAAGAGAGAGACATGGTGAGCGTTCCAGAGAGAGGTAGCCCAAAGCTTCTTCTTCTGGGTCATTTTGGAGAGAAAGACAAAAAAGGGGAGATCTTTGTCCATTGTGAGGAACTTCTGAGGAAGGAATTTTCGTGAAGAGAGGCCATGTCTATTCTTCATCTTTTTCAAATCAAAACGGGCATTGAGGGAGAGAAAGAGTGCAATATCAGAGAAGTTGTGGCTACTAAAAGACAAATATTGAGGATGCACATTAAGGAGGCAAGTAAGGAAGAAATCATGAGTTGAAATGGGCTCAAGTAGAGGGCACCACCTAGACTTTACGGATGAAAACATGCCTAATAAGGCAGGTAATTAGCACCTACGAGAAGGTAGAAGCATATGAGAAACAGAGGGGAGGAAACTTGAATCTTGCTTGGGGAAAGAACCTAGGGAAGGTGCTCGAAGACAAAGTGGCACCACATAAAAGTAGTGGAGGATTTTGTTGATGAAAAGGAGGGCACTGTGTTGTATATGGCAACTACCTTCTATTTGGTGATGAATCATTGTTCCTAGTATTGATTCATTAGCAGAGGTAATAGACAGAGAAGAAGACCAAAAACTATTATTGCTCTCAGAAAAGGATCCGACCAACTGGGGGAAGAGTTCTCTTGGGCATTTTGGGGCAGTATGAGAAGTAGAATTTAGAGGTGTGTTAGAAATTCAATGTTGTTGTGATTGTTGTTTCTCTTAGAGAGCACAAAAGAGACCAGAATCTTAGAGGTCTTCAAAGCAAGGGAAAAAGTGAAAATAGTATAGCAATCTGGGGCTTCTTCTTTTGTTCATTCTTGGTGAAGTGAAGTGATTAGTGGAGCTTGGTTGCTAATGATTGGACAACATCTTGTGGGTTTTGACACCACTACAACCGAGTGTTCTATGATTGAAAACATCTTTGAGCTTCATGGGGCGGCCCAACCAAGTGTTCTGGTATAGGAGACCTCAGCATCTTCAATTGATATGTTGGCATGAAAGGGGTTAGAGTGCCATATGTTTGGAGTGAAGGGCAAGATCAGGAGGAGTCGAAGGTGTTGATGGAGAGAAGTGCATGAAAAAGAATATGAAGGATTCCGAATGATCTAAGATCTAGAGAGAAGGGTGATGTGCAAACTTTTGGAGGAGGGGTCAAGGAGAAGGAGGTCAAGGAAAGAGCTCTCATAAAAAATGAGAGGAAATTTGCTTGGTTCAGCTTGGGCAAGGTCTCAATCATCACTATTGAGATTTGAGTTGATGATGATGATAAAAGGAATAGATTACATAAGGTGCACTCCATCCAATGTGGATTAAGGAGACTCACATATATATATGAAGGGGTTATTCCTGGTTGCTTTCCTTGTGCAGGTGAAGGAGGAAGAAGAATCAAAAGGGGGAGGACACGACAAGAAAAAAAAAGGGGATTCATTTTGGAGAGGGGATGAAAGCTCGCTACTACCTGATGCCTCACGCCTACTAAGAAAGAGCTTTTGTTGAACGTGATGAATAAGAAACCTCTATAATAATCCGAGAGATAGAGACAAAACAAAATATGATAAAACTTTAGGATAAAAGAGATTTGAGACTTTGCACTGCAACATGCTGTGGAAAAAGGGAAGTCACAGACAGAGAAAGAAAAGGGAAGGTCAATGCGAACTTGAAGGGTATGTATGTTAAGAGAATAGTGGTGAGAAGAAGAACAAAGAGGTATCATCCTCGAGATCTTGAAGGTCAACCTCTCGATTCTAGCCAACGACAAGACGAAGGTCCAAGTTAAGGATTATCATAGGTATGCGAAAATGGAATTGGAAAAGTGTGGAATAGACTCTTTGGAGTTTTTTCTCCTTCCTTCATCGATTTGAGGGAAGAAGTTGGGTCACAAACCCTTGTCATGCTATTGATTTGAGAACAATAGCAGAGAGGTTATTCATCTATTCTTGCTACCCTACATTGTGACCATAAGTGGTTTTAGGCCTCTTCTTATAAGATTCATTAAACAGAGTACAGTTATATCAGTATTTTTCCTGGCCTTCTAGGTTCAGGATATCTATGGTCATGTTGTTGTCTTCTAATTTGGGGTGCTACTAAAGAACCTATGTGCAAATGAAGTATGATAAAAAAAGGAAGCACACAATTGGAGATTGAGTTGGACTGGTAGAAGCACATCACCAATGCAAGGGACCTTTATGGTCGTAATTTTTGGTAGCACATAGAGAGATTAAGCATCGAGTCTTGTCAGAGTGTGTGCATGAGGTTCTCTTGTTTGTGAATTGCAAGCATAGGTTTATTTTTTCCCGTAGGCCTTGGCTCTTGCACTCTTCATCACCAAAAATTATATCAAGAATGATTGCACGCAATTTGCTAAAGGCATCTTCAGCTACTCAATGAGTCATGATGATGAAGCTTGAGCATTTTTAATACTTTCAGTGCATGTTCAGAAGGGAATGTAGGCAGCACAAATAGGAATTGCAAGCAATGTTGCATCTGCTCATCACATGAATAGCTGATCTTCCTCTGCACCCATCCACCTGGCTCAAGCACCGATAATGTTTCTTATCACAAGATGGTGGTGAAGAGGATTGTATTGTGAAGTATGTAAGGAGAAATAAGAGGATGTGAAGAACTTTAGCTCATGGCTATGAAGAAGGTGTTGCCATGTGGCTAGTATGTCAGTTGGCGTTCCTCGGGACATTGAAGATCCTCATTTGAGGTATCAAATGAACATGCATGTGTATTTTTGCACAAGTTCTATTAGATGAGTCTGAATATGATACATGCTCGTTACGAAAAGATTACTATTATTGTGAACAGTTAAATTCTCTTCTAATTATGGCATCACATTTTAACATCTTTAAAAGAAAAGAACTGTAAATTCATCATGATTCTCTTATTCTATTTATCTAATGCATTTTTAGATCTGAGATCCTTGCAGCTATATAGAAAGCATCACCTTGCTATATTACAATTGGATATAGTCTGAAGTTTGGGTCTAAAGAAAAAGTATCTCCCATAGGTCACTATGGCCTTTATCAAACATCACCATAATATTTCATTTTGAAATGTGTATTCAACCATAGATGTGGATTACTGAGGATTTCGGGCATCATGGTTGCCATGCACTTCCCACAAGGATCCTCACCATGAATGATGTTGAGGAGCTTTGACACTCAGCAATGTTCATTTACCTTTAAGATGGAATGTATTGAACTATCGCATTGCTGATTCTGAAGTCTACTTTTGTTATCATTGCATTTGGATAGATGGTATACTCGAATGGATTGAATGAGTTCCTATAGAATTAAAAATGTGGCAGACCATCTCAGATGGATGCATGATGGGTTGAGCATGCTCATGGTTAATGGGTTGTCATTTACAATGAAAAGAAGATATGTATCTACAACAATAGTTTCTTGATTCAGCACGTTTTTGCTATACCAAGCTATCAATTAGGGATTACATAACCTATCATGTATAAGACACTAGCAACTATGTATGTATTGGATAGCTAATCCTTTGGGCACTCGTTCGTTGCTTTTGTTTGTGCTTGTATTTTTATGTATGATCTTAATTGCTATGCATAAAATGGATGAGCTAGGCTTTCCAAATGTTTTTATGTCAAGAAACTTTGTAGACATCATCGTTCAGAAGATGATGGTGTTGAAGCTATGATTCAATAATGTATGTGTAAAGAGAGAGAGAGAGAGAAGAAAGAGAGTGCATGTGAATGTTTAATTGTGAGTATGTCGGAGGGGTGGATGCCTCTATCTTGGGCAAAGACTACCTAAATGTGTTCATCTGAGCATACGCATGGATGAAAAGTGTGTAGGCATATGAGCATGATGACGTTGGTGAGTGTGGATCAGTGAGGATGTACGATATTGAATGCATGTGAGCATGTGAATTTGAGTGTATGAATGTGTTAGTTTTGTAAGTGAGTGAGTGAGTTTCTAGTTGAGTGTTTCTATGAGTGGGTGGGATTAGGAGTGTGTGAGTAATTTTGCGTGTTCAACTCCGTGTGTGTTTGAGTGTGAGTGTCTAAAAATGATAGAGATAGGGTGGGCTTGAAGGAGAGAAAGCAAAGAGCAAGGCTAAGAGTGAAGTTGAGACTAAGAAGGAGAAAGAGTGTGTTTAATCAAGGAAAGGAGAGAAAGAAAGGAGAAAGATAGATAAGGGAAGAGGAAATGTAAAGTTGGGGATGAAGTGGACTTTGAAGAGTAGATAGAAGAACTGAGAAGAAGAGGAGAAAGAGGGAAAGAGTGAGAGAGGGCTAAGTAGAAGTGTGGAGTTTGGGAAATATCAGAAAACAATTCGGCTTTTGCTTTTGATTGGAGTTCCAAGTCCTTCTCATATCAAGGTTGAAGCAAAGCCAAAGATTGAAGTACACCTGGTTGGAATTTTGGATTAAGATTTGGACATGACGGTACCATCCAAAAAGATTTGGATGTACTCGGGATCAAAAAAGAGAGTCCAATTTGTGCACATTTCGTGGCTTGATGGTAAGGGGAAATTGCAAGCTACGAGAAATAGAGTAGAGATAGCTAGATATAGTTGCAAATATTTGCGCATTTCCCCGGGCTCAAGACCTTATCCAATACTACATATCACTTGTAATGACTTCTTGGGTTTTAAATATTCTTGATTCGGATTCTTGAGGAATAATGTCTTGATTATTCAACATTTCTAGCTCTTGGACTTGGTTTTCTTTGAACAGTTGATTAGCACATTGAACTGCTTGATTGATAACATCCCCCAAGGTATCTACTTGAGGCATGGATAGGAAGAGATACTTCACTTCAGGTTTGAGGCCACTTCAGAAGTAATTAACCATGTAGGCTTCTTGATATGTTAGAATAATATCTTAAGATCCAAGGAATAGCTTCAAGCTGACTGATTTCCTTGTTGCAACACTAGTTTTAGCCCTTGGAAATGTCCTATCAAATCCTTTATGGTAGATTGAATCTCTTTGCATATGGAATCCATGGTGCATGGTCTTGGATAGAACCTAGTCTTTCCAAAATGTTAGGGGAGCACTAGATCGTGCCCTCTCACTAGACTAGATAAGATTTTGGAATTATACTTTGATTACAAGATCACCCACATAGGGAAAATAATACAAGTATATATAACTTATACAAGAAGTCCCACAACTCGAGACTGATAGGTATGAATAGCTTGACTAGAGATGATATAGAAGATTCCACGACCCGAGACCAGAGGTATGAAACAAGGTCTCTGGATTACAAGAACTCCTTCAGGGAGATGAACCAAATAAAAAAATAAGTAGACAAGATCTCATGCTTTGAGATTACAAGAGGACAAGGCTAGATGTCCAAGAACTAGATGAATAAGGACTAGAGCAAGGAACAAGACAAGAACTAGAACTAGAACTTCAAAAGTACATACTTGGTGATCACGACTCCTTGAGCTCCCAAGAGTAGCATTGGCAAGATTGAGGATGTATGTGACCAAGCCCTCCTTATATATGTGTTCAAGGTTGTCTCTCAATGTAGATAACATAACTGGAGGAATAGTATGCTGAAGCACCACTCTTCTCACTTCAACCTCCTTAATTGGTTTTTTATGCATCTTAGAATCATTGAAAATAACATCACTTTTTTTTATCACTCACCATGTTTCACGATCCCATAAGTGATATCCAAATTATCCCTCTCAACCATATCGAAGAAAAATGTGTTTCTTTGAATTATGGTCTAGCTTTTGTCTAAGATTATTGGGTATTTAAATATCTACTTCACACCCAAAAAATCAAACATGATCATAATATGGTGGCTTCTCTATCCATAGATCTTGTGCCACTTCTAAACCTTTGGCAGTGCTACGTGAAAGGTTAATCACATTGCATTCAATACTGCTTTTGCCCAAAATCCTTGTGAAAGGTTTTCATAATGCAGCATGAAACTAATCCATCCTGAATAGTTATATTAATCCTTTCAAGTACAACATTTTGTGCTAGGTATATAGAGTTGTATACTCTCTTCAAATTCCTCTAGACTAACAGAAAATTTTGAATTCATGTGAGGTATGCTCACCCCCATAATCCAAACATAAAGCCTTAATCTTAGTTCCCTTTTCAGTCTCAACTAAAGCAAGCCATTTTTTGAAAGTAGGGAATACCTCATCCTTCAACTGCATAGGATATACCCAGAATTTTCTGGTGGCATCATCTATGAAAGTGACAAAGTAAAGAGAACCACCTAATGACCTTGTGGGCATAGGACCACACACATCTATATGAAAGAGATCTAAAGGCTGAGTTGAAGAGTAATTGTGCATCCTATGGGATTCCTAGTTTGCTTTCCATATTTACAATGCTCACAAAATAGAAAAAATAGAGGAAGATAACACAGCTAAGTAGCCAGAATGAGAAAGATTTTCCATTCCACTACAAGATATGTGGACCTTCCGAATACAATCCATACACCATTCAATAACAATTAACAAGTGTTCTTTATGTGATACAAATAGAGGATAAAGTGAGTCAACTTTGCTTTCTTTTGGAAAACTATATTGCCCTTTGAAATGCAAAAGACCTGAGCATAGAAGACCACCCTATAACAAAGTTCATGTTGATCAAATGACATCAAACCATGTGATAACTGAGGCACAAAATGTACATTATTTATAGTAACTTTTGAATCATCAATGAGCTGCACAACCACATCTCCAATCTCAACAACGTCACACTAGTAAGAGTCACCAAGTCTCATGGTACCAAGAGACTGTTGCAAAAGTAGAGAACCATTCTCTATGTGGTTTCACATTGAAAGAAGCACCAAAATCTAGTAGCCACATGTGGGAAAGAGAATCCACCATAAGAGCCTCAGTAGGCACAATACTATCAAGTGTCAACACATAAGCATCATCAAAAATAGCATTGATGTCTTCAATCTTCAGAGTCAAGGTAGATGGTGGAGATAGCTAGTTAACATGCCCATCAACGTTTTATCCTTTTCCTTTCGCATTCTTTAATGCATATCAATCTTTCTCCATGTGTGCGTTCTTATCACAATAATGGCATTCAATATCACTCTTCTTTGATTTAGTTCTACTCTTATTTTGTTGACAATTATTTTCCTTGTTCTTGCTCTTGCCATGTTGTTGATTCTTTCCTTGGTAAGAATGAAAAACATTATATGCATCTCCACTTTGAGTGCCAACCATAGATTTTCATGAATCTCCTCACTCAAGAGTGCTCCACATATGTCATCATAAACCACTTTACCACCAAGTTCACTATTGCTAATAGTTGTGCAAAATGTATCCCATGATGATGGAAAGGTGCATAACAACAAGACTACTTTCATTTCATTATCCATCTCTGTTTTTCGAGCCTATAAGTGAGACAATATAGCATCAAACTCATTCAAATGAGAAGCAACATTTTCTCTTTCCTTCATGTGAAGGTCATATGACTTTCTCATCATATAGACTTTATTTGATGTCATTTCTTTTTCATATGTATTGCATAAATACTTCCAAAAATCTTCTTCACTTTCACAATCCAATATTGGAAAGTAAACATTATCTAACATGTGCAATCGAATGGTAGACCTAGCCATTTTATCCAACTCATCCAATCATCATCATCCATATCAACAGCTTCTTTGAGATTCCATTTATTGGTTTCCACTATCTCCTCTAGATCAACACATCTTTAATCTGATTTTTCCATAGAGCAAAGTTTGTGCCATCAAATTTTTGAATCTCAAAATGGCCTTTTCCTTGTAAGTTATAGCTCCTTCTATGAACATTGGCACTAGACCCAGATCCACATGATGTTCCTCATATTTTTGATGCCATGATGACTCAAAGAACCTTCTAGAATGAAAATGGAGCTAGAAAAGTCCAAACACCACTAAGGCTCAAAAAGGATGACCAAGTATTTGATTATGGGAACAATTCAACAAAGCCTCCCTAAAAAAATTTGATTAATGAACAACAATGAATAAACAAATGGATTATGTGAGAATGTGTGTTCACACCAATAAGTCTGTCAAGGAGTACGATCAACAAACAACTTCTTGAGCCACATAACATCACATGAGACTTGTGCTAAGCCTCTATACTCAATTTCGATCAATGAAAGAGCCACGGTTGGTTGTTTCTTTGACATCCATGGGATGGTGTTCTTCCCTAGCATGATAACATATCCACTAGTGCTCCTCCTCTCATCTTTGGAACCTGCCCAATCAGCATCACAATGGATACCTAAGTACCTCTCATCTTTGAGGTACCTAAGTACCCTTTGGCCTGCAACAAGATGAAGTACTCTTGGGGCTTGCAAAAATTGAGATAACACTCCAAGTACATGTGCAATATCAGGTCTTGTCATAGTAGCATACAAGAGAGAACCAATTATTGACACATGGATGGTTAGTACCCACCTGCCCAAGAAGGCAGTCCCCAGGAGAGAGTTATATAGAGGCATTTGGTTGGGAGGAGAGTCATCCCTCTAGCACGTGCTGGTCATTATCCTCATTCTCTTGCAACACTCCAACTACATGTGCAATATCTAGTCTTATCATAGTAGCATACAAGAGAGAGCCAATTATTGACCTATACATGGTGACATCTTTAACTTCTTCACCTTCATGAGCATTTAGTTTAACATTTACTTCTAATGGATTTGAAATGGGCTTGCAATCACACAAGCCAAACTTCTTCAAAAGATCAAGAATGTATTTCCTTTGCATCAAGTATATACCTTCCTCTTTATATAGTACTTCAATCCCAAGGAAGTACCTTAAAATCCCTAAATCTGAGATTTTAAACTCACATCCAAGCTTCTTCTTTATGTCCTTGATGTTGGCTTCATCATCCCCTATAATGATCAAATCATCAACATATATACAAATGAAAACAAGTTTGCTACCTTCCTTCTTCACAAAGAGTGATGGGTCTGCATGACTCTGATTGTATCCACATTTTACCAAGTAGTCCACAAGTCTTTGGTTCCAAGCTCTTAGGGCTTGCTTGAGTCCATAAAGAGCCTTCTTTAGCCTGCATACATGATGTGGAAACCTCTCATCTTCAAATCCTTGGGGCTGATCCATGAAGACTACCTCTTCCAGCTCTCCATTTAGGAAAGCATTCTTCACATCCAACTAGTACATCTTCCAACCTTTTGAGGCTGAAATCGCAATAAAACTTTTGATGGTGGACATCTTAGCTATTGGACTAAATGTTTCCTCAAATTCTATGCCATAGGTTTGAGCAAAACCTTTGGCAACCATCCTTGCTTTATACCTAGAGATGCTCCCATCTACATCCCTCTTAACCTTGTACACCCATTTGTTGCCAATGACTTTCATGTCCTTTGTTCTTGGCACCAATGACCAAGTATCATTTTCTTCAAGTACTTTGACTTCCTCCTCCATGGCTTCAATCTATTCCATATGCTTATTTGCTTCTTCAAAAAAGTTAGGTTCTTCACAAGCTATAACTTGACTCATGTAGGCATAGTGTCTTGCAATGAATGAATCATAAGCTAACCTTTGAACAGGATATTTAACCCTATTGGATGACCTTACCTCACCATTAGGTGGTAGGAATCTCCTCCTCCTTGGTTTAGATGCTTTAAATCCTGGAGTTTCTAATTTTTCCATATCTTCATCACTTGTAGATTCGATGTCTACCCATCGATGGTCTTCTTCATTTGCCTTTTCCTTTCCTTTGCTACTTCCTTCACTTGAATGAGCTTCATTCCTTGTCTTTCCATGCCAAGCTGATGTAGTAATCTCCTCTGATGGTGTGCTTGAAGTGGTTGGACCACTTATCTCCATGCTTTGTTGTTGCTCTTTGAACTTCTTCTCGGCTTCATATGCATCATCAACCTGTAACACATATTTGCTACCATAGCAAGGCAGCAACTCATCAAATATTACATCCCTGGATACCTTAAGCTCTTTGGTGCAAGGGTTATTGCATCTAAAACCCTTTTGCCCTAAAGAATATCCAAGAAATATACACATATCTACCTTCGAGTCTAACTTGTGTCTCAATTCTTGAGGTACGTGAACATAACACACACAACCAAATACTTTGAGATGTGAAAGGTTGGGTTTCTTACCACATCAAGCTTCATAAGGTGTAACTCCATGTACTCCTGAGGTTGGACACCTATTCATAATGTATATGGCTGTATTTGTTGCATCATCCCAATAAGAGTTAGGAACATTCATTTCATTTAACAAAGATCTAGCCACTTCTGCTATGTATCTATTCTTCCTTTCTGCCACCCCATTTTGCTGAGGTGTATACCTGCAAGTGAATTTCCTTTTGATGCCATGGTCATGTAGAAAATCTGAAAACTCATCTGAAAAATACTCTCACCCTCCATCCGATCTAAGAGTCTTTATATACTTCCTTGTTTCCTTCTCCACTAGGTTTTTGAACCTCTTGAAGTGGTAAAACACCTCTAACTTTGATTTCATGCAATACATCCAAACAAACCTTGAATGATCATCTATAAATGTGAAAAATATCTATTACCTCCAATGGATAACTCCCTTGTAGGTCCCCATACATCTGTGTGTATGAGATTCAACAATTCATTGCTCACATGTGCTCCCTTCTTGAATGGCAATCTGCTTTGTTTTCCTAATTGACAAGCATGGCACAAATGTTGTGTATTCTGAGATGTAAGATCAGGTAGACCACTCACCAAGCCCTTCCTTTGCATGTCCTTCATCCTTTGTAAGCTTATGTGCCCAATTCTTTTATGCCATAAGTCGATTTTCTGCAATTTGTTTATTTCCAATTGACAAGTAGACAGTGTGAGGGGTTGATGGCTTTACCTCCATGGTGAAGAGTCTTCCTTGCTTCTTTGTTTTTTCTATGAGCTTATAGTCCTTCATGCGGTCTTCAAAAAAACATCCTTGCTCATTGAACCTCACCTCATAACCTCTTTCAACCATTTGACCTACCAAAACCAAGTTCTTTGTGATGGCTGGCACATGCAACACATCCTTCAACACCTTAGAGCTTTGAGATCCATTCAATGCAACATCTCCCACATGTGTCATCTTGTGTTCAGTGTCATCCCCTGTCTCTACATGTCCTTGAGTGATGGGTGAATGTAAATTAAAGAAAACAACTTTATTGCAACTCATATGGTTGCTACAACCACTATCAATGTACCATGAAAAATCTGAATTGACTCTTTCACTTGAACCATACATCATAAGCAAGTTCTCATTTTCTGAATTTGTTGAAGTACTCACATAATTACCTTGGTTCCTTTCGTACCCTTGATTGCCTCCTCCTTTGGACCAACAATCTCTTGCATAATGGCCCGGTTTTTCACAATTGTAGCATTCTCCATTGGATGCTTCTCTTCCATGTGATCTTCCTCCTCTTCCTCTACTCCTTCCTCTTCCTCTTGATCCATAGCTTTGAATGGATCCTTCTTGGTTGCTTGAGCTTGAGCTTGACCTTCCTCTCCCTCTGCCTTGGGAGTTTTGTCCACCTCTTTTGCCTTTGCCTCTACCTGCATAGAAAACTTGGGCTTGGCTGCCCTTTGATTGTGAACCTCTTTGTTTCATCTCCTCGATCACCATCAATGTGACTAATTGATCAAATTCTAGTAGGGAATCCCTCACATAAACTGATGTGGTGAATTCTTTCCACCTTTCATCCTCTCTCAAGCCATTGAGAGTGTGTGCAACAAGATCATCATCTTTGATTGGGCTCCCAATTGAGCCTAAAGCATTTGCAAGCTCCTTAACCCTCAAAATGTACTCATTTATGTTAGTACTTGGTGATTTCCTAAGATTATTCAGCTCATTCTTGAGTTGAATCTTCCTTGCCTTGGTTGATGAAGAGTACAATCTCTCCAAGGTCTCCCAAACCTTCTTGGATGTGTCCAAGTCTTGTATATGCCCTATCATGCTATTGCTTATGTGTTGGGATAGAATAAATATGACTCTCCTATCCCTTTATATCCATTCATTAAGTGCCTTGACCTGACCTTGAAGTGGTGGATCATGTACATGAAGTATTGGCTCCGTGCCGCTCACTAATCCCCACAATCCTTTGCCCATAAGGTAGTTGCTAACTCTAAATTTCCATGGTTGATAATTGCCTTTCTCTAACTTCTATATTTGTGCATTATACTCAACCATACTGAGCTCTAAGATGCTCCTCTAGCTTCTCCTCAAGTGTTTGTATGCTTTAGAAGGTTTGGATATTACCTTTTGATAGCTTCTCCCTTGCTAACCTTCGACTAATTGAGATCTCGATCGATTAGCCCCCTTTCGATGTCTTCTTGCTTTGATGAGTCCTCCTTGTGCTTCCATGAGCTGTCTTGATCCCTTCAAGTCTTCAATATGATGTCAATGATATCTCCAAGCCTGCAAAATGGCTCTCATACCACTGATGGGGGATGATTCTAACACCCCAATGCAAAAATGGAAGATGGTTGCCCTCCACTAGGTCCACAAGCAGTGATATATGCTCACTATTCTGAACTTTTCTCTGCACCAGTACAGAGACTTAAAACGAAATTTTGTAAACTTGTAGAACTATAAGAGATACCCAACAAGATTTAAATGATCCCAAATGGATATTCCAATTGGGAGAACCACCCTCTGCGAAATAGGCTCCTTGTTTGCAACACTCTCTGCCTATGTGCAGAGATATACCTTCACAAAGTTGGCAATTTCTCACAACTCACTCAGCCAAATAACTTGAAACTTTGGCAAGGTTCAGGGCACATTATGAGAGACCAATTGAACCTTGAAATCAATGAAAATGAATAAAATGAGAGAGCAAATAATTCTCTACAATCTGATACAATCAGATTTGGAAAAGCATAACTACACCTCTAGATAGAGAGGAGAAAAATCATGAGAAAATGAGGTAAGCAAGCAAGGGGGCTGCTTGCTGGAGTTTATGACTTCACTAAACTAAGTGGGAAACTCGTGGAATGCATATAACTCAAGAAACAAAGGTGGGATGATGGTTATATAGAGTTTTAGTTTTCCTACGATCTAGCTAACCACCCACCAATCAGTGTAGGTGCACTTTTTGGTGGTTGATTTGATGAGATTTGAATTTGATTGAGTTTGGTGGAGCTTCTAACTTTATTCAATGACTTTGGGTCCTCTTTTTTATTGTTCCACTTGAAAAACTCATGGTTGAGCCTTTTTGCATGATTGAGACTTGATTTTCAACAACGATGACATCTGGGTGTCTCCTAGTTAAGAGAACCTCACCACGACCCTCTTTATCAATGTCAATCGCTTTATGCAAAAACATAACCACTATATCAATGACCACATGGATGTACATAATCAGTATCCATAGAAGCATAAATATTGTGTGTGTGCTCACTATATGTAGTAAAAATTGCATTGAAAGACTGAATTTATAGCCCAAAGCACTATCCAATGACACATGCAAGCTTTTGTCAACTTTGTTCTTTAGTAGGTTAAAACAACCTACATAAACTTGTGGTGACTGCTCCACCACAATTGAAAACCTTTCAAGAAACCTATAAATTTACTAGCGTGGTGGAAAAAACATCCCAAAGATAAATATTCATTGTCACAGAAGAGGCTCTTCTTAATGTTCTTGAACTCTGTAAAAAGAACTATGTGTGAAAGTACACCAAAATTGCTCCAAGGATCACACCAAAAGATGCTTCAAAATAGCCTTTGAAAGGAAGGAATGAAGCTTTGAGGAACCAAAACATGTTCAAGGTAATTTTAACATTATTCTTCTCCCCTCCTCGAACAACACAAGAGTGTAGCTTAATGGAAAGATATTTCCAGTTAATCAAGCTCAGGGGAGAATGGTACTAGGATGAGTGACCTCCCAAGAAGTACTGAGAACCTCCATCTTCCTTGATTGTTGAGGTCCTCCCTCATGTGCAGCCAAGGATGAATTTAGTGACTTGGATGACAAGGTATGCAAAGGTTTATGCCTCGGTCACTACCCTAGCTCTAAGCCTTGGAGAAAGCCTCAACTAGGTGGGTGGGTGCTCACTTCACTTGCACAAAAATCAAAACCCTTTTGCTTTGAAATATTCTACTACTAGTGAAGTGTTATGATGGTGATGCATCATGGAGGATTCTCCATTTTGAGAGTTTGATGATGATACCCTTGTAGTAGAAAACCAAGGTCCGAATGCCACACACAGTACTCTCCATAAGGCCTACACAGTACATAGAAAACACACAATACACAAAGAGCACGAACACATATTTCTTAGGTGTTACAAATGCACTTGAATTTATAGTCTATGGTTGACCAGGCCACTACATGTTTTATTCAAGAACATATACAAAAGTGTCTAGTAGCCATTTGGCAACACCAATGGTAACATTGGCTAGAGTGCCCAATAATACTCATAATGTTTATTAAAGACATTTCTCTTACAAGTGTTATAGTATATGATGGCTTAGCCATCAATTTGGTCTTATATTTTATGGTCCAATAATTTGGACCCATTACAACAAAAGAAGCATTGTTTATGATGAGACTATCATATCAACATTGAGCAAGCCTTTGGGAGTATTTTAAAAGGTAAAATCATTGTTATAGGATGTTCTTTTGAAATTCATTTTGTAATGGTGATACCCTGCAAAGGTTGTTTCCTCTTATTGCTAGGTAGATCATGTTTAAGACAAGAAAAGGCCCTAAAAAAATGGATCTAACATCTTCTATCGATGATCAAATCCAATGAATAACAAATATAGTTGCACAAGGAAAAGCAAAGTGACAACCTCTAAGGTCAAGAGACAAACACAATGCATAATTTACCTTCCAAAGAAGAGGATTACCAAGAGTGTTGCAAATTGGAAATCTTGAGAATGGATGAGCAAGAGGATCGTACTTTAAGTAATTTGCATCACGTTTCAAATTCTAAAAGTGATCAATACGATTTTCAAATGGTGGTGTATCAAAGTCCGATAGTATGGCCTAAACAAAGAAAGATAATAGATCCACTTCAGCTATGACATAAATTTGTCTTAAGTTCAAGCAATAGAAACCATCAAGTTATAGTCCAAAAACTAGATCCATTATTTGTCCAAGGGCAATCAAAAACCATTGAAGCAATTCAAAGACACATAGTTGTCTTGAGACTTGAATTGGACCAACTTGAAGACATCCCTAAGCACCGAAATCAGACCAATGTGAAGTCACATAAATTTAACCAACAATGGAAAAGAGACCAAAATTTAACAACATGACCCAAGATGGACCAAAATTTGGCCAAGGACCAAGAGTCGACCAACTTGTTCATATGTAGAAAGAAATAAAGCTTAAAGAGAGAAAGCGGGTGTATATCCGATGGGATTTCTTATGTTTTTGCTTGATTTTAGAGTCCTTTCATCAGGTGTTCACTGTCTTTGGTGCATTTGGATATCCCATGGCTAGGTAGACTAGAGTGCATGGTAACATCTACTATAGTGATTTGGGATTCTAGTCCTCAGAGCATCATTACATCCAGACTCGTGTCCACCCAAGTGTCATTCTACACCGTGAATATGAAATCTAATTGAAAATTATTCCTATGTCTGCATTGTCTATCCCATTAACTCCAACTGACATTGATGTTGTCAACGTGAAGTCCCCATCTACAATGCCCTTCTTGGAGCTTGAAATCAAGATCTTCATCTAGTTCCCCTGTGTGAAATGGACAACTAAATTTATTGCAGCTATCATGCTACAACAAGGTAGCTTAAGGGATCCATAGTATAAAAGGCGCTTATGGTAGCCAAATGATATACATACATTGGCAAGGGGAAGGCACATAGAGAGATACAGAGATATACACACAGATGGGGAGACTCAATGGCCTAGACACACATACATACACCCAAAGATAGATGCAGAGAGACATACACTCTCATGCACATACCTAGTCAACATAAACACCATATATCGCTAAGTCATACAGTGTTAGGCCATTATTAGGGGGTCATCATGCACTAGACATATAGAGATACATGTGGAACAGAAGTGCATGTATGCATAGATTTATCCAAGAACAGTTAGGAAATGGAAGCACATAGGAGATAGGAAATGCATTAAAAGTGCAGAAGTACAATCCATGAGAGCAGACATCCATGCAACAGAGTGGGATTCGTTTGGAACAAAGACTACGTGTAGCACAGTGGACAAAGTGAAGAACCAAGTAGTAGGATAGTTCATGATTTTAGGAAGGATTAGAGAGGATGCTAGTGGTGTGGAAGTGGAACACAACATCCACCGGTGGTGATTAATGATTGTTGGCTCTAAGGGATGAAATTTGGTAGCTAGGCGCTCTAAGAAGTGGAGAATGCTCAAAATGAAGTGTGACAATTGAAGATTTAGGCATCAACATTGGGAAGAAGAAGGTAGCTACTAGATTTGGACTCTCATGCTTGGAAGCAGTAATGGTTAATGCTCTGGGTCTACACACCAGATACTAGTGAGTTGTCAGGGAACCATGAGAGGTTGAGGACTCAAAAAGTGGTGATCCCACAAATGGCTAGCATTAGGGGTGACAATGTGGTGACTAGATGTGGAGGATTCAATTGGCTTTCACTTATTCTATACCATGACCTTTCAATGTTTCCTCCCCACTCGGAGTCTCAAGAGATTCAGGCAATTGAAGAGCCTTTGGGGTCAAAGAAACCTATATACACATACCTAAGAAATCACATCCATGATAGCCTTATATGTTTGTATTTATTTATTATCTCCTATGCCAAGAGATATTTCTACATATTTGTAAGCATTTGGATCGAGAAAGTTTTCTTGTGGGTTTGTAAGAAACATCTGGTGGTTTTGTTTGATTCTATAACACATTCCACAATAATATAATTCTTCAAAATTACTTCACTTCTTGCCTACATGTGTCGAATCAATTTGTTATTATGTGCAAGTTCACTCCCAATGTATTCAATCGATTAGTCATTGTTTAAGTTCTTTTGAAAAATTATCGACCACAAGATTTGTATATACCAAGATCTATGACAAGTCTATTATAGTTTTTCTGGTCTCGTAGTGAATATGTTCCCTCCCTTGTCTAACAAAACAATATCGACTCTATCAAAAACCAAGCTATATAGAGGGCATGTTCATGCACATGAATAGAGAATGTCCAACTTGTGTGGAAAAATAAATAGACATAAAAGAGAGAAAGAGAAAAGTAACTTTCACAATATTGAGTATAATCTTCCCCCACATGCTTCATTAGGTTTGTCTCAAAATGTGTATATTTGTAAGTGAATTCTATGAATCCAAAAATAGCTTTTCTTTACAATTAAAGTAGAGAAATAAAAATTGTCAACTATTTATATAAAAATTTCCATAAGAGGTGATTCATGTATGTATTTAGAGAAAAAATTACACATGTCTGTCGTACAAAAACAATAATAAGTTCATGATCCTCTCATCCTATAAATACAATGGTTTGTTTTACATAAAATATATAATCTCATGTGACTAAGAGATACATGCCCTCATGATCCTTGAACATCTTATCAAAACACAAAACACATTAAATTCCTCTATCCACCAAGCATAAGGTAGCTAATGTCACATGTTTGCACCTCTAAAAAGTCACTTTTATGCAAAAAATTAGAAAAACTTTAATTAAATCAAGAAATACCATAAATGATAACACAATGAGAAATGAGGAACTTTGGGTGAATATTACATGAGTATAGTGGAATATTCAAAATTTCATAGCAACTAGCCCAATCACTGTCACAAAAGGCATGCAAATCTCGTGGTAGTGATCCCCCTTGGGATAAAACAATCCAAGTAGCCGGGTACCACTCAAGTAGTGAAAGATGTGCTTAATGGCCTGCCATGCATGAAACCTAGGCAATGTATAAATGTGCTCATCTATGAGAGAGCAAACTTAATATCTGGTCGAGTAATGCATAAGTAAATCAAGCATCCAAGAGCCTGCTGATAGAGAATAGCATCAAATGCATCTCCAGCATGATGAAGACTCAATTGTAAACCCGTCTCCATAGGAGTGGCAATAGGCTTACAATCGTCAAGGCCAAAATGTTGCAATAATAAGTCAATATATTTCGTTTGACACAATCCATTCCACCATCAGCTTTAAATTGAATGCTCAAATAGTGATGCAAATGCCCCAAATCAGACATCTCAAATGAGGCATGCAAATCAGCCTTAAAATCAGCAATATGCATGTCATGAGGACCAGTGCGCACCATGTCATCAACATATACCACAATGATTAGAAGCACATCATTAGCACGCTTAACATATAAGGTGCTTTCAGTTGGACTATTCTCAAAACCATGTGCAATCAGATAGGCATGTATCTTTTCATACGAAGCATGTGGTGCTTGCTTTAAACCATATAATGCCTTCTTTAACCTGCGCACTTGGTTTTCATGCCCTTTCTACACAAAGCCACGGGTTTGAAAAACATACACTTCTTCATGCAATTCAACATTCAGAAATGATGTTTTAATGTCCAACTGATGTACTTTCCAACCATGATGAGCTGCAAGTGCACAGATGCTACGAAGAGTAGTCATTTGGCATATAGGAGCAAAGATTTCATCAAAATCAATGCCTCTTTCCTATGCATAACCCTTTGCAACAAGCCTAGCCTTATACCTATCAACTATTCCATCAGGTTTACGCTTCAGCTTGTATACCCACTTTGTGCCAATGGCCTTCTTGCGAGGAGGCAAGTCACATAAAGACCAGGTACCATTCTTCATTATAGCATCATATTCAGATTGCATAGTAGCCATCCAATTTTTAGAATTTTGTGCTTATTCAAATGAAACAGGCTCATTCTCATCATAGAGACTAGACACAGCCATAGCATAGCAATCTGATGAAAAAGAGGCACTATGAGAGCTTGACCGAGTATGATGATATGACAAAGGTGCACCTAATTTGCTGTCATGCAAAGTCTACACCAGCCATTTTGGCATAGTATTTTCCTACTTAATATCAACTCTCTCATCAACAAGTGCATCATGTAAATCTGCATCAGAAATGGGATGATCTACATCATCACATGAAACCTGCAAAGCCTGAGAAGTTGCCTCATTAGGACCAACACTAGATTGTCCACCTGTAAAAAGAGGCAGCAAAGTATACATGTCTTTGGAGCTAACAGATGTCTCCTTAGTGCATGAACGCAATGGTTGAATATCATCTTCCACAAAAACAACATCATGGCTAACGAGAATGCATTTAGTATGTGGATGATACAGATGATACCCTTTACTTTCATAACTGTACCCAACAAAAATACATTTTACTGCTTTATCATCCAATTTTTTGTGATGTTGCTCAGGCACTTATGCATATGCCAGACAATCAAAAACACGTAGATGAGCAACAGATGGCTTGCGACCATGCCAAGCCTCATATGGAATGATAGATTGCAGCGCTTTAGTGGGACACCTGTTAAGTACATATGCTGCACACATGACAGCCTCAAGCCAGAAACTATGTGGTAAAGCCTAACTCTTGACCATACACCTCGCCATCTCCATGAGTGACCTGTTCTTTCATTTAGCAACTCCATTCTATTGAGGTGTATTCGGCACTGTACATTGATGTTTTATTCCACGTTCAGCCAAAAATGCATTAAAGTCAGAAGACATATGTTCCCCCCCTCGATCAGAAAGGAGGGTGCCCATTTTACATGTTGACAGATTTTCAGCCAAAACCAGAAACTGTTTGAAGCACAAAAACACTTCGGACTTTGTCTTCAATGGATATACCCATGCATGCGCAGAAAAATCATCGATGAAAGTCATGAAGTAAAGATAGTTCCCAAAAGAAGGTGTATGCATAGCTCTAGATTGGATGAAGAATGGCTCATTAGAAAGATATTAGTGTCTAGTTTATGCTTGTATATTTTCATAGCATTTGGTTTAGTTTATTGGGAGAAATCTTAGTTTTTCTGTCTCGAGGTCAATCTCTATGTATTCCTAAAAAATAAGAGGTACCACTGTTGAGTGTTTGATTCATTCCTATAGCATATTTTGCTTATTCCTTATACTTTTCTACATTATATACACTCAACCATATGTGTATCACTCCTATAAAAGGATTTTTTCTAATTGTAATCACGTTGGTTGCTATGAACATTTGAAGTTCATTATCTCTTCCATAGATAGTAAGTTTTTTGAGCTAGTCGATGCACGAACCTATCTGTTTTGTATCGACTCTTTCTCCTTCATGCTCCAAAGTACATAGTGCATTTTATTGCACTTATTCACATGCCTATAAGGTTTATTTGAGTCTCCATAAGCTCAAAGGCTGGTCTTGTGCTAGTTGGCTGGACCAAACTTCGTCGCTTCGCAACTCACTTTTCTACCTCCTACAAGCTTCTCCAAGTTCTTTTCATGGTATCAGAGCTAGATCAAGATGGGTGAAGGCTTTCCCTCAATGATCGAGAAGCTTGATCGACACAACTATGCGGCTTGGCAAATCAGAATGGAGGCCTATTTGCAAGGTAGAAATATTTATGGAATTGTAGCAGGTGATGAAGCTATGCCTATTCCAAGATCCAAAGGAGGACCTACACAAGAGGAGAGAGATAAGCTCACATTTTGGTGTGCAAGGGATGCTCAAGCAAGGTTGTACATACTAAAACCTATCTCTAACTTTCTATTACCACATATTAGAGGATGCAAGACATCTCAAGGGACTTGAGATGCTCTCGAGACTTTCTTTTCTGCTAGTACCAAAGCAAGAAAGAATCATCTTTGGAATGAGTTCAACCAAATGAAGAAGACACCTAAACAAACCATCACAGAGTTTGTTACCAAGTTTTGCGGATCAATTAGCATCCATTGGAGAGCTGATTGAAGAAGAGGCTATCATGAGGCAGATTCTCAATGGGATTCAAAGTGATAAGCGATGGCAATCCTTCATGACGGCTTATGATCTCATCATGGATATGCAAACTCCAGACTTCAACATCTTTCTTCGACAACTTTTCAATCAAGACGCCAACAATAGCATAAAGGAAGGTAACTCCTATCATGGTAGTTCAACTAGTGCTCTATATGCAGATAAGAAGGATAAGAAGCAGAAAGGCAAGAAGAAGGAAGAAGATGAAGAGGAGACTTCCCAAGCCAACTTCGCAAGCAAGAGCAAGTGGAAAGGGAAGAAGGAAGGACCAAAGCATGACAAAGCCAAAGGTCAAAATGTTCAACTTTCTGCCATATGCGATAAGACCAACCACACCACTCAGAATTGTTGTTTCAATGGAAAGACCCAGAAAGGAAGTGGAAGAGGTGGATATGGCAGCAATAGAGGTAGGGGTGGGCACAACCTCAACAATAACAATAGAGGCTATAATAGAAGGGACTTCAACAATTATTCAGAAGATCAACCACATGAAGACTCATTGCTTCTTATGAATCTAAGCCACAAAGAAGGTAAAGAAGATGATCATTTGTTCTACATAGATTCAGGATGTTCAAATCATGTTGCAAGCAACATTGCTCTTCTATCTGATTTGGAAAGTCCAAAGCATAGACATGAAGTACAAACAGGGGATGACACAAAGCAAAATATGGAGAAGATTGGTAATGTCAAAGCTTCCAATGGCATGACAAACATTCTGAGTAAGGTTCTCTATGTACCCACTATCACTAAAAACCTAATAAGTCTAGGCCAAATAGTCAAAAAAGGCTTGCAAGTTAGGTTCACCCAGCATGGAGTTTTTGTGGAAGATCCATGTCAAGGATTCAAGAAGATAACCAGAGGTGAGAAGTATGGTAGGCTATGTACTTTTGAAGCAGGAGAAACCAAGAACATAGCTCTATTCACTTTTGGGTCTCAAACCCTAAGTGAGCTTCAAGTGTGGCATAAGAGACTTGCTCATGTGAATGAAAGAACCTTGAAGGATATATGCAGGGATCAAAGTGTTCTTGGACTGCCAAACATATCAAAGCAACACATGATCAATAGGTGTGATGCATGTCAGATTGGGAAGGCACAAAGACAACCACTCAACCACAAAGGCTACATCCACAACAACTTATTGGACTTAGTACATATAGATGTATGGGGACCAAGTCAAGAACCTTCATTGACAGGATCAAGGTATTATGTCTCATTTATTGATGACCATAGTAGATGGACTATTCTATACTTTATCAAGAGTAAGAATGAAGTGTTTGATTGCTTCAAAAAGTATCTAGCACATGTGGAGAATCATATGAGGAGAATGAGTTTTCCTATGTGCAACGAAAACGTGTAGTGAACCCTTGTATATCCAGCACTTAAACAAACAATTTCACCTTAGATAGCTTGTTTCTCTCAATACAAAACTCAAATGGACCTGTGCCTATCCACACAAGTATGCTAAAGAATTGAACTTCACTCTCAGACTGATAACTCCCTAAATATATATCCCTTGAGGAAGATATTTGAGAGAGAAAATGTGCACACAAATATCTTTCCAACAAGAAAACAATCAAGTAATTTGGATGAATTTTGGTTAGGAAATTCAACTGACCAAAATAGACCACCTGTGCACACAAGTATACTGAAAAAATGGACTTCACTCTCTGATAGATATATCATAGAATATAAATCATTTGAATGAAATATTTGAAATAGAAAAAGCGTATTCAAAGAGCTTTCCAACAAGCTAAAGTCCAAGCAATTTGGATACGTTTTGGTCAAGAAACTTAATCGACAGAAATAGAATACCTTTCTACATAGGTGTGCTAAAAATATATACTTCACTCTTTGACTAATATCTCACATAATATATAATCTTTGAAGGTGATGTTTGGGACAGAGAAAGTGCACAAGATAAGCTTTCCAATGAATGTTTAAACGCAAGAAATGGTTACATATACACTAAGATATGAGCTTCACAACAGAGCTATGTACAAAATGACGTGCGATTGGAAGGAGTCTATGGGAAGACAAAATGACAAAATGACCAGATCCGACTATTGGGAGTTGTTGCCTCTTTCTCTACTTTTTTAGAACGTGCTCCCACTCCACTTTTATAACCAATGAGCACGTGAAGAAGTTTGTGCCTCTTTCTTAACTCACCACTTTCATTTGATTGCCCACTACATGCCACTTACTACAAGGTAGATATTGTATCTTTTACATCATGAATTTTGACTAGAATTTTTTTCTATTTTTTCTTTTCTCTTCTTTTCCTTTATCTTTATATTTGATAAATTTATCCAAGCATAGCTCATGTGAAAATGAGCTTGTACATTTATCTTCAACACTCCCCCTCAAGCTCATTTGGGAGTTATCTTCAACCATGCCTTTGCAAATTTATCACATCCTTGAAACCTTTGAGTTTGCAAGCATCCAAGAACTTTGTAAACATATCTGCAACCTACTCTTTGGTTTTGATGAACTTTATCTCCACATCATTGCTCAATACCTTCTCCCTTACATAATGGTAGTGGACCTCTATGTGCTTGCTCCTTGCATGAAACATAGGATTGCTTGCCAAGTAAATACTTGACATGTTATCACCATATATAGGGATGGTTCAAACTTGCACTTCAAGATCAACCAAAAGCTTTTTAATCCACATTGCTTCACATGTGGCAAATGATAATCCTCTATATTCAGCCTCCATGGATGAAAGTGCAACAATAGGTCGTTTCTTTGAGCTCCATGTGATAGGTTTGCTTCCTATCATGAACACATAACTTGAGGTTGATCTCCTATCTTTTTTTGAACCTGCCCAATCAGCATTGCTAAAGCCTTGGGCCTGCAATTCCTCATCAAACTTGTAAAACAAAGCATGATTAAGTGTATGCTTTATGTATCTCAAAACTCTCTTGACTGAATATAAATGTTCACTTGTCGAGGCTTGCATAAACTGAGAAAGTACACCAACAACATAAGATAAATCAGGTCTTGTAATGTTTGCATAGATTAATGATCCTACAATGCTCCTGTATGTCATTACATCTTCCAATAGTTCTCCATCATTTGAGAAAAACTTTGTATTCGTGTCCATGGGTTGAGTGAGTGGTTTGCATTCACTCATTCCAAATCTGAAAAGAACATCCAACAAGTACTTCCTTTGCATCAAGTAGATGCCACTCTTTCCATAAACAACTTCAATCCCTAAAAAATATTTGAGCTCTCCAAGATCTGAAATTTTAAACTCCTTATCAAGCTTCCTTTTGATATCTTTAATCCTTGTAACATCATTTCCTATTATGATGAGGTCATCAACATATATGCAAATATATACCTCTCTATTTTCTTCCTTCTTCATGTACAATGAAGGATCTGCACTACTTGGGTTGTATCCACACTTAGATATTCTACAAATCTTTGATTCCATGCTCTTGGTGCTTGCTTCAAGCCATAAAGTGCCTTTTTCAACCTGCAAACAAAGTCTGGATGGTTTTCATCTTCAAATCCAATCGGTTGACTCATGTATACCTCTTCTTGTAGTTCTCCATTGAGAACAGCATTTTTTATGTCGATTTGATATAATGGCCATATCCTTGAAGCAACAATTTCTATTAATGTTCTGATTGTTCCCATCTTTGCAACAAGGCTGAAAACTTCATCATAATCTATGCCTTGTGTTTGTTTAAATCCTTTGGCAACTAATCTAGCTTTATATCTAGCTAGTAAACCATCAGCATTCCCCTTTACTGTAAACACCCATTTGTTTGGCACAATCTTCATACCTTCTTTCTTTGGCACTAGCTCCCATGTATGATTATCTTTGAGAGCTTTGAGCTCCTCTTTCATAGCTTGCTTCCATTCCTTTTGTGTGCAAGCTTCTTCATATGTCTCATGCTCTTTGTCTTTGATAACCTGTATCATGTATGCAAAATGTTTCGCCATGAAACTATCTTAACTCAGCCTTTGAGTTGGATACCTTTTCCTTGAAGATCTTCTTCCGTTGCCTTTAGAAAGTTGCTTCTTCAACCTATTTAGCTTTGCCTTCGGAGTGATTACCTCTTCATATTCTTCTTCACTTGCATCTATCTCATTTTTTGGAGTAGCGCTTGCTTCTTTGGCTCTACTATGAGCTGAATTTGGAGACAAAGAATGACTCCCCCCTCCATGTTGAACATTCTTCATTTGATGTAGATGCCTCTGGACCTTAAACCTTTGTGCTTGATTGTTGAACTTCTCTTTGATTTGTTCATGCATAATCATCACAATCTTCTTCAAGAACCTTTTCCTTTCCTTTATCTTCATACCATGGTCTTAGTTCATCAAAGTCCACATCTCGAGAGACTCTTAGTTCCTTTGTTCTAGGGTTGTAACACTTGTATCCTTTTTGCTCCATTGAATAGCCAATGAAAATGCATTTTTTTTACCTTGGTTTCATCTTTGTTCTAACTTCTTGTGGAATGTGTGTTGATATATTTAGGTAGTGATGTGTGTGAACACTCTAGGACCGTCGGGACACTTTTGTCCCTCTTTAGGAGGTTTTTCCCCCAGCTTGTATATATGCCTATTGCCCTAATGGGCTCCTTATCTTTGTACATTCTAGTGGCAATACATTCAGCATTGTGTGTTGTGCTCCAAGCTTCTTCTTCTTCCTTGCGTTGTTCGCATGCTTCCGTATCTGTCTAACTCCAACAATTGGTACCAGAGCAAGTCGTCGCTTCATCTAGGGCATTGTCTACACCTCTCCGGTTGCAGCCTCAGAATCACATGAAATTTGGTAAGCATACTCAAGGTGTTTCAAAGATCAAAACAACTTCATAGTGTGGTGCCAAAATCACGATCTGAGCTTGTTTCGACCTCCGAATGCACTATCCCAGTGCTTATGTAGGCTATTTTGTCTTTTTGTACCAAAGGTATGTACCAGTTTTGGTTCACCAGTATAAGCGTCTCAAAGTCTTCTACAGGTTTAGCAGAATTCATGTGGGTGATTCTATTCAACTTTTTGAGATACAACCAATTTTTTGCATCAAGGTATTTTCGTCACCGGCCATGGCTAAAAGCAGTGATGTATTTCATATGTTGGGTGTTGAAGGTAAGTTGGATGGTACCAACTACCCATTATGGGCTTATATGATGCATCATGTATTGGTCGCAAAAGGACTATGGAATATTGTGTAGGGTGTTGAAAGACGTCCTATTACACCTGGGAATACAGGTACTACAAATACAAGTGATGGAGTTGATGGAGATGGTGTTGAGATGGTGATATTCTGTAGATTCCTGTTCGTGCTGTTGTTTCTATTGCACCTACTATAGAGCAAATTCATTAGGATGGTAGAGATGCTCAGGCACATGCATTGATAGCTTTGCCTATCAAATGTGCCATTATCACTCACATTTGCTCTTGCACAAAAGCTAAGGATTCTTCAGATACACTTACCACATTGTACCAGGCTAGGAATGAGGCTTGTGTTGCTTACCTCTGAACACAATTGGAGAGTGAGCACATGAATGAAGGTGATTCTATGGATAGTTTTCTCACAAAGGTCAAGGATTTGAAATAATAGTTGATTTTTGCTCATGAAGTTATACCAGATAGCTCACTTGTGTAGACCGTTCTGAATGGTTTTCTTGACTCATATCATAGTTTTACTTCTACTCTTCATTTGATGATGAAAGACAATCCAAATGCCTTGTCATTTGAGGAGTTAGTCTCTGTTCTATTGTAGCAAGACCAGTCTAGGCAGAACAGGTCTAATATGCGCCAAGGATCAAGAAAAATATGTTATTACTTTTCTGCATTAGCCAAGATTGGCTTGGTTGTGAAATTTGTTGATGACAGATGTACAATTCATGATCTGTCAAATGGCGATGTCATTATTGCTTCTGGCATTTTATGTCGTGGGATGTATAAGCTCATAGACTATGAAAGATCTGTAAATGATTTGGCATGTGCAGTACATGATTCTCAGGCTATGTTATATGCAAAGCTTTGGCATGCACACTTTGATCATCTGAATTTTGCTAGTTTGCTATGCCTGCAGAAATCTGAAATGGTGTCCTCTTTTCCCAAACTTGAGGCACCCGGTAAACATGTATGTGAAGGCTGTATTTTGGGCAAAATGCAGCATTCTTCCTTTCCAAAAGATGGTTCAATTCGGGCTACTAAAAAATTGTAGCTTGTACATAGTGATGTTTGTGGTCCTATGCAGACATCTTCTTTTGGGAACTATCTTTACTTCGTGACTTTCATTGATGATTTTTCCTTGCATGCATGGGTATATCCATTGAAGGCAAAGTCCGAAGTTTTTATGTGCTTCAAACAGTTTCTGGTTTTGGCTAAAAATATGTTAGCATGTAAAATGGGCACCCTCCGTTCTGATCGAGGGGGGGGAATATCTGTCTTCTGACTTTCATGCATTTTTGGCTGAACATACCCAGGGTGGCTTGGAACACTTGACATTTCCTAGCAGCATCCAAACTTCCCTCCAACAAATCATACTGTGTATCAAATCAGCACAATTTAATAGGTTTAGCATTATCTTTCACCATGAATGAAGGTTCGAAGAATGGGGGTGATCGTAATAACATCCAATGCATTTCTATTCCCTAAAAGAGTACAGAAACTTATACCCAAGAACCTTCAAATACACTGATTCATGAAGATAAGCAAGGAAATGCAAAATATGATCCTTTCATTATCGAACATAATTACAACGGGTTAATAGAGAGTTACAACTAGTATGCATAGTCAGAATTACACTGTGGGAAAAAAGCTCTATACAATTCCTTATGTCTAGTTTCTTTGACATGCTTCTTCATCTCCTAAAACATCCCTTTTTAACTTCATGTATCAGTTACAAAAATGAACGTGCTGCTCGACAATCAACATTCCTAGAAAATTCTAAAGATGCTCTTTTACAAAATACAATATTTAGATAATTACAATTATTGAAGTATCACATCTACAGAAGCCTAACACCAATAAATTTGTAGCACACTTTGAGGCACTTGTACTGGAAAACCAAAACTTGTATGTATGTTTGGCACAAAAGGACAAAACTGCGTGCATAAGCACTATGATAGTGCATTTGGAGGCCGAAAAGAGCTCAAATCCAAATTCCGACACCAAACAGCAAAGCTATTTTGAGCTCATAATTGCCCTAAGTATGTTCATTAATTTTTGTGCGATTCTATGACTATGAATGGAGGGGTGTTGAGGACAACCCGGATGAATTTGCAACATGCTCTGATACCAATTGTTGGAGTTTGAGGTTTGCGGAAGCATGCAAAAAACACAAGGAATAAGAAGAAGCTTTGAGCACAACACACAATGCTGAATGTATTACCAAGTGAATGTACAAAGATATGTAATCCATTAGGATTATAGGTGTATATACAAGCTGAGGGGAAACAACCTCCTAAAGGGGAAAAAAAGTGCCTTGATGGTCCTAAGTTTTTTCACACACCATTACCAAAATATACCAAAAAAATTATCCATCTTTTAAGAGAAGTAAATTGGGTTCTCAAAACTATTCTTGGAGTAAAGCTAGAACATCATCCAATTAGTAGCTACTAGCATGGTACCCACCAAGCTTCTATTGATGATATTTTCTACTAAAAAACACTAATGCTTCACCTAAGATTGAGTTAATATTTTCTTTTTTACAACCTCCTAAGAATCCTTACTTGGAATGCAATTTTTATGCATTACTAACTAAGAGATTGATCTCACTAATTTACACTATGAACTGGGTATTTTTAAAACTATCTTAGTTTTCAAATAAAGAAATACAAGCTCTATTCAATGAACTAGAAATCTATAACCTAGAGTCCACAAGGGGGCAAGAGATGCAAGTATCCACCCAACCAACTCCACCCATATATATACCTCTAGGCCAAGGGGGTGCATGTCCTTGGACACTTCCAAGTGTCCCTCCAAGTGCCCCTCATGTGGACACTTGCCTAAGGTCCAACCACATCATATCACATGGATACTTAATAAAATGAGCCTTCTCCTCTCACGTACATCCCAAGCAGGCACTAGGAGAAGCTTCTCCCAAGACTAAGGTTCCCACACCTTAGGATAAATCAAGCCTAAGGTTGAAACCCTTCGATTTAGAGCTCAAATAATCAAAATAGCTCACGGGTTCAAAGCATAGTCTTGGAGACACTTTGCCAAAGGTTTCTCAATAATCTCCAAGGGTTCTCCAAGTGACTTGAACCCTCAAAAATCATGTCTTTTGCTGATTGAACCTATAATGTTACAACATTATAGGTTCAATCTTCCTCCCTTTAAGACATTTTTGTCCTTGAAAATGTGTAGAAGTATATAATGTGGAGTATTCCCCTATGTCCCATGATTAATCTCATCAATCATGGTCTTCATCTCTTTGAATCTCCTTTATGAGAAGGGGATTCTATTACGGATTGGATTTGAAAAGAGAAAAATTTGAGTGTGGGCTAATCCCTACCCGAGTAATTCTAAACACCAACTATCTTTTCACATGAAAAATAAATCAAGTGAAAAGTAAGGAAGAATGATAAAGGTGGAATAAAAAATCCTTGCCTAATTCAATTTTTCATTATGTGTGACTCTAGGCATAGCATAAACATATGGTAGGTGGATTTTAAGTATTTCTAGATAAGTTGCTATAAAGATCCATTCATGTGCATGGATCTAGCAAAATAGATGGACTTTTGATTAGTCTTGATTAGTCCAAAAATTTGAGAATCTCTTCAATTTTGATATTGAGAAAAATGAAGTTAATGTTAACTAAAACATCTTACTTAGATATTTCCACTTCTTTAACCAACTTCTATTGATCTTTTTCCCAATTAGAAGACTTTCTGTCCAATCAGGCTTTAGAGTCCACGTAGAATGCATAAAAGAAGTGTTTCATTCACTTCTTTGGTCAAGTGACTTCAACTAACAAATAAGTTTCTCAAAGACTTTATTTATTTGGGAATTGTCACAAACTAGACACAATTCCTATTTCCCTTCAGGAGTTTAATCAAACTCTTTTAAAGAACTAGAATCTTTCTTCATCCATTTCTATTGAGTATTAATCTTGAAGCACTACTTAATGGATGACTCGGGTGTCTTATAAGATTGAATGGGTTCTATATAGAACATCCATCTTTGATGTTTTATTGAGTTTCAGACTCAAAACTTTAAGGATCCATTCAAGTCAAAGCTTTGAAGCACTATTTCTCTCTTTATGAGATTGAAATAAAGCCTCAAAAAGATTATTTGGGTAAAGCTAAACCATCATCCATTCATCAAAATCTAGTGTGGTATCGGTGTCTTGAGCCACCAAGCTTTGTAATAGTTGTTGATGTTTATCTTTCCTTGATTAGTGAGCTGATTCCTTTCAATCTCTTGAGAATGCTAGAATCAAAATCTAGTACCAAAATTTAGGGGAAGAGATCGATTCTCCTAGTTGTACTATCAACAAGGTGTTTTGGACTAACTTACCTTGTATGAAAGCATTTTTCTAAGTCCTTTATTTTCAAAAAGTCATGTAGCATTTTTGATAAAGAACTCCAAATCCTACAAAA
The DNA here is from genome assembly GCA_020310875.1 of Ceratopteris richardii. NCBI lineage: Eukaryota > Viridiplantae > Streptophyta > Polypodiopsida > Polypodiales > Pteridaceae > Ceratopteris > Ceratopteris richardii. Next base: position 221,914,470 of record CM035406.1, read on the forward strand.
TCTTTACTCAAAATGATCCTAACTTAGACCATACTTGTTTTACTGGAAACCTTTATGTAGATCCTAGAAATTCATGATCTTCAAACTTTCTACCTACTTGATACTTGGAGTGCTTTCTGGTCATATTCTTGACCATCCTATACTTCACCTTTATCTATGAAGTTTCAATTCCCATTGGGATTTAGTTTCACTTCAAGTCATGCATCCAAAAGACACCTATCATCTCAATGTCTAATGTTCCATATCATTATTCCTAGGTTAATGTGAATATAAGGTGCAATTTCCCATACCGCCATACTTTATATTCAACACTGATGTATGGATGGTATTTATCTTAAAGTACTTAAGATTTGTCTAACTATAGATTACTTTTTTCTCAAATTCTTTTTACAAGAATATGAAGTCAAGGATTACCTCTATTTTTTTCATCGTTCTTAGGTTTTTGTGGCGTCAAATGCAAGATCACTCTATGATCTTAATTGTCCCATGTTTATATTGATAGCTTCAAACCTTTTGATGGAATAGACATCCATCCTTCTCTAATATTTTGAGTGTAATGCCAAGATTCTTGAATTATATTCAAGGTCTTGTTAGTTCTTTCTCAACTAGCTTATAGTGGCAATATCTTATTCTTTCTTTAGATTCCTTTCTATATCTTAAGCTTTTAGATATCTACCCTAAATTTTTCAAGGAATCTATTTATTGCTTAAGTCTATGCATTCACTAGTGCTTTTGAATTTCTCTTGAAATCCCTTTAAGGATAGGTGAATACAAGTTTCACCTTCCACAAACTTAAGTACCATTTGTAATAGTTGCAGACTACCTACTTGGAGTTCCAACTTCTATCTGCACTTTCACTTCTCTTAAAGAAGTTTAGACTTTTGAATGTTATCCATTTGGTGGTCAACCTACCTTCTTCGATTTTTTTTTTTTTGCCCTTAATAGGTTTGCAATACTAGCTTTAGCATGCCATGAAGTTGCTTTTTGAGCAACTCCTAAGTTTGGTACTTTCCACCCCCCTTTGAAGAGTTTTCATCCTCAAAAACTATAAAATTATAGATTCATTTCTATGAATCATCCCTCATTCAACTATTCAACCATTCTTATACTTGTATGAACCTTGAAATTATAGAGCCATTGCTTCTTTCATAGTTATAGATTCGTTGTTATGAATCATCCTTTATTCGACAATTAAAATACTCTACCTATGTGAACCTTGAAAGTGTCAAGAAGATGTACTAGGAAGGAATTTCATGTTTGGTATTCAACCAAGTAACATCTTCCATAAGTATCTTAGTGACCACATATCCTAACTTATTTATGAAATTCTTCTTTGTTTTTGGGAATGACCATGAATTCTCATGTTCCCCAAAAATACGAGCTCATGTCTATTTGTGTTAGGAGAGGTGGCTTTAGGTTTGGTTGTTTACTATAGCATAAAAGCATGAGTTAGGTGGTACATATTATGATGAAATAAGAAGACCTTTCTATTTCATCTTTGTACTTTTATAATTTTTTAAGTTCCCTTCAATAGAACTACATTTCCTAAAAACAAACTGCCTTGGATTTTATCTTGAGATGCAAATTTCTTGAATGAATGAAGCCTTAGAATAACTTGGAGTTCTTCTAAGTGGAAGACATTCACAAAATTTCACGATAATATGAGTACTTTACACTATTCCTATTGGTGAAAGTAAACTTTGATTGAACTTAGAAGTTCAATTTTCTCATTTCCTTTACATCGTTGCCTTTGCTGGAACAAAATGAGAAATTTGTATCGTAAATTTTTTTGAAATCATATTGGGTGCCATCCTAACTTAGGGTATCACTTCAAAAATTCCTTTGGAATCATCTCTAAGTATCATTTAGAGCTAGGATTGAATATGCTAGGTTCTCTACATTGTATATATGAAATTGGGCCCATGTCATTATGAGAAAGATTTTCCTCAAAAAACTTTCTAAGCTTTCCAATAACTTAGATAGTTTCAAGTACTTTCCATTTTAAAGTCTTTCTTTCTTCCTTACCATTGGTGTGGTAAGGGAATCTAATAAATCTTTTTTCTTACCTTCATATGTTGCAATACACGATTGTTTCTTAATGTAAATTTTACATTAATTGTAAATGTCATTTTGGGAAAGGAATCTCATGGTATTTTTCATGAAAGTGCTTTTGATTGGAGGTGGGTTTTACCCCACATGGGATGGAAAGCCATAAAAAGTGGCCTTCAAAAGGAGCATCATGGGTTATTACATTAGAGGAGAAAAAGAGCGCAAGCTCCTCTTCTCAACATCCATCCATGAATACTATTTCTTGGTAGTTGTGGGGCACCTAAATATGCATAAGCACCTCAAATCTAAATCAACATATTTGTGCACATTTTCTCTTATATAGAGGATGTTCCCATCCTCAAGGGGAATAAAAAAAATCCTTTTTAATCTGAGTTTAAAATATGATGTCCCATACCACTCTATTTTATGTTCACATTGATGTATGAGTCATACCTATCTTAAAGTTTGAACATATCTTTATAGAGTATCTTCTCACTTAAATTATTTAATAGAATTTGAGGTCAAGGTATTACCTCTAACTTAATATTCTCTAGGTTTTGATTCCTTCACAAGATCATTTCACAGTGTTATGCTTTAACTTGCACTTTGTCTTGGAAACTTGAAAACCTTTTGATGAAGCATCCATCCTTCTCTTCTAGGGTTTCCAAAAGAAGACCAATTCTAGTTCCAAGTTCTTGAATTTCTCATATTCAAGACCTATTGGTTCTACCTCAACCAATTTGTAGTGACAAGAAATTTTTAATTGTCTTTAGATTCCTTTCTTATTGAAGCTTTAAGTAGCTACCCACAAGAATTTACAAGGATCTCTCTATTGCTTAAGTCTAAGCATCTGCTCATGCTTTTGGATTTCACCTTTAAGAAATCCTTTTAAGGATCTGTAAATTTTATGTTTTACGTTCCATAAACTTAATTACCATAGTCGCACTTTGAGAATACGTACTTCGAACTTCAAACTCTTTTTGATATTCACACTTTTCTTTTGGATAAGCGGAAAATTTGGCATGTTTTATATGACTTTGTGGTTAAAAAACACCTTTAGGGATCCCATTTCTACTTAACTATATAATTCCATAAAGCTATTTTTTAGACAACTTTACTTCTTGGTTAAACCTCTATTTCGTGGAAGATGTTTGCTTTATACTTTCCTCTATTCAACCCATTAGTTATATGAAGATTGATGGGTATGTCCTATTTTCTAGAAAGATATACTTGAAAAGAGATATAAGATTTTGCCATGTGATAAGTTCTATCTTTATCAAAATATCTTTCAAAAATACATTATCATTTACTTGCCCTAGCATAGTTATGAACTTGTACTCATTTTGGAGAAAGTCCATGATCAAGTAACTTCTTTCATTCCCAAAAGGTAAGTCATCTTGAATATGGTAAAATAATGATGTGATTTATGAAATAGAAAAATTATGCTATTTCGTTTATCTTTAGGAACAATATCATTTCCTAAAGATCACTTATCTAAGTTTCATCTTGAGATTACAAAGCTTTTAAATGAAACCTCAACTCTCTTAATCTTCTAAGAAGAAGAGGTCTTTCAAAGTTTCCATGTGTTCATTGGCACTATGCATTGCTACTATAGATGCAAACATGGAATATAACATCCATCTATTGAACTTCAAAGTTCAATTTATGTTTACATTCAATTATTTTTCTTTGATTTCCATCACTCCTTTGGATGGAATCAAGCAAGATATTTCATTTCAAAGTGCTCATGGAACTTTGGAAACTATCTTAAGTTATCATCCTATTTGGATGCATGAGAAGTTACACAAGAAAGTGTTATATCTCATTCTAAACTTGTCTTTATGACTCTCTAAGTATCTGCTATATTTAGAGTAGTCATAAATGTGTATGGGTTTGCAAGTATTCATGTATTATTGCCCAACAATATAGCAAGAAATTCTTTGGAATGTAACTTGGTTTTCTACTTTATGCTTAGTTATTTGTGGGAGCTTGTGTGATGGTAATAAGCCTTTGGAAGCTTAATAAATATGGTTAAGGTAAGTGTGCATGTGATTTTTCTTAATTTTCTTTTTTTTTCCATCTTAATTCACTCATTGATGTATAGTTGTCATTAAATAATTAGACTTAGGGTTAAATTTAGGAACATAATAGGTGAAAAAGTCATCTTTATTTTTATTTTTTATTTCCATTGAAGTAGAAACGAGTGGTTTTTTGTTATTAATCAAGTACAAAAAACAAGGAAAATATTCAATAGCAACAATTGGCCACAAAAGCATTTCTAAGCCCTACATGAATGTTGGGTCTAGCGTAACTCATACGCAATAAATGTGAATGTCTAGTCAAAATTACAAATACAACCATAATAAATTCCATATAAAAATTTAGGAAATGTCAATTGAAAATAGAATATATTCTCATTATTAAATATGATGTTTGTAATTCGATGGTCAACTAAAATATAACATTCTTGTCAAATTTAACTCGTAAAAGTAACTAGTCATATTACTACAATATAACATTCTTGTCAAATTTAACTCATAAAAGTAACTGGTCATATTACTGCTCCCCAACATACATATTATCTTATTTGTTTGGTTGGGCATTCTCAAAAGCTTTCTCCTACACATTAGGATCTTCTAAATCAACCATGTCACCATGCTCATTTATAAGTGGCAGTTTGCTAGTTCCCTTGAAGAAGGATCCTTTGTGTTGTTTATATGTTTTTTGTTCTTCCTAGTCTTTATCCGACCACTTACTAAGTCCATTTGTCCACATGTCGATGAAGCTGAGATAAGCCTCATCCTTCTCGATCCATATGCAATTACTCAACGTATTCGATGCACAAGCTAATGTAGTGCCTAAGAAAAGGGTATTTTGGAATAATCATTACAAAAGTAATAACTATCACTTTAATAAATCACTATACATGTTCCAACGAACAAGTCAAGAACTCAATCATCATTATTAGAGAACAATCAAATCAACCTCATTACTAGATTTTGTGGCTTCTAGTAGGGGTTGACAAGAGTTTTGTCACCTTCCACATGCCTCAACTCCTTTATGACCGCAATGTACATTAATGCATTGGAAATCCACTTCTCATTGGAGTATTCTTTGACCCTTTTATTTGATTTCATCATAATGACCATTGTAATGCACTATGTTGCACCTCAAATGGTGATTAGGCATATAATTAAATTTTTTTTTAATCATGCAAAAAAAGGTCAATATGAGGGGAAAGAAATTCTAAAGTCAATAAGTACACAAAAATATGGACAAACAAGTACCATATGAGACCTTTAGTTGCATGACACCTAGACTTCAAGGGTTGAGACTTAGAGAATGACTGATCTCTACTATGAAAAAACCATTATCCTCCATAGAGGTGAGAGAGTAAGCTATGCAAAATCTTTTATCATTTTCATAATCTAGGGATGCTTATATGACTCATCATCATTTACAAACCAAAGCATCCTAAATCCATAAGGATACATGCTAGTAGTATATAAGGCTTTCTAGGAAGAATACTACAATATTTGAAATATCATCACAAAAAATACTATAATACAAAATCCTTAAATGCTCTAAATAGTTTGAACTCATGAGAATCAATTTCCTTTACCTTTAACTTCGACTTATCATACCCTCTCTTCTAAATATGAGCAAGGAATGTTGATAGAGAGTCATCAACTACCTCATTACCCATCTTACTTCTTATTAGTGTAGAGAATACATGCATAGAAGCAAAATGAAGGGAAGAGTGTACTCACAAAATGAAAGAGTGTGAGGAGCTCAAAGTGAATATACCAAGAAATGGGTAAACTCACATGGATTAGAAATGACCTTGCCAAGAGTGTGGAGTAGGCCCTATAAGCTTCTAACCAAGCACAAATTGGGGGAGAGGCCCTTCTTATATAGATTTGGAGGGGTCTCTCAAAGTATATTGATATGTGGGATAATTCCCCTTGAAGGAGAATGAATACACTAGTAGAAGCAAATGGAAAGGTATGCAAATACAATGAGATATAATATAAAATGGAATGAAATGGAAATGGAGTGTCTTCTGGATGCAAAATGGACATGTAATCATGTGGATACAAATGAAAACCAGATAGAAGAACTCATTTCATCAACACCCCTGTGCAACTCCATTTTGGAGCAGCTGAATGTTGTAGAGGTCCACCAAATGCTTAGAGTGAATATGGAGGTAGAGCCTTCATGAACATGTCTGTTAGGTTCCCCGGAGAGGTACACTACTCCATAGTAATCACTTGAGATATGACCTTCTCATGGATGAAATGGCATGGATCTCTATGTGCTTCATCCAAGCATGGAATATTGGATTCTTGGAGATGGCCAAGGTTGACTAGTTTTTGGTATGGAAGCATGCTAGAGTAACCTACAAAAATTACCAATGTCAAATAATAAACATCCAAGCCAGATGGCCTCACATGCTGCAAAGCTCAATACCCAACACTTGGCCTTGATGGATGATAGAGCAATTGTAGGTTGCTTCTTACTTGCCCAAGAGATAGGTACAGAGCCAAGCAAGAACATGTATATAGAAGTAGATCGTCGAAAATCAGGATCACCAACCCAATTTGAATATGAATATATGGCAAGTTTGATGCCCCTATGTGCCAAAGACCATTATGTCAGGTGAGGGGTAAGGTATCGATGTAGTATCTGAGAAGCATCCCAATGTGTTTGAGGAGTTTGATGTGCAAATTGAATGAATATACCAACTGCATAAGCAATATCTAGTAGAGTGTTGGTGAGCTAAAGTAAAGAGCCATCTAGCTATTGATAAACATGCACATCCACAAGTGATGATGAATCCTCTAGTGTGAGCTTGATGTTTAGATCTTGGTGTAGATACTTCATGACATTGGTCCATGTTATATCTAGAAAGAAGATCAGAACAATACTTCTTTTGGGAGAGGAATATACCTTCCTTTGTGTGCCATACTTTCATTCCTAAGAAGTAGTGAAGTACGCCAAGATCTATGAAGGAGTACTCAAGCTCAAGCTCTGTGATGATGAATTGGATGCATTCATCATCATTTCCAACTCTTTCCTAGATCAAAGCTAGTACAATGTTGCCATGTGCAACTTGCAATAATGCAAGCTCAAAAAGAGGCTCCGCCAAATGCTTTCAACATAGAGCCTATGAAAGTCATGTTCTTGAAAAAATTGAGGGTGAGTGAAGGTGTGTTTTTCCTCCTTCCAATGGATCACAACTACAATTTTATTTCAGCTCTTGAGTCCGGCCACAATTTCTCAAAATACTCTCTTGATCTAACAATGTGATTCTAGACAAGGCTCTAAAACCTTCTCTCTGTGCTCTCAAACTATTGATCAACTGCTTAGAAAATTGTGCATAGTTGTGTAGATCACAGTTGGAGAGAGAGTGTGTGATCTCTTCTTTGTTTCTCTCTAGTTGTTTGATCATGGACATGTAGTAACCACTTTGGCATGCAAGAGCTATAGCAGCTGAATAGCCTCCATGCATTGGGTAATCTCTATGGCTGTTTCACTTCATGGCACTGCTTTGCACAAGTTGTGGATAACCAAATATGGAGTTTGATATTGCTATGCAAAACGTGTATAAAGTATTTGTGAACACAAGGGAAAATCATAAGTGCCACCTTAAAACATAACAAAAGTGTTTATAGACACTTCCAAAAAATGTGAGAGCATAAATACATATACCAATGTTCCTATTAAGGTGATCACAAACTGCCAAATGCCACAAAAATGGATCCAAGAGTGTTGATTCACAATGTGACCACCATTAGGCATGCACTACCAAATTTATGGGAAAGGGTGGGAAAGTAGGGGTAAAGGAGTGTAAAAATGAAGAAGAAGGGTGGGAGGGTGGGAAAAATGGAGTATAAAATGATGGCAAAAGCTTCTCCAATGGGTGGAGAGCAACACCACCAAACTCATGCACCATAAATGAACCACCAAGTCACCTAGCACTCTGATAGCATGTAGAGAGTACATATGCAAAAACAAAATGAAAAGAAGAGTGTACTCACAAAATGAAAGAGTGTGAGAGACTCAAAGTGAATAGACCAAGAAATGGGTAAACTCACATGGATTAGAAATGAGCTTTCCAAGAGCATGGGGTAGGCTCCATAAGCTTCTAGCCAAGTACAAAGTAGGGGAGAGGCCCACCTTATATAGATTTTGAAGGGGATCTCCAAAGTACATCATATGTGGGATAATTCCCCTTGAAGAAGAATGAATACACTGATGGAAGAAAATGGCAAGGTACCCAAATACAATGAGACATAATATAAAATGGAATGAAATGGAAATGGAGTGTCTCCTAGATACAAAGTGGAGATGCACTCATGTAGATACAAATGGAAATGAGGTAGAAGAACTCATGTCTTCAACAATTGGTTTCTGCAATAGATCCATTACCATGTTCATATCCATTGACATCAAGAAACGTATAAGATCTCAACATAATCTAGGGCCAAGCCTCGATTTTACTCACAAGGTTGATGGCAAGCATCAACTTTATCCATAAAATTTATGTCAAGCATCAATTTCATGTGTCAAGTCAATGTTAGACATTGAATTTATGCATAAAATCAATGTGCGGCATCAAATCTGCACATGAAGTGGATTCTTGGCATCCTCTATGCATAAAGTTGATGTCTATCATCAACTTTTATGTGTCAAGTCAATGTCAAGCATTGACATTAAGCATTAAATCTATGTGATGCATTGACTTTACATGTAAAGTTGATTTTGGCAACGATCTTGTGCATAATAATGATCAATGCATTGTAATCTAATAACTTACTTAATCTTTGAAAATAATCGAGTATTCAGAAAGGAACTCATATGATGAGGTAATTGGATACTCTACTTGAATCGTCCTCATAACCTATTGTATTTTCATATAAAGATTATGTATATAAAGAAAATTGTATTTGATTGAGGCAAACAAAGAGAAGAGGAAGGTAATCTTGGGAGTGCACTTAGTTATTTAGCTCTACCTCCATCTCTTATAGGTTGAGATCCTTTTCACTTTTCAAAGAATGGAAAACATTAAATTTTCATCTTTAATGCTCAGATGCTCTATGGTCTCAACTTCATATCCTCTACCACTTCTTTGTTAATAGACATATTCAAATTTTGATTTGCCTTTCACATCCACATGAGGATCTATTTTAGCCTTCTTTTGCTTTTGACCCTTCACTTAGTTATTCTCTCATATTGTGAAAATTTTGTCTTAAAGATCCCAAACCTCACTTATTTAGAATGCAAGCTAGAACCAAGGATCAAATTTATGTAGGGAGAAATAACAACTTCAATGAAACATTAATGTTGTAGATTCGTATGGAGTTTTAGGCCCGAACATTCTTAGGGCATCAACATACTCATGATGAAAGAACCAAATCTTCTCAATGGAGGACATCATCTACCTAAAATAATTACCATTATTATGATATTAGGCTAGGAGTTTGGCTTCTTCATTATTTAAACCAATGTATATCTTGCACTCTACATATTTGAAGAAAAATGTAGTAGGATACTCCCTCACGAGCTTCCTTCAAGCCTCTATAGAGTGGTAACGGCCAATGAAATAGTGTATAGTCCTTAATCACGACTCCTTGAATAATATTCCTTGATTGTACTACATTCGTATGGATTGATCATGACTAAAATGGTACAATAGTGTTATGCAGGTTAATCTTCATTTTCTCGTTTATATTTTGCACATGCAAGTTATGTGGATCTCTTAATTCAAGAGGCCTCCTTCCTATTACAAGGTTGATAGGGGTTTTGTGAATAATATTGATGGGCAAGTGGAACAACTACCCTTTTTCCACCAACTCCCTTCTAATTATCTCCTCTATGATTCAATTTTGCTCAATTAAAAGAACTCCTCAAGTTAACTCTCCTCTAGGAGCCACTATGCCATCTAATGATTTTGAGCTATCTAATGCGTCAGTAACCATCTTCTTTGATTTTCTTTGTTGTATTCTTCTATATGGGCCGCTTGCCTTTGGAACTTACATTGGTTGTTCTATAAGGCTAATCTAGCAAAATGTTTCCCTATATCTAATGAATCGAGTCTACAAAGGTGCAAAAAAAGATGATATTAGTTTTCTATTATCAAAGATTGCATTTATAGAACTTAGTGGCCTCTGCCATAAAAATTAAGTTGTTAAATTTTTCATCTTCACAACCTAAATTATAAACTAATCCATAATAGAACTCCTTGATTATGATGAGCATCTCATGCTTTTTGTTGCAAACACTAGCAATATTTCTTATTGTCTTTCTATGTACTAAAGGAACCATTCATAGTAGCACATGTCTCTTAGGGGTTTTCCACTCCTAATGAACTCCTCATTGATAGGCTTCACAATACTTAGGGAAACGAATGAGGGACCTTCCTGATTGCTTGCACTATTAGAGGAGGACATCAAAAAATTATTTTTCAAATTCTCTCTCCAAGGTGTTGGGATTCCTTACCGTCTGTTGAACTCAACTTCATTTTGATTTTCCTCAATGTCTTCTCTCTTGACCTATCAATATCCCTAAGTCATTTAAAGAAAAATATTGGTGAGAAAAATTAAGACGAATCAATGGAGTGCTACAAATACTAGATTATGTTTGAAGTTGTGCAATGGCAATCCACCACGACGGATTCCCCTTTGCATGAGCACACAACAATGACCTCATAGTAGAAAATTGAGCTCTCAATGACATGCATGGTACTCTGCATAGACCTGTAGAATATGCAAAAACTACATAGCACACAAAGACCTCAAACATAGATTTCCTAAGTTTTGCAAATGCAATCGAACACCGAATCTGTGGTTGACTAGGACATGATGTGTTCTATTAAAGAACATATACAAAAGTGTCTGGCGACCATTTTCCCTTTCACATGGACAATAATGGTAACAACCTCCCACTAAAGGCCAACATGTCCAAAACTTTGGATATATACTCACTTTGAAACAAGTATATGCATATTTTACTCCTATCACAAGTAATGTGCATGCCAAGAGTATGTTTGGCATTTGCCAAGTCCTTCATATCAAATGTCTCACTCAACTTCTTTTTGAGAAATAACAAGTCATCAAAGGATTTCCCAACAATCAACATATCATCGACATAAAGTATCAAGCACATCAAGTTGCCACCTATGCACATCTTAGTGTAGAGACAATTATCCTCATTGCTTTGAGAATAGCCTTGAGACTTCATAAAAGAAACTTTTGGTACCATTGTCTATGGGATTTTTTAAGTCTACATGGACTCTTCTTTAGCTTACAAAATAAAATCTCTTTGCCAAAAACTACATAACCCTTTGGCTGTTCATCTTTAAGGTCTCCATGCATGAAAGAGGTTTTCACATCCATTTGGACTAGCTCTAAGCCCTCCATTGCAAAGAATCCAAGCAACATGCACAATGTAGTAATCTTAACTATTGGAGAGAATATTTCCTCCAACTTGACACCATGTTGTTGCTTAAAACCCTTTGCAACTAGTAATGCTTTATACTTTGGAGAATCACTATCCAATGTGAATTTTAACTTATATACCCATTTACATGGTAAAGTTTTTCTGCCTTTTGGCAAAGGTACCAAGTTGCAAGTACCATTCTTGATATAGAATCCAATTCACTCTTCATGGAAACCTCCCAATTGGCATGATTCTTGGCCTGCATAGCCTTTTTGTAGAAAGATGGCTCACCAACATCTGTTAGCATAAGAAAATCCAAACCTCAAACATATCGATTAAGTGGATTTGAGACACATGCAAAAACATCTCAATGGTTGTTAAACAAGAACATCTGTAGACAGATCTAATTGGACATTCTCCTGAACATACCTATGTGTAGCATTCTTAAGCATGCTAAATGGGGGAATAGTATCCTCAAACACCACTCTTCTCACTTCAAGCTCTTTGATGGGTTGTTTATGCATCTCAGAATCATTGAAAATGAAACTTGTACTTCTAATCATTGGCCATGTTTCAAGATCCCACAAGTGATATCCAAACTGACTGTCTCGACCATATCTAAGAAAAATGCATATTTTTACTTATTGCCCAATGTTTGTATAAGGTTTTTGTGTATATGAACATATGTTTCACACGCAAAAGCTTGAAGAGGATCATAATATGGAGGCTTCCTTGTCCATAACTCTTGCACCTCCTTTCGACCTTTGGTAGTACTAAGTAAAAGGTTAATGACATGAACTGTGGTCAACAATGTTTTTAACCAAAAGCCTTGTGAAAGGTTTGCATGATGCAACATAGAGACTACTCTATCCTAAATATTTCTATTCATCCTCTTGTTGATATATTTAGGTGGTGATGTGTGAACACACTAGAACCGTCGGGGCACTTTTTTCCCTCTTTAGGATGTTTTTTCCCACGGCTTGTATATATGCCTATTGCCCTAATGGGTTACGTATCTTTGTACATTCTCTAGTAATACATTCAGTATTGTGTGTTGTGCTCCAAGCTTCTTCTTCTTCCTTGTGATGTTTGCATGCTTTCTTAGACGTCTAACTCCAACAATTGGTATCAGAGCAGGTCGTCGCTTCATCTAGGGTGCCATCGACACTCCTTCGGTTGTAGTCTCATAATCGCACGAATTTTGGTGAGCATACTCAGCGTGTTTTTGAGATCAAAACTACTTCACTCTGTAGTGCCAAAATCACGGTCTGAGCTCGTTTCGACCTCCGAATGCACTATCGTAGTGCTTGTGCAAGCTATTTCATCTTTTTGTACCAAAGGTATATACCAGTTTCTGTTCGCCAGTATAAGCGTCTCGAAGTCTGCTACAGCTCTAGCGGAATTCATTTGGGCAGTTCTGTTCAACTTTTTGAGATACAGTCAATTTTCTGCATCAAGGTAGTTTAGTCACCGGCCATGGCTGAAAGCAGTGATGTATTCCCTATGTTGGCTGTTGAGGATAAGTTGGATGGTACCAATTACCCGTTATGGGCTTATATGATGCGACATGTGTTGGTTGCAAAAGGACTGTGGAACATTGTGCAAGGTGTCGAAAAATGTCCTATCACACCTACAACTGTTACAACTACAGGTACTGAAGCTGATGCAGAAGGTGTCGAAGATGATGATATTCTGCATATTCCTATTCGTGTTGTGGTTTCTACTGCACCTACTGCAGAGCAGATTCGTTGGGATGGCAGAGATGCCCAAGCACATGCATTGATAGCTTTGTCTATCAAACATGCCATTATTCCTCACATTCGCTCTTGTAGAACAACTAAGGATGCTTGGGATACACTTACCACATTGAGCTAGGAATGAGGCTCGTGTTGCTTACCTCCAAAAAAAGTTGGAGAGTGAGCACATGAATGAAGGTGATTCTATGGATAGTTTCCTAATGAAGATCAAAGACTTGAAGGAACAATTGATTTTTGTTGATGAGGTTATACTAGATAGCTCACTTGTGCAAACCGTTCTGAATGGTCTTCCTGATTCATATCAGAGTTTTGCTTCTACTCTTCGGTTGATGATGAAAGGCAATCCAAATGCCTTATCATTTGAGGAGTTAGTCTTTGTTCTGTTGCAGGAAGATCAGTCGAGGCAGAACAGATCCATTATGCGAGTTGCAGATCAAGCTTTCCTGGCTAGTCAGAAGGGCAAAGGAAAATGGAGCTCTTCAACTAGTAAGCAGAAATCTGCTAATTCTACATATTCGAAGAAGGAAGATAAAGATGAGAAGAAATCAGAAAAGCAGAAATTGTTTTGTAAGTACTGTAAAGGGAATGATCATATCATAAAGAACTGTCCAAAACTGGTTGCTAAAGGGGCAAAGAAGAAAGAGGTTGGAATGGTTGCTGCAAAGGCCTCTACACCAAAAGCATAGTCTGTTAATCTTCTGCAAGAAGAAGAATGCGCATTTATAATGTCTGCAGTTTTGACCCATCTTCTCATGAGCAGTGCATGTCTGTGGTAGACTCAGATGTTTGCCAGTATTTTGACAGTGGGGTGACCAAACATATTACCTTGAAGCACAGTTTTTTCTCTTCACTCGAGCCTGCCCCTACAAGGGATACTATTACATGCGCCAACAACTCCTCTTATCCTGTTATGGGAGTTTGTAAGATCATTTTGACTACTGTTGATGGTAGTTCTTTCACTTTGTCAGATGCTTTATTTGTGCCAGGGATGAAGAAGAACCTGTTATCAGTTTTTGCATTAGCCAAGATTGGCTTGGTTGTGAAATTTGTTGATGACAGGTGTACAATTCATGATCTGTCAAATGGCGATGTGATTATTGCTTCTGGCATTTTATATCGTGGGTTGTATAAGCTCATAGACTATGAAAGATCTGTAAATGATTTGGCATGTGCAGTAAATGATTCTCAGGCTATGTTAGATGCAAACCTTTGACATGCACGCTTTGGTCATCTGAATTTTGCTAGTTTGCTATGCCTGCAGAAATTTGAAATGGTATCCTCTTTGCCCAAACTTGAGGCACGTGGAAAACATGTTTGTGAAGGCTGTATTTTGGGCAAAGTGCAGCATTCGTCCTTTCCAAAAGATGGTTCAGTTCGGGCTACTCAGAAATTGCAGCTTATACATAGTGATGTCTGTGGTCCTATGCAGACATCTTCTTTTGGGAATTATCTTTACTTCGTAACTTTCATTGATGATTTTTCCATGCATGCATGGGTATATCCATTGAAGGCAAAGTCCGAAGTGTTCATGTGCTTCAAACAGTTTTTGGTTTTGGCTGAGAATCTGTCAGCATGTAAAATGGGCACCCTCCATTCTGATCGAGGGGGGGAATATATGTCTTCTAATTTTAATGCATTTCTGGCTGAATGTGGGATAAAACACCAGTGTACAGTGCCGTATACACCTCAACAGAATGGAGTTGTTGAACGAAAGAAAAGGTCACTCATGGAGATGGCGGGTGTATGGTCAACTTTACCACATAGTTTTTGGCTTGAGGTTGTCATATGTGTAGCATATGTACTGAACAGGTGTCCCACTAAAGTGCTGCAATCTATCACTCCATATGAGGCTTGGCATAAGCGCAAGCCATCTGTTGCTCATCTACGTGTTTTTGGTTGTTTGTCATATGCATTAATGCCTGAACAACATCGCAAAAAATTGGATGATAAAGCACTAAGATGTATTTTTGTTGCGTACAATTCTGAAAGTAAAGTCTATCGTCTATATCATCCACAGACTAAATGCATTCTGGTTAGCCGTGATGTTGTTTTTGTGGAAGATGCTATTCAGCCATTGCTTTCATGTACTAAGGAGACATCTGTTAGCTCCAAAGACATGTATGATACTTTGCTTCCTCTTTTTACAAGTGGACAGTCTAGTGCTCATCCTAATGAGGCAACTTCTTAGCCTTTGCTGTGATGGTGCAGATAATTCCATTTCTGATGCAGATGTACTCATGATGCACTTATTGATGAGAGAGCTGATATTGAGCAGGCAAGAACTATGCCAAAATGGCTGGTGCAAACCTTGCGTGACAACAAATTAGATGCACCTCTGTCATATCGTACTCTTTCAGGCTCTCATAGTGCCTCTTTTGCATCATATTGCTATGCTATGGCTGCATCTAGTCTCTGTGATGATAATGAGCCTGTTTCGGTTAATGAAGCACAAAATTCAGAAAATTGGATGGCTGCTATGCAATCTGAATATGATGCTATAATGAAGAATGGTACTTGGTCTTTATGTGACTTGCCTCCTCGCAAGAAGGCCATTGTCACTAAGTGGGTATACAAGCTGAAGCGTAAACCGGAAAGAGGCAAAGGGTTATGCACAGGAAAGAGGCATTGATTTTGATGAGACCTTTGCACCTACATGCCGTATGACTACTGTTCGGAGCATCTGTGCACTTGTAGCTCATCATGGTTGGAATGTACATCAGTTGGACATTAAAACAACATTTCTGAATGGTGACTTGCATGAAGAAGTGTATGTTTTTCAACCCCGTGGCTTTGTGCAAAAAGGGCATGAAATTCTGATTGCGCATGGTTTTGAGAACAGTCCAACTGAAAGCACCTTATATGTTAAGTGTGCTAATGATGTGCTTCTGATCATTGTTGTCTATGTTGATGACATGCTGCTCACTGGTCCTATTGAGAAGCATATTGATGATTTTAAGGCTGATTTGCATGCCTCATTTGAGATGTCTAATTTGGGGCATTTGCATCACTATTTAGGCATTCAGTCTATGCAAGTTGATGGTGCAATGGCTTTGTTGCAAACGAAATATATTGACACATTATTGTAGCGTTTTGGCCTTGAAGACTATAAGCCTATTGCCAATCCCATGGAGACATGTTTACGATTGAGTCTTCATGATGTTGGAGATGATTTTGATGTTGTTCTCTATCAGCAGGCTGTTGGATGCTTGATTTACTTATGCATTACTCGGCCAGATATTCAGTTTGCTATCTCACAGATGAGTAGGTTTATGCAATTCCCAAGAGTGAAGCATTGGCAGGCAGTTAAGTGCATCTTTCGCTATTTGAGTGGTACTCGACTACTTGGGTTGTTTTATCCCAAGGGGGGATCACTACTGCCAGATTTGCATGCTTTTTTTTACTATGATTGGGCTGGTTGCTATGACACTCGTGTGTCCACTAGTGGCTTTTGCTTCATGCTTGGTAGCTCATGTATATCTTGGTTGAGCAAGAAGCAGCCTACTGTGGCCACTTTCAGTTGTGAGGCTGAGTATAGGGCAAGTTTTACAGCGACTGTTGAGTGTGGCTCAGACGCCTTATTGCTGATTTGGGTGTTGGTCAGACTTTTGCCACCACCATCTTCACTGACAGTCAGAGTGCATTGGCGTTGCGAGGAACCCTGTGTTTCATGCTCGCACTAAGCACGTTGAGGTGCATTATCACTATGTCAGGGAGAGGTTCTCTGCTGGGGAGATCAGCTTGGCATATGTGCCCACGCAGGAGAACATTGCAGACCTTTTCACGAAGGCTCTGCCTAGGGAGAAGTTTGAAGCTTTCCACAAAGCTTTGGGCTTACTTCCTTTTGTGGAGTGATTTCCACATATCTTGCCACTTCCTTATATATGAGTACCAGCTCCTTGTTGACCGCATCACTCCTAGGGGGGATTTGTTAATATATTTAGGTAGTGATGTGTGTGAACACACTAGGACCACCGAGGCACTTTTTTCCCTCTTTAGGAGGTTTTTTTCCCTCGACTTGTATATACACCTATTGCCCTAATGGGCTACGTGTCTTTGTACATTCTATAGTAATACATTTAATATTGTGTGTTGTGCTCCAAGCTTCTTCTTCTTCCTTGTGCTATTCGCGTGCTTCCGTAGACGTCTAACTCCAACACCTCTGAGCTACAACATTTTGTACTAGAGTATAAGGAGTTGTAAAGTCCCTATGAATTCCTCTAGATTGACAAAAAAGGTTGACTTCTTGTGAGGTATACTCACATCCTTTATCTAAACATAAATCCATGAGCTTAGTTCCTTTTTTAGTTTCAATTAAAGCAAGCCTTTTTTGAAATTACGGAATACCTCATCCTTTGACTTGATTGGATATACCTAGATTTTCTAGTTGCATAATATATGGAAGTGATAAAATATTGAGGACCACCTAATGACCTTATGAGCATAGGACCACACACATCTGTATGAAGAAGATCTAAAGGCTGAATCGAAGATTCAATGTGTGTTTTATGCACAGTCCTAGTTTGCTTTCCATATTTACAATTCTCACAAATGTCAAGGAAAGATAACATAGTTAAGTAGCTAGAACAAGAAAGATTTTCCATTCCACTAAAAGATATGTGGCCCAAAAAACCATGCAATATATAAGCCATAGGTTGTTTAGTGACAACTAACAAGTGCTCTTTCTATGACACAAATAAAGGATAAAGTGACCCAACTTTGCTTCCTTTTGCAATAACCATATTTCCCTTTGATATGCAAAAGGGCTGATCATATAAAACCACTTTGCAACCAAAGTCATCAAGTTGACCAATCGACATCGAACAATGTGATAATTGAGGTGCATGGCATGCATTATGCATAGTAATTTTGAACAATTAGTGAACTACAAAACCACATTTCCAATTTGAACAACATCAAACTCGTAAGAAGCACCAAGTCTCAAAGTACCAATGTAACCAATGTATGTGGTGTCACATGGAGAGAAGCACTAGAACCTATCGGCCATGTGTGGGAAAGAGAATCAGCCATAGAGCCTCAATAGGCACAATACTTTCAAGTATCAACACATCTGCATCATAAAAACAACATTAATTTTTTCAATCTTCATAGTCAAAATAGATCGTATGTAACTGTTTAACATGCCCATCAACATGCTGTCCTTTACCTTTATCATCCTTTAACACATAGAAATCTTTCTTCGTATGTCCTTTCTTATAAAAACAATGGCACTCAATATACCTCTTCACTACTAGAAATAGGGGGCGTTGCAATGAAAAAAAATTCATCGCTTATGTGACACTATCATCGCATAAGCGATGAAACTTTTTTTTTATTAAAAGCATCGCTTATGCAACACTCAAAATGTGCATCGCAAGGAGCATCGCTATCTATCAACACTTTTATCGACGTTGGCAAACTGCATGTGATGCTCGAGCATCGCATAAACGACGTCCTGATATTCCAAAGCATCACTTATGTGATGCTCTAGAATGTTAAAAAAAAAATCGATTTCTCCCGGCACATTTGTGCCGGGGTTGAGAGAGAGAGAGAGAGAGAGAGAGATCTAACTAGCTACAAGCGCACACAACCTCAAGGAAGCAAGGTACACTCACACACACACATACACACACCGATTTACACACACATGTACACATGCCTACACACACATATACTCACATATACACACATAGACACACACATACACATAGACACACACACATACACATAGATTTACAAACGTAGAGATAGACACATACACATACACACAAATTTACACACACACACATATACACACAAATTTACACACACACATATACACACAAATTTACACACACATATACACACAAATTTACACACACACATATACACACAAATTTACACACACACATATACACACAAATTTACACACACACATACACATGCATACACACACACACATATATACACCCATAGACACATGCATACACACATAGACACACACACACATATACACACATATATATACACACACACATAGATGCATTCACACTTACGCACACACATCCAGACACATTTACACACACACATACACATGCATA
>CM035406.1:221938793-221971293 GCA_020310875.1 Ceratopteris richardii
GTCGACGCCAATCTCCCCATCCATATATAGGATCACAAAATGACATAAGAGTGACTTCAGTGTCCGAAGGCACATACAAATCCTGGACAATAAAGAGACCACGACCAACATTAGTAATAGTGGATGGAGCAATCATACAGCAATTAACCCAAAAGTTAAAAACCTCTCAATCTAAGGAAGTGGTCCTCTATTCCATCCTCCATATCTTCTTCTATAATATGTTTGTACTAGAGAATGATCAGGAGTTGGCAGTGGATAATCTCTAGCCGTTTGAGTCTCTAAACCAAGACATAGAGGATTTCTAGAAACCTCTACTTGTAATTGATGAACAACAAGTCCATGACATGTACGAGTTATATTAACATCATGAGTATGAGAATTATTATCATCATCATCATCATCGAGCAAGTGTTCCTGTATATCAACAATAATTTGATTTTGTATATGGTTTTTAAATAGAATAATGACATTAATTTATAGAAAAAATACATACCCAAGAATTATCATGTTGACCAGCTGGTGGTCCATGATCAAACGTACCATACTCGGCCTCGTGTTCAATACATTCCAATGGTGGCCTTCGATACGTGCCATAGCAAGAGTTACATCAACATATAATATGCTCTTGATAGTAAAATTCATCATAATTCCTATCAGAGGACACATGTGAAGTCGTTGCATGGGTAGGAGGTGGTGGAGTGCCCTCTGATTCATGAGAATCTAATTATAACAAGAAACAAAAAAATATATTAGTTATGTATCTATCAAATATATTTAAAATTAAAAGTTTGATATACTTACACTTTATAGTCTATGCACGATTAGGAGATGGTGGTGGAGTTCCATCTGATTGATCAAAATCTAGAAATAATGGTATTTGATATTGACAATCTGATTATTTACGTACATAAACATTTACATATACATATTTACACATACACACATATTCACATATACACATTTACACATACACACATATTCACATATACACATTTACACATACACACATATTCACATATACACAAATACACATTATTGTGGGATAAATGCATGTATTTTGTATGAATGAGTGTATATGCATGCATGTGTATGTGTGTATGTACATATGTGGATATGTATATGTGTGTTTATGTTATATGTATGTATATGTGTATATGTATGCATATATGTATGTGTATATGTTTGCATGTATATGTGTATGTGGGTATGTGTATGTGTATGTGTGTGTATATATGTGTATGTATTCTGATTCTTTTTTCTGTTTGAGATTAAAATAACAAGAGATATTGTATGGTGAAAAAAATAAGAGGTGACCTAACATACCACCTAGGACGTGGCAGTTTTTTTTGTAGACAACTACGTCTTCAAGAGTCATTTCCTCAGCAGAAGGTATACAAATTAATAGTTTATATTTATAATTCTCATATGTTTTATTAATTTTTTACATTTAATTCATGTATTTCTTTTTTCTTTAAATAAACAGGCTACTGCAAAAAAGAGAGTTGACTCGGGCCACACATCGCATCTAGGCCAAATGGGCCATCATGGTTTTGTAGCTACATTTGTAAGAATATGTGTTATTGTAAGCATATTTTTTATTTTAGTTAAAATGCAAGAAACTAATCTTTTTTATTTGTTTCAATGTAGCAAAAGGATTATGATCGATATCCTACAAAACATGAGATCGAGTATGCACTACACATTTTGGATATCGGCGTTTGAGTGAGTATATGCGAGATCATCCGGATGCATTTGTGAGTATTATTAAATTTTATATAATTATTTTATTTTTTTATGGATGTTTTAATTGTTTTACTTATTTATGTTTGTTATCTGTAATATAGGAGTATTATGTAGAGGCAAATATGGATGAGGTGGAGAGACAGACACAGGAAGGATGATCTCGATTGTCAGAGGGTGCTCACATAGATACATCAGATCATGCGGATGATCGTGAGGATGAGGATGAGGATGATCATGATGCTGATGATGATGATTAGGATTCTTGATTATGACATTGGACATGTATATATATATATATATATATATATATATATATATATATATATATATATATATATATATATATATATATATATATATATATATATATATATATATATATGTTTTGAATTGTGTGTATTGTATTAAGGAATGAAAAGTCTTGTTCTATTGATTGTTATTATTGTTTATATTAAGCATGTGTTTTATTACTTTAATTATATAAATCATTCATATTTATGTGTGCTTGTGTGTATATAAAATGTATATATGCACATGTAGGTATATATCTATATGTGTAAGTGTGTCTATATGCATGTATATGTATGTATCTATGTATATATGTGCATGTATGTATGTGCATATGTATATGTGTATATGCATGTATCTGCATGTGCATGTGTAAGTGTATATGCATATGTATGTGTATGTGCATGTGCATGTGTATGTGTGTATATGTATGTATGTATGTATGTATGTATGTATGTGCATGTATATATGTGTAATATGTGTGTGTACATATGTGCATGTATATGTGTGTAATATGTGTGTGTATATGAATGTATGTACATATATATATGTGTATATGCATGTATGTGCATGTGAATGTGTATGTGTGTGTATATGTATGTATGTGCATGTGCATGTGTAAGTGTATATATGTGTATGTGCATGTGTATGTGTGTGTATATGTATGTGCATGTATATGTGTATATGTATGTATGTGCATATGTGTGTGTATGTGCATATGTGTGTGTATATATGTGTATATATGTGTATGTGTGTGTATATATACATATGTGCATATGTATGTTTATGTGTATAAACATATACAAGTGTATGTATATGCATGTGTATATGTATGAAACATGCATGTGCGTGTGGATGCATTTCCATTTGCATCCATGTGCATGCATGTGGATGTGCATATACATGTATTTAAGTATATGTTAATGTGTGTATGTGTATGTATATATGCAATAATGCAAGTCTTTTTATGTGGTTGTAGAAATGTTTGTGCATATGCATGTGTATGTGTGTGTATGTGTAAGTGTATGTGCACATGTATGTGTGTGTATGTGCATGTGTATATGTGTATATGTGTGAACGTGCATCTTCAACATGTATAAGTGTATATGTGCATATCAATAAGTGTGAGTATGCTAAGTAATGAAAATAACACAATTCAAATGATATACAACGAATGGAAATTGTACTTACAATAGTTAGCCATATTTTTTGCTTGGTTAGCTTCTTGAATAACCTGCAATATATATATATATATATATATATATAGACAGAGAGAGAGAGAGAGAGAGAGAATTCAAAGAGAGAAAGAGGTAGAAAGAGAGAAACAGAGATAGAGAGAGACACTAAGATAGAGATTAGACAAAACAACAATTCTGCAAGCAATTGTTTCAACTCGTAAGTGCAATGCAATTGCCAATGTTGAA
The DNA here is from genome assembly GCA_020310875.1 of Ceratopteris richardii. Classification (NCBI taxonomy): domain Eukaryota; kingdom Viridiplantae; phylum Streptophyta; class Polypodiopsida; order Polypodiales; family Pteridaceae; genus Ceratopteris; species Ceratopteris richardii. The sequence goes on from CM035406.1 coordinate 221,942,249, forward strand.
GAGCTCTTCGATCAAATGCGTGAAGATGACGATCAAAGAACCTCCAATGTTTTAATGTTTTTCATCGAAAACCGATCGTGTAAGCGATGCTAAGGCATCGTAAAGGCCCATGCAATTAGCATCGCTTATGCGATGCAAATTAGCATCGCTTATGCGATGCAAATTAGCATCGCTTATGAGACATTTTTTTTAATCATCGCTTTAGCGACGCTCAATGTGAGCATCGCATATCCTATCGCACCACACGTCGAATTTGATGTCGTTTAACCTACGTTCCATGCTCGATGCTTGTTGCAATGCTTTATGAACTTTTATAGCGACGAAATTGTGTTGCATTAACCATCGCTATGCACCCCTATTCCTTGTAGTGCTTCCTTGATTTACTTCTACACGTTCTATTGAACATTCTTTTCCTTATTGTTGCTCTTGCCATGTTCTTGATTCTTTCCTTGGAAAAAATCACAAACACTATGTATCTCTGCTCTGAGTGCCAACCATAGACTTTCTATGCAACTTCACTCAAGAATGCTCCAAATGTGTCATCGTAGACTAGTTTACCACCAGGTGCACTATTGTTAATAGCTGTGCAAAAGATATTCTGTGATGATGGTAAGGTGCATATCAACACGATTGCTTTCATTTCATTATTCATGTCCATTTTCTGAGCCTATTATTGAGAAAATTTAGCATCAAAATCATTTAGATAAGCTCCAACACTATCCATGTCCTCATGCAAAGTTCATATAACTTTCTCACCAGATATACTTTATTTGATGTCATTTCTTTTTCATACATGTTTCATAACTTCTTCTAAATCTCCTTTGCACTTTCACAGTCCAATACTATAAAGTAAACATTGTTTGCCAAGTGCAGTCGAATGGTAGAACTAAGCCATTTCATCCAACTCATCCCAATCATCATCATCATCATCATCATCATCATCCATATCAGTAGGCTTCTTTGAGATTTCATTTACTAGCTTTCATTTCCTCCTTTGAATAAGCACATATTTAATCTGATTCTTCCAAAGAGCAAGGATTATGCCACCAAATTTTCAAATCTTGAATTGGTCTTTGTCGTGCAAGCTATAGCTCCTCTTGGGAACACTTGCACTAGAGGTTAATCCACTAGATGTGTCTGACATCTCTAATGCCATGATGATAGAGAATTGACTAGAATAATGATGTAGCCAAGAGAATCCAAACACCACTAAGGCTCAAAAAAGGATGACTGTGTAAAATTATGAGAGAATTTTGGTAGTCTCCTAAGAAAAATTGATCAATGAACAACAATGTCCAACTAAAGAGATTACGTGAGATTATATGTGCTCACACCAATAAGTGTATCAAGCAATAAATTCAACCACTATATAGTTGAAAATCTCAAATCTAGAAAACAATATGCCTCTAATACCAGTGAAGTGGTGCAATAGTGATGCACCATGGTGGATTCCCCTTTGCATGAACTTCACAATGATGCCCTCATAGTAGAAGTCTCTACAACACACACTACACTCCACATAGACTTCTAGAATACACTAAAACTACACAGTATATGGAGACCTCAAAGACATATTTCCTGTGTTTTGGAAATGGTATTGAACACTTAGTCTATGGCTGATTAGACCACTTTATTTTTTATTAAAGAACATATGCAAAAATTTTCGACAACTGTTTGGCCTTCCAACATGGACACTAGCAATGAAAATGATGTGTTTCAATGCTAGGCATTGGCTTGCTTCCATATTTCTAATCAAAGGACCACAATACTGGACATGTTTCTCTAAGCTCCAAAATAATAACTCTTCTATTCTCCAAAGCTGATATCAAGCATTGACTTTATGCATAGAGTCAATGATTCACATAGACTCTATGTATGATTTCAATGTTCAACATTGACTTTATGCATAAAATTAGTGCTAGGCATCGACCCCTTGCATTAGAGTTTCAATGTGTGGCATCAACATCGATTTTGTGTCCAAATTTGATGCCTAGAATCAAATATGTAGATTTATTGTAATATCTCTAAGGGCTATGAATTTCACTAATTTTTTATCTAAATTTTTTTAAAAGGTAAATTTACCTATCCTTCAAGGGAATATAAAAAAAATTTATGGAATAGTTTTTAGATAACAAAAATTCTTACTTGTGGGACTTTTTCTTGGACCTCTATTCTTCATTGCGCAAAAGTTTTTGAATCATGTGAGATCTTTGAGGCTTTGAGTGCTTTGTCAATTATTGGTTTCTTCCATGCTTTGTGTAAAATGAATTTGATACACTGTCCTCTACTTATTTTGTGGTTGAATCACATGCGACTAGATGTAACCAAATGTAACAACTAGAAGTGATCAAATGTGCTCCAACTAAGTGTAACTAGGGTCCGTTTGTGTAACCAGAATGGTAGTAACTAGATTTAACCAATTTTGACCATATTAAACTCTTACTAGATTCTATAGGATATAATAAAACTAATTGGGTTTGAAAATGAGTTTTGTTGAGTTTCCAACCAAGTCAAGTTAAAGTCTAACCAAGCTTTTTGGCTATATTTTTCAAAATTTTATTTTATCATTATAATAAAAAAAAGTACTATAACAGAAGTTGTTATTCTCGTATAGTCAGGAGGTCTATAGTTTCTCGTGAAAGAAGGTTTGATAATTTTGAAAGTGTTGAAGTTCGAGGTCTATGGTAGCACACAAACAATAGTACAAGGAAGAAGAAGAAACTTGGAGCACAACACAATACTGAATGTATTACCAAGTGAATGTACAATGGATGAGTGAACCATTTGGTTTATATGTGTATATACAAGCAAGGGAGAAAAACCTCATAAAGAGGGAAAAAAGTGCCTCAATAGTCCAAAGTGTGTCCATACACATCATTGCCATAATATATCAACAAATCCCCCCTAGGGGTGATGCAGTGAACAAGGAGCAAGCACTCATGTATAAGGAAGTGCCAAGCTATGTGGAAAGAAATCAATCACAAGAGGAAGTAAGTCCAAAGCTTTGCGGAAAGCTTCAAATATCTCCCTAGGTAGAGCCTTTGTGAAAAGGACTGCAACATTATCCTCTATGGGCACATAAGAAAAATTGATCAACAAAAAACCTCTCTCTGAAATACTGATAGTGCACCTCAATGTGCTTTGTGCGAGCATGGAACATAGGGTTCCTTGCAACTACCAATGTGTTTGAATCTCAATGAAGATGGTGGTGACAAAAGACTAACCAACACCCAAATTAGCCAAAAGATGTCTGAGCCCCACACAGTCAACAATCGTTGTGAAAGCTTCCCTATAATCAACCTCACAACTAGAAGTGGCCACAATAGGTTGCTTCTTGCTCAACCAAGATATGCATGAGCTACCAATCATGAAGCAAAAACTAGTGGTTGTTGGAGTTAGACGTCTGCAAGAGCACGCAAACAGCACAAGGAAGAAGAAGAAGCTTGGAGCACAAACACACAATACTGAATGTATTACTAGAGAATGTAAAAAGATAAGTAGCCCATTAGGGCAATAGGCGTATATACAAGCAGGGGGAAAAAAACCTCCTAAAGAGGGAAAAAAGTGCCCCGGTGGTCCTCGTGTGTTCACACACATCACTACCTAAATATATCAACAAATCCCCCCTGGGAGTGATGCGGTGAACAAGGAGCTGGCACTCATGTATAAGGAAGTGCCAAGCTATGTGGAAATCACTCCACAAAATGAAGTAAGCCCAAAGCTTTGCAGAAAGCTTCAAACTTCTCCCTAGGCAGAGCCTTCGTGAAAAGGTCTGCAATGTTCTCCTGCGTGGGCACATATGCCAAGCTGATCTCCCCAGCAGAGAACCTCTCCCTGACATGGTGATGCACCTCAATGTGCTTAGTGCGAGCATGGAACACAGGGTTCCTCGCAACTGCCAATGCGCTCTGACTGTCAGTGAAGATGGTGGTGGCAGAAGACTAGCCAACACCCAAATCAGCCATAAGGCATCTGAGCCACACACACTCAACAGTCGCTATGAAAGCTGCCCTATACTCAGCCTCACAACTCGAAGTGGCCACAGTAGGCTGCTTCTTGCTCAACCAAGATATACATGAGGTACCAAGCATGAAGCAAAAACCACTGGTGGACACACGAGTGTCATAGCAACCAGCCCAATCTGAGTCAAAAAAAGCATGCAAATCTGGCGGTAGTGATCCCCCCTTGGGATAAAACAACCCAAGTAGCCGAGTACCACTCAAGTAGCGAAAGATGCGCTTAACCGCCTTTCAATGCGTGACTCCTGGGCAATGCATAAACCTGCTCATCTGTGAGACAGCAAACTGAATATCTGGCCGAGTAATGCATAAGTAAATCAAGCATCCAGCAGCCTGCTGATAGAGAACAACATCAAATGCATCTCTAGCATCATGAAGACTCAATCGTAAACCTGTCTCCATAGGAGTGGCAATAGGCTTACAGTCTTCAAGGCCAAAACGCTGCAATAATGTGTCAATATATTTTGTTTGACACAAAGCCATTCCACCATCAACTTGCATAAACTGAATGCCCAAATAGTGATGCAAATGCCCCAAATCAGACATCTCAAATGAGGCATGCAAATCAGCCTTGAAATCAGCAATATGCTTCTCAATAGGACCAGTGAGCACCATGTCATCAACATAGACAACAATGATCAGAAGCACATCATTAGCACGCTTAACATATAAGGTGCTTTAAGTTGGACTGTTCACAAAACCATGTGCAACCAGATAGGCATGTATCTTCTCATACCAAGCACGTGGTGCTTGCTTTAAACCATATAATGCCTTCTTTAACCTGCACACCTGGTTCTCATGCCCTTTCTGCACAAAGCCACGGGGCTGAAAAACATACACTTCTTCATGCAAGTCACCATTCAGAAATGCTGTTTTAATGTCCAACTGATGTACATTCCAACCATGATGGGCTACAAGTGCACAAATGCTCCGAACAATAGTCATACGACATGTAGGTGCAAAGGTCTCATCAAAATCAATGCCTCTTTCCTGCGCATAACCCTCTGCAACAAGCCTAGCCTTATACCTGTCAATTGTACCATCAGGTTTACGCTTCAGCTTGTATACCCACTTAGTGCGGCGCAATGGCCTTCTTGCCAGGAGGCAAGTCACATAAAGACCATGTACCATTCTTCATTATAGCATCATATTCAGATTGCATGGCAACCATCCAATTTCCTGAATTCTGTGCTTCATCAAGAGAAACAGGCTCATTCTCATCACAGAGACTAGACGCAGCCATAGCATAGCAATTTGATGCAAAGGAGGCACTATGAGAGCCTGAACGAGTACGATATGACAAAGGTGCATCTAATTTGCTGTCACGCAAAGTCTACACCAGCCATTTTGGCATAGTTTTTGCCTGCTCAATATCAACTCTTTCATCAACAAGTGCATCATGTAAATCTGCATCAGAAATAGAATGATCTGCATCATCATATGAAACCTGCAAAGGCTGAGAAGTTGCCTCATTAGGACCAGCACTAGACTGTCCACCTGTAAAAAGAGGCATCAACGTATCATACATGTCTTTGGAGCTAACAGATGTCTCCTTAGTACGTGAAAGCAATGGCTGAATAGCATCTTCCACAAAGACAACATCACGGCTAACCAGAATGTGTTTAGTCTGTGGATGATACAGACGATAGCCTTTACTTTCAGAACTGTACCCAACAAAAATACATTTTACTGCCTTATCATCCAATTTTCTGCGATGTTGTTCAGGCACTAATGCATATGCCAAACAACCAAAAACACGCAGATGAGCAACAGATGGCTTGTGGTCATGCCAAGCCTCATATGGAGTGATAGACTGTAGCGCTTTAGTGGGACACATGTTCAGTACATATGCTACACACATGACAGCCTCAAGCCAGAAACTATGTGGTAAAGCCTGACTCTTGACCATGCACCTCGACATCTCCATGAGTGACCTGTTCTTTTGTTCAGCAACTCCATTCTGTTGAGGTGTATACGGCACTGTACACTGGTGTTTTATCCCACGTTCAGCCATAAATGCATTAAAATCAGAAGACATATATTCCCCCCCTCGATCAGAACGGAGGGTGCCCATTTTACATGCTGACAGATTTTCAGCCAAAACCAAAAACTGTTTAAAGCACATGAACACTTCGGACTTTGCTTTCAGTGGATATACCCATGCATGCCTAGAAAAATCATCAATGAAAGTCACGAAGTAAAGGTAATTCCCAAAAGAGGGTGTCTGCATAGGACCACAGACATCACTATGTACAAGCTACAATTTCTACGTAGCCCGAACTGAACCATCTTTTGGAAAGGAGGAACGCTGCATTTTGCCCAAAATACAGCCTTCACATACATGTTTTCGAGGTGCCTCAAGCTTGCGCAAAGAAGACACCATATCAGATTTCTGCAGGCATAGCAAACTAGCAAAATTCAGATGACCAAAGCGTGCATGCCAAAGCTTTGCATCTAACATAGCCTAAGAATCATGAACTGCACATGCCAAATCATTCACAGATCTTTCATAGTCTATGATCTTATACAGCCCAGGATATAAAATGCCAGAAGCAATAATAACATCGCCATTTGATAGATCATGAACTGTACACCTGTCATCAACAAATTTCACAACCAAGCCAATCTTGGCTAATGCAGAAACTGATAACATATTCTTCTTGATCCCTGGCACAAATAAGGCATCTGACAAGGTGAAAGAACTACCATCAGCAGTAGTCAGAATGATCTTACCAACTCCCATAACAGGATAAGAGGAGTTGTTGGCGCATGTGACAGTATTCCCTGTAGGGGCAGGCTCGAGTGAAGAGAAGAAACTGCGCTACGAGGTAATATGTTTGGTCGCCCCACTGTCAAAGTACCAAACATCTGAGTCCATTGCAGACATGCACTGCTCATGAGAAGATGGGTCAAAACTGCAAACAGTAGTAAACGCCCATTCTTCTTCCTGCACAAGAATAGCAGACTCTGTTTTTGGTGTAGAGGCTTCTGCAACAACCATTCTAGCCTCCTTTTTCTTTGCCTCTTTTGCAGCCAGTTTTGGATAGTTCTTTATGATATGATCATTCCCTTTACAGTACTTACAAAACAATTTTTGTTTTTTTTATTTCTTCTCATCTTTATCCTGGTTCTTCGAATGTGCAACATTTGCAGATTTCTGCTTACTAGTAGAAGAGCTCCATTTTCCTTTGCCCTTCTGACTAGCCAGGAAAGCTTGATCTGCAACACGCATAATGGACCTGTTCTGCGTAGACTGATCTTCCTGCAATAGAACAGAGACTAACTCCTCAAATGATAAGGCATTCGGATTGCCTTTCATCATCAACCGAAGAGTAGAAGCAAAACTCTGATAAGAATCAGGAAGACCATTCAGAACGGTCTCCACAAGTGAGCTATCTGGTATAACCTCATCAGCAGAAATCAACTGTTCCTTCAAATCTTTGATCTTCGTTAGGAAACTGTCCATAGAATCACCTTCATTCATGTGCTCACTCTCCAACTGTTTTCGGAGGTAAGCAACAGGAGCCTCATTCCTAGCTTGGTACAATGTGGTAAGTGTATCCCAAGCATCCCTAGCTGTTCTACAAGAGCGAATATGAGGAATAATGGCACGTTTGACAGACAAAGCTATCAATGCATGTGCCTGGGCATCTCTGCCATCCCAACGAATTTGCTCTACAGTAGGTGCAACAGAAACAGCAGCACAAACAGGAATCTGCGGAATATCATCTTCGACACCATCTTCATCAGCTCCAGCACCTGTATTATTATGCATAAGTAAATCAAGCATCTAATAGCACAATGATAGAGAACAACATCAAATGCATCTCCAACATCATGAAGACTCAATCATAAACTTGTTTCCATGGCAGTGGCAATAGGTTTGCAATCTTCAAGGACAAAAACACTATAATGTGTCAATATATTTTTTTTGACACAAAGCTATGCCCCCATCAACTTGAATAAAACAGATGCCTAAATAATGATGAAAGTGCCCCAAATCTGACATCTCAAAAGAGGCATGCAAATCAGCCTTAAATTCAATGATATGATTCTCATTAGGACCACTGAACATGTCATTAATATATACAAGAATGATCAGAAGTTCATCATTTGCACACTCAACATATAAGGTGCTTTTTGTTCCATTATTCTCAAAACCATGGGCAAATTCTTATCACAAAGACTTAGAACATCTAATGCAATGGGACATAATGCATGGATAGATGAATTATCATCCAAGAGACATGATCTACTTTAAATATCATTATTGTGGCATAGTCATTCAACATCATTATCTAGAAGTTAAGAGAGAATAAATTAATTTAGATAGTGATAAAATAGGGTATATATCTTGGTGCTCACAAAAAAAATGATCAAGTATGATTGAATATTGATGTAGGTTTCGATTGAATATTACCTTGGTCAAGGCATGCAGTGTTGTAGGGCTACATTTAAAATTGCAATGAGCTTGGGAGATTTGAGAATCCTAGGATTCAGCAAGGTTTATCAATGGAGATCTAGTATTGAAAATTCTTCTAAATTGCAAACAAGAATATGTTGATTATCATGCAATGAATTGGATGATGAACTATTTTACTTTGCACTATGATGTTATGCCTACAATGAGAATATTACACTTAATAATATTTTACAAGTCAAGAATTTTCATGTATAGAGAAAATATGTTGAGAGAAAAAATGAACGTGCAATACCAACATTTTATTGGATTATGGAGAGAGGAATGTAACAATGTGACTATCCCTCATAAGGTTACAATGGGTAATTGCTCAATTTGTGCCACCAAAGAACATCACCAATATTAGAAAACAATAATTTTAAGAGGTTTCCAAAGGAGCATTATGAAAGTCAAGTGTTAGAAAGAAAAAAAGCAATTCATCATAGAAGTAAAGCACTCACACATGCAAAATGTTAAGTGTTTATCAATTGATGGTATGGATAAAAAACAGACGTGTCTACCTCACTTTTCTTGCCTACCTAAGGATATTGGGCATGAAGTCCTTATGCAAATGCATTTGATAGTTGTTTAGTTATAAAATGGAAATGTAAGATCTAAGGTTTTCTTCACATGTTCTAATGTGCATTCTTATCAAAACCTCACTATCACCATGCGTCATAGATCTCTGGAATCATGGGATTGAAACTTGATAACATAGTGTGAGAGAATAAGAATTTTACTGTCTTTGGATATTTGTGCATGCTTGTTGATAAACAAGTGGTTCAAAAAGTCAAGGTGGATTTTCTTTTAGGTGGCCATACTCATGATCACATCAATCAAACATTGAGTACTTTTTCTAAGAGATTGGCATGCCATAATGTTTTACTCTTCGAACGTTGGATGCTTTGGTTTTTGAAGCCTATACTCCAAAGCCTAAAGTTCAATGTCTTATAAGGATTTATGACTTTAAGTAGTTTTGCTCAACCATCATTGATAATAGTAGTAAAGTTTTAGCTTAGTTGAATAATATTACTTACAACCATGTATTCTTGATGAGGAGAAATGATGATTTAACTCTTCTATTTGCAAAGAAACATTCCTTTTCTAGTGGGTGGGAGCCTAAGGAAGATTTGAGATTTTTATTTCATATCCCTAATTTAATAGTTTATGTTGCAAAGAAATCACCATGTGAAGATAAAAAGAGTACAAAAGAATCTCAGAAACATGGTTGAGCAAAGAAGAATGTGGATTTAGTCACTTACGAAGAAGAAGAAACATATAAAACATGCCAGTAAATATGAAAGGAATCACAATATTGTTGAAAACAATGTTCCAAAAGCTTAGTTTGGTAGCCATATCAATAATTCCTTACTTCTTCAAGAAAAAATTAACAAACATGTTGGCTAAAGCAAATCGATCTCTTCCAAGTGGCCCAATCATCCAACGTATATATTGCAGAAAGTCAGGTTTATGATAAGAAGGAAGAAATTCTTGAATTCATAAAGGCAGATGACTATGCATTTTTCAAAAGGAATTTGGATGCTTACATTCAGCCATACAAGGGGGGTGATGAACCTTCTCAAAACCTAAGAGATGGAGGTGAAGAGAGAGAGAGAGAGCTTCATTACCTACACCAGTACTTAGTCCATCATCAATACCTCTTGAAGTTCTGACTTACAAAGTTGGAGAAGGTTCTAGAATTCCAAATGAAAGAGATACTGAAGAACCAAAAAAGATACCACCACTTTTTAGGAATATGCCAAAGTGGTTTTATCAAACTTGGAAGGATAGTGGTATAAAGGAATACACTAGAAGAACCAAAATTCAAACAAGGAAACAAGAAAAAGACCAATTACATTATGCAGAACATTTTGAGACTCATAATATTTTAGCTCTTACTTAGATCCATGACTTCTACAAATGGATTTTGAATTCAAATGAAGGTGGGAATGGTTGTTGGAGGGAATCAATTCACTTTCCTACAATCTAGGAAAAGTGAAGATCTAGTTTGACCTACTTTTAGGTGATTGATTGATTGATTGAATGCAACTCAACCACCACAAATTCGTGGAATTTGGGCTCTATATTTCTAATTTTACATGTGTAAAGCTCAAAGGCTTTTACAATGGTAAAAGATCCATGAAAATCTTTAAAGAAAATACAATAAGTGAGCATAAGAAAAAGAACTCTCCAACGGATATTCCTTCGACATAATCCAAGCCATAGTTTTTGATGTAGATCAAATCCACCTCAAGCATAGTGTAAGCTTGATGTTCCAACAGAGAAGCCATTTGTTGACTAAGTGAATTTGCCCCAAATCATTTTGCAATGTATGATGCCTTGAAAATAGCATTCCTAAGATGATTTTGGAAGGTCAAAACTACATGTCAATTATTTATTACTTTCCAGTATATGGTGCAACGGCTGACTCAAATAGTTGCAAAATATGTGTCCTTGTTTTGAAGTACCTTGCATCATTCTAGAAGTGGAACGTCCTCCAGATGATGAAGTGCATGGTGTTGATATATTTAGGTAGTGATGTGTGTGAACACTCTAGGACTGTCGGGGCACTTTTTTCCCTCTTTAGGAGGTTTTTTTCCCTCGGCTTGTATATATGCCTATTGCCCTAATGGGCCACTTATCTTTGTACCTTCTCTAGTAATACATTCAGTATTGTGTGTTGTGCTCCAAGCTTCTTCTTCTCCTTGTGTTGTTCACGTGCTTCCGCAGACATCTAACTCCAACAATTGGTATCAGAGCAGGTCGCCGCTTCATCTAGGGTGTCGTCTATACCTCTCTGGTTGCAGTCTCAAATTTGCACGAAATTTGGTGAGCATACTCAGGTTGTTTCATAGATCAAAACGTCTTTGCTCTATGATGCCGAAATCATGATCTCAGCTCATTTCAGCCTCTGAATGCACTATCATAGTGCTTGTGTAGGCTATTTCATCTTCTTGTGCCAAAGGTATATACCTGTTTTGGTTCGTCAGTATAAGCGTCTCGAAGTCTGCTACAGGTTTAGCAAACTCATCTGGGAAATTCCGTTCAACTTTTTGAGGTACAGTCAATTTTTTGCATCAAGGTATTTCAGTCATCGGCCATGGCTGAAAGCAATGATGTATTTTGTATGTTAGCTGTTGAGGATAAGTTGGATGGTACCAACTACCCATTGTGGGCTTATATGATGCGACATGTATTGGTTGCAAAAGGACTGTGTAACATTGTGCAGGGTGCTAAAAAACATCCTATCATACCTACAACTGTTACAACTACAAGTACTGAAGCTGATGCAGAAGGTGTTGAAGATTATGATATTCTGCATATTCCTGTTTGTGTTGCGATTTCTGCTGCACCTACTACAGAGCAAATTTGTTGGGATGCTAAGGATGCTCAAGATACACTTACCACATTGTACCAAGCTAGGAATGAGGCTCGTGTTGCTTACCTCCGAAAATAGTTGGAGAGTGAACACATGAATGAATGTGATTCTATGGACAATTTTCTAACAAAGATCAAAGACTTGAAGGAACAGTTGATTTCTGCTGATGAGGTTATACTAGATAGCTCACTTGTGCAGACCGTTCTGAATGGTCTTCCTGATTCATATCAGAGTTTTGCTTCTACTCTTCGGTTGATGATGAAAGGAAATCCAAATGGCTTGTCATTTGAGGAGTTAGTCTCTGTTCTGTTGCAGGAAGATCAGTCCAGGCAGAACAGGTCCATTATGCATGTTGCAGATCAAGCTTTCCTAGCTAGTCAAAAGGGCAAATGAAAATGGAGCTCTTCAACTAGTAAGCAGAAATCTGCTAATTTTGCACAATCCAAGAGGGAAGACAAAGATGAAAAAAAATCAAAAAAGCGGAAATTGTTTTGCAAGTACTGTAAAGGAAATGATCATATCATAAAGAACTGTCCAAAACTGGCTGCTAAAGAGGCAAAGAAGAAAGAGGTTGGAATGGTTGTTGTAGAAGCCTCTACACCAAAAACAGAGTCTGCTAATCTTGTGCACAAAGAAGAATGGGAGTTTACTACTCTTTGCAAACAATTTTGGTTCATGTGCTTCAAACAATTTACCACTGTCAAACAATTTTTGGTTTTGGCTGAAAATCTGTTAGCGTGTAAAATGGGCACCCTCCGTTTTGATCGAGGGGGGGAATATATGTTTTCTGATTTTAATGCATTTCTGGCTAAACGTGGGATAAAACACTAGTGTACAATGTCGTACACACCTCAACAAAATGGAGTTGTTGAATGAAAGAACAGGTCACTCATGGAGATGGCGAGGTGTATGGTCAAGAGTTAGGCTTTACCACATAGTTTCTGGCTTGAGGCTGACATGTGTGCAGCATATGTACTTAACAGGTGTCCCATTAAAGTGTTGCAGTCTATCACTCCATATGAAGCTTGGCATGATCGCAAGCCATTTGTTGCTCATCTGCATGTTTTTGTTTGTTTGGCATATGCATTAGTGCCTAAAAAACATCATAGAAAATTGGATGATAAAGCAGTAAAATGTATTTTTGTTGGGTACAGTTCTGAAATTAAAGGCTATCGTCTGTATCATCCACATACTAAATGCATTCTGGTTAGCCGTGATGTTGTTTTTGTGGAAGATGCTATTCAGCCATTGCTTTCATGTACTAAGGAGACATTTGTTAGCTCCAAAGACATGTATGATACTTTGCTGCCTCTTTTTACATGTGGACAGTCTAGTGCTAGTCCTAATGAGGCAAATTCTCAGCCTTTGTAGGTTTCATTTGATGATGCAGATCATCCCATTTTTTATGTAGATTTACATGATGCACTTGTTGATGAGAGAGCTGACATTGAGGAAACAAAAACTATGCCAAAATGGCTGGTGCAAACTTTGCGTGACAGCAAATTAGATGCACCTCTATCATATCGTACTCAATCAGGCTCTCATAGTGCCTCTTTTGCATCAGATTGCTATGCTATGGCTGCATCTAGTCTCTTGATGAGAATGAGCCTGTTTTGTTTGATGAAGCACAAAATTCAAAAAATTGGATGGTTGTTACGCAATCTGAATATGATGCTATAATGAAGAATGGTACTTGGTCTTTGTGTAACTTGCCTCGTGGCAAGAAGGCCATTGGCACTAAGTGGGTTTACAAGCTAAAACATAAGCCTGATGGAACAGTTGCCAGATATAGGGCTAGGCTTGTTGCAAAGAGTTATGCACAGGAAAGAGGCATTGATTTTGATGAGACCTTTGCACCTACATGCCGTATGACTACTGTTCGGAGCATCTGTGCACTTTGGAGCCCATCATGGTTGGAATGTACATGAGTTAGACATTAAAACTGCATTTTTGAATGGTGACTTGCATGAAGAAGTGTATGTTTTTCAGCTCGGTGGCTTGTGTTCAGAAAGGGCATGAAAACCAGGTGTGCACGTTAAAGAAGGCATTATATGGTTTAAAGCAAGCACCACGTGCTTGGTATGAGAAGATACATGCCTATCTGATTGCACATGGTTTTGAGAACAATCCAATTGAAAGCACCTTATATGTTAGGCATGCTAATGATGTGCTTCTGATCATTGTTGTCTATGTTGATGACATGCTGCTCACTAGTCCTATCGAGAAGCATATTGCTGATTTTAAGGCTGATTTGCATGCCTCATTTGAGATGTCTAATTTGGGGCATTTGCATCACTATTTGGGCATTCAGTTTATGCAAGTTGATGGTGGAATGGCTTTGTGTCAAACGAAATATATTGACACATTATTGCAGCGTTTTGGCCTTGAAGATTGTAAACCTATTGCCACTCCTATGGAGACAGGTTTACAATTGAGTCTAATTGATGCTGGAGATGCATTTGATGTTGTCCTCTATCAGCAGGCTGTTGGATGACTGATTTACTTATGCATTACTCGGCCAGATATTCAATTTGTTGTCTCACAAATGAGCAGGTTTATGCATTGCTGAGGAATCAAGCATTGGCAGGTAGTTAAGCGCATCTTTCGCTACTTGAGTGGTATCTGACTACTTGGTTAATCACTACTGCCAGATTTGCATGCTTTTCTGACTCTGATTGGGCTCGTTGCTATGACACTCGTGTGTCCACTAGTGGTTTTTGCTTCATGCTTGGTAGCTCATTTATATCTTGGTTGAGAAAGAAGCAGCCTATTGTGGCCACTTCCAGTTGTGAGGCTGAGTATAGGGCAGCTTTCATAGCGACTATTGAGTGTGTGTGGCTCAAACGCCTTATGGTTGATTTGGGTGTTGATCAATCTTCTGCCACCACCATCTTCACTGACAGTTAGAGCACATTGGCAGTTGCGAGGAACCATGTGTTCCATGCTCGCACTAAGCACATTGAGGTGCATTATCATTATGTCAGGGAGAGGTTCTCTGCTAGGGAGATCAGCTTGGCATATGTGCCCACGCAGGAGAACACTGCAGACCTTTTCACAAAGGCTCTGCCTAGGGAGAAGTTTGAAGCTTTTCGCAAAGCTTTGGGCTTACTTCCTTTTGTGGAGTGATTTCCACATAGCTTGGCACTTCCTTATACATGAGTGCCAACTACTTGTTCACCGCATCACTCCCAGGGGGGATTTGTTTATATATTTAGGTAGTGATGTATGTGAACACTCTAGGGTCGCCGGGGCACTTTTTTCCCTCTTTAGGAGATTTTTTCCCCCCCGCTTGTATATATGCATATTGCCCTAATGGGCCACTTATCTTTGTATATTCTCTAGTAATACATTCAATATTGTGTGTTGTGCTCCAAGCTTCTTCTTCTTCCTTGTGTTGTTTACGTGCTTTTGTAGATGTCTAACTCCAACACATGGATGGTTTATGGATGGGCTTAATTCTTTATTGAAAGAAAAAATATATCTTACCCTCTATACATAATGTTCAATTGAATGATTCAAGCAATCCTCGGAATATGCAAGAACCAGGTTTTCAGGTAATAGGGGTCAAAACTCGAACAAATTATCAAGGATTTGGGTGAGGGTATAGACCCTTCAATAGATATCATAGGGATAAAGGGGAATATAAAAAAGAAGTTAAAGGACCACAATGCTGGTTTTGTTGGGAATTTGGCCATATTCATGTCCACATGCTCTAGACTACAATAGGAGAAAGCAAGAAGCCATACTTAAGGCTCCAATGACTAATATGGTAACTTTAACCTTCGAAGATCTAGTGTGGTTACTCAATCCAAAAAATTTTAGAGTAGAATGGATTCTACGTTTGCTCCAGATATTACTGCACATCATCAAATTTATGATCAAGCGGCCGGATGGGCTAAGAAGCTCTGATCAAATTTCCAGAAGCAAGATTCAATAGGTAGGATCAGATTGAATAGAATAATCAGGTAACCAAAGGAATAAGTAAAGATACCAAAATAGTTCCAAATATATCATATTCAGATTGTCCTACCCTCGATCATGCAACGGTCACTCAATCTTCGAAATCCAATATACCAAAGGTTAGTACTAGTGAGTAGATCCTTGACATATATTTTGTAAATCTAGAATACAACTACATCTTGGGATTTATTGGAATTAGTCCTTGCTTTTCGAGATACTTTATTAAAAGAAGCACATAAATAGAGGTGCAATGATGCTAACAAAGAGCAATCTCAAGTCAATATGGTGGAAACATCTCAGGATGAATTGCTAGTACCCTTCATTTTGGTATAGTATAAAAATAAGCAGATTTCTTGAGTACTAATTGATGGAGGATTTGAAGTAAACATTGCTACTCTGCTTATTTGTAGACAAATAGGATGGACCGATAACAACCATCACCATTTTATATGCGGATGGCATATCAATCCCATGTGCAACCTATTGGTGTTATCAAGGATATATCCATCAAGGTATAGAATGTTCCTTTCAAAGTTACTTTGGTAATTGAGTTAATTGGTAAGAGTAATGGTTATAATATTTTACTTGAATGACTACGGATAAAAGAGGAAAATGTTTTGCAAGATTGGGGATCCGAAGCAATCACTTTTAAGAAAGATCACAACAAATATTATATCCCTTTAGAAGATAATCAGCATTATTCAAAGGCTCAATTGCCCTCAATTTCCAAAACCACCACATATGATGGAAGTTTAGAGGAAGATGAAAAACTTTAATTTCTAGAAGCCAACAGAGATTTGTGGCTAGTTGGTCTAATTGATATACCATAAATATTATCACAATTTTAGTATGATCCCGTAACATCTACCGTACATTTGAGCTCATATAATCTAAGGGAGAAACATAATGCATTTTCAAGGAGGATGTTTTTTTACTCAGATCAGTGTTCGCATTCAAGAAGATCAAATCAAACATGTCAATTTAGGGTCTGACATTGCACCTCAAAAGGTAAAAATAGGTCCAGTTTACGAGAAGGATTTTGGAAGGAATTACTTATTCTTTTGTTTGACTTTAAAAATGTGTTTTCTTGGAATTACTCTGATATGCAAGGACTGAATCCCCTAGATTTTATCAACATAAGATTGTGTTAAAACTAGATGCTTCTCCAATAATTCAACAACCATATCTTACGAATCCAAATTTTGCCCGACAGGTGAAGGAAGAGTTGTATCGATTACTCAAGGTCAGTTTTATCGTGTCTATTGAGTATTCGAATGGGTATCCCCTATTGTAATAGTCCCTAAGAAGAACAAGATGCTATGAATTTGTGTAGATTATTGTAAATTGAATGCAGCAACAATTCTTGACCCATTTCCACTCCCATTTTTGGATACAATGCTTGATGAAGTTGCAGGCAGGGAAATGTATTCATTTTTAGATGGATGGATACAATCAAGTCAAAATGTTAGAGCCCGATATACCAAAAATAGATTTTATTACTAACTAGGGAGTTTTTGCATGTACAGTAATATGGTTTGGATTACGGAATGCGGCTAGTACTTTTCAATGTTGTATGCAATAAATTTTTATCCCATATTAACCAGTTTCATGCGGGTACTTTTGGATGGATTTTTTAGTATGGGGACAACAAGTTGATCATCTAGAACATATAAGGTTGTGCTTCACTAAGTGCAAAGAAGTACTTTTGATTCTAAACTCGGCTAAATCATTTTTCGTAGTAAAATGCAGCAAAATACTTGGACATATATATATGTAGATTTGCAACGGCCTCGACACATTTCTATTTAGATCGACAAGCAAGCAAGTCTTCTTTCTAGTTGTTAATTTTTACTTTTGGAGCTTACAACTCTTCGTGTTTGCATGCCTCACTACTCTGCAATGATGATAGGAATAGTGCTACCCAATACACTCAAATTGATGGATATGAGTGTGCTATAGATTC
This sequence comes from Ceratopteris richardii, assembly GCA_020310875.1. NCBI lineage: Eukaryota > Viridiplantae > Streptophyta > Polypodiopsida > Polypodiales > Pteridaceae > Ceratopteris > Ceratopteris richardii. The sequence goes on from CM035406.1 coordinate 221,960,029, forward strand.
CTAATCGATTGTTGCAAATGCATGTCAATTGGTTTTGCTAGTGAGGTCTCCTCAATTATGCTCAGATAGATTGGACAAATCTCTCCTTCATCAGTAGTGTCACAATTAGTTGGATGCAATTGGTGACCATTGTACATTTCTAGAGTTTCACATTGGTTGTGAAGTGGGATTGGTGATTGATCCTGAATACATGGTAGCACAATTGAAGCTTAGTAATGATGGAATCATGAGCTTCAACCAGACTAGTCTCTATCGAGGAGATGGACCACATTTTTGCCAAGCTATGCTTTGGGGAGTATAAATGTGCACAGATCCCATACACAAATCCATTGAAGTTTGGGTTACAACATTGACAGTCAACATCGAAAGTAGGAACTATGATGTGTCCCATACCTTATATTATTTAATGGTTGATGCTTTTGTTACGAATGGCCAAGTGAATTGGGCCGAAATTGTGTTTCAAAGAATGAAGAAGGAAGTCACGCAGAGGAAATACATAGGAAGCAACAAGAAGAGCTTATTGTTGTAGAGGATGCTGAGAGATGGTGGAAACTTGTTGAAGAGGAAATAGAACAACAAAGAGTTGCAAGAAACTCAAGAGCAACCGTTTGGTTCACAACACAACTAGACTACACAGACAAATCAAGAATGGCCCTTGACTTCATAGAGAATAGAGAAAGACTAGTTTTCACACACAAGGAAATCCTCCAAGAGTATTAGCTTACCCATTTTACGAAGAGATGCCTAGATCCATGGAAATTCCAATCGGGCAGAGTTCAGCTGCCTATGTTGCAATGTTCATCCATCATCTACCCATGGTTCATGAAGGACTTTAAGATTCAGGCAAGTACTCTAGTAGATGCGGCCAAACTTTTAACTATGTGTTTCTTACACATGGAAAAGGATGAACAAAGCAGGCACGCTTGACCTGCTACAATGGAGAAAATGCATGAAGAATTGATTCTTCTCAAGCAGCAAAATACTAAAATGCAAGATTCTCTTGCAAGGAGAGCCCATATTTGGGAAGAACGGGTCTAGACACTATAAACTAAAATTAATGAACTCAAAATACATATTGAAGAAATTACAGAGGATCATTAGGAAATCATGGAACAACTTCATGTGATTCAAGATGAATTGCAAAAATTTCATGTAGATAAGGACGATCTACAGAATCAAGTTGCCACATTAATTATAGAGAAGCAGAATCAAGTTGTCACATCAATTACAGAGAAGGATTCACTTTCCTCATAGGTCATATCATTGATGGAGAATGAATCTGCAAGTCGTGTTGGCCAAGCTTAATGGAATAAAGGAGTTTGAGACCCAATTGCAAGCTTCTAAACAAATTATTGCACATAACACACAATTATTAACTAATAAAGAAGAACATATTACTTGAATTAAGCATGTTCACACATATTTGCAGAAGGTTATCGAAAATAAAGATATTGAAGTAATGCAAAAGGATGCAGAAAATCAAGACTTATAAACTAATACTGAAGAGACAAATGCCGCAACTCAAGAGTTTTTGGAAAAGATGTCAATCGAATTTTTGGAAGCAAAGACCGAAGCAGTAGCCTAGAAAGTGCACTTAGCGAGTAATCGGAATGAAGATTGTTTTTGGGAAGTCTTAGAATCTGAATACATCTTTGAGAAATTTTTTATGATTTTTTATGATTTAAATAGAATCCAAAATCCTTCTTTTGACACTGATGATATATAAAAGTGGTTTCAAGCCCACCGTGCATGCTAGTGTTAGGCAGCTGTCGGTGTGATGCTCCGATTATTGTAATTATTTGATTATTGTATTTTGTAAAAGAGCATCTTTAGAATTTCCCAAGAATGATAACTGATGAGCAGTGCGTTCATCTTTGTAGTTGATATAAGAAGTTAAAAAGGGACATTCTATGAGATGGAGAAGCCTGTCAAAGAAACCTAGATAGAGAGAATTGTATAGAGCTTTTTGCCCATATTGTAATTCTGACTATGCATACTAGTTGTAACTCTTTGTTAACCCGTTCTAATTCTATTTGATAATGAAAGGAATATCTTTTGCCATTTCTTGCTTATCTTCATGAATTTGTATATCTGAAGGTTTCTTGGGTATAAGTTTGTGTACTCTGTTAGGGAATAGAAATGCATTGGATGTTACTCCGAGAACCTGCATTTCCTTGAACCTTCATTTGTTGTGAAAGATAATTTTGGCAAATAGCAAAGCTTGATAGGGTAGTTCTATTCAAATTTTTGAGGTACAATCATTTTTTTGCATCAAGATATTTTAATCAGTGGCCATGGCTAAAAATAATGATGTATTATGTATGTTGGATGTTGAGGACAAGTTGAATGGTACCAATTACCCATTGTGGGCATAAATGATGCATCATGTATTGGTCCCAAAAGGATTGTGGAATATTGTGCATGGTGTTGAAAAAATACCTAGTACACCTCCAAATACAACTATTGAAGGTGATGCAGATGGCATTCAAGATGACGATCTTCAAATTCATGTTCGTGTTGTGGTTCCTACTTCACCTACTACAGAGCAACTTTGATGGGATGGCAGAGATGCTTAGGCACATGCATGGGTAGCTTTGTCTGTCAAACGTGCCATTATCCCTCATATTTGCTCTTGCAAAATAGCAAAGGATGCTTGGGATACACTTACCACCTTACATCAGGCAAGAAATGAGGCTCGTGTTGCTTACCTCTAAAAACTAATTTGAGAGTGAGAATATGAATCAAGGAGATTCTATGGATAGATTTTTGACAAAGATCAAAGATTTGAAGGAACAATTGATTTCTACTAATGAAGTCTTTCCAGACACTTCATTAGTGTAGACTATTTTGAATGCTCTTCCCCATTCATATCAGAGTTTTGCTTCTACTCTTCGATTGATGATGAAAGGCAATCCAAATGCCTTAGCATTAGAGAAGTTAGTCTCTGTCTTGTTGCAAAAAGATCAGTCTAAGCAGAATAGGTCCATTATGCATGCAATAGATCAAGCTTTCTTAGCTAGTCAGAAAGGAAAAGGTAAATGGAGCTCATCTATTAGTAAGCAAAAATCCACTAAGTTTGCACAGTTGAAAAAGGAAGACAAAGACAGTAAGAAATAAAAAAAGAAAAAATTGTTTTGCAAATACTGTAAAGGAAATGATCATGTTGTAAAGAGTTGTCCAAAACTCATTGCAAAAGAGGCAAAGAAAGAAGAGGCCAAAATGGTTGTTGTAGAGGCCTCTACACACAAAATAGAGTATGCTAATCTTGTGCACAATGAAGAATGGGCATTTACTACTATTTGCAATTATGACCCATCTTCTCATGAACAATGTATGATGTCCGCAGTAGCCTCAGATGTCTAGTACTTTGACAGTGGGGCAACCAAACATATTACCTTGCAACGCAGTTTCTTCTGCTCACTTGAGCCTGCCCCTATAGGGAATATTATCGCATGCGCCAACAACTCCTCTTATTCATCCATGGGAGTTGGTAAGGTCATTCTGACTACTTCTGATGGTAGCTCTTATACATTGTCAGATGCTTTGTTTGTGCCAAGGATCAAGAAAAATCTATTGTCAGTTTCAACATTAGCCAAGATCTGCTTGTTTGTGAAAATTGTTGATGATAAATGTACAATTCATGATCTATCAAATGGTGATGTTATTATTGCTTTTGACATTTTATGTCGTGGGCTTTGCAAGCTCATAGACTATGAAAAATCTCTCAATGATTTAGCATGTGCAGTTCAAGATTCCTAGGCTATCTCAGATGCAAAGCGTTGGCACACATGCTTCGGTCATTTGAATTTTGCTAGTTTGCTATGTCTTTTAGAAATTTGAAATGGTGTCCTCTCTACCCAAACTTGAGGCACCTGGTAAACATTTTTGTGAAGGCTGTATTTTGGGCAAAATGCAATATTCCTCCTTTCCAAAAGATGGTTTAGTTTGAGCTACTCAAAAATTGCAACTTGTTCACAATGATGTATGTGGTCCCCTACAAACACCTTCTTTTGGGAACTACCTTTACTTCGTCATTTTTATTGATAATTTTCCCAGGCATGCATGGATGTATCCATTCAAAGAAAATTCCAAAATGTTTATGTGCTCCAATAGTTCCTGTTTTGGCTAAAAATCTATCATCATGTAAAATGGGCACCCTCCATTTTGATCGAGGGGGGAATACATGTCTTCTGATTTTAATGCATTTTTGGATGAGCGTGGGATAAAACATCAATGTACACTGCTGTATACACCTCAACAAAATCGTGTTATCATCTCTCATGGAGATGGTGAGATGTATGGTCAAAATTCAGGCTTTACCACATAGTTTCTGGCTTGAGGCTCTTATCTGTGAAGCATATGTACTTAACTGGTGTCCCACCAAAGCACTGTAGTCTATCACTCCATATGACGCTTGGCATGGTCGCAAGCCATCTGTTTCTCATTTGCATGTCTTTGGTTGTTTGGGCATATGCATAAGTGCCTGAACAACAACACATAAAATTGTATGACAAAGCAGTGAAATGTATTTTTGTTGGGTACAATTCTGAAAGCAAAGGCTATCATTTGTATCGTCCATAAACTAAATGCATTTTGGTTTCCTCTTTTTATAGGTGGACATCCTAGTGCTCGTCCAAATGAGGGATTTTTCTTAGCCTTTATAGGTTCCACATGATCATGAATATCATTCCATTTTTATGCAAATTTACATGATGCACTTGTTGATGAGAGGGCTGATATAGAGGAGGCATTAAATATGCCTAAATGGCTAGTGTAGATTTGCAAAATACCAAATTTAAGATGCACCTCTATCATATCATACTCATTCAGGATCTCATACTGCTTTTTTTTTGCATCATATCCCTATGCTATGAATGCCTCTAGTCTTCCTGATGAGAATGAGCCTATTTCTTTTGATGAAGCACAAAATTAAAAAAATTGGATGGTTGCTATGCAATCAGAATATGATCTATTATGAAGAATGGTACTTGGTCTTTATGTAATTTGCCTATAGGAAAAAAGGCCATTGGCACTAAATGGGTATACAAGTTGAAATGTAAGCTTGATGGAGCAGTTGATAGGTATAAGGCTAGACTTGTTGCAAAGGGTTATGCCCAAGAGAGAGGCATTGATTTTGATGAGACCTTTGCACCCACTTTTCGAATGACCACCATTTGTAGTATCTATGCCCTTGCAGCCCATCATGGTTGGAATGTATATCAGATGGACATTAGAACTGCATTTATGAATGGTGACTTACATGAAGAAGTGTATGTTTTTCAACCCCATGGTTTTGTGTAGAAAGGGCAGGAAAACAAAGTGTGCAAGTTGGAAAAGGCATTATATATGGTTTGAAGCAAGCACCACAATCTTGGTATGAAAAGATACATGCCTACTTGATTGCACATGGTTTTGAGAAGATTCCAACTGAGAGCACCTTATATGTTAAGCGTGCAAATGATTTGCTTCTAATCATTGTTGTCTATGTTGATGACATCTGCTCACTTGTCCTAATGAGAAGCATACTGCTGATCTTAAGGCTGATTTGAATGCCTCATTTGAGATGTCAAATTTCGGGCATTTGCATCATTATTTGGGCATTCAATTTATGCAAGTTGATGGCGGAATAACTCTGTGCGAAACACAATATATTGACACATTATTGCAGCATTTTGGCCTTGAAGATTGCTATTGAATCTTAATGATGTTGGGGGTGCATTGGATGTTGTTCTTTATCAGCAAGTTGTTGGATGCTTGATTCACTTATGCATAACTTGACCTGATATTGAGTTTGTTGTCTCAGAGATAAGCAGGTTTGTGCATCGACCATGGGTCAAGCATTGGCAGGTGGTTAAGCGCATCCTTTGCTACTTGAGTGCTACCCGTCTGGTTGGATTGTTTTATCCCAAGGGGGATCACTACTTCCAGATTTACATGCTTTTTCTGACTCTACCTAGGCTGGTTGCTATGACACTCGTGTGTCCACTAGTGGTCTTTGCTTCATGCTTGGTAGCTCATGCATATCTTGGTTGAGCAAGCACCCACCTACTATGGCCACCTCTAGTTGTGAGGCTAAGTATAGGGGCAGATTTCACAGGGACTGTTGAGTGTGTGTGGATCAGACACCTTTTGGATGATTTGGGTGTTGGCGAGTCTTTTGCCATCACCATCTTCATTGAAAGTCAGAGCACATTGGCAGTTGTGAGGAACCCTATGTTCCATGCTCGTACAAAGCACATTGAGGTGCATTATCATTATGTCAAGGAGAGGTTCTCTACTGGAGAGATCAGTTTGGCATATGTGCCCACACAGGATAACATTACAGATCTTTTCACAAAGGCTCTTCCTCGAGAGAAGTTTTAAGCTTTCTGCAAAGCTTTGGGCTTACTTCCTTTTGTAGATTGATCTCTTTCCACATAGCTTGGCACTTCCTTATACATGAGTGCCAACTCCTTGTTCACCGCATCACTCCCAGGGGGGCTTTGTTGATATATTTTGGTAGTGATGTGTTTTTTCCCTCTTTAGGAGGTTTTTTTTCACCGATTTGTATGTATGCCAATAAGCCTAATGGGTTATTTATCTTTGTACATTCACTTGGTAATACATTCAGTATCGCATGTTGTGCTCCAAGCTTCTTCTTCTTCTTCCTTGCATTATTTGCGTGCTTTCGCAAACCTCAAACTCCAACAAATGCTTTAGTAACTTATTGAAACAAATCTTTGAAAAGATAAAGTCTTGAGTCACATAGAGTTTGATTCACATCAACTTTAAGTATCTTTGAAGTTTGACTTGTTATATGGAGTTTTGGTTCTTATTCCTCGCTTTCCAAAATTTTGGAAATGATTCAGATAAAGTATTCGACTCATTCCAATAAAAATCAAGGTTACCCAATTGGAATAGGTAACCAAATTAAACATCCGAGATGGATGTTTTGTAAAGAATCCATTCAATCTTCAAGATGCTAAGTCTAATTTGACTTATTCGTTTGAGTTGCTTCAAGTCAAGTAGCACAAATCCAATGAATTTTGTAGAGCTTAGAACATTCTTGAAAAAAGAAGTTAGAAATTGCTCATAAGATTGTCGATTCCCAAGAACGTAAAGCTAAAGTCTTAGAAAAAACTGTCCTAAATTGGACAAAGTTTATTTTTAATTTTCTTTGGTCAAGTTAAAGTGAAGATGACTAAAAGTAAATGGCATACTTTGACCTACATTTTGTGTAGGATTTTCAAGCCCAGTTGGACAAAGTAGGGTAATAAATGAAAACAAATTTTGGTTGAAAGTGAACCCTATTATAAAGATTTAAGTTAGATGTTTGGATCAACCTCAATTTATAGTTACAAACCAAATTCAAATGAAACATATATCCTCATATTCTTGACAAGGATGACGATCCCATCTCAGTTGCTAGATTCATGCACTAGTGATGCCTAGTAATGGACTAGTATCTTGAATCCACCCATTGCACATGTTAGTGCCCATATAGCACATGGTGAGAACATTGAATAGGCTAGGGATGTTTTTTGATCCACCTTTATCTTTCATTCCCTACCTTGCACTAGGACCAACTTATCTAGTGAAAATCTAGATGGTGTTTTGAGACATTTGGGCAAGGATCAACCAATATATTCTCTTCTATTCATTTAGAGTGTGAGGAGAATCCCACCACAAAGGTGAAAACATGTTCTTCTAGGTTAAAACATGAGGCTTAGGAATATGCCTAAATATTTTTATATAGATCTATTTTCAAGGTTAAAAACGTTTTCAAAATGGGGAAGAATGTTATAAAGTAAGGTTATGACATGGGTGTCAGACTGATTCAGATAGATGTGAAATCGGACACCATTAGGTCATTTTCTTGTACGACCAAGGTCTCAAGGGTAGACTTATGCAAAGGTGCATGTGCTCTCCAAAGAAACAATCAACTTGGCCTAGTGGTTAAGTATAGAAAAGAGGTGGACTTGGATTCAAGCCCTACGAGAGTCGTGGGAGAGTGTTTTTCCCCAAGACCTCTAGAGCCTTCTAGAAGCATCCACTTGGGCTAACTCCAGTCAATTGGGACACTTGGACACTTGACACAGATGTAGTTACATGGCCGACACTTGGATGGTTAGAATCCATATGCCATAGAGGGCAATCCGAGTCAGCTCTCAAGCACATGGTGTTTTTTGGGTTAATTCATTACATGGATGGTCCTAGAATACTTGGATTGTTTTTCACTATGTCACTCAATTTTGTGGATTTATTTCATTACACATAGCTTGACACTTTCTTATACATGAGCGCCAACTCCTTGCTCATTGCATCACTCCCAAGAGGGATTTGTTGATATATTTCGGTAGCGATGTGTGTGAACACACTTAGGACGATCGATGCACTTTTTTTCCTCTTAAGGAGTCCCCCCCCCCCCCCCCCCCCCCCCCCCCCTCCCTTTGCTTGTATATATGCCAATACCTCTAATGGGTCATTTATTGTTTTACATTCACTTGGTAATAAGATCAGTTTTGTGTTGTTCTCATAGATTCTTCTTCCTCCTTGTGTTATTTGTGTGCTTTCGTGACCCTCAAACTCCAGCACAAAGAAGGATATATCATAGATTAGATTTAAACATTGTTGCCACTTGAAGGGATCAACCCATTCCCTATTTTTCACAATCCCTTATACATTGTGTAAAATGTCATTAGATGGGAGGTACGGGCTGAATATATATACTCATATATTGTTTTTCGTCCTTTATTTCTACCTTGATTCACATTGAAAAATATGTTATTTTTTCTATTTGTCCCATAATAATGACTTATTATGTGTGCGAACATGTGACATCACTGGCATTATGCTTGGTAGATAGGAGAATTTAGTATGTTTTACGCTTAAATTCCTCTATGTACTAAGCATAGTGTGACCAACGTGAGTGGTTTGCACATTATGCAGTAAATGTGACCAACATGAGTGGTTTGCACATTATGGAGGAAATAGAATAGATAACTTATAATAAATCCAATAATTCTATAAATGATAATAATCTAGTATCCTTGTTGTTCTACATGAAAATTGCACCCTCTTTGTATACATTAATTGAATAAATCATAAAGTGGCATAGCCAACCATGACTATCGTTAGATCACCCAATGCAAAAGTTACTTATTTTCAAGTCCTTCAACATGTGCTATGTAAGAATGTCACATTATCGAAAAAACGAAGTATATAAATATGAGCACCATAATTCCCCTTCACTTATTTGTAGGATTTTTTAACATCGACCAAAGGAATTAGTAGTTCTTTGATACGTCAAGAATGCACATGCTTAGCTATTCTCACTGATCTTTCTCTTTTTTTATGAATTCCTTGCCAATAATGGATATCTCGTTATTAGAATGCTCCTCTTTTGGACCACTCACCCATAGATTTCTACTTTAATTAACCTTCTTAGTAGATGATCATTCGTTGGTGGAAAAGAGTCAAAATATTTTGAGAATAAAAAATAATCAATTTCCATCTCTAAATCTTTTAGTAGAGGCTCAATTGTATACCGAAATGGTCCCTTGATTTATTTGCTTTTCCCTTTTTTGGCGGACAAGAATAAATCCTTCCTCTTCCTAGAGAGCCATGCCTTTTGTGGAAGCAATTACTTTGATATTTAGGTCCCTTGTGAACAATTAATATGAGAGCTCGATCCTCCATGAACAATCAATTATTAAACCCTGTGGAGGTAACCTAATGGGATCGATTCTCCATGCCAATTGAGGGCATGCCGACTTGATCTGCACTAGTCATTATTAAGTGGTGGACATGAATGCCCTCTTGGTTGTCAAAGGTGAGCCTTTTGAGGTTGATTACCTTTAAAAACAAGCTTCTAATTGAGCCCTTCTAGTATTTCTTAGTTGTATCCTTTGGGAGACCTTTTAGTTGGCCCTTTGGGGGAATGCCTTTGCTTGGAGGAGAGCACGGACCATACACAAGTGAACTTTGGATGTCCTTTCTTGAGTCATGAGTTTCAAATCTTCAAATGACCTTAGGATCATTTACTCCTACTTTCCGCATAATGAGAGGTCGCATGAGTAGTAAACCCATTCATCTTGTGGTCTCGCAATTTCAAACTCAAGACTATGGAAGATTAGCCGTAAGGTGATCACTATTATTAATGACTATGATTTTTGTTGTTTTTTTTTTTTTAAAATGGAGGTTCGGCCGAGGCCTACTCCCTCGGACTTTAACTTTGAAATTGCAACTGTACAAGGAAGGGCATAGTACCCATGGGAACCCCCTTATCCCACAAGAACAGGGGTTTACAAGACTGGGTTAAACGACGGTCACAACTACCGCAGAGATGGACAAACGATGGCCAACAGCCACATACAACAACTTTCCAAGGTTCATATGTCCCTTACATGTTGCTGCCAGGGGTTGAACCCTCGCCCCCGCCTCAAGAGGCGAGAGGCCAAACCACTAGGCCAACGAACTGGGACATGATTTCTGTTGTTATTACGAGCAATTACCACTATAATAATAATAATAATAATAATAATAATAATAATAATTATTATTATTATTATTATTATTATTATTATTAGTGGACGGTAAGTGTTTTTCTGAGTTTTTTCTCCAAAGGCAACTCCCTAGAGCGTCGGCCCTTGAGCCTCCGGATCAGACGTGACCTTGATTGAAGTCAGAGGAGCGTCGAGGCTTGGCTAGGAGGATTGCCAGAAACATGACAGGCAAGACTTTATATGCTGATTAGTTGTTGTCATGAGAGAACATAGATAGAGATGCACAATAACATCATTAGTGCAGCATTTGCTTATAGAAATTACAAACTTGTCTAACCACGCACATTTGTATATATGAGACGCATACACGTGTGCAGAACATTAGAGAAATGGTATACTGACGTTTGAGTCTGGCAAAACACTGTTTGCACTCTTTACAGAATCGCTTAAGCTTCATATACATAAGTTAAATGAGAAAATTGAATACGACTAATTTGAGCTTGGTACTCCCAGAGGGATCCCTATTTGATAGATCTGGATGTCGTTTTTTTTCTGTAGAAAAGCATTGCTTAAGCAAGCTCAAATTTCACTGCCCAGTTTAGTTGAGATGCTTTTTTTAGCTTGCAGACCACAAACAGGAGCAGGAGATGGAGATAGAAGCCTTGCAAGCTATTCTTATGGATGATATCCAAGAAATTAGTGCAGATGAATGCGGTCTGAAAACCACCTTTCCGTGCTTCCAGATCACTGTGTCTCCTAAAGTGAGCTTGCTTCGTCTTTA
>CM035406.1:221978793-221981293 GCA_020310875.1 Ceratopteris richardii
ATGTGTGAATATGATACAAATTGACAATCTTTGAATCTAGGCAGAAATAGGAACTAGATACAAGAAATTGTGCCTATGAGGTATGAAGAGAGTGTGTTTGAGAATAATGGAGAATATGAACAATTTAGAACTGTTCTACACCAAACCTGAATTTTGATTATTGCTAAATTAAAAACTAGTGAATGAACAAGTGAGGACAGATGTAGACTTGTTACTCATAGTATGTTGGTTGATACGAACTCCTCCAGATGTCTCCAGATGTAGAGCACACCTCTTCCAAGAGTGTAGCAACTCTCCCTCCAAGAGGGCCTCTAAGATCTCCTCCTTGGGTTATTGCTACTCTTGAGAAGATTGTTCCTGAGTGATATCTCAACAATGAGACTATGGCCTCTTATATAGTGTTTGAGTCCTATGAAAAGCATATCAAAAAGCGCACGATCAACACTGATCGTGGAAAGCATAAACGGTGCCAACAATGAAAAAGCTCCTCGGCCAAAATTATCGAGAAGTTTAGATGCGATTTTCAGATCCTAAAATCTTTGCTTTTCAAAGCCTAAAATCTTTGCTTTTCAAAAGGAAATCGCCGTCGCTGCTGTCCATAGGTTTTGAACCGAGGTCAGTTTGATTTTTCTCAAATTGTTTGTTCTAGACCATGCTGCCCGTGAGCTTCTCTCGAAGAGAAGACTATAAGAAAAGCATTACATGCCGGACTTGCTGACCATTTTGACTTTGTTTTCCAACAATCCTCGCTTCAATGTCAAAATGCTACAAGGTTTAATATCTTGCAAAACGTATGATATTTGCAAATATCTGTTAACTGAATTCCATTGAATCTTGAGTTGATTGTGCATGAACTTGGATACTTGAGAAACTCCAAACTGAATGTCTGAACGTGTAATACATAGATATATCAAGCAACCAACTGCTTTACTATATACTGTAGCATCAAATGGTTCTGAAACCGCTTTCGACTATAATAACACATTGACATCTATGGGTGTCTGCATAGGTTTAGAATCTGTCATCTCAAACCTTTCCAATAATTTCTCAATGTATTTCTGTTGTGTCATGTAGATACATTGATCTTTGTACACGAATTCAATCCCAAGGTAATAATGTAAAATACTTAAGTTATTTACATCAAATGTATGCTTAAGCTTTGCTTTAAACAACAGAAGATCTAAATCTTTGGGACCTGTGATAATCAGATCACTTTGTAGTGCATCTTGAACACTAATTGGTTCATTCTGATATGAAGCAAGAGCTAAGATGTTATGACTCTCAAAATGTTCTCCATAATTTACATGGTCTCTTAGTTGTCTCCTTGTCTGACATCTGGTTCTTCGAGTGTATTCCTTTATACCATTGTGCTTCCAGGTTTGATATAACCACTTTGGCATGTCCTTAAAAGGTGGTGGAATCCTTTCTGTTCCTTCAATATCCCTTTCTTCTGGAACTCTGGAAACTTCTCCAACTTCATAAGTCGGAACTTCACGAGGTACTGATGATGGACTAGGTACTAATGTAACTCTCTCTTCACTTTTATCAAGTGCATCGTTTAGGGCTTGAGAAGGTTCATCACCCCTCTTGTATGGCTGAATTTAAGAATCCAAATTCCTTCTAAAGAACGCATAGTCATATGCTTTTATGAAATTTGGAATCTCTTCCCTCTTATCATAAATCTGACTTTCTACAATAAAATTGTGTGAGAGTAAGATATCACCTCTATCTGGAACATAGAATCTGTATCCTTTGCTTTCATTTGCATAACCAATAAAGGCGGCTTTAATGGCTTTTACATCAAACTTACCACGATCCTTCTTCTCAATATGAACATAAGTTGGGGAACCAAAGACTTTGAAATAACTCACATTGGGTTTCTTCTTAGACATTCCTTCAAGATTGTCTTCATTTCAAGTCTATAGTCACTCATTTTGTTAAGGGTGTATGTCAACGATGCTCTGATACCAAATGTTGGAAGTGGGGTGTATGTCAACTATGCTCTGATACCAAATGTTGGAAGTGGGTGGGCCACAATAACAATTAATCATAGGTTTATAGGATCTTCCAACACATGAACCTTAGCATATACACCTTAAGACTCAAAAGGAGATGAGTGAGAGATAGGGAGAGACTAGATGAAATTTTCAAAGTGTACGGTAAGCTAGAAGGCTCACCTACACTATCTATATTCAAATGTCAAATTACAATGTGTTAATCTGATACAAACTGACAATATCTGAATCTAGGCAGAAATAGGAACTAGATACAAGAAATTGTGCCTAAGAGGTATGAAGAAAGTTTGTGTGAGAATATGGAGAATATGAACAGTTTAGAACTGTTTTACAACAAACCCAAATTCTGATTATTCCTAAATCAGAAACTAGTGAATGAATAAGTGAGGACTGATGTAGACTTGTTACTCACAGTATGTTGGCTAATACGAACTCCTCCAGATGTCTCCAAATGTAGAGCAAGAGTGTAGCAACTCTCCCTCCAA
>CM035406.1:221986293-221988793 GCA_020310875.1 Ceratopteris richardii
TGTGGCCAATCATGATGGTCCTGTAGGTACTTGGATCTAGAGCGTCGCCAGATTTGTGGATAGGCACGATAGTATGATGTGTCCACTCCTCTGGGAACCCCTCCCCTATAGCCCGGTTGAAGACATGTGCAATCAACGGGGCTATAGTGGAGGCTGCATAGATGAGGTGCTCGCTCTGTAAACCAGTATGGTCGGCAGCCCGCCTGTGCTGCATACGACGTATGGTGTAATAAAGTAAGTCTATGATCCAAGGGTCCGGCCGGTTCAGACAGATCTGAAATCGGACATCGTTTGGTCATCCGTGTGTATGACCAAAGATCTCGAGTTTAGACTTACTAGGAGGTCTTGTGCTCTTGTGAACAAGTGATCCACTTAGCTTAGTGGTTAAGTCTCAAGGATGTGAAGGAGGAGGTCTTGGGTTCAATCCCCATGGGGAACACAGAGAGAGTATTTTGCCCAAAGAGATCTAGAGCCTTCTAGAAGCATCCACTTGAGTTAACTCGAGTTGACTGGGACACTTGGCGCACATGCAGTTACATGGCCGACACATGGCTGGCTAGTATCCACCTGCCCAAGAAGGAAGTCCCCTGAAGAGAGCTATATATAGAGGCATTTGGTTGGGAGGAGAGTCATCTCTCTAGCACGTGGTGGTCGTAATCCTTGTTCTCTTGCATATGGCCCTCTCCACCATCGCTGTAGTAAAGAAAGAGGAGTGTGTGGGTCGAGGCTCAAGTGGATGTGGGATAGGTGGCTGTTGAGGCACATCATATAATCGCACTGCATAATCTCGCCAGATCTATGGGTCCTCAATGGGTGTAGTCTGACAAGGCTCGCGGAGAGCGCGCCATGCTGTTGCACTATCCATGCTCATGAATAGACGATATAGCTCAAGCTCCTGTGCCTCCTCGAATGCCCGTCGCTTTCGACGTGTCAGTGCCTTCATCTGTTTACTTGGCCTCTCTCTCTGTAATCTTTCCCAAGGCTCGTCGCGCACGTAGGTGTCTGTAAAGTGTTCTGCACTCATCATCATACCAACTGTTCTGGGGTCTAGTGCCAGGGGGAGGGATACGTCCTGTGTGAGTGGTGTGTGGGAAGGAGCTGATAGCTGAGGTGTGTAAGATGGATGAGATGTGTGAGGTGAGAAGTGAGAGGGGGGTGGACGGGTGTAGTAGACATAGGCCACGCTCGACCTCCGATGAGTATAGAGGAGCTAGCTCACGTGTGAAGTGAATGGTGGTGTATGGGGTACATGTGATATGTCTGTGTGGGGTTCTATCCCCTGCGATGGAGAGAGAGAGGTATGTGTGATCTGCTCCGATGGGTATGGGCGGGATGGTAAGCGATGTAATGAGGTGGGTGGCCTCCTTGGGTCCCAAGACATAGTCAACTGTGCTCCCTCCTCCCCCAACAGACCCATGTGGCATGCAAGTCAAGCCTCCTGAAGTAAGCCACTGAGCCTCCTGTTATATATGACGAGACGGTGCTCAGATCCAAGCCTAAGTAGGTGTCGTCCATTGCTGTGATAGGAGCTCTTTCTGTGGAGTGTCTCATGATAGTCTCCTCCTGTAGGGTATGTAGTGCGTGAGGATCCTCTTCGTCATATGTCTTGCACTGCTCACTACGCGTGCGAGCGTTGAAGTCTCCCATGAGAAAGACTTCACCGAGCGTGGAGTACTCCATGATCTCATCTGATAGACATACATAAGGTGAGGTCTCCCCTGATGAAGAGTCATGTTCAGTGGAGGCGAAGCGAGATCCTGTGGGGGCGAAATAGCATAAGGCTATGTAGATGAAGCTGTCATGTGATAGCTCGAGGCGGGTCCACATGTATCGGGCCTGTGAGTCGCAGGCCATGATCTATAACCTACTGTGTAGTCCGTGTCGAAAAAGTATGGCCACCCCTCCTGATCCACGGGATGTGTGCTGTCGTGTGCATCCTCTGTGTAGAGGCTCCCACTGGAATCCATGTATCTTGGACAATCCTCTCTCTGGAATCTCATGTGTCTCTGTAAGTAGGATCATGTCATGGCCTCTCATCACCTCCTCGAGTCTCTCTGGGTGTGTCCATAGGCCTCCATTGCAGTTCCAGACTGCCAAATGGATCTCTTCTCGTGTCTCACAGGCCGCGAGTCCCTATGCAATGACCTTGCCATCTATGATGACCCGGTCATCTCTGTAGGATGCTCGTTTCCCCTCTTGACGGGCTTGGTGCACTCTAGGCATACATGCACGCCTATGTGCAACTTGCATTTCGGTGAGGTCATCATCAAGATAGATGGGTGGGCCTTCGAGTCCTCGTAGGATTACCCTCTTGCGAAGGAAAGTAGATCGTGACTCGCTATCGGGGAAGTGGAGGATGAGGGCTCGTTTTTTGGTGGCATCTTTGCAGACTCTCCAAGCTTTAGTGAAAGGAGATGGGTCCCCCTCCTTATATCCGAGTTTGGTGCATGACCTCCTTCCATCTTCCTCCGGAGTGGATCCTTCCCTCTCTCTCATTCCT
>CM035406.1:221996293-221998793 GCA_020310875.1 Ceratopteris richardii
CAGATATTGGATATATATCAAGCACCACTTGGGCACATTCAACATCAATCTACAAGCATAGTTTACTCTATGCTCTAGGGTTAAGAGCTGTGGAGCAAATTCTTTGGTGTTTTGCTGCTAATTTTGAAGTTTTTGCTGCTGCCCTCCTTCTTGTTCACACACATTAAGTGTGTGCACAGCTGATCATAGTAAGTTGCTGCTATTTTTTGGTTCTCTTCAATATTTGCTGCTGAACCAGGTGTTCCACCACCTCCTCCAAGTATTGAAGATATTTTTGCTGCCTCTTAGAGGAAATCAATTCAGTTAGGGTTTTTGCTGCTGGGCTGTCTATAACAGTCATCTATCTTCAAATCAACACACACACACACTCTCTCTCTCTCTCTCTCTCTCTCTCTCTCTCTCTCTCTCTTCTTTGCTCCTAGGCACTCATCTCATATCTATTACCTAGAGGCTAATACCCATGACATTCAGCCTTATATTCAGTTTTGTAATTATTCACTCATTGTATAGGCATATTTCCATCTAGGTAATTATTTTTGAGCAGCCTTTTTACTGCTCTTTCATATATCTCGTCTCTTGTCTCTTTGTCATTCATCAATTTTATTTGGTTCAAGGGGTGTATGTGTTGAGGTTCTAAGTGTTGGAAAAATTTTGTGGTTATTTATTGGGCCTACCTCATTTCCAACATTTGGTATGAGAGCCTTTGTTGCAGCCGTTCATGTACCACATTGTACGGTACTATAATATGGTTTGGTACGTCTCTTACACTTATCTTTCATCCGGTTCGTACTGGATTGTTTAATGACCTAAAATTCCAAACGTTAATTATTTAGAAGTGGGCGGCCTTCAATTGCCCATTGCACACGAATTCCAACTCCCCTACATTCTACCAAGCCCCACTGCACTCAGCCCTTTCCATTGGAGTTGGACAACCACCTTGCTCCGACCCCACCTTGGTCCTCCGCAGGCAACTTGTGCTGCCCCATTAGTTGTTACCGGTTACCACGAGATTCGAACATGAACTTTGAAGCTTCAACCATAGAACTACATATCGGGTGACTTCTACATGAAACGTTGCACAACCACATACATATTGAGCATCCTTGAGCTTATGCTATTCCATTGAGCATACATAGACACTTTAGACTCTTGCATTGAGCATTCTTGTCACTTGACCCTTCCATTATCATCCATATCTATTATTCTTTGAGTCTTTGAGCATACTTATCCTTTCCATTATCCATATCTTCTTGTAGCTATTAAGTTCTTAGTAGTAAGTACTATCCATTTGGCATTATTCATCATGCCTCCTGTCATGTCAAGTGTATGGGATGCACATACAGTATGCCATTCATTGGCTTTTGGCTTCAATGCATCTGGATCGGGTAAAAGAAAATGTACCTGTAAGTATTGTGGTAAGAACTTCATTACTACCACAACATGACTCATTAGCCATGGATCTAGTGTAGGAGGGGGCATATGAGCATGTGAGAAGGTCCCTCTTGAAATTGTTGGGGCAATTCAGTGTGGCATCGTGCTACTCAACAATGGAAGGAAGCTTGTCGTCATGAGATGGCGACTACATATCTTGACATGATGGATGATGTTGATGCCTTTGTTAGTCAAAACACGTCCATCAAGAAGGGACAACCTTCCTCGTAACGTGACGAGGAAGATATTAATGTTTCTCCTTCCCCTTCTCGGAGAACAAGAGAAAGCACAGTGAGCTCTTCTTTTACATCATCCTCATTGTAGAAGTAACGTATAAAAGTGGTTGAAATTGAAATAGAATGTTGGATTCTTCAATGTAGTGAGAACAAAAGCTTGGAAGAGAATGGTTAGAGCCATTTCTCAGGTTGGCCAATGTGATGATTGACATGGAGTGGAGTATAATAGACTCCGTGGACCTATGTTAGATGAAGGAAAGGAGCACATAGAGTTGCAGCTAGAGCCCATTAGCATGGGATGGAAGACCTATGGTTCCTCCATCATCTCATATGGATGGAGTGATAATAAAAGATTCCATATCATTAACATTTTGGTGTTTAGTTGTTCAAGAACCTATTTCTTACGAGCTACTAATGCCAGTCATGCGAGGTACATATCATTGGGGAGTTTATCTTTGAGCATATAAAAACCGCTATTCTTGAGATTGGTGCACAAAATGTTGTAGAAGTTAGAATAGACAATGCTTCCAATTGAAAGAGAATGGGGGAATTAGTTGAGACGGAATTCCCTAGTATTGTGTGGACTCCATGTGCCGCACATTGTGTAGATCTTCTCTTTGAAGATTTTGCAAAATTACCATGGCTTGCATCTTTAGTAGTGGATGCAAAACATATAGTCACATTCACTAGGAAGAACCATCTGGTGCTAGCTATTTTTTGATCATATAGTGCACATGACATGGTTTGACCTGTGGACACACTTTGCATACATCTACTTAATGTTCAATTAACTCCACATGGTTATGGATTTTTTGCATATGTTAGATATTGAT
>CM035406.1:222003793-222148793 GCA_020310875.1 Ceratopteris richardii
GCCAAAGGTAGCTAAAGCCTCCACACACACGAGATCCAAGGATAAAAACTGAAGATAAGCTTGTGTTTTGAGGGAGCAATGGCCCCTAGTTATGATTCCTTATGTTTCTCAAGATGGTTCTAGAGACCCCTAAAGTGGGCTCTAAAAATTCCAAGAGGGTAAAAAAGAAATTGATATTTTTGGATTTCCGTCCCGAGACAGTCTCATCACAGGAAACTGTCCCTAGGACGTTTCATTGTTTGAGACACATACAAGGCGATGCGGACTATCCCTATTGCTACGGGTGTAAAGGGTCATATAATTCCTCAAATCAGGTCATACAGAACCGAGAGAGAGAGAGAGAGAGAGAGAGAGAGAGAGAGAGAGAGAGAGAGAGAGAGAGAGAGAGAGAGAGAGAGAGAGAGAGAGAGAGAGAGAGAGAGAGAGAGAGAGAGAGAGAGAGAGAGAGAGAGAGAGAGAGAGAGAGAGAGAGAGAGAGAGAGAGAGAGAGAGAGAGAGAGAGATTTTTTCGCAGATGTTGATGAAGAAGACATGCTGGAACATTATCTTTCAACCAAAACATAGAAATAGCTATATGATAAATGGTTTCAGGGCAGAAGGTAAGGTGCTTGGTTGATCTTGTTGTAAATATCTAGTAAATTGTGTGTGAATCTTGATAAAATATGTAAGGCTCACTGAAATTGCCTTTCTTTCAGGCGTGAGGAAGCTCCTATGTATAATTGACTCTGTATTCATTCGCTGTGCACGTTCAGGATTCTCCGACACTGTCATTCAGCATCAGATGACACTATACTTTGATTTATGAAATTATCATTGTATGAACTCTTTTCTGGAGCATTTTATGAGCATATAGCCTTCAGCATCTTCCCCGTCTCTCGAGCCAATTCAATGTGAAAATATACAGCAATTGGCAAAGCATTATATGGACATCTCTTTGTTCCCTCGAACCAATTTAAGTGAAATCACTACAAACATTGATATACGAGCAATTTGCAAATATAACTTGACATTATGGCATTAAATTTTAAAAAAAGTGCTTTTTTTTTGTTGTGTTTGTGTATTCAAATTTTCCGTCCATATGATAGAAAGATGTATGATAGGCTGGTGGATGTGGGGTGTACATGCTTCTCACACACGCACACACGCTCATACTCTCTCTCTCTCTAAGAGCATTTGTAATATGTGAGTTAACCATCTTTTTAGTATTCATGATTCAATCGTAAGGTCCAACACTTGCTTTTTAGACCTAATTGTCCTCACAATTGTGAGGGGCCTATCTAATAAACAATTCAAACCTCTAGATTCTCAACTGTTGAGAAGATCTTCTTGTAGTTGTATTTGGTTTGAGATCTTTTATCAAAGGAAGTTTGATCGTAGAGATCTATTCTTTCAATTAAAACTTCAATTAATTGAAAGTACAAGTGAAGGTGGGGTATAGCACCCATGGGATCCCCTTGTATCCCAAAGACCAAGGGTTAGATGCCTAGCATGGCTAGGATTATATCCCAAGCACGGCTAGGATTATAGATCCCAAAGGCCTGCTAAGGTAGAACTAGGGAAGGGATGGCCCAATGGCTAGACACGATTGGTTTATAATGGTTGCAACACAGCAAAAAATATTACTGTGGGGAAAGTCAAGGTGAACCCTTGGGGTATTTGGCACCCCAGACTCGAGTGATGTTGCATGATAAAAAATGGAGGTGGACAGTCATCTGCATCAGATAATGACAAGAGAAAAAATTATAATCGGAAAGGATTATTATCATCTACAAGAATATAATAGGGTATTTCAGGCTATGGAAAGGGTCGAAGAAAAAAATTTAACAGGAATAAAGGACTGACCTTTTGGTCAGGGGGACTATAGTGAGGATTTTATCAAGAGTTTGGCCAGAAGCAGAGGAATATGATAGGAGGACACAGGAAGCTAAGACTAAGGCTCCCATAGTGAATATGATACATCTCACCTATATGTAGCCGGTAGCAACAGTGATGCCCAGATCAGGGCAGGTTCTACAACCATCCGTTCTGGCCTTTAATCCAAGTCTACAAGACCACAATACTATGTTCAAGGTGGGGTGCAGAGGGGCGACAAAACACCACCACATTTCCTTAGCCCGGCCCAAATTTATCAACCTGCTATTGGGCAACCAAATCTTAATGAGCAGTCCACGAGACAGAACATTGAAGCTGGTGGAAAGCAAGCAGTCTTGAATACCAGAGATCAGGATAATGCTTCTATGGTAGTATCAGAGGGAAGACAAAGGATTGTGATAGGCAGGAAACAGAGGAAGTGAATGGATGTCAAATTGAGGACGATTGGTCTTGGTATATTTTGAAACGGGCTCCCATCTAGATATCCTTGGGGGATCTCTTGGCTTTGGTGTTATCATTTTGACAGAAGTTGCTCCAGGATCTCATGGATTCTCAAAAGCCAAGAGAGGAGCATACATATGTAACCGTTCAATGAATCACCTCTTGTAGATTATGCAATATCTCTGATTACAGTTTGGCACAAAAGCGGACCTATTCATAATGTTTTGATTGATGGAGGCTCAAGTGTAAATATTATTACTTTACCAATATGTCAATAGATGGGATGGATTGCTATCAATTGAGCTAATGTTGTGACTTTTGTTATAGTTGAATTGTTGGGTACCAAGGATGAGTACAATTTACTCTTTTTCTAATCACGGTTGAAATAGACTAAAGTAATTGAGGATTGGAGCTCCTAGACCCTAGTACTCTATGTAAGGGACAAAAGAAGTATGCAATTTAGTTGGATACCATCTACACATATCATCATGTGTATATCCTTGAGATATCCGGCCTTGCACATATGGTTGATGACTTGGAAGAGGATCAAGAAGCTCAGTTTCTAGGAGCTAATAAAGATCTCAAGTCTATCGCCGTGGTGGATGTAGATCATTGTGCAGTACTCCCAAACGAGTCCGGTTTTAGTTGTTGTCAATTCGGTGACAATAATGTGAGAGGAACTAGAAGATCTTTTGGTTAGGCTAGAGTAAGATGAATTTCAGTCCAACATTCATGCCCCAAAGAATTAGTCAGAAACCTACAACTTGGGAACTATCGAAAAGCCACAAATGGATACGATTTGTGCTGATTTACCCCATGGCTTCTACACGGATTAGTTGGCATGGATAGAATAATTTATGGATTTGCTAAGGGCATGTAAGGATTGGATCCTTAGTTGTACCAGCATCGGATACAACTTAAACCCAATGTTGTTCCCATAATTTAGTAGTGCTGCCGCTTGAATCCAAATTATACTAAACAAGTAAAGAAGAGATTGATTGCCTAGTTTGAGTAGGATTTACAGTGCCTATCAAGTATCTAGAGTGGGTCTCACGAATAGGGATCATCCCAAAGAACAAGTTGAGGATTTGTGTAGACAATGGGAAGTTGAATTTTGCTACTATACCAGATCTATTGCCATCCATTTTGATTCTATGCTAGATGAGGTTAGGGGATGAGAATTATATTTATTGCTAGATAGGTTCAATGGTTATAATCAGGTCAGGATGATAGAAAAAGATATCCAAAAGAATGTATTAGTAACTAATTGGGGAGTTCATGCTTGCACTCTTGACATGGTTTGGATAAAAAAATTCTCCAAATATGTTCCCAAGTTGTATGAAGGAAATGAAGGGTTTAAGTCAAGTTATTAATGCTCAAAGTGATGTTAATGAGTTACACACTTCCACTAATCAAGTTCAAGATAAAATAGAAGTTATGCGTGATTTACTCCAAGGGGAGGGAAATAATCGATCACTTATTTCTCCAATTGTTAATCGTGAAAGGAGTGTAGAAACTTCTTTTAACCCTCCCATTGTGTCGATAGGAACCACAACCTAGTAGCCTTACGCTACATCCAGTTGTGCTAGTGAGTACTATCATGGACAAGGAAAGTCAGGAAAGTCAAATATCTCTTGCTATCCATGCCTCAAGCAAATACCTTGGAGGATGTTATCAATCAAGAAGTTCAATGTGAGAATCAATTATTCAAAGAAAGTCAAGTCCATGAAGCTAGAAGTCTTGAATAATCAAGGCATTATTCCTCAAAAATTCAAATCAAGAACTTTTGAAGACCAAGAAGTCATTACAAATGATATGGAGCATACAAATTATCAAGATAACAAGAAGATAAAGGACAAGGAGGAGTTCATGTTCAATCAAGGAGGTGTGCTTACTCAAGGCACTCCATCAAAGATCTTGGAAACACTACAATGCACCACTAAAAGCTCAAAGGACCTATCTTGTGACGAACCTAAGGAAGCTCGAGGGAGACCCAATCCTTCACCACCTTTCAAGATTAAGGATCATGAAGAATTGGAGGTTGATCATGTCTTAGATTCAAGAATCTCTCGAGGAGGATTGGATTACTTTAGTCATTGGAAAGATTATGATGTCAGTGATCGTACTTGGGAGCCTAAAAAAAATCTTTAGAGAGCAAAATTCAAGGTTCATGAGTTCTATAGGAGGAATTCAATGAAACCCAAGCTAGAAAACATGGCCGGTGTTTGGTTAAGATTTTGGAGAAACTAATCCTCTCATTGCATCCGGAATGTGCTAAAACCCCAAGATTGACTGTCTATTTGCTGAATTCTGACACCCAGAGGTCTTGTTTCTAGTTGATGACATCATCGATGATATCGTTGATGATATCATCGATGTTATCATTGATGACATCATCAACTCGTAACCACACTTGAACCACCCTTGGAAAAACTATATAAGGAGGGGTTGGCCACATTCATTCTCAATCATGCCAATGCCAGTCTTGGGAGCTCAAGGGGTCGTGATCACCAAGTAAGTACTTTCAAGTTCCAGTTTGAGTTCTAGTCTTGTCTAGTCTTGTCTAGTCTTGTACGGTCGAAATCCTTTCTTGTCCTATTGTAATCTCGTAGTACGAGATCCTTTCTAGTCATTTCTTGTATCCAATTCATATCCTTGAAGTGAATTCTTGTAATCGAGATATCTTGTTCCATACCTACGGTCTCGGGTTGTTGGATCTCTTGTATCATCTCTAGCTGAGTTTTCCATACGTATTGGTCCCGAGTTGTGGGACGTCTTGTATCGGTTACATATTCTTGTCCCTGTGTTGGTGTTCTTGTAATCAGAAATGTATTTTCGAAATCTTGTCTACTATAG
The DNA here is from genome assembly GCA_020310875.1 of Ceratopteris richardii. Lineage (NCBI taxonomy): Eukaryota > Viridiplantae > Streptophyta > Polypodiopsida > Polypodiales > Pteridaceae > Ceratopteris > Ceratopteris richardii. The sequence goes on from CM035406.1 coordinate 222,008,963, forward strand.
TCAGAGAGCACAATCTAGTGCTCCCCTGACAAATACCATGGCTCATCTCAGCCTTTCAATGTCTATGTATATGTCTATGTCAATGTCTATGTGCGTAGACTTATCTCTAGGACAATTTTTAAAATAAATCCCATTCTTTGTGGAGACTATTCTTTGAGAAAAGATCTTTGAGTTCCTTAGTTTCTAGGAGAGGATAGGGACACGAACAAAGATGAAATCTTTAATTTTTTGCAAAATTGGTGGGTTGTTCATCCTTTACATAATACTCCAGGACGATACAAAGGTTTTGGGAGTTAGCTTATCCTCTGGCTCACATGCATACAAGTGATGGATGAGTTTGCAAGAGGCAAACTTAAGACCACATGCTTGATCTCGATTTGAAGATGTTTTCAAGAAAGAGTTTCTTCCTAAAATGAGGAAGAATTTGATTGGGAAGGATGGGGTTGGGTCATTCAATGGGGTTATCCATTGTCCACATACATATCTCAATACAGGGAGATCATTCTTAAGCTTAAGAACCTAGATGAATTCCATTTTGTTCGTGGACCGGGCCATCGATTGAAGCATGAGGTCAAACTTAATGCCCCTAAAACATTGGAAGATGCAATAAAAGTTGCACAAATTTACAATGACCACTCATGCATTGACACAATTGTGAGTGTAATAAATCCGAGCATTTTTTTACTAGAAAATGGGGAAACAAACTAGTTAGAAAGGAAAACCCTTCAAAACCTCGTATTTTAAAAAACAAGCTTCTTCATATGCCTTTGAGAAAGCCCAAAAAGAGAATCTTTGCTTCAAGTGCTTGTTACCAGGTCATTGAAGTAAGGATTATACCATTAGGGAGAGTCTAAATATGGATAAAGAAAAGAGTAAAGTACAAATTCATTTGATATAAACTTTGGATCTAACCAGATTCCAAGTTTATAATAAGTGGGCATGATGCATAGTGACAACACACATTATAATTTGATGGATTAGTTGTGGGCTCCTCTAGAATTCAGACCCAATGTATGTGTTAAATTACATGATTTAGTAAATGGGCAGCAAGCATGAATCATGATACATAATATGCCACTCATAATTCTCTAAATTATGCTCGTGAAAAAAATTTGAACTTCCCCAGCAACCCTCTCCACAGTATATGGTATCAATGATCCAAGGGCAAGATAAACAAATATAAGACGCAATGGTCTTTAGATCGGAGATAGAAATACAAGATTATAAAGATAATCTTGATTTATAAATCATGATCATGGAACACACTGATCAGATGAACATGGAACACACTGATTTATAAATCATGAACATTGAAGTAAGGATTATACCATTAACTCTGAACAGGAAGTTTCGAGCACTCCTTTAATTTCAAGTATTAAATTATGGAAACTTGTAAAGCAAAATGGAGTTGAAGCTTTTATGCTTCTTTCATCAGATGTAAGTGATGATACTATAAAGAAAGTTTCTTATGCTTCTTGTACTACTACTATAATTTTGTTGAATAAATTAAAAGATTTGTTTAAACAGTATAGTGATGTGCTTCTAGTGGAAATCTTCGTTCACTTACCACCCTTGAGAGGGCTTCGACCATGCCATTGACTTACTCCTGACAAGGGAAAGGTTTTATGGCTTCTCTCATTGAGAGTACATAAGAGATCATTACACAAATGATTTTAATCAAGCACTAGGCTTGGCAAAATGCACCAAGAGCTCTCCCTCAAGCCTAGCATGCTTGAGTCTTCATTCCCCATTGATTTCCATTAGCCCAATCATCCCCTTGAATCTTTTTAGCTTGATACCATCCAATGGTTTTGTCAACATATCTGCACATTGAAGATTAGTAGATACATAGGACAGTTGAATGCCCTTGCTCAATAATTTTTCTCTAACATAATGGTAATGAAATTCAATATGTTTAGTTCTAGCATGGTAAACAGGATTAGTTGCTAAGTGAAGAGAACTAGTATTATCTCCAAAGATGTGAGATGTTGAGGTATGTAGCCCCAACTCTGAGTATAAACACTTCAACCATATTGCTTCTTGTGTTGCATTTGCCAATCCTCTATATTCAACTTCAGTTGATGATAAAGAAATAGTTGGTTGCTTCTTTGAAGACCATGACATTAAATATGAACCTACAAAAGTCAAATATCTCGATGTACTCTTCCTATCATCCTTAGATCTAGCCCAATCTGAATTTGAGTAAATTTTGAGATCAATTTCTGAGGTATAAGGATAAAATAGTCCTTCATTAATTGTGCCCCTCAAGTATTTGAGCACTCTCTTGGCTGCTTCCATATGTGGCTTCTTTGACTTATGCATAAATTGACTGAGTATGCTAACACAATAGCATATATCTTTGATAGCTTGTGATGTCCTTGTTGATATATTTAGGTAGTGATGTGTGTGAACACACTAGGACTGCCGGGGCACTTTTTTCCCTCTTTAGGAGGTTTTTTTCCCCCGGCTTGTATATACGCCTATTGCCCTAATGGGCTACTTATCTTTGTACATTCTCTAGTAATACATTCAATATTGTGTGTTGTGCTCCAAGCTTCTTCTTCTTCCTTGTGTTGTTCGCGTGCTTCCACAGACGTCTAATTCCAACAATTGGTATCAGAGCAGGTCGTCGCTTCATCTAGGGTGCCGTCGACACTCCTCCGTTTGCAGTCTCAGATTCGCACGAAATTTGTCTTTTTGTGCCAAAGGTATATACTAGTTTTTGTTCGCCAATTTAAGCGTCTCGAAGTCTGCTACAGGTCTAGCAGAACTCGTCTTGGCAGTTCTGTTCAACTTTTTGAGATACAGTCAATTTTCTGCATCAAGGTATTTTAGTCACCGGCCATGGCTGAAAGCAGTGATGTATTCCGTATGTTGGTTGTTGAGGATAAGTTGGATGGTACCAACTACCCATTGTGGGCTTATATGATGCGACCTGTATTGGTTGCAAAAGGATTGTGGAACATTGTGCAGGGTGTTGAAAGACGTCTTGTCACACCTCTGACTACAGGTACTGCAAATACAGGTGCTGGAGCTGATGAAGATGGTGTCGAAGATGATATTCCGTAGATTCCTATTCATGCTGTTATTTTTGCTGCACCTACTACAGAGCAGATTCGCTAGGATGGCAGAGATGCCCAGGCACATCCATTGATAGCTTTGTCTATCAAATGTGCCATTATTCCTCATATTCGCTCTTGCAGAACAGCTAAAGATGCTTGGGATACACTTACCACATTGTACCAAGCTAGGAATGAGGCTCGTGTTGCTTACCTCCGAAAATAGTTGGAGAGTGAGCACATGAATGAAGGTGATTCTATGGACAGTTTCCTAATGAAGATCAAAGACTTGAAGGAACAGGATTTCTACTGATGAGGTTATACCAGATAGCTCACTTGTGCAGACCATTCTAAATGGTCTTCCTGATTCATATCAGAGTTTTGCTTCTACTCTTCGGTTGATGATGAAAGGCAATCCGAATGCCTTATCATTTGAGGAGTTAGTCTCCGTTCTGTTGCAGGAAGATCAGTCCAGGCAGAACAGGTCCATTATGCGAGTAAAAGATGAGAAGAAATCAGAAAAGCAGAAATTGTTTTGTAAGTACTGTAAAGGGAATGATCATATCATAAAGAACTGTCCAAAACTGGCTGCTAAAGAGGCAAAGAAGAAAGGCTAGAATGGTTGTTGCAGAGGCCTCTACACCAAAAACAGAGTCTGCAAATCTTGTGTAGGAAGAAGAATGGGCGTTTACTACTGTCTGCAGTTTTGACCCATCTTCTCAATAGCAGTGCATGTCTGCGGTAGACTCAGATGTTTCGTATTTTGACAGTGGGGCTACCAAACATATTACCTCGTAGCACAGTTTCTTCTCTTCACTCGAGCCTTCCCCTACAGGGAATACTGTTACATGCGCCAACAACTCCTCTTATCCTGTTATGGGAGTTGGTAAGATCATTTTGACTACTGCTGATGGTAGTTCTTTCACTTTTTCAGATGCTTTATTTGTGCCAAGGATAAAAAAGAACCTGTTATCAATTTTTGCATTAGCCAAGATTGGCTTGGTTGTGAAATTTGTTTATGACAGGTGTACAGTTCATGATCTGTCAAATGGCGATGTGATTATCGCTTCTGGCATTTTATGTCGTGGGTTGTATAAGCTCATAGACTATGAAAGATCTGAAAATGATTTGGCATGTGCAGTAAATGATTCTCAGGCTATGTCAGATGCAAAGCTTTGGCATGCACGCTTTGGTCATCTGAATTTTACTTGTTTGCTACGCGTGCAGAAATCTGAAATGGTGTCCTCTTTGCCCAAACTTGAGGCACCTGGAAAACATGTTTGTGAAGGCTGTATTTTGGGAAAAATGCAGTGTTCCTCCTTTCCAAAAGATGGTTCAGTTTGGGCTACACAGAAATTACAGCTTGTACATAGTGATGTCTATGGTCCTATGTAGACACCCTCTTTTGGAAATTACCTTTACTTCGTGACCTTTATTGATGATTTTTCCAGGCATGCATGGGTATATCCACTCAAAGCAAAGTCCGAAGTGTTCATGTGCTTCAAACAGTTTTTGGTTTTGGCTGAAAATCTGTCAGCATGTAAAATGGGCACCCTCCGTTCTGATCGAGGGGGGGGGGATATATGTCTTCTGATTTTAATGAATTTCTGGCTGAACGTGGGATAAAACATCAGTGTACAGTGCCGTATACACCTCAACAGAATGGAGTTGTTGAACGGAAGAACAGGTCTCTCATAGAGATGGTGAGGTGTATAGTCAAGAGTCAGGCTTTACCTCATAGTTTCTGGCTTGAGGCTGTCATGTGTGCAGCATATGTACTGAACAGGTATCCCACTAAAGCGCTGCAGTCTATCACTCCATATGAGGCTTGGCATGACCGCAAGCCATCTGTTGCTCATCTGTGTGTTTTTGGTTGTTTGGCATATGCACTAGTGCCTGAACAACATTGTAGAAAATTGGATGATAAGGCAGTAAAATGTATTTTCGTTGGGTACATTTTTGAAAGTAAAGGCTATCGTTTGTATCATCCACAGACTAAACGCATTCTGGTTAGCCGTTGATGTTGTCTTTGTGGAAGATGCTATTCAGCCATTGCTTTCATGTACTAAGGAGATATTTGTTAGCTCCAAAGACATGTATGATACTTTGATGCCTCTTTTTACAGGTGGACAGTCTAGTGCTGGTCCTAATGAGGCAACTTCTCAGCCTTTGTAGGTTTCATATGATGATGCAGATCATTCCATTTTTGATGCAAATTTACATGATGCACTTGTTGATGAGAGAGCTGATATTGACCAGGCAAAAACTATGCCAAAATCGCTTATGCAGACTTTGCGTGACAACAAATTAGATGCACCTTTGTCATATCGTACTCATTCAGGCTCTCATAGTGCCTCCTTTGCATCAGATTGCTATGCTATGGTTGCGTCTAGTCTCTGTGATGAGAATGAGCCTGTTTCTTTTGATGAAGCACAGAATTCAGAAAATTGGATGGCTGCTATGCAATCTGAATATGATGCTATAATGAAGAATGGTACATGGTCTTTATGTGACTTGCCTCCTGGCAAGAAGGCCATTGGCACTAAGTGGGTATACAAGCTGAAGCATAAACCTGATGGTACAGTTGACAGGTATAAGGCTAGGCTTGTTGCAAAGGGTTATGCGCAGGAAAGAGGCATTGATTTTGATGAGACCTTTGCACCTACATGCCGTATGACTACGGTTCGGAGTATTTGTGCACTTGCAGCCCATCATGGTTGGAATGTACATCAGTTGGACATTAAAACAACATTTCTGAATGGTGACTTGCATGAAGAAGTGTATATTTTTCAGCCCCGTGGCTTTGTGCAAAAAGGGCATGAAAACCAGGTGTGCAGGTTAAAAAAGGCATTATATGGTTTAACGCAAGCACCACGTGCTTGGTATGAGAAGATACATGCCTATCTGGTTGCACATGGTTTTGAGAACAGTCCAACTGAAAGCACCTTATATGTTAAGCGTGCTAATGATGTGCTTCTGATCATTGTTGTCTATGTTGACGACATGCTGCTCATTGGTCCTATTGAGAAGCATATTGCTGATTTCAAGGCTGATTTGCATGCCTCATTTGAGATGTCTGATTTGGGGCATTTGCATCACTATTTGGGCATTCAGTTTATGCAAGTTGATGGTGGAATGGCTTTGTGTCAAACGAAATATATTGACACATTATTGCAGCGTTTTGGCCTTGAAGACTGTAAGCCTATTGCCACTCCTATGGAGACAGGTTTACGATTGAGTCTTCATGATGCTGAAGATGCATTTGATGCTGTTCTCTATCGGCAGGCTGTTGGATGCTTGATTTACGTATGCATTACTCGGCCAGATATTCAATTTGCTGTCTCACAGATGAGCAGGTTTATGCATTGCCTAGGAGTGAAGCATTGGCAGGCAGTTAAGCGCATCTTTCGCTACTTGAGTGGTACTCGATTACTTGGGTTGTTTAATCCCAAGGGGGGATCACTACCACCAGATTTGCATGCTTTTTCTGACTCTGATTGGGCAGGTTGCTATGACACTCTTGTGTCCACTAGTGGCTTTTGCTTCATGCTTGGTAGCTCATGTATATCTTGGTTGAGCAAGAAGCAGCCTACTGTGGCCACTTCCAGTTGTGAGGCTGAGTATAGGGCAGCTTTCACAGCGACTGTTGAGTGTGTGTGTGGCTTAGATGCCTCATGGCTGATTTGGGTGTTGGTCAGTCTTCTGCCACCACCATCTTCACTGACAGTCAGAGCGCATTGGCAGTTGCGAGGAACCCTGTGTTCCATGCTCGCACTAAGCACATTGATGTGCATTATCACTATGTCAGGGAGAGGTTCTCTACTTGGGAGATCAGCTTGGCATATGTGCCCACGTAGGAGAACATTGCAGATCTTTTCACAAAGGCTCTGCCTAGGGAGAAGTTTGAAGCTTTCCGCAAAGCTTTGGGCTTACTTCCTTTTGTGGAGTGATTTCCACATAGCTTGGCACTTCCTTATACATGAGTGCCAGCTCCTTGTTCACCGCATCACTCCCAAGGGGGATTTGTTGATATATTTAGGTAGTGATGTGTGTGAACACACTAGGACCGTCGGGGCACTTTTTTCCCTCTTTAGGAGGTTTTTTTCCCCCGGCTTGTATATACACCTATTGCCCTAATGGGCTACTTATCTTTGTACATTCGCTATTAATACATTCAGTATTGTGTGTTGTGCTCCAAGCTTCTTCTTCTTCCTTGTGCTATTCGCGTGCTTCCAGAGACGTCTAATTCCAACAGTCCTCAATGAATTCTCCTTCATATTAAGCACTTAGCTTATGGTTCATCTCCATGGGTGTACCTGCACACTTAGTATTTTCCATTTTGAATTTAGAAAGCATGTCAAGTACATACTTCCTCTGAGTGATGTAAATAGTAGAATCTATATAAATGAGTTCAAGCCGAAGGAAATATGTTAGGGGTCCAAGATCACTGATCTTGAATTCATCCTTCATTCTAGCCTTTACCTGTTTGATTCCGTTGATGTCATTCCCTGTAATTATTATATCATCTATATATACATAGAGATATCTTACTTCTGACCCATTTCTTTTTATGAATAATGATGTATCTGCCTTGCTAACCTTGAATCCTTGATCGTGCAAATAGGTTACCAACCTGTGATTCCAAGATCTTGGAGCTTGTTTCAATCCATATAGATCTTTCTTCAGTTTGCACACATAATTGGGATGATGTGCATCTTCATAACCAGGAGGTTGTGCCATATAGACTTCCTCTAAAATCCATCCATTCAAAAATGCATTTTTTATATCTAATTGATATAACTTCCAATTCCTAGATGTTGCAATGCTAACAAGCACTCTGATGGTATGCATTTTAGCTATATGTGAGAAGGTTTCTTCATAGTATATCCCATGGGTTTGAGCAAACCCTTTAGCTACTAACCTTGCCTTATGCCTATTGATACTACCATCTAGATTCTTCTTAACTTTATAAATCCATCTTGAACCAATTTTGCTTGGAACAAGTTCCCATGTGTCATTGTCCATGAGAGCTTCCATTTCTTCATCCGTTGCTTCTCTCCATTCTTTCTTGCTTTGAGATTCTTCATAGGATGTAGGTTCTTCATCGTTGAGATCCTTGGCCACGTAGATTGAATGCTTTGTAACTAAGGATGTGTCAAATCCATATCTTTATGGCTTCTTCTTTTCTCTCATTGACCTTATGATTGGTTGTATAGAGCTTTTTGGTCCTTGATCTAATTCTTCCATTTTATCTTTGCCTTTGTTCTTCCATATCTTCAATTTCTCCAACTCTATGATGTCATTTTCATAATCACTATCTTCAAGCTGCTTTGGTTCCTTTGTTGGAAGAGATGGAAAGTCCTCTTCCAAGTCATATGGTAGCTTCACTTTCCTGTCATCATCAAACCAAGATTTATTCTCATCAAAGACTACAACCCTACTAACTAGAAAACCTTTGTTAGTGGGATTGTAAAATCTGTAGCCCTTTTGATTTTGATCATATCCGATAAACACACACTTCTCTGCTTTGGGATCCAATTTCCCTCTAACTTGAGAAGGAATATGAGCATAGGCTAAACATCCAAAGATTCTGCAATGTTCTAGGCTTGGTCTCCTTCCATGCCACACTTCATATGGAGTCATACCATCTAAGGATTTAGATGGGAGTTAACAACATGACCCAACTTGGACTAAAATTTGGCCAAGGACCAAGAGTCGACCAACTTGTTCATATGTAGAAAGAAATAAAGCTTAAAGAGAGAAAGAGGGTGCATATCCGAGGGGATTTCTCAGGTTTTTGCTTGATTTTAGAGTCCTTCAATCAGGCGTTCAGTGTCTTTGGTGCCTTTGGATATCCCATGGCCAGGTAGACTAGAGTGCATGGTAACATATGCTACAATGATTTGGGATTCTGGTCCTCAGAGCATCATTACATCCAGACTCGTGTCCACCCAAGTGTCGTTCTACACCATGAATATGAAATCTAATAAAAAATTATTCCTATGTCTGCATTGTCTATCCCATTAACTCCAACTGACATTGATGTTGTCAACGTGAAGTCCCCATCTACAATGCCCTTCTTGGAACTTGAAATCAAGATCTTCATATAGTTCCCCTCTCTGAAATGGACAACTAAATTTATTGCAGCTATCATGCTACAACAAGGCATAGTAACAAAGAAGAATTGAAAAGTGTCAGGGTAGCTTAAGGGATCCATAGTATAAAAGGAGCTTTCGGTAGCCAAATGATATACATACATTGGCAACGGGAAGGCACATAGAGAGATACAGAGATATACACACAGATGGGGAGACTCAATGGCGTAGACACACATACATACACCAAAGATAGATGCAGAGAGACACAGACTCTCATGCACATACCTAGTAAGCATAAGCACCAGACATTGCTAAGTCATAGAGTGTAAGGCCATTATTAGGTGGTCATCATGCACTAGAAACATAGAGACACATGTGGAACAGAAGTGCATGTATGCATAGATTTATCCAAGAACAGTTAGGAAATGGAAGCACATAGGAGATAGAAAATGCAGTAAAAGTGCAGAACTACAATCCATGAGAGCAGACATCGATGCAATAGAGTGGGGTTTGTTTGGAACAAAGACTACGTGTAACACAATGGACAAAGTGAAGAACCAAGCAATAGGATAGTTGATTATTTTAGGAAGGATTGGAGAGGACGCTGGTGGTATGGAAGTGGAAGACAACATCCACCGGTGGTGATTAATGAGTGTTGGCTCTAAGGGATGAAAGCTTGTAGCTAGGCGTTCTAAGAAGTGGAGATTTCTCAAAATGAAGAGTGAAAATTGAAGATTTAGGCATCAACATCAGGAAGAAGAAGGTAGCTACTAGATTTTGACTCTCATGCTTGTAAGCAGCAACAATTAAGGCTTTGGGTAGCCTACACACCGGATACTAGTGAGTCGTCAGGAAACCGTGAGAGGTCAAGGACTCGAAAAGTGGTGATCCTACAGATGGCTAGCATTCGAGGTGATAGTGCAGTGACTAAATGTGGAGGGATTCAGTTGGCTTTCACTTATTCTATACCATGACCTTTCAATGTTTCCTCCCCCCTTGGAGTCTCAAGAGATTCAAGCAACTGAAGAGCCTTTGGGGTCAAGGAAACCTATATACACATACCTATGAAACCACATCCATGATAGCCTTATATGTTTGTATTTCTTTATTATCTTCTATGTCAAGAAAGATTTCTGCATATTTGTAAGCATTTCGATCGAGAAGGTTTTCTTGTGGGTTTGTAAGAAACATCTGGTGGTTTTGTTTAATTCTATAACACATTCCACAATAATATAATTCTTCATAATTACTTCACTTCTTACCTACATGTGTCAAATCAATTTTTTATTATGTGAAAGTTCACTCCCATTGTATTCAATCGATTAGTCATTGTTTAAGTTCTTTTGAAAGATTATCGACCACAAGATCTGTATATACCAAGATCTGTGATGAGTTTCTTATACTATGTCCATTCTCGTAGTGGAAACAATTGTACAGTCTTGAAGACGAGATCTCCAAGAGATAGCACCTCCAGCAAAATGAAAAATGTACCTTGATGTAGATTTACGATTGTCTACACAACCAGCATAGTCAGAATCTATGTAACCAATAATGGATGCTTTCCCTCTACCTAAGCATAGACACTTGTCCTTAGTGCCACTCAGATATCTCAAAATCATTTGACCGCTTCCCAATGTTTCTTGCCAAGATTAGACATATATATGCTCACAACTCCCACTGCAAATGCAATGTCTGGTCTTGTAGCTACCATAGCATACATGAGACTACCAAGAGCAGACTGATAGGTAATTTTGGTCATGAATTCCTTTTCCTCATCTGATTTGGGGCAATCATCCTTGCTCAATTTCACATATGTGGGTAAAGGTGTACTCAATGCTTTTCCAGCCTACATATTGAACATGTGAAGTGCTTTGGATATGTACTCACTTTGAGACAAGTATATGCATCTTTTACTCCTATCACGAGTAATGTGCATGCCCAGAATATGTTTGGCATCCCCCAAATACTTCATATCAAATGTCTGACTCAACTTCCTTTTGAGAATTGACAAGTCATAGGAGGACTTCCTAGCAATCAACATATCATCGACATAAAGTATCAAGCATATCAAGCTGCCATCTGAGCATCTTTTTGTGTAGAGACAATGATCCTCATTGCTTTGAGAATAGCCGTGGGACTTCATAAAAGCATCAAACTTTTGGTACCATTGTCTAGGGGACTGTTTAAGTCCATACAAGCTCTTCTTAAGCTTACAAACTAGACTTTCCTTGCCAGAAACTACATAACCCTGTGGTTGTTCCATATAGATCTCATCTATAAGATCTCCATGCAAGAAAGCAGTTTTCACATCCATTTGGACTAACTCTAAGTCCTCCATTGCAATGAATCCAAGCAACATGCGCAAGGTAGTCATCTTGACCACTAGAGAGAATATTTCCTCGAAATCAACACCATGTTGTTGCTTAAAACCCTTTGCAACAAGTCGTGCTTTATACTTTGGAGAAGCACTATTTGATGTGAATTTTATCTTATATACCATTTACATGGTAAAGCTTTCCTGCCATTTGGCAAAGGTACTAAATCCCAAGTACCATTCTTGTGAATAGAATCCAACTCACTCTTCATGGCACACTCCCACTCGACATGATCCTCTATCCCCATAGCCTCTTTGTAGCAAGAAGGCTCACTAGCATCTGTTAGCATAAGGAAATCTAAACTTGGAACATATCTATCAGGTGGATGTGAGACACGTGTAGAGTGTCTCAATGGTTGCTCAACAGGAACTGTTATCGTTAGTGTCCATGTGAAAGGCCAAATGGCCACTGGACACTTCTTTGTATATGTTCTTTTAATAAAACATATAGTGGCATGGTCAGTCACGGACTGTAAGTTCGACCACATTTGTAAGACCTAAGTCTACTCCCTGTGTACTGTGTTTTTCTGCATATTCTACAGCCTCTGTGCAGAGTACTATGTGCGGCCTTAGGAGCTCGGTTTTCTACTCCGAGTGTATCATCGTGGAGCTCTCGAGAAGGAGAGCACACTGTGGTGCATCACCATTGAAATACTTCACTGGTATGAGAGCAGTTTGAGGCAAAAGCTTTGTTCCTTTTGTGCAAGCGAAGCGAGCCCCCTTTAGGTTTTGTTTTCTTTAGCGCTTAGTTTACTGGGTACTAAATCCCAAGTACCATTCTTGTGAATAGAATCCAACTCACTCTTCATGGCACACTCCCACTCGACATGATCCTCTATCCCCATAGCCTCTTTGTAGCAAGAAGGCTCACCAGCATCTGTTAGCATAAGGAAATCTAAACTTGGAGCATATCTATTTGGTGGATGTGAGACACGTGTAGAGTGTCCAATGGTTGCTCAACAGGAACTGTTACCGTTAGTGTCCATCTGAAAGGCCAAATGGCCACTGGACACTTCTTTGTATATGTTCTTTTAATAAAACATATAGTGGCCTAGTCAGTCACAGACTGTAAGTTCGACCACATTTGTAAGACCTAAGAAGTTTGTCTTCGTGCTCCCTGTCTACTGTGTTTTTGTGCGTATTCTGTAGTCTCTGTGAGGAGTATTGTGTGTGGCCTTAGGAGCTTGGTTTTCTACTCCGAGCGTATCGTCGTGGAGCTCTCGAGAAGGAGAGTGCACTGTGGTGCATCACCATCGAAATACTTCATTGGTATCATAGCAGTTTGAGACAAATGCTTTGTTCCTTCTGTGCGAGCGAAGCGAGCCCCCTCCCCCCAAGGACATAAGTGGTATCCACAGAAGCATACATGGTGTGTATGTGCTCAATATATGCAGAAAAATGGCATTAAAAGGCTGAATACACAGCCCAAAAAACTAGCCAATAACACCTGCAAGTGTCTGTCAACTCTGATGTTTTAGGCTCAAAAAACCTGCATAAATTTTGCAACAGCTGCTCCCACCAAAACTAAAACCTTTCAAGAAACCTGTAGCTTTACGAGTGTGGCTAAAAATAGCCCCAAAGGTTGATATTTATTGTCGGAGAAGTACAAAGAACACTTTTCTTGATGTTCTTGGACCTGTGTGAAGAGAACTATGTGCAGAAGTACTCCAAAATGGCTCCAAAAGACACCCCAAAAATGCTTCCAAAATAGGCTTTGAAAGCAAAGGATAAAGCTTTGAGGGACCAAAACATGTTCAAGGTAATGTCAACCTTAGTCTTTCCCCTTCTTATACACCACAAGAGTGTAGCTTAGTGGCAAGAGATTGCCACGGTTAAGCGAGCTCTGGGGGGAAAAGTACTGGGATGGGTGACCTCCCGGGAAGTACCAGGAACCTCTATATTCCTTGATCGTTGAGGTCCTCCCTCGCGCACAGCCAACGGCACCAATGGTGACTTCGGTGAGTCGGATGACAAGGTATGCCAAGGTCTATGACTTGGTCGCTGCCTTAGTCGTAAGCCTTCAAGCCCGACTCTTGACCATGCACCTCACCATCTCCATGAGTGACATGTTCTTCCATTTAGCAACCCCATTCTGTTCAGGGGTATACAGCACTGTAATGTTTTATCCCACATTCAACCAAAAATGCATCAAAGTCAAAAGAGATATAATCCCCCCCCGATCAGAATGGAGGGTGCCCATTTTACATGCTGATAGATTTTCAGCCAAAACCAGAAACTATTTGAAGCACATAAACACTTCAGACTTTGCCTTCAATGGATATACTCATGCATGTCTAGAAAAATCATCGATGAAAGTCACGAAGTAAAGATAGTTCCCAAAAGAAGGTGTCTGCATAGGACCACAGACATCACTATGTACAAGCTGCAATTTCTGAGTAGCCCGAACTGAACCATCTTTTGGGAATGAGGAACGTTGCATTTTGCCCAAAATACAGCCTTCACAAACATGTTTTCCGGGTGCCTCAAGCTTGGGCAAAGAGGACACCATTTCAAATTTCTGCAAGTGTAGCAAACTAGCAAAATTCAGATGACCAAAGCATGCATGCCAAAGCTTTGCATCTGACATAGCCTGAGAATCATGTACTGCACATGCCAAATCATTTACAGATCTTTCATAGTCTATGAGCTTATACAACCCACGGCATAAAATGCCAGAAGCAATGATGACATCACCATTTGACAGATCATGAACTGTACATCTGTCATCAACAAATTTCACAACCAAGCCAATCTTGGCTAATGTAGAAAATGATAACAAATTTTTCTTGATCCATGGCACAAATAAAGCATCTGACAAAGTGAAAGAACTACTATCAGCAGTAGTCAAAATGATCTTACCAACTCCCATAACAAGATAAGAGGAGTTGTTGGCGCATGTAACAGTATTCCCTGTAGGGGCAGGCTCGAGTGAAGAGAAGAAACTACGCTGCGAGGTAATATGTTTGGTCGCCCCACTATCAAAGTACCAAACATCTGAGTCTACTGTAGACATGCACTGCTCATCAAAAGATTTGTCAAAACTCCAAACAGTAGTAAATACCCATTCTTCATCCTGCACAAGATTAGCAGACTCTGTTTTTGGTGTAGAGGCCTCTGCAACAACCATTCTGGCCTCTTTCTTCTTTGCCTCTTTAGCAGCCAGTTTTGGACAGGTCTTAATGACATGATAATTTGCTTTAGAGTATTTGCAAAACAATTTCTACTTCTCTGATTTCTTCTCATCTTTGTCTTTCTTCTTTGAATGTGCAGCATTTGCATATTTCTGCTTACTAGTAGAAGAGCTCCATTTACATTTTCCCTTCTGACTAGCCAGGAAAGCTTGATGTGCAACACACATGATGGACGTGTTCTGTCTAGGTTGATCTTCCTGCAATAGAACAGAGACTAACTCCTCAAATGACAAGGCATTTGGATTGCCTTTCATCATCAAACGAAGAGTAGAAGCAAAACTCTAATATGAGTCAAGAAGACCATTCAGAACGGTCTGCACAAGTGAGCTATCTAGTATAACTTCATCAGCAGAAATCAACTATTCTTTCAAATCCTCGATCTTTGTGAGAAAAATGTCCATAGAATCACCTTCATTCATGTTGCTCACTCTCCAATTGTTTTTGGAGGTAAGCAACACGAGCCTCATGCCTAGCCTAGTACAATGTGGTAAGTGTATCCCAAGCATCCTTAACTGTTCTACAAGAGTGAATGTGAGGAATAATGGCATGTTTGATAGGCAAAGCTACCAATGCATGTGCTTGATTATCTTTGCCATCCCAACAAATTTGCTCTACAATAGGTTCGACAGAAACAACAACACAAACAGGAATTTGCAGAATTTCATCATCTTCGACACCATGTCCATCAGCTCTAGCACCTGTATTTGCAGTACTTGTATTTGCAGGTGTAACAGGATGTCTTTCAACATCCTGCACAATATTCCACAGTCCTTTTACGACCAATACATGATGCATCATATAAGCCCACAATAGGTAATTCGTACCATCCAACTTATCCTCAACAACCAACATACGAAATACATCACTGCTTTCAACCATGGCCACTGATGAAAATACCTTGATGCAAAAAAATGATTGTATTTGAAAAATTTGAACAGAACTACCCAAATGAGTTCTGCTAGACCTGTAGCAGACTTTGAGATGCTTATATTGGCGAACCAAAATTGGTATATATTTTTGGCACAAAAAGATGAAATAGCCTGCACAAGTGCTACAATAGTGTGTTCAAAGGCCGAAACGATCTCAGATCGCGATTTTGACACAACAAAGTGAAGCAGTTTTGATCTCTGAAACACCTTGAGTATGCTTAGAAAATTTTGTATGATTCTAAGACTGCAACCGGAGAGGTGTAGACAATGCCCTAGATGAAGCGGCAACCTGCTCTGATACCAATTGTTGGAGTTAGATATCTGTGCAAGCACATGAATAACACAAGGAAGAAGAAGAAGAAGCTTGGAGCACAACACACAATACTGAATGTATTACCACTAGAATGTAAAAAGGTAAGTAGCCTGTTAGGGAAATAGATGTATATACAAGCCGGGGGAAAAAAACCTCCTAAAGAGGGAAAAAAGTGCCCCGGCAGTCCTAGACTGTTCACACACATCACTACCTAAATATATCAACAAATTCTAGCCTAGGCTAAGACACATCATTCTAGTATTAGGAAATAGGGTTATGATAAGAATCATCCAATTCCAAGAAACTTAAAAAAAAAGTTCAAGATTGATAAATAATTGATAAGCATGAGAAACACTAAGGGTGAAAGAATGTAATTAGACGATTCAACATTGAAGTTGATTAATACAAATATTCTTGGCAACGGCACATCAAAACAAGATCTCAACAAAGTGGCTAACCGAATAAGTGATTGATAACTTAACAAACATCAAAGTTCAAATGTTAAAGGAGAGAAAAAAGGGAAATTGGTTGAATACATGAACCTTACATCAGGTAAACACCTTGGCAAAGTGGACCGACAAAGATCAAGGAGAGGAGTGAGATAGATACTTCTTAAGCATGTAGAGAACTACACCTGGCAATAGGGTAGCCTATTTAGAGGTACCAAAAGGGCCTTATAGAACGTAATTAGAACACATCGGAACCAACCATATAGGTGTCTGCATCTATGAAGATGGTTTGAGGAGATCAGTAGTCTAGTTGAAAAACCTAGAGCAACCCTATGGCTTAGATCATCTTGTACTTAAATTCAAGAATGGTTCCTACATAGACAAACAGGGAACCATGTACATCATACTAATCACCCTGGTAGAATGGAGGACTTTGGGAATGTTCTCCTAGAAATAAAAATTAGGGATCTAATGAGGATGATCACGAGGAGATACCAACCACTCCTAGAGAAAGAAATCCGTGTAGACAAGGATCATCGCTACCACCAAAATACCTCAGGACAATGCAACCATAGAGCTTTATGGTAATGAAGCTACAAAGGAGGCTTTTTAGAAATTTAGATCAGGCAAGTCCCATCTAAGGATTCTGTAGTGTATGAGTTCAAAGACCCAGATAATCCAAAAAAAAACCTATATGAGTGATGATTCGAGTCAAATGTACTTAGTCTCATGCTATAGTAAACAGACTCAAATTTGCCAAGGCCAAAAGGTTTTTTTGCTGCACAAACAATCAACTTCACATAAACAAGCCAGTTCAAGATAAGCTAACTCCTCGGGTGTTTAGAG
This sequence comes from Ceratopteris richardii, assembly GCA_020310875.1. Taxonomy (NCBI): domain Eukaryota; kingdom Viridiplantae; phylum Streptophyta; class Polypodiopsida; order Polypodiales; family Pteridaceae; genus Ceratopteris; species Ceratopteris richardii. The sequence continues at coordinate 222,026,222 of CM035406.1, forward strand.
AGAAAATTCAAGAGAAGCACTAGAAGTAAGCTTCATACACGACCTAGGGAAAGGTAGATCAGAGTAAGGCATGAGCAAACTAAAGGGAGAAATAACTAGAGGGCATAGGTCACATAGAGAAGACAATGACTTCCCTATACCTAGACAAATAGAACACTCAAGAACATTGAGACCCTCATAGGTAGTGAAAACCATGAGAAATTACTTTGATGGCACAAGAGATCCTTATGATCATGTTGAGAGTGGAGCAGATCAAGGACTTGTTCACTCAATACAGGGATTTTGGGTTAACCTTGAAGGGTACAAAACCAGGGTGGTTTCAATCATTGCACTGAGCCAACTATCAAGACATCTCGTAGTTGATGGAAGCTTTTAGCGTTGAGTTCTCTAAGAGCGGACCTAGGCACAACACTTCATCCCTAATCCATAGTTTTGAGTAGATACCTCAAGAGATTGTAGGGCTAGGGGGGATGTAGATTGAAGCAATCCATAGAGAGATGCCCATTCACATAGCTAACTACACAAGCCAAAAAAATGTCCTTATTTCTAGATACCTCTTGAGCAAAAAATTATGATCATACATGTACCTAAAAGAGCGCAACACCCTAGATGAGTGTGTGAGAATGTGCATCAACATAGATGAAAACCTAGGAGAGGGGCTAGAATTGTCAAAGCTCTATAAAGGATCATGATGCTCAGCTAGCATCCCATCCAAAACCTCATCATTAGTTGAGGAACTAGCTCAGTTAATTGCACAAAAGTTAGGAGGAAATGCGCAGAATAAGCAAAATCAAAAGGCAGCTACTATCAAACATTGTTATACATGCAGTGATGATCATATGGCAAATGCATGCCCTATGCAAATCCAAAATGTGTTAGATCCAATCTCATACTACTGGACAATAGAGAGAAAGTACATGAACCACATGGCACAAGATTGTCCCTATAACAAGTAAGCAGTCAAACAAAACTATAAGCAACCCTACCAACAGACTTATAGGTATCAAAACCAGTATCAATTATAGTTCTACTATAGAGCACCCTACATCATTACCAATAATAACCTAGACCACAATCAGTGTTAAGTAAGCAACTGCCACCCCAACCAATGTAGTATCAGTCAAGTATGTAGTTGCAGAAGAAAACCTAGACAAGGACTTGGTACCAGTCTCTCCATTGATTAGAGGAAGTGATCCAAACATGGGTAGTTTTGACTCTTCACATGGCGAGAATTTTCCCACCTACTACACTCAGTCTTCAGAACATTTTGAGGCTTATCAATATGAGACCCCATCTTATGAATATAGTTTGGAATCGGATTACGCAAATGTTATGTACCCTTATCCCAATCCTAGATCCCAAATGAGACCAATGTGACTGCAAGATCCTACCTCAGCATTTATGCTTCACTAGGACTAAGCTATTCCTTCTGTTATTCACTCTCTTTGTGACTTCCTTTCTTGGAATGCAATTCTTATGCATTATTTTGAGTCAAGAGATTGACTTTACTGAGTTACACTAGGCTTGGTGATAACTTATTCTATCTAAGCATAGTTGAAAGTTTCCTTAGATGTTGAACCTTAACTTGATTAAGAACTTTGGCTTGGTGAAGTCTTTTAGGCTTCACTTTTGATCTGAATGTGAGAGTTAAAAATCACCTTTATTTCTACATCCTTTCTTCTAGTGGTTTAAAAATGTTAACTATATGTTCTTCCCCAAGAAAGTGATAACCTAATTGATGCTTTCTATGAATCATGAGTTCTTTTCTTTATGGGCATCAAAGAAAATTTCCCAAAGGGAGTTGGCATTCCACTATCCCATACCATTGAATAATTTCTCCAATCCACAAAAATACATCTTGTTTTGTTTTTGGCCTTCTTTCGGTGTCTTTTGAATGCTCTCATGATCATTTCAATTTTAAGAGCTAAAACTAAGGTGTTATATCCTCTTTGCTCACCTACTAGTCTTTCAAAGAACTTGTAAGGCCACATATCTAGGGCATGTCAATACCCTTTTACCTCTTTATACAATTATTTTGGAAAAATCTGATTCCAAAATTTAATCCAACAAAGGATTTAATGCTTTTAGAGGTAGCTCTCATGAGTACATGAGTTTTATTGCCAATACTTGGGAAAACTTCATAGTATTTCCAGTCACAACTTCTTGGACAAGATTTTCCAAGATTCATCAATTCTTTTTGAACATGCGACAATAATAAAGATCAAGTCTTTATCTTTAAGATCTCTTTGACTGTCTAAAGTTCCTTAGATTACCCTTGGGATTTTTAGAGATCTTTCCCTCAAGTCAAGTATAAGCATGTGCTAATGCCTTTCATATTCAAAAGCTAGTTATCCCTTCAAGGTTGATACAAATTTTGGTTATATAAATAATTTGACTTTAAGTACCACTACCAATGGTTTGGGACTTCTTGGGAATTATTTGATGTCTAGCTGGCATAAAGAATTTCTTTCTCATTACTATGGAGATTTTTATTCTTCTACTGCTTGAGATTACTCCCAAGTAATCGAAAACATGAGCAAAGGATTAATCTTGGAATTTTTTGCACTTCTTGAATGATCCTTGAAAGGAATTATAGAATTTTGGAAAATATTTTGAAGCTCTATTGCTTGACTTTTGTTCACTTCTCAAGTGTCAAACTAAAGGATCAATATCACCTTAGAATATGGTTTTCCATTCCATCATGAAAGTTTGACTTGAACTTTGATTTATATGTGATGTTTATTCCTTTCCCTTGAGTTTAGAGCAAGAATTGTGTTCATTGATCACTTTGTCTTTGCTTCTTGTATATTTTAAACATATTTTTCAACAACCTACTTTGGATGCATAAGTTTGAAGTATAAGAATCTCTTGGTGATTGAACCAACATACAATGAACACAACACTTTGTTATTTATCACTTGAGAATCTTCTTGAATCTTTATTAGAGGTGATGTTTTGCTAATACCTTGGAAGACCTCAAGGGTTCAACTTTGCAAAGATTTTCCAAAAGATACACTTGTCCAATGTTCTTATTTAGCTATGCAAATCAAGGTATAACTTATAGTTTGACTTTCATGAAGCTCAGTTATACGTAATTTTAGGAATGGCTATTTGATTCCTAATGTATCAATCTAAGTCAAAGTGATAATTTGAATTAGTGCATGCTTTCTTTAGCATGGTGGAAGTTGATGCTTTCTTGTTATTATTACGTGCACTTAGTTCAAAACATTTCATGTTTGAACCTCTTCATCCTATCCAAAGATCTATTACTTTGGATTTTCAACATATCTTAATGTTGATTTGTTAAAACATTTCTCTTTTGAGGTATGTTCTTGAATGTTAAAGTATGAATGATGCCTTATTCAACAATACCTATTAGATTCTAATTCCTTGGATCATTAGGTCTTCAGGTCTCTAATTAGAATTACCAAAGTTATATCTTTTGAGATGCTTGATGAACATTTAGCCATAAGTTTTTTGAACCTCCACTTTGGTTTCCTTGTCTTTTAAAGTTATAATCTTCCAAAGTGCTAGCATTTCTTTGGAGATGTTTTCTTTCTAAGAACTTCCTATAGTTGACTAGAGGCCAAGTTTGTGGCCTTTTCATGATTCTCAAATGTTCTTCTTCAATTATTTTTTAATACTTAGAGTAAACCTTGGAGCTTCTTGTGTATTATTCCATACTTAAGTATAATACTTATATCTTTATGGAATAATACATAAAAAATCATGACTCTAATTAATCCCATACTTTACATGAAAATTATAAATAAAATATACATGAACTCTTTAGAGTTTATGTTTAAAAACTTTAGAATTCGTTTCATCCATGTCTTATAATTATAAGACTTGCTAAAGTAATATAATTCAAAATTATAGACTATATTCAAGATTGTCTTGCTTCGAGTCTCTTTTCAAGGTTCCTTTACCTTCTAACTAATTAGATTCTATTCTAATTTTTACTTGTATTTGCATACCATGCATCTATTCTTGCATGCATAATCCTTTTGTTGAATGCATGCATAATCTATGCAAAGAAGCAAATCTAATGACTATAACTCATGCAAATGCATGTGTTTGCATGCATATAATTTGTGCATCTATGTTGTGCACAACACAATACCCATGTTTCCCTTTATAATTCCATGATTGTGCACATGCTTTTGTGCATCTAGAACCTTTTCCTAATGGAAGAAAACCTTGGAGTGTGTGTTGAAGTAATATTTAAACTTGAATTTGTGCAACAAAACATTCTTTTGAAAAGAAAAAATGCACAAAAATTCTTTCCTTTTTTCATGCATGAAGTAGAAGGTAGCTTATAAATTGCAAGCAAGAGCTTGAAATCAATTTAATTTCACTATCATGTTCTAGACTTAATCGATTGAAATACTTATTATTTCAATTTTCTTCTAAGATTAAGTGCAAGATATTAAAAATAATATCAATCAAGTATTAAAATCCATAGCAACTTGTAAAATACTTAGCACATCAACAAGTTATGTCCATCCATTTTCTATTGAGAAGAGCCATTCTATTCCTTCCATGTCCCCCAAATGTTCATTCATCTCAGCTATGAGAATGGAATAACTCCATAACTTCATGAGTTCCATATCATATCTTAGGAACAACAGCTTTCAATTAGCTTCTTTTGTTGTAGATTCCACATGGGTTTTGAGATTGTAGACTGAATCAATATGCAAGAGTTCAAGTCTACTTCCTTGAAGTAGAAGTGAAGATGAGCACTCGCAGATAGCTCAAAATCTTCTTGTCCAAAGGACTCAGGTTCGAGACCCATGCACAAAATTTAAGAAGCCTCAAATTCACAAATTTTTTTCACATGTACAAAGCTTAAATGCACATATGGAGCTTCATTATACATGTGATGGCATTAGAATGGTGTGGATATCTCGTCCACCTTGGAAAGTCAAGGTCCCAAGTTTGATTTCCATTGATATCGCCTATGAAGAACCTTGACACACACCTTTTGCTTCATAAAGGTGTACAATATGTGCATGAAATTGAATATTAAATATAGAGAGAGAACAAGTAGTGCATCATGTGGATTGAGTGTTGTTGGATAGTGTGGTCACCTCTTAAGTCGAGGTTAGGAGATCAAATCCTCTCAAGTGTAGTTGATTCTTGTCATTTTGCAAATCGTAGTAGAGAAAAATGGCCCACATGAGATCCTAGTTTTGCTTCTCCCTATCTATTGCAAATGACAAGAGGAGGTCTCCAGATTTTGTAGATGTCTCACATTGTTGCATCTTTGGATAGACCCTCATCCTCATAAACTAGAGTTCTCGTGTTTGAGTCTTGTCATCTGCACTATGGACACCATCATTTTTGTTGCAAAATCTTAAGTAAAGAAAAATGGGTTGAGAAATTTGAGTTTGTGATCTATGTGTACTCTATAGGTCTATGTATTTTGCAAGTTCGTGTGAAGTACCACACAATTGTTCTACAATTATATTTTTCACTATAAGGGCATCATCACAAAGCTCTCAATAAGAAAAATCCATCGTGGTGCAATGTCATCGCACCATTTCATGTATGTATCAAACTAAGGAGGCAACCAAGGCATAGACCTTGACATATCTTGTCGTCCGAGTCACTGAAGTCACCATTGGCTATGCACATGGAAGGACTTCAACGATCATGGAAGACCAAGTACTAGCACTTCTTGGGAGGTCACCCATACATTAGTGTTTCCCCCAAAGACCACTTAAAAATAGGTTTTCCTACCACTAAACTCTAGTTTCTTGGTGATTGTAGGAGTGAAGCTATTTAAGGTTAACATTATTTTGGAGCCTTCAAATTGTCTTCTTGGGCTCTCTATATCGATTTTTTGAGAGTTTATTTGGATCGGTCCAATTGCTCAGCTAACTTCTCTTCACAACCCTGACCTCTAAACTTTCTCAAGAATTGGGTCTTTAAGCCATTGTAGGTTCCCTCTCTTGCCTGTCCAAGTTTGCATACCATTCACTTGTATCACCTCTCAACGTTGCTAGGAAGATATGCAATTTTCTACCCTCATCCACTATCTCATGGGCACCATGAATTACCTCAAATAATTGGACATGGACATCGAGATCTTCATTGAGAGAGCCTAAAAATTGTGGAAAGTCGTAAGAGGCCCCACATGTCTTTGAGCCATTTTATTTGTGTCATGAAGGTTGTGCTTCACTAAGGAGCACTAGACGAGTCTATGGCAGTCTCTGTAAGATATGTCTAACCTTCCCCAATAGGATTGCCAAATGAATCTAGGTTTTTGAACCTGAGGGAAAATGCTTATATGCAAATAAATCTGCTCAATTTCTCATATGTTGGTAGGTTTTTCTTACTCTAAGCTTGCAAATGTGCACAATTACACTCAATTTTCCAATCCCAATAGGATCACCAAATGAAGTCTTCTTCGAGTGGACACAAACGTATCTTTTTGGCTTATTTCCCAAGTCCATTTATGGTCAAGTTGGTCCAATGGCCCTTTTTGTTTTACTTTGATACTCTTACTTATGTTCCAAGCATTGCTTTGTCTTGATGACTATTCAACCCTCTACCTCTCTTCTTTCCTTCTACTTCTTCACCCCAGCCTCCTCCTTCTATGTCAAGTTCACCAGGTTATCAGAGAGTTTGTAAAAAAGAGGGTGCAAAGTTGGAGATATCTTAGGTATATCCCACAAGGTACATCAAAGTTCATGATAGCGTGAGAACAAGTGTGAGAGAACCTTCAAATAATTAGAGATTCATTTTTGTTCGTATCCTTGAGTTTTGATAGTCAATCACCATTGAGATTTAGCCAATAGAAAGCATGTTGAATGATGATCACAAGGGTAATAATGTTGGCTAAAAATCATTAAATTTTCATGTAAGTGACTAGATTTGGCTAATTTCATGAAACATTTAACATCCACCCTTCCTCAACTAGACCTTTTCATATTTTGAGTTCAGTTCTCGAACTCAATTGAGATTTCTTGATCAAAGTGCCTTGCAAAGCCATATTGTGACATGTCCTACATGAAGTTATAGAATTTGCATCCGATGCAAGGTTACACAAATCCTTGGTACAGCCATACAAAGGTTTCCAAATGAACTCAAACACATTTTTATTTACCTCTTTTCCTTGAATTTTTCAATTGTGGTACACTATCTTGAAAAATTTTAGATATGTCCTCAGTGTGTGTCTCAAACGCACTTTCAAATTGATGTGAAATTACTTTCTCCAAAACATGAATTTTCAGCACATTGAGATAAAAAAATTTTATATCAATGAGATGTAGAGCAATCCAATTCGAAACATCGATCCCTAATAATAATTGCAACCTATGTCATTTATTATTTTCCTTGCCTGTGACCCCCTCAATTCTTCATTTTGCTTTGTCTTACTACAACTTTGAAGACAATTGATGTGTCTACTATTTTACCCACATATAGAAATTAGATAAGAAATTCCTCTCAACTCACTATCTCTGCACTCTCTGCACTAAACCTACATGACTACCTTTCATCTCTAAATGCCCTTTTCCCCCCAAATATAAAAGGTCCCTTAAATTTCTATATATTCATGTGCTACCTCTCTTAGCTATATCTAGTGGATCAAGTTTTAGTGCCAGTGTTCCCAAGAGGAGCTATAACTTGGAAGGCAAAGATAATTTTGAGTTCCAAAAATTTGGTGGCATAAAATTTGCTCTATGGAAGAATCAAATTAAAGATATGCTAATTCAAAGGAGACAGTGGAAGCCAATAAATAGAATCTCAAAAAAGCTTGTTGACATGGATGATGATAATTGGGATGAGTTGGATGAAATGGCTAGGTCTACCATTCAACTACAGCTCGCAGATAATGTTTACTTTACAGTGTTGGACTGTGAAAGTGCAGAGGAGCTTTGAAAGAAGTTATGCAATACATATGAAAAAGAAACAACATCAAATAAAATGTATTTGATGAGAAAGTTATATGACCTTCCCATGAAGGACACTGATAATATTGCTACTCATCTAAATGAGTATGATGCTATATTCTCTTACTTACAGGCTAATAAAATGCAGATGGATAATGAATTGAAAGTAGTCTTGTTTCTATGCACCTTGCTATCATCATGGGGTACTTTTTGCATAGCTATTAACAATACTGCACTTGGTGATAATCAAGGAAGAGGGATATCAAATGCCATTATTGTCATAAGAAAGGAAATATGAAGAAATATTGGTATGCATTAAAGAATTCTAAAGGTAAAGGACATAATGTTGATGGCATGTTAAATAGTTACCTACACTATTTGTTTTGACTATGACATAGAAGAAATTAATGCTAATTTTGATGATGTTGATGTGTTGAGACTTGAAGCTACTATGCCTATTGAGGCTCTTATGGCTGATTCTTTTTCTTGCATGTGGCTTCTAGATTCTGTTGCTTCTTTCCATGTGACACCTAGATAACGTGTTCTCTACTTATGCAAAAAGTCTCTTGGTATCATGAGACTTGGTGACTCTTACCACTTTGATGTTGGAATTGGACATGTGATTGTGTAGTTCATTGATGGTTCAAAATTCACTATGCAAAATGTATGCCATGTACCTCAATTATCATGAACTTTTATGTCAGTTGGTCAAGCTCGATAACCTTGGTTAAAAAGTGGTTTTCTATGCTCAATCCTTTTGAATATCAAAGGGAAATATGGTTATTTCAAAAGGAAGCAAAGATGGCTCCCTTATTTGTATAACAGAAAGAACACTTGTTAGCTATTACTGAATAGCCTATGGATTGTATTTAGCATGGGCATTTGGGCCACATATCTCACAATGGAATGGAATTCTTTCTCTACTTACATGTGTTATCTTTCTCATATTTTTCATTTTGTGAGCATTGTCAATGTGGAAAGCAAACTAGGAATGTGCATAATGAAGGGCTTTGTTGTGCAGAACAAGAGGAGCAAGGAGGAGATGGAGGGAGAGAGAAAAGATGAGAGACACGCACAGATGCATGGGAGCCTCGAAACCCACATAATGAATCTCTCTTGCGGCAATGCTCTATATATGATGTATATATATGAACATAGGGGTAAGGTCACATGATCCTTACATTCCCAACAATCTCCCACTTAAGGGTCAATGTGACCATAAGTATAAAAATATACAAAGAATGATGTAGGACTATATACTAATGTATAGGAAGAGTCTGGATCTCAACCCATACAGATCAACCTACACCAACTGCCTCGAGCAAGGTGTATCCATGCACCTCAAACTGCTCTAGACTCATATCGATAAGAGTCGAGCTCACATCTGATTGATGCAAGAACTAATGAAATTCTTGCAAAGCTCACACTCGCTCTATGCCTGTGTCAATCATCGAATGACTGACAACTCCAAGTGCAAATGCTCCAATAGCAATTGCAATATCTAGTCTCGAGCATAACAACTCGTACATCAGACTCCGGGATGCTGACGAAACATGTGCTATCCTAGCTAACCTAAGTATATCATCCATGCTTGTATCCAAGGCATCCAAAGCACCATCATCAAGGAAATAAGGTTGAACTCCCACTGAGACAAGACAGTCTCTCATATGAAGTACCTGTAGTGGATACTTGTGCCCAATCCTAGCACCTCTGACAAGTGTAAGTTATCCCAACTGCAACTGAAAATCATGCTCACCAAGGAATGCATAACACCTGCTCTCTTGTAACTGGCTAATTGAAATCAAGCTCATAGGAAATGAAGGCACATAGCATACATGTCTAAGTAAAAGTGATGCTCCACTAGGTATGGCATAAGGTATACATCTCCTGCACCCTCAATATTATATGTCGTACCATCAGGCAAGTGCACACATCCACGACTCTCACCTGAGAATCAACAAAACCACTCTCGGTGTGGAGTAACATGAAAAGTGGCTAATGCATCAAGCAACCAAACCATATGTGTGCTATCCAATGAACAAGAGGAATCGTGAGATGAACCATAGGAGAAAGTGATATCACCATCACTGGCATAATCAATTGTCATAGACTCTCTTGAAATCACTACCTGGCCTACATCACATGCATGTCTCTTATGTCATCGTCGCATCCGCTTGAAGCAACGTCATCGAATATGGCCCTCATGACCACAATGCCAACATTGAAGTCATCGATGTGATCTATGTCTCACATGAGTCAATGGACTCGCATACATATCATGTAGTCTCTGCCATAATGCACTACTCATCTCCTCATACATAACAGACTCATATATAGAATCCATAAGCTATAACCGGATAGTGGAGCTGGCCAATGCATCCGTATCCATCCATATGTGGCCGGGCATGTCACGAGGCCTCTATGCATCTTTATGCACATACATGTGTAACCCTGCACGAACCAATGTATGCCACATCTGAGCTTTCCATCTTTGAAAGTCAGTGCCATCAAATCGAGAAGATATCATGCTGGCAATCCAAGAGACTAGCAATGTAACAAGACACTAAAAACAGTACTCTATTATGCATAACTCACATCAGAAATGGCTCGCTGGAGAAGAAACCATATGAACCACCTGTCACATAACCATGCATCTACCATGCACATAAAACCATGAGCATAAGCCTGCTCACCAAGTCTCCAAAGTGATCAAGTAGACCTGAAAGAATCTTGGGAAAAATTCGACAGAGTATCCCCTGTAAACTGAGCAATCAAACAAGATAATCAATATCAAAAGAACAATGAGCAACCTGTCACCACCTATCATTGATCCAATCAAAGATAATGGCAAATACATATGCCAAAAAACTAATAGCAATACATGCCAATACAATGGTGATACACCTCCCACTCAAGAATGAATCTTACAAGATGGTCCAACCTATCACAAACAACCTGTGACCAAGTCCAAGTGAATGGAGATAAGCAACAATTCAAAGTTGTCACACATGCATAAAGGATCTACTACAGTACTCCTGTAGCATAAAAGCTCTCGAAATTTCGGCAACATGTCCTCTGTAAAATGGACTCTGAACCAAATAAACCACGTGGCAATCACCATCCACAATATCAAATCAATGAATATATGCTAATAGAATAGCGAATCAAGGTGACAAATACATATGCAACTGAGGCTCCAATCTGGATCATGTACCTGCAAAGAAAACAAAGATACAAGTACCAACCAAGATCCAAAATCAACTCTCACAAAAGTATGTGCAACCGGCAAGTAAATCCATAACCAAGTGGCATAAGCAAGATATAAACCACAATGCAACTATACATCCATGATCGAAATCATGATGACATGAACCTCAAAAAGAGTATACCACAATGTCAATTTACATGCCAAACACGTGACACAAGCATGCTCTACTCTCATATGGAGGAGCTACCATAGTGATCATACATGTACAATGCCTTGAAGCTCTGAAAATAAGAGCTTGCACACCAAAAATTCTCTCTCGAAGAGTTCCAAAGCAAATTCAACCTCCAAGAGCAATTAGGGTTCTTATGATGAAAATATGCTACTCTATGTTTTGTTGTTTCAGAGGTGATAACATCTGAATTTGAACTCTTACTCTTCAAGAAACTTCAATATCTTATTCTTGGCTACGTAACGAGATAAATAACACCTCAATCGAATATATGCACAAAACAAGCTCCTGCTCTCAATTTCACTTTCACCTACAACACTGCTACTCTTTATTTTGCAGTTTCGGCAACCTTACACTCAGAATTTGAATCTATCTTCTTCTATAAACTTGTATATGATATTCCAAGCTACACATACCAAGTTGAATCGTCTCATTCCAATTTGTAAAACTCAACTTATAGCCAAAACACTAACCTGCTATCCAAGTGATTGTAGATTCATCTTCTACATTAGTCTATGTTTTTCGAATTTTTGGCACTCTAGAAGTCTGAACCAAGTTCTATGCCCTTCTCCCAAGTTGTAACCCTCTATGTCAGTTACACACAGAACTTTAAAATGCATCAATCCAAGCTTCCTAGCTCGAGTTATGGCCGAAATATTGAACTACTGTTGAGAGATGCCGACCTGCACTTTCACCTCTTATGACCCAAGCTTTCATTGAAGCCTCTTGCACACAAGCCTTCAACATGCTCTGATACCAATGAAGGGCTTTGGTGTGTAGAACAAGAGGATCAAGGAGGAGATGGAGGGAGAGAGAATAGAGGAGAGATGCGCACAGATGCATGGGAGCCTCAAAACCCACATAATGATATCTCCCTTGAGGCAATGCTCTATATATGATCTATATATATGAACATAGGGGTAAGGTCACATGATACTTACATCCCCAACACATAAGACATTGACTCTTCAATTTAGCCTTTATATCTCATTCATATAGATATGTGTGGTCTTATGGCCACATTGTCATTAGATGGTTCTCTTTGCTTTGTCACTTTCATAGATGATGATACTAGAAAATTTATAGTATATGTATATCCTATCAAATAGAAGGATGAGGCATTCCATGCTTTTAGAAAATGGCTTGCCTCATTTGAGACTAAAAAAGGAACTAAACTCAAGGTTTTACACTCCGATAATGGAGGTGACTATGCCTCCCATGAATTCAAACTTTTTCATTAATCTAGAGGAATTTTTAGAGAGTTTACAGCTCCTTATACCCTAGTATAGAATGGGCTAGTTGAGAAGATGAATAGAAATATTCAAGATAGAGTAATTTCTATGCCACATCATGCAAACCTTTCACAAGGATTTTGGGCAAAAGCAATATCGACTACAATTCATGTGATTAATTTTTCACCTAGTACTGCCAAAGTTCTGAAAGTGGCACAAGAGTTATGGGTAGGGAAGCCACCATATTTTGATCATGTTCAAGTTTTTGGGTGTGAAGCGTTTGTTCATATACCCAAGAATCTTAGATAAAATTTGGACCATAAGTCAAAGAAATGAGTTTTTCTTGGATATGTTCGAGAAGGCCGATTTGGATATTGCTAATGGGATCCTGAAACACGGCTAGTGATCATAAGTAGTGATGTCATTTTCAATGATTCCAAGAGTCTAAGTCTTGCTACAATGAGGCTATGCAGACGAAGGATCATGTCAAGTGGGAGCATGCCATGAATAGTGAACTTGATTCTATTCACAAGAATGGTACTTGCAATTTGATACCTTTGCCAAAGGGTAGGAAATCTTTACCATGTAAATGGGTATATAAGCTAAAATTCACATCGGATACCAAAGTATAAAGCATGACTAGTTGCAAAGGGTTTTAATAAACAACATGGTGTTGATTTCAAGGAAATCTTCTCTCTAATAGTCAAGATGACTACAATGATGTTGCTTGGATTCATTGCAATGGAGGATTTTGAGCTAATCCAAAAGGATGTGAAAAATACTTTCTTGCATGGAGATCTTACATATGAGATCTATATGGAACAACTAGGGGATATGTAGTTCTTGGTTGTGGAGAATGAGTTCTCCTATGCGCAACAGAAATGTGCAGTGAAACCTTCTATGTCCAGCACTTAGACAAATAGCTACACCTTAGATAGCTTGCTGCTCTCAATACGAAAAAAAGAGAGCTTTCTAACAAGCTATAAATAAATTAGTTTGGACAAGTTTGGATTAAGAAACACAACTAACAAAGATGAACTACCTGTCCACACAGGTATGCTGAAGAACTTAGCTTCACTCTCGGACTGATAACTCTTTGAATATATATCCTTTGAGAAAGATATTTGGTACAAAAAAAGTAGACACAAATAGCTTTCCAAGAAGCTAAAAAACAAGTAATTTGGATGAGTTTTGGTTCAGGAAACTCAACTAACCAAAATAGACCAATTGCACACATAAGTACACTATAAAACTAGACTTTACTCTCTGATAGATATCTCATAGAATATAAAACTTTTGAGTGTGATATTTAGGACAATGAAAGTAGATGTCAAGAGCTTTCCAGCAAGACAAAAATCAAGAAATTTGGATATGTTTTGGTTGGGAAACTTAACCGACCAAAATAGACTACTTGTCTACACAGATATACTAAAAAACTAGACTTCACTCTTTCACTGATACCTCACAAACTGTATAAGCTTTCAAAAAGATATTTGGTATACAAAAATTGCACAAGATAAGCTTTCCAATGAATGTTTAAACGCAAGAAAAATGGTTATATATACACTGAGATATGAGCTCCACAACAGAGCTATGTACAAACTGATGTGCGGCTGGAAGGAGTCTAAGGGAAGACAAAATGACAAAATGGCTAGATCCGACTACTGGGAGTTCTTGCCTCTTTCTCTCCTTGTTTTTAATGTGCTCCCACTTCACTTTTATAAGCGATGAACATGTGAAGAAGTTTGTGCCTTCTTCTTAACTCACCACTTTCTCCACTACATGCCACTAACTACAAGGCAAGATATTGTATCTAGTACTCATCATGAATTTTGACTAGACTTTTTCTTTTATTATTTTTTCCTTTTTTCTCTACTTTTCCTTTATCTTTATATTTGGTAGATTTATCCAAGCATGGCTCATATGAAAATGAGCTTGTACATTTATCTTCAACACTTCCCCTCAACCTCATTTGGGAGTTATCTTCATCCATGCCCTGCAAATTTATCACATCCTTGAAACCTTTGAGTTTAGAAGCATCCAAGAACTTTGTAAACATATCTGCAACCTGCTCTTTGGTTCGGATGAACTTTATCTCCACATCTTTGCTCAATACCTTCTCCCTTACATAATGGTAGTGGACCTCTATGTGTTTGCTCCTTGCATGAAACATAGGATTGCTTGCCAAGTAAATACTTGACATGTTATCCCCATATATAGGGATGGTTCCAACTTGCACTCCAAAATCAGCCAAAAGCTTTTTAATCCACATTGCTTCACATGTGGCAAAAGCTAATCCTCTATATTCAGCCTCCATAGATGAAAGTGCAACAGTAGGTTGTTTCTTTGAGCTCCATGTGATAGGTTTGCTTCCTATCATGAAGACATAACCTGAGGTTGATCTCCTATCTTCCTTTGAACATGCCCAATCAGC
Organism: Ceratopteris richardii; assembly: GCA_020310875.1. Taxonomy (NCBI): domain Eukaryota; kingdom Viridiplantae; phylum Streptophyta; class Polypodiopsida; order Polypodiales; family Pteridaceae; genus Ceratopteris; species Ceratopteris richardii. Next base: position 222,041,223 of record CM035406.1, read on the forward strand.
ATTGCTAAAGCCTTTGACCTGCAATTCTTCATCAAACTTGTAAAACAAAGCATGATTAATTGTATGCTTTATGTATCTCAGCACTCTCTTGGCTGAATTTAAGTGTTCACTTGTCGGGGCTTGCATAAACTGAGAAAGTACACCAACATAAGATAAATCAGGCCTTGTAATGTTTGCATAGATTAATGATCCTACAATGCTTCTGTATGTTGTTACATCTTCCAATGGTTCTCCATATTTGAACAAATCTTTGTATTTGTGTCCATGGGTTGAGTGAGTGGTTTGCATTCGCTCATTCCAAATCTGAAAAGAACATCCAACAAGTACTTCCTTTGCATCAAGTAGATGCCACTCTTTCCATAAACAACTTCAATTCCTAAAAAATATTTCAACTCTCCAAGATCTGAAATTTTGAACTCCTTATCAAGCTTCCTTTTGATATCCTTAATCCTTGTAACATCATTTCCTGTTATGATGAGGTCATCGACATATATGCAAATATATACCTCTCTATTTTCTTCCTTCTTCATGTATAATGAAGGATCTGCACTACTTGGGTTGTATCCACACTTAGTTAGATATTCTACCAATCTCTGATTCCATGCTCTTGGTGCTTGCTTCAAGCCATAAAGTGCCTTCTTCAACCTGCAAACAAAATCTAGACGGTTTTCATCTTCAAATCCAACCGGTTGACTCATGTATACCTCTTCTTGTAGTTCTCCATTAAGAAAAGCATTTTTTATGTCGACTTGATATAATGGCCATCTCCTTGAAGCACCAATTGCGATTAATGTTCTGATAGTTCCCATCTTTGCAACAGGGCTGAAAACTTCATCATAATCTATGCCTTGTGTTTGTTTAAATCCTTTGGCAACTAATCTAGCTTTATATCTAGTTAGTGAACCATCAGCATTCCTCTTTACTTTAAACACCCATTTGTTTGGAACAATCTTCATACCTTCTTTCTTTGGCACTAGCTCGCATGTGTGATTATCTTTGAGAGCTTTGATCTCCTCTTTCATAGCTTGCTTCCATTCCTTTTGTGTGCAAGCTTCTTCATATGTCTCAGGTTCTTTGTCTTTGATAACCTGCATCATGTATGCAAAATGTGTCGCCATAAAACTACCATAACTCAACCTTTGAGTTGGATACCTTGTCCTTGAAGATCTTCTTTCATTGCCTTTAGAAAGTTGCTTCTTTAACCTATTTAACTTTACCATCGGAGTGATTACCTCTTCATATCCTTCTTCACTTGCATCTACCTCATTGTTTGGAGTAGCACTTGCTTCTTCGGCTCTACTATGAGCTGAAATTGGAGACAAAGAATGACTCCCCCTCCATGTTGAACATTGTTCATTTGATGTAGATGCCTCTTGACCTGAAAGCTTTGTGCTTGATTGTTGAACTTCTCTTTGATTTGTTCCTGCATAATCATCACAATCTTCTTCAAGAATCTTTTCCTTTCCTTTATCTTCATAATTCCTCTTGAGCCTCCTCTTGAGTTCCTTCCTTTACCTCGATCTGCATATAACATTTGGTTGTGGCTTTCCTTTCCTTTGGGACCACCAAAGCTAAGCTCTTTTGTGATAAGATGAGGGATTAGTTGTTCAAAACCTGGATATGCATCTTTCAAGTTAATGGAAGTTATAAAAGGCTTCCATCTTTCATCTTCTCTCAATCCATTGAGAGTATAACACACAAGATCTTCGTCTTCAACCGTTGTGCCAATAGAAGCCAAAGCATCGCTTAGCTCCTTAATCTTCAAAGTATATTCAGCTATGGATTGACTCGAACTTTTCTTGATTGTGTTCAACTCATTCTTGAGTTGAAGTTTCCTAGCTTTGGTATTTGTTGAATACATCCTTTCAAGAGCTTCCCAAGCATCCTTAGCTTTCTCTAGATGTTGAATATGACCTACCATGGCATTAGTAATGACTTGCGAAATGAGGAACATGACTCTTCTATTCCTCTCTTCCCATTCTTTTGCTTGCCTCCTTTGGACTTTGGTGGCCATAGCTTGATTGATTTGAGGTTGAGCATCATCGCCGCTCATGATACCCCATAAGCCTTTGCCCATTAGGTAGTTGGTCATTCTAAACTTCCACACGGGATAGTTATCCTTATCCAACTTCTCTACTTGTTGACCCAAGTCAGCCATTGAAGAGTATCAAAGACTTTGAGAGCTACCTCAAATAGTTATATTGTCCTTTGCTCTTGCATTTGTGAAGCTCCTCCTTGTTTTATAGCTCCTCTTTTGCTTTTCTTTATCTTCAGATCTGTTGATGAAGCTTCAGCACCAAGTTTGCTCTAATACCAACTGTGGAGAATGAGTTCTCCTATGCGCAACGGAAATGTGTAGTGAAACCTTGTATGTCCAGCACTTGGACAAACAGCTACACCTTAGATAGCTTAAACTCAAATGGACTTGAGCCTTTAGTCACTCAAAGTAGACAAATAGAGCTTTCTAACAAGATATAAATAACTTAATTTGGACAAGTTTTGATTAAGAAACACAACTAACAAAGATGAACTACCTGTCCACATAGGTATGTTGAAGAACTAAGCTTCACTCTCAAATTGATAACTCTCTGAATATATATCCTTTGAGAAAGATATTGGATATAGAGAAAGTAGAAACAAATAGCTTTCCAACAAGCTAAAAAATAAGTAATTTGGATGAGTTTTGGTCAGGAAATTCAACTGACCAAAATAACGAGCTGCACACATAAGTACACTATAAAACTAGACTTTACTCTTTGATAGATATCTCAATATAAAACTTCTGAGTGAGATATTTGGGACAGTGAAAGTAGATGCCAAGAGCTTTTGAGCAAGACAAAAATCAAGCAATTTGGATATGTTTGGTTTGGGAAAACATAGCTGACCAAAATAGACTACTTGTCTACACAGGTATACTGAAAAACTAGACTTCACTCTTTCACTGATATCTCACAAATTGTATAAGCTTTCAAAGAGATGTTTGGTATGCAAAAAGTACACACGATAAGCTTTCCAATGAATGTTTAAAAGCAAGAAATGGTTACATATACACTGAGATATGAGCTCCACAACAGAGCTATGTACAAACTGACATGCGGCTGGAAGGAGTCTAAGGGAAGACAAAATGACAAAATGACTACTGGGAGTTCTTGCCTCTTTCTCTCCTTGTTTTGAATGTGCTCCCACTTCAATTTTATAACCAATGAGCATGTGAAGAAGTTTGTGCCTTCTTCTTAACTCACCACTTTCTCCACTACATGCCACTAATTACAAGGCAAGATATTGTATCTCTTACTCATCATGAATTTTGACTAGACTTTTTCTTTTATTATTTTTTCTTTTTTTCTCTACTTTTCCTTTATCTTTATATTTGGTTAAATTTATCCAAGCATGGCTCATATGAAAATGAGCTTGTACATTTATCTTCAACATTGGTTTATGCCCATATAAGATGAAGAAGAGTTATATGGACTTAAAGAGTCCCCTTGAAACTGGTATCAAAATTTTGATGCTTTGATGAATTCTGAAGGATTAGTACCATATGCATATGCGTACTAATTTGCTACGAATTTCGGTAGCATAACGGTGTAATTTTGAAAATTGGGAAAATTACAACAAGCAATTTCTATGATATTGGTGCCGACAGGCACAATCTATCTACAAAGAGACCAAAAGGGGATTACACACCTAGACAATTTTAGATTTTTCTCCTCGCTAACCTACAAGAAAAATACTTACATGTCCCTTCAAGAAGAATACATGCACCATACAAGACAAACCATGTCTAAATTATGCATATACTCTAGGTCCGATGCAAAATTTGCATGTCCTCTATGTAATTTGATGCAAAAAGAGAACAATGCATATAAATTGACAAGGGACTTACCTGGAGGTTCAAATAATAATTTGCAGGTTTTTCTAGGTACTGAAGATGATCCATACTATGTCAAAATAGCATTCCAAGTCTCTCTGGATAGGTTGTACTTCAAAAGAGTGCTTGAAGGAGGGTTGTTGAAGAGATATGGCAAACTTCAAAACTCTAAAACTAATGGAAAATGAAGCCAACGTACGGCTTCTAGCCACTCTTTGGAAAGGGCTCTAAAAGAGCTATCCATAACAAGAAAAATCTCTAGATTTGGATGAAATATGCTCAACTTATGGGTAAAGAAGTGGAAGGAGGTAAAACAAATTAACAAATTCCTTCTCAACAGAGCATTCAGTTTTCATTGCTTTCATAAAGCTCTTGAACTCTTCAAAATCGATATGGACATTGTTATCTGTGTTGAGTGCCCTAAGGAAACTGTTTGATTGTTCCTTTGAAACGTGGACACTCAGATAATTCAGTACAACATGGATTTCCTGGAGAGATATTTGCCCATCACTATCAATGTCAAAAGATTGAAAGAGATATCGTAGCTTCTTCGTCACTCACGAACGTTCAAATGGTTTAAACAAAATAGATCTATGAAGAGTGGCTCAAGCCATCAAAGATCTTTGTTTCAACCTTCTGCTTGTCAACGCCTTCAATCTGTGTAGTTTCCCCTTGGATGCTCGAACGCGTGTGAAGAAATAGCAATCCCATATGTGATTTGAAATCTGAGTTACTATATATATACACCGCTGGGCCTTGATCTACTTCAAACTATACACAATGTGCAGAGCACTCTATGCCCTCCTTGGGCGGCTGAAAAACTGTGTGAGATGGCCTCCTTGGGCGGCTGAAAAGCTGCAGGAGTGCTCATACACAAACAAGTCAAACAAACACATAGCATGCTAGTGTAATAAAGTGATAGGAAGGAGATGATTGAACCACACTGTGTACCTAAGTCAAGAAGACTCAAGGACTTGTGCCAAAGAGACTATACCTCGTTTGCAACACAAGTGCGTATAGTGGGAAATTAACACACATTTAAATGTCAATCCGATCGAACGACCTAACCAAGTGTATGAGGACATGTGCACACATGATGGAAAATGAAGTGGCTCAGCTGCTACGCATGAGAAAAGACTAATCCACCTCTCAAACTCACTGAAAAACTGAAAGTGTCTGCCGCTATACCTCTTACAGCAATTTTTAGAAAATCAAGGATTTCTCCTAGTTCCAAACTCCAAATATAGTCAATAGGGTACTCCTTTCGAAGCTCTCGATGAGACACATCTATTGGAAGTGGTTTCACTTGATTCTGACAACCCTGCTTCAAGTTATGACCAAAATAGTGAATGGTGGGAAGCACCTACACTCACGCCACAACTCCTACAAGCTCACACACACACTACAGTAGCTCAAAAACAGTGGGGAGGGCTAGACAACAGTCCTACACACACATTCCAAGCATTACACACACATACAAGATTAAAGGGAAGATGGAAATCTACAAGGAAGAGGCAAATTCGAAATTTTTGAGAGCTTCTTCTTCACAATGGCAAAAAGTCTCTACAAAGAGTCACAAAGTGACTTATATACATGTGCCCTAAGTTTGGTCCTTTCACACAAGAGACCGGCACTTTATTACTAAAAAGTGAATTTCCTACTAATTTACAAGGGATATTTTACAACAAGTTGGGATTATGCATCTAGAGGACTCCTCTATTGCATTTACATGGCTTTGAGGGAATTCTCTAAGATCTCGAAGAAGAAAAATTATGCCCATTAATTTGAAAATTTTGGGGCTCTTCTCTTGTGCTCCTTTGCTCTGCAACACTCTCCCCCTCTTTGTCTCTGTCGTCCCTTGACAGGCTTTACATCTTGTCTTCAGCTTGTCTAAGAGGTCTGAATGCATGCACCCAGCAGTCGAAGCGGCAACAAGGACTGTCAGAGAATTTGTTATTTTATCCGATGTAAGTCCTTTGCTTCTGTTTTCCCCTTGATATCCCGTACATCACAAATCTGGGTTGCTGCATCCAGTCGGGCTACCACACACGCCACCAGTGACTAGGAATGTGCTGTCCTTAGTCACCTCTTTCTAGCTTTTGGTCTTCTGATTTATCCTGGTTGCACATATCTGACCCGGTTGTATTGTTCTGAGCCTGTTTACTTTGTTGACAACGCACGCTATCAGCGGAAGGATTATTACCTGTCAAATATTGTCTTGCACTTCTTCATGTATGGTTCCTGGCCCTGGTCCGTCCTTCCCATGAAATGTCCTGGTTTTGATTGATCTTTAATTCCAATTCTCAGGACCTAGATGATTCGCGTTGTTGCCTGATGCGTGCCCCTGCGGGGCTTTGGGCAGAGGGTGGTTCTTCTGTATTATGCTCTTCATTCTTTATTAAGCTATTTTCGACTTTGATCTTCTTCTTCTTCTTCTTTTCTTGCTTGATTCCCCTTCCACACGTCCCTCCTCCTGAACTCTACCGTCCCCGACAGGCTTTTTGTGGCGACGTGTATAGGTCTGTATGGCTGCTTGCTCTCTTTGGTTTAGAAGATTAGCATGACATATCATAAATTCCTTCCACTATGTTGACTTCACTTCACCCTCTGGTGCTTGTCGATGATCCGCAAAAAATCTCGTCTCATAAGCGACCAGACGTGCATTAAGGTTCGAAGTCATTTTGACAAAAATTTCTGAATCTATTTCGAAGAAGCCAGTGAAAAATGCTTCTTCGAAAGTTTGCATATATGTTGATGGCAAGAACATAATTCGAGAATAATATGCCATAAGTGTTAAGCGGCTTGGAATAGTAGATAGATCAAAAATGAGTGCTTCGGATCCTTGCGTAATGCCGATGAAATTCAAAAAAGTATATTTTGCATGCTAGAAGACTTTGATTATTGTTAGTAGCATACTGAATATTTTATTGGTCATTTTAACTGCTAAGTCCGGGACCGTAGCGTATCTGGCAATCCAAAATTCCATTGTTTTTACCATATACTCTTCCGTTGGTAGGTAATTATGAGGCAGACTAGGTAACAATGGGTAATTCAACCATTGATTATTGATGCTTCCCTGGCGCTGTCCTTCCCAAAATTGCGACCAGGAGCATCTGCGGGGTACTGGGTCAAAAGATGGGTTTACCTGAAGCACATATGGTGATGCTTCCCACTGTACTCGCAGTGTTGGATTCTTTTCCAAAACTTTGCGTCTCCAAATGGGATCAGCCTTCTCAAATTCTTCTTGGGTATACTTGAATGTATCTTGGCTGAAGTGGAGATTGTGGTCCGGATCTTTATTTGTCGTAGTCTTTATATAGTGTCACGTTTGTTCTTTAAGTAGGCCATAGGGTACACTGAAAGGTTTCAAAATCTGGTCCAAGTTTTTGCTTTCTATCTTAGCTTCCTTCATTACTTGAATGATTTGATCTTCAAATTCAGCTATAAGTTGGGACACCAATAGTGCCCTTTTCGGTCGATTCAGTTCTACAATGTTTTGATTATTATGTTCAATGTGGACCTCTTGTGCCTCCCTTATCGGTGAATGATATGAGGGGTGAGAGAGAGGACGTACCTCAGTCTCCACAGTAGCCTCTGCGGATTTTGGAACTACTGGTGTCCCCTCAATTGTTTGTTGCACTAATTGCTCTTGAAGCTGTTTAATCAATTCATCTTTCTGCTTTATTTCTTCAGTAGCCTGTGCAATAGTATCCTTGTGTTTGAGAAGTTCTTTCTCAACGATATCAAGATGATCTGTGTCTTCTTTACATTGCAGGAGATAACGATTCTCAGCTTTTTTCCATTTAGTTCTAAGAGCTGCAGTGTCATCCATGTACCTCTTTTCCCATTTGGCAATGGTGAGTTGCTCCTTCTTGAGCTGATCTTCATACTTAGCTATCTTTGTCTCCAATTCTTTGATATCTTTTTTTGGTCTTTCTTGAACGTCCATTGGCTGATCACTGAGAAGGGCGGTCATGAGCTCTTTATTTCAATTTCGTAAGTTTTCTGCTTCCTCCATGTATACCTTGATCTGTGATTCCAGTATTTTGCTCCTGGCAGTCATTCGTGCCTTCTCAGCATCGCTAGCTTCGTATTTTGTTTGTACTTCTTGCAGTTGTGCTTTTAATATTTCGTTTTCTGACATTAAATCATTGCATTGCTTTTTTGCTTCTTAGACTTCTTTTTCTTTGTTTCTGATGTGCTCTCTTTCTAATTTCAATTCTACCGAAAGATTCTTACTCTTTTCTTGAAGCTCGTGCTTGTCCTGCATTGCTTGATCATAGTCTTCATCGGCCTCAAGCATTAGTTGTTGTGTGTCTAGTGCAGTTCGGATCATGTCTTATACGACAGGCTTGCGTTGGGCAATGTCGACATTCAACCAAGTCCTTGGTATGCTCGGAGCTTCGCCGGTTTGCACATCTTTTCCCTGCTCCACATGGATGGTTTTGTTGTGTGGTTGTCTAATTTGTAGATGTACTTGTGGTTCATTTTCTTCTTTATCCACATCAATAGCTTTTGTGGCACTCCCTTGAAATGTGACATCCATGGGGGAGGGTTATGCCACGACCCTTATCAGTGTGAAGGGTTCGTCTTCTTTGACTGTCTCGTCTTGAGATTCTTTCTTTGGCATCTTTATGGATATCTCGCACGGGGGTGTGGCCTCCTTGATATGAATAGTGGAGGTCTCATTAATTTTTATTACATGCATACCTTCTTTGTTGGCAACTATGCCTTCGGTGTTGAGCTCTTGGTGGGTAGAGTTGTTATCCACTTTTATGTCCTCTTCTTCGTTGTAATTTACGGCATTTAATTCCACCCATTGTCCATCATCCTTTGATTCACTTTGAATATCCACATTCAATAATGAAGTGTCGGGTTCTTCTTGTGCATCCATAATGAAGTGTCGAGTATGAGCTTGAATTGTCCAACCCTAACTCTCGATAGCGATGGACTTTGGTGAGCTTCCTTTTTGCCTCTATCTCTTGTTGAGTTTGCTGATAATGATGCCCTTGCACAGGTAAATTGACTTGCCCTTCTGTATATTGGTGCGTTTCTTCCAGGGCCCTGTTTAAGTCTTCCACTGTAATTGGTCTTTGCTCTTCAGTTGATGTCTTCGGAAGTAAGTGTGTCCTTTTGGTGGCTGGAACTTCCTCTTCTGCTTGCTTGACTTCCCTGAGTCTCTTCGTGCCTCTCATTCTGGGCTGAGAGCTAGTTTCTGCCTCTTCCACAATCTTGACTCCTCTTTTCTTTTAGGAACAGTGGTGACTTTGGCATACTTCGCCATGGCAGTTGATGATGGCATTTCCTGCAGGTGCTCTCGAATACCTAAAGCGTGGTAGATCAATATCGTCAGAGCCACACTGCCATTGAGGAACTTTTTATTATTCCATTGCTTTTTTGCTTCGAATAACCTTTCTTGGATGTAAGGAGTCAGATTAATGTGATTGCCAATCTGCTTAATGGCATGTGAGAGCAGTTGAACAATAATCTTTTGAGGGGCCGTGTACCGATGCATATTCGGGAAGCAGAAGTGTTGGTGAATAAGCCTCACTTCCTCTTCTATGTCCACCCCGTTAATGTCTGTGAATGTTGTCTTTGCGCCGCGACTCTCTTCTTTGACTATTGTAGTTCCATCCTTTTCCCATCCAAAGGCTTCTTTAATCAAGTCATGTGTAAATTGGATGACTACCCATTCACCTATTTTATCCATCACTCTAGCCTCAGGCACCAATGGATCATGTAGTGCTGGCTGTAAGGTGTTCATGACTTGAGTGCATCTTTGAAAGTCGGGCTTATAGATCGGCAGTTCAAAATATTTGTGTATGCCCGCTTTCTTCATGGTGTCTATGATAGACGGGAATCCATGTAGTACTCGGAAATCTTGGGACATGATCAGAAATTGATGATCTGTATCCATGATTTTGATCGTTGCCAGGAAGAGATACTCCCCAGCTGGTTGATCTTCTTGAAACTAGTGTCCCTTTGCCTTGGTGATACTCTGGAGTGGAAATTCCAATACTTCCTCTTGTAATGTTGCTTCATAATCTTCAGAAGCCATCTGCACTTGTAAGGAAAAGTGCATTAGCTTCAAAGGAAAGCATGAAGCTGTGTCGTGCATTGTAGTGATTTGTTGTCGTTCCATCACTCCGTTTCCCATGGTTCTATAAGTGAGATCTCTTACCACATCTTTTTATTTCTTATCCTGAAAGAAAAGAAGCGTTAGTATAGCCGAAGCATTTATTTATGTACATAGTATGTCCATTCCTAAGAGAGTTGAAGCTATGATCTAATCTCCATTGGAGAATGTGCACCATTAATTTTGTCATGTGCATCATGTGCCGAATGCTTGGCCTTGTACTGTGGCCCTACTATGCATACTTTAGGTGCATCCGTTGCTTCATGAGTGCAATTGGCGTATCCATTGTTCCAATGGTCCACCCCTTGCAATCACTTGGGTTTCCAAATCCATTTCATGGGCGCTTGGATAGGTCGATTTCTTTCTTTGATTCCTCGGGCTTCCTTTGTTTGTTTTGTTTCCTCTATCGTCCTAGTGATAGAGGTGTTTCCTTTCCTGTTTCTCGGATGACTGTGTTTTGGCTTCGTCATTCGCCTTTTCCGACGTAATGCTTCCTCCTAAGTGCTTATCTCCAGCTTGGCTGCCTGTATTATCTTCTTGGGGATCCATATCTGATGTCGTGCTCTCTGAGCTTCAATCAAAGGCTTGGGGAGCCATACTTGCAAGAGTCCTTTTGGTTTGGACTTCGGTGAAGCTGACTTTTGCATTTCTATTTTCTCCTTATGAGTTGATGCTGACGTCTGCTCTTTCTCCTCTTGATCCTTGCGTATCCATTGGTATTTGGCCGTTCTTTGACGTAAGTATCTGAGTGTTGGATTCCATATTGGTGGTCCTTTGTCTGGGTGAGAAGCAGCATGAGAGTTGGTTTCCTTAGTGTCTGGCTGCTCTTCAACTGAATGGAGTGATTTTCCTTCTTCTTTGGAGATTTTAGGGTTTGAACTTTCTACTTCTTCTAGCTTGGTTTCTAAGATGGTGGGACTGGGATCATGTTTCAGTAGCTTTTCCGTGCATCTCCCTGAACTCTCGATGGTGGTGGGTTGGAATAAAGGCTTATCTTCTAATATACTAAAAATTTCCTTGTGCCCTATCTTGGTTGAAATGTATCCTTGAGCTAGGTTGATACTAACTTCATTCTCAATGATCCAATCTTGTCCTAGGATCAAATCCTCTATTAAATCCTTGTCTCTGCACACTAAAACTCTTTGTTCCATGGAAGAATTTCCTAGGTGGAGGGATACCATCGTTGTTCCAATGCATTCTAGGGTTTGACCTCCAATTCCTCTCAATTGGACTTTTGTGGGTCTCATAATCATTTGCAGATCTTTTATGACCGTATTACGTATGCAACTAAGTCCAGCTCCTCAGTCTATCAATGCATCTATCAATTTGTATTCTGTTTTGCCGATCCCTAGGTTCAGGTAAGGTTGTGACATGTACGACTTCGTCGTGTCAGAGTCATGGACTTGGTAGTTGTCCATAGGGATAGGCTCTTCTCCTTGGAGATAGCGTTCATCTCGTTGTCTTATCCATTCTTTCCTTTTCTTAGGGCTTCTTGTTGGGCCTCCTCTCTAATCCGTTCTTCCTCTTTCTTCCTATTTTGAGCACCTACTAGACGTGCTAACATTTGATCCGTCAATGGCTCCATGAACCGTTTGACTCTGCATCCACTTATGTAGTTAGGAAGAATGTCTCCATCTAGAGTGGCTAGATTAGCTGCTCCACTAGTAGAGATTCTATTGATGATCAGAGGTCCATATCCACGTTTTTGTAACTTCTTGGCATGTTGCTTTAAGGTGTACACCAAGACTAAGTCTTCCTCTTTAAGTCCTTTGTCTTTTATATGTGCATCATAATATACCTTTTGTCTTCTCTTGGCTGCATAGATTCTTGCCACTGCTTGTAACCTAGTTTCATGTAACTTCTCGATTTGGTCGAGTTGTTGGGATAACTCATGTCCGTTCCATTCATGCTGTTGGGCTACTCTCAATGTTGGGATTAAAAAATCAATTGGCAAAATTGCATTCTGCCCGTACACTAAATTGAATGGGGTAGTTCCAATGGCAGTCTTGTATGCTACTCGGAAGGCCCAAATTGCATGATGCAATTTTTTGTCCCAATCAGACCTCCCATTATTGACAATCTTTGTCAATACTGTACATAACACCTTGTTGGAACTTTCCGCTTGACCATTGGCTTGGGGATGGTATGGGGCTGATTTTTTGTGAATCACTAAAAACTCATTCATTAGCGACTCTATTACTTCATTAAGGAAGTGCGTTCCTCGGTCACTCACAATCTCAATTGGTAGTCCGAAACGGGTGAATATATGCTCAAAAAGGAATTTAGCAGTGGTTTGAGCATTGTTCTTTCTCGTAGCTTTTGCTTCTACCCATTTGGTCAAGTAATATGTGGCTACTATGATGTACTTAGCATGTGATCCTTTGGCTCGTGGGTTGATGGGTCCTATGAAGTCAATACCCCATTTGGAGAATGCTCTCGCACACACCATAGGTCTTAATGGCATGTCATCTCTTCGAATTGGGTATTTAGCTCTTTGGCATGTCTCGCAGCTCCGTACATACGTCTTAGCGTCCATATGTAGAGTTGGCCACCACAAGCCGGTGAAGAGGATCATTTTGACAGTTCTCTCAACTGAAAAATGACCTCCCGCAGCACCTGCATGTGCCATTTCTAATATGGGTAGATACTCTCCTTCATGCACGCATAATTGTAATTGATTATCTTTTCCTCTCCTAAACAATTGTTTTCCCACAAGTACGTAATCCTTGCTCATTTCTTCTAGGGATGGTCTTCTAGTTAAATTTATTCCTTCCTCATGCTCTCTGCTCTTTAGGAATTTAACCAATGTTTTACTCCAATTGGGTGCTATGGTTGAAAAAGGTATGGACATATGATCCTCTGGGGTTGTCTCCTGGCATTCTGCACAATTACTCACGTAGTCATGGACATCCTTGGGCATGTCAGGCCAGTACACTCCTAGTCTTTTTAATTCCCGGATGGTTCCATGAGTCCCTTGGTGTGTTCTCCATTTGTTCACATGTGCTTGCTCAATTAGTTTCTTTTGTTCATCCTCCTCGAACACATCTTAGCAGGACTCCATTGGGTTCCTTATAGTACACGCTCCCGGCAATAATGTGCAAATTTCTTGATTGGAAAATTTTCTTTTTGCTATCCTTATTGATTGAGTGTTGTGGGCCATAAGTGAGTATAGGAATTAGTTTCTCTGCTCACCTTGGACAAACTTCCAGATTGAACAAATAAGTATCTGGCAGATCATCGGGTACTCCACTTTGCGGTTCTCTGTGGGTTAACCTAGAAAGGTGGTCTGCTCTTACATGCGTATTTCCTTTTTTTACTACCACTTCAAAGTCGAACTCCATTAATAGTAAGAACCATCTTACTAATCTTCCCGTGTTACAAGGTTTATTGACTAAGTACAGTAAGGCCTGATGGTCTATGAAGAACTTGAATTTGTTGGCTAACAGATAGTGTCTAAATTTCTTAACTGCATAGACCATTCCTAATCCTTCTCGCTCGGTAGTGGTATAATTCCTTTCAGCTTGATTCAGTTGTCTACTTGCATAGGCAATTGGATGATCTAGCTTTCCTTCATCAGCCGGTTGGGCTAAGATACATCTGATTGCATAATTAGAAGCATCAACATGAATATGAAAAGGCTTGTTCCAATTGGGCGTTTTCATAATTGGGGCCGTGCTAAGCCTCTTTTTTAATTCATTGAATGCTTTCTCGCACTCTTCTGTCCAAGTGAATTGAGTTAAGAGACCATACAGGGGTTTGGCTATTATGGCATACATGTGAATAAACCGACGGTAATATCCACAATGTCCCATAAAGGCTTGTACCTCTTTCGCATTCTTTGGTCTAGGAAGCTCTAAGATGACCTTGATCTTGTCCTCATCCGTGGATATTCCATTTTTGGAGACTATGTGTCGTAGGATCTTTCCTTGTCTCACCATGAAGACACATTTTTCTGGGTTTAGGCAGACTCGATACTGGCGGCATTTATTAAATATTTTTCTCAACTCGGGAATATGATCTCATCTTTGATTCGAGTATGTACATAGGTCATCTACATACACTTCCATGCTCTTTTTCAGGAATTCCTTGAAAACATGACACATCAATCGTTGGAAAGTAGCAGGTGCATTAGTGAGTCCAAAAGGCATCAGCCTGAAAGCATAGACTCCCCATTCGGTCGCGAATGCGATCTTATGTTGATCCTCAGTAGCAATAGCTACTTGGTTGTATCCGGAGAATCCATCTAAGAAGCTATAGACTTCCTTTCCTGCTACCCTTTCCAATAGATGGTCCGTGATGGGTAATGGGTAGCTATCACGAATGGTGGCTGCATTGACTTTTTTCAAGTTAATGCACACCCTCAATGTTCCATTTTTCTTAGGCACAACTACTAATGGCGATACCCACTCGGTGTGTTCTATCTCGTATATGAATCCTGCAGCTAGTAGCTTGTCTATTTCTTCCTTAATTTTTGTTGCATACACCTCATTATACGTATAAGGGCGTTGTTTCGATGGTTTTGCATCTACAGTCATTGGTATTCGATGAGAACAAATATTGGGTTCTACACCCTTAAGATCCTTATATGTCCATGCGAACACGTCTCGATATTCTTGGATCAGCTGTATGAGTTCTTCTTCCTCCTCCTTTGATACATCTTTGCCTATGTAGGTGCATCGCTCTTCTCCATCTTCCACTGTTACTACAATTTTTTTTGTTTATTCTTTGTTGTCGTATGCTTCTCCATCTCTAGCCTCTCGTTTAGGCATTTGAATGGCTACCTTTCTCTCTTCTACTTCATATCTTTTAAAATGTTTAGGAACTTCAAACGAATCTGGATCAGGTCCTATTTTACTCATGTCTTCTGCTTGCTTTTGTACCATGGGAGTAGCTTCGATTGCTAAGATCTTGGTAGGTTCCTGTTTCTCTCTATTTCAGGTGTCCAGGTAGCTTTCTTCGGAATCGAATTCTCGTTCCATTTCTATACTCTCGTATTCCTCTTTCCATTCTTTTTCCAGGATTTCCCCTTCATCTACTTCTTGAAGGACAACCATATAAAGATTTACATCATAACCTTCCTCATCTATGCACTCGTTCATTGTCAAAACTTCCTCATTCACGCACACATCTAAGGTTGCTAGAATGTCCATCCATCCATGCGGTTCAAAGTTCTCATCTGGAAAGATTTGAGGCATGTACCCTGGGTCCTCTACTGGTCGGTAGTTAGGATGTCCTATCGGCCACATTTGCCTTTTACACTCCTCTTTCTTGGCTTCTTTGCACATCCATAACTGGGCATCCTCGTGCATCCAAGATTGATCGCTCGATCCAGCACTATGCATGGATAGGTCATCTTCCTCCCTGTGTATGGGATTCCACTGCAGTGGAGGGACATCTCGATAAGCAAACGTATGCAAGTTTATCTTGGTTGTATTTCCTTGATGTTGTAGGTACAATGAATCTCTTCCCCAGTCTTGCACTATCCGCATTTGTCTCATAAAGGGTCGTCCTAATATCATCTCGTAATTGTTAGCCTTTTCGAATTTACAAATGGCTAGTGTGTGCTCAAATTCAACTCCACAGGTCGTTAATTTGATTCCTTCCAGTATTCCTAGAGGTTTCTCCACATGCCTGTCTGCTAATTGGAGCTTCATGCGTGTGGGTCCTAAGGCAGGTTTTCCCCCTTTCTCCCAAATTTCCTTGGTGGCAATACCTACTCTGACTCCTGTGTCTAGTATAGCCTTGGTCATGTACCCATTGTAAGTGACAGGTAGGCATGTGTTACCTTCGTCTCCTTCACTAAATTCTCCCACTTTATCAACTGGGATTTGTATTTTAGAAGTGTTTCCTTTTCCCTTTCCTTCCTTTTCTTCCTTCTCTGGCTCTAATTCTAATTGACTCACTAATTGTCTCCATAATTGTGGCTTAAGTTGAAGTAATTCTTCAACAGTCAATTTGCATTGTACTTTTGTTTTCTTTAGTTCCGCTAGATTGTGTGAATTTTTTTCTGAGTTTCCTTTTCCTTTTCCATGCATTGTGGGGGCTCGTATTATTATAGACTCCTTTTCGTATTCTCCCATGTAATTAGGTAAGGTTGAAACACTCAGGGTTTCCTCTCTATTTCTATCGAGTCTTGATACTTCCTCATATACTTCCTCCAGGTTGGTATTCGGTTGATAAACTTCCACATCTATTTCCTCAAAAGGAGGCTTTGATACTCCATTTTTCTTCCATTGTTCTTCTCGAAGTCTATTCCATAATTCCTTCGGCCATTCTGCCTCTAAGTTCGGTATTATTGACACACGTTCATCTTGAATTTTCATTTGTTCACCTTTGTCATCCTTCCTTCTAAGTCCTTTACCTTTGGAGTTGACACATTCTTCGTATTGATCATCTGTTATCCTTGTCTCTGGCATAGCTGGGATAGTCTTTTCTAGGGTTGCTTGTGCCACCTCTATAAGCTTTCTACATATCGCTAGTCTTTCTTTTTCCAATTCCCCTTGTGGGTAAAGTTTTTCGTGTTGCTCTACATTAGGTCTAGTCTTAATTCTAGCTTGGTAAGCATTCAGCCACATGTCTAAGTCGTCTGGTTTTGGGTCAGCTAGAATTGATCTTGGTTTCTCTACATCTTGGATAAGTGGTGGCACTAGAATCTCCTCCCGAATCCCTTGTTCTTTATGCTCACTCTTATTTCGGATTTGTTTTTTATTTTTTTGACTCTCATTTTTTGCTTTATCTTTGAGTTTTTTCTCTTCTTTCCTTCCATTTTTGTGCTTTGGTGTTCTGGGTACTCTCGCGTGGATCCTCAGAATCTTCAACTACCTAAACTTTAGGGCTTACCATTTTATCGCTCTCTTGTTCCTGTTCTGGTTGTTTCCCTTTTTGTCGCCTTGTCTGAGCTCTTGTAATGGCTTTCAATGGCACAATATATTCCTTATCACTTCCAGATGCTTCTATTACTTCAATTACATTGATTGGTGCAGTATCTTGGACTTTGGTTGGATTCTTAGGACAGTCCCTGAAAAGATGTTCCTTTCCGCAATCGTTGCAATATCCTTCCCAAGTCCTAGGTGGTGGTGGATTGTAAGGTCGAGGGCACTCTCTAATAAAATGGTCTCCTCCGCATCTATACTCTTGGTACAAGTGGTCTAATGGGTGGTCTCATGGGTGGTTGTGCTTTAGGAGCGGTATACATTAGAGTTGCGACCTCTGTTCCATAGCTCTGGTCATAGTTTTCATATCCATAATAAGACGAATCATAGGTTGGTTTGTAATCTAACATATTGGCTTCATATGGGTAGTAATCTCCTGGTGGCAGCTCATATCTAGTGTTCGTTGATTCCACATTGATTGTCGATGATGCTGGCACTATGGCTCTCTCCAAATTTTCCTCTGGCTGGGCATACTTTACAGGTACTACCTGTTGAGGTTGAGACAGTTGTGGCCCTAACACTGGTTGTGGTGGTGGATACGGTGCCTGTTCATATGGTCTTGGTATTCCTGCTGGTGTTGGATAGGGATTGTATCTGGGCATCTCTCTGCCTTGCTCTCTAGGTGGATATCCATATGGTCGATACTGTGGTGGTTGGAATGGTCGTGCCTGTCTATTGAATGGACAATTTTCAGTGGTGTGATTAGTGTACTTTTGTTCTATGTGGCAGTACAAAGCAGTTCCTGGTTGGTGCTGTCTGTTGTATGGGTAGGTTTGATGTGCACCGGTCCCTCCTCGCACACACATGTGTGTGGGGTGATCTCCTCCACATAGGCTACATCTTCGTAGCATAGGCACTCTTTGGGCTGGGTGTTGGTAAGTTCTTTGTCCCTGGACTCCTAGTTTTTTTGCTAATAACTCCGCTAATTCTTCCATATTACTGGAGTTGGAAGTAATGGTACATGAGTCTTCTGATTTAGTGGGACTGGGTGTACTCTTGAGATCCTCGGCTAGGTTATCTTCTAAATCAATGCACTCTTGAAGACACTCACTCAGAGTTTGTAGCCTCTTCACGTACACTAGCGTTCTTAGGGTTCCGTTTGTGAGTCCATCCAAAAACAATGAAATCATTTTTTGTTGAGTGGGTCTCTCAGCAACTGGGCATCTATCCACATACTGATTGAATCTCTTGGCTGCTGTTTTCACTGTTTCATTAGGGTTCTGTTTAAAACTATGGATTAGAGATGCGGAATTGTGTTTAATCCCTCTCTTCATGAATTCCCCAATGAATTCTTGAAAGAATTGCTCCATGTTTCCAAATTGATTAGGATCTAATGGCTGGAACCAAGTTAGAGCCGTTCCTATGAGGGTGAGTCCAAAAGACTCATACTGCACAAAGAAGTCGTCTACTTGTTCTGCCCTTAGAACTTGTTTAAATTCAGCAATGTGATCGTAGGGTTCTCCCAATCCATCATAATGATTTCTTACACACTTGGCCACTTGGATAGGTCTCAGTCTTCTCATTGGTTCTGGCGGCCTCGGCATTACAGGGAAGACAGGAACTGCTGGTCTAACTGGGGGCATTCTCGGTTGCCCTCCTACTGGTGGTCGTGGTCTTACTGGTGGTCGGTACTGATTACCTACCCCTGCGGGGGCCTGATTGTGTGTTTGCACTCCTGGAGTCGCAAATTGTACATGGGTACTGTGTGGCACACTTCGTTGGCTGGTTTGTCCTCATGTGGTGTGTTCTGTCTCTTGTTGATTTCCAAAGGGGTTCTGCGAAGTAGTTGCCTAATCTCTCTGAGGGAATACAGGCACACCCATGTATCTCAGCCGAGCCCTGTCTAAGGCACTAACCGACCAATATCTCCTCTGATTTTTGTCCAAGTATGTGAGTCTAGTTTTGTCTTCTGGATCCTTCAGCTCATAAAATGTCATGGGGCTTTCTTCTCTCCCTAGGGCCGGTAAGTCTGTTTGAAGCGATAAGTCTGATCCATGGATCATATACACTTCCAATAAGTAGTTGTCTTGAGGTATCAAGTCTCCTCTCAAGACTCGTGTTACTTGGGATCTGCCTCTAGGGGTAGTCACAAGCTCCTCGGGGTTTGTTCTTCCTGAGTATTCTGGTTCCACTAACTCTTCCCTTTCATTGATCATCTCCGGAAATTCAGTCACTATGTAGATGTGACCAATCTTGTCTATGTATGCTCCTCCCTCGTACTTGACAACAGGTCTAGGCACGATCGTGGCATTCATGGAAGTTACCATCCTAGCCACAGATCTATTTAAGCCATCCAGGTAGATGGGGATATCTTGGGCATTGGTAGACACATACTGCAAGGAAGTTCGGTAATCTCCCTCTACAGCAGTCATGAAATTTCTACTTGGAGTTGGACCCTGCATGTCTTCCGAACCCATGGGTATTTCCTCCTCTGAGTCACTAGAGGTATCTGAATAGACAGAGTGGTGACTAACCTGGGCAGCACTTCCCACAGAAGATATGACACTTCCTCGGCTACTTAGCACTCTCCCTGACCTCGGGTTCATTCACCCTCTTAAGACTCTCTAAGTCTCTGAGACTCTCCTTGAGTGGCTCTCCCAATGCCTCAAGTTGCTTGACAAAATGCTTCAACCACTCTGGATGATACCACTTCCAGGCGATGTTGCACTGGGCGATACCGAGCTGGCCACGATACGATACCTAAAATCTACACGATATGATACTTGTAGTGTAGACGATACAATACTGCTGTTGGTCGCGATACGATGCGAGCTATCCTGACGATACGATACCTTCAAAATAGACGATACGATACCTAGGATTTTCTCGATACGATACCAAACTACGAGACGATACCAGGCACTCCGCCGATACGATACTAAAATATAAGCCGATACGATACCAACTTGGTATCGCGATACGACTCCAGACAATGAGACGATACGATACCAAGACAAATGGCGATACGATACCACCAACTTGCACGATACGATACTAGTATGATATCGCGATACTACACTAGGAAGTGGGTGATATGATACTTCAGGGGTTGACGATACGATACCTGGATCAGGGGCAATACGATACCAAGGTCCTCGCAATACGATATCTGAGAATCGTGGCGATACGAAACTGAAAAGGGTATAGCGATGCGACACTGGCAGGTGGACGATACGATACCACAGTAGGTAATGATACGATACCACTGGGATAAAGTGTGATCGCGATACCAACTTGGCGACACGATACCAGAGTGGTATCGCGATACCAAGACTGGTACCCGACGATACGATACTTCGGCGAGTATCGCGATACTAGGGAATTTTTGGTATCGCGATACCAAAAACTCAACCAATCACGATATTCAAGCCAAAATACCTCAAACATAAAAAATTTTTGCACCCCCTTGCCCTTCTCTCACCTCTCTTCACTCCTAGCCTACTGTCTCTTTCAATGAAGTTCAAAAAACAAATTGTTTCCCCCCCGCGATACCGAATGTGCAATTAATCACGTGTTGGTGCACTTTTAGTGTGTTTTTGACTAGGAATTCTTGTTGAAACTTACATTTGTGGTGTCTTGATTGCCAAGTGAGCTCAATATCTAGCCTTGTCAGCCTATAGCGCGCGATACCACACTCACGATACCGGTCGCTGCTCGCACACGATACCAGAATGCAGGAAAGTATCAAATGAGTCAAATTTTTTGGTTTTTATGCCTTTTGTGATAGAAACTGAACATTACTAATTTTGGCAAATTTTTTTGGGTTTTTTTGGTGATTTTGGCCTACTCCTACGTCACTTCTCTTCTCCTCTCCTTCGAAATAACAAGTGTTGAAGTGATTGACTACTTGCCACGGAACGAATTCACTTCTACAAGTACGATTCCATCACACTCAATCTATAACCATCACGAAGGCACCTTGGCTGAGTGGTCCCCGGCAATGGCGCCAAAAAACATGTGTACCTAAGTCAAGAAGACTCAAGGACTTGTGCCAAAGAGACTATACCTCGTTTGCAACACAAGTGCGTATAGTGAGAAATTAACACACATTTAAATGTCAATCCGATCGAACGACCTAACCAAGTGTATGAGGACATGTGCACACATGATGGAAAATGAAGTGGCTCAGCTGCTATGCATGAGAAAAGACTAATCCACCTCTCAAACTCACTGAAAAACTGAAAGTGTCTGCCGCTATACCTCTTATAGTAGTTTTCAAAAAATCAAGAATTTCTCCCAGGTCCGAACTCAGAATATAGTCAATGGGTACTCCTTTCGAAGCTCTCGATGAGACGCATCTACTGGAAGTGGTTCCACTCGATTTTGACAACCCTGCTTCAAGTTATGACCAAAATAGTGAATGGCGTGAAGCACCCACACTCATGCCACAACTCCTACAAGCTCACACACACACTACAGTAGCTCAAAAACAGTGGGGAGGGCTAAACAACAGTCCTAGACACACATTCCAAGCATTACACACACATACAAGATCAAAGGGAAGATGGAAATCTGCAAGGAAGAGGCAAATTCGAAATTTTTGAGAGCTTCTTCTTCACAATGGCAAAAAGTCTCTACAAAGAGTCACAAAGTGACTTATATACATGTGCCCTAAGTTTGGTCCTTTCACACAATAGACCGGCACTTTATTACTAAAAAGTGAATTTCCTACTAATTTACAAGGGATATTTTACAACAAGTTGGGATTATGCATCTAGAGGACTCCTCTATTACATTTACATGGCTTTGAGGGAATTCTCTAAGATCTCGAAGAAGAAAAATTATGCCCATTAATTTGACAATTTTGGGGCTCTTCTCTTGTGCTCCTTTGCTCTGCAACACTAACCACACCCTTGACAGATAGGAGATTAATGAACTACACCCTAAGAGAGAGGATTAGGAAGTAATCCTCAACCATGGCTTTTGGGGCAAGTGGTTAGCCCATCACATTCCTAACCAAGAGGTTGTGAGTTCAATTCCTTACAGCTGGCGTCGCCTTCAGCGTGAGGGAAGTGCGAAATACATGGGTCCTATCCCATATGCGTTGTTTTAAGCAGGATCACCTACATGTGAAGGCCTGTAAATAAAAAAATCACAAATTTAAAAAAACAAACATATGGTTTCTATGTCGTTGTCACGTGAGCGGCTGAACAAGGAAAGTCTTGAGAAATTTGGGCTGATTAGGGGCTTGCTAAATGTGCTCCATGTCCCTCTCTTCAGTGGAAAGTACACCCCTGTTCGAACGATGGGCAATTATCGTGGGTAGTCACGTATGTGGCTCCTTCTTTCATAACAACAATGACGGAGAAGATACCTTTGCTGTGCTTCGAACCCTTTGCATATGTCTTGGCTCTGATACCACTGTTGACGTTCGAAATCTCGCAGACGTACATACGTAGAGGATAGTACAAAAATGCAATCACACAAAAGTACTCAGAAAATATAAAGAGACAAGAGACGACACAAGATTGGGTACAATCTTCCCCCACATACTCTCATGGACAACTCTATGAGAGCATGTGTATTTATAGGTATTTCTTATTATGTCTTGAATAGAAGATACATGAGGGCCATGCTTAAAATAACGTGCTTTTGCTTTATTTACAAAAATAGCTAAAAATAACTATCTTCTAAAAATAACTATTTTCTAAAATACTCTTCTAAATATCTCCAAAAGTATTTGAATAAATCCATGTGCGTTCACACCCTCATGGCTCTTCATCTGCTAAATCAAAACACAAAACACTTTAAAATCCTCAAGGCATTAAACCTTCATTCCAAATATTCCATAAAGTATAACATGCCCCCCCAGTTGTCGAGCAACTGACCTCAGTTGATAAGAATAAAATAGACATGGATGGTAAATCACATGTCCCATCACTGAACAATCATAAGCATGTTCCATGTAAAAACACATGCATGGAACTGGAAAACTAGATTTTAATATGAATGTGAATGATAAGTAGGGTTTAAGTCTAAATGCAATCCAAAAGTGATTATAAGAATGAATATCTTGATGTGATAAAATAGCTTTTGGGAAAACCATGAAGGATTAGTACCATATGCATATGCATACTAATTTGCTAAGAATTTTGGTAGCATAACGGCGTAATTTTGAAAATCGGAAAACTTACGACAAGCAATTTCCATGATATTGGTGCCGACAGGCACAATCTATCTACAAAGAGACCAAAAGGGGATTACACACCCTGATAATTTTAGATTTTTCTCCTCGCAAACCTACAAGAAAAATACTTACATGTCCCTGCAAGAAGAATACATGCACCATACAAGACAAACGATGTCTAAATTATGCATATACTCTAGGTACGATGCAAAATTTGCATGTCCTATTTGTAATTTGATGCAAAAAGAGAACAGCAACACATATAAATTGACAAGGGACTTACCTGGAGGTTCAAATAATAATTTGCAGGTTTGTGTAGGTACTAAAGATGATCCATACTGTGTCAGAATAGCGTTCCAAGTCTCTCTTGATAGGTTGTACTTTAAAAGAGTGCTTGAAGGAGGGTTGTTGAAGAGATATGGCAAACTTCAAAACTCTGAAACTAATGGAAAATGAAGCCAACATATGCATTCGGCCCACTCTTTGGAAAGGGCTCTAAAAGAGCTATCCATACAAGAAAAATCTCTAGATTTGGATGAAATATGCTAAACTTATGGCTAAAGAAGTGGAAGGAGGTAAAACAAATTAACAAATTCCTTCTCAACAGAGCATTCAATTTTCATTGCTTTCATAAAGCTCTTGAACTCTTCAAAAATTGATATGGACATTGTTATCTGTGTTGAGTGCCCTAAGGAAACTGTTGGATTGTTCCTTTGAAACGTGGACACTCAGATAATTCGGTACAACATGGATTTCCTGGAGAGAGATTTGCCCATCACTATCAATGTCAAAAGATTGAAAGAGATATTGTAGGTTCTCTATCACTCACGAACGTTCAAACAATTTAAAGAAAATAGATCTATGAAGAGTCGCTCAAGCCATCATAGATCTTTGTTTCGACCTTCTGCTTGTCAACACCTTCAATCTGTGTAGTTTCCCCTGAGATGCTCGAACGCATGCAAAGAAATAGCAATCCCATAGGTGATCTGAAATCTAAGTTACTATATATATACACCGCTAGGCCTTGATCTACTTCAAACTACATGCTATGTGCAGAGCACTCTATGCCCTCCTTGGGCGGCTGAAATACTACATGAAATGGCCTCCTTGGGCAGCTGAAAAGCTGCAGGAGTGCTCATACACAAACAAGTCAACAAAACACATAGCATGCTGGCATTGCCTTCAGCATGAGGGAAGTGCGAAATACATGGCTCCTATTGGCTCCTATTCCATGTGCGATGTTCTAAGCAGGATCAGCTACATCTGAAGGCCTGTAAATAAAAAAATCACAAATGAAAAAAAACAAACATATGGTTTCTCTGTCGCTGTCACGTGAGTGACTGAACAAGGAAAGTCCTGAGAAATTTGGGTTGATCAGGGGCTCACTAAATGCACTCCATGTCCCTCTCTTCGGTGCAAAGTACACCCCTGTTCGAACGATGGGCAATTATCGCCGACAGTCACGTATGTCGCTCCTTCTTTCAGAACGACGACGACGGAGAAGATAACTTTGTCGTGCTTCGGACCCTCTGCGTACATCTTGGCTCTGATACCACTGTTGACATTTGGAATCTCGCAGACGTATGTATGTAGAGGATAGTACAAAAATGCAATCACACAAAAGTACTCAGAAAATATAAAGAGACAAGAGACTACACAAGATTGGGTACAATCTCCCCCCACATGTTCCCATGGACAACTCTATGAGAGCATGTGTATTTATAGGTATTTCTTATTATGTCCTGAATAGAAGATACATGAGGGCCACACTTTAAATAATGTGCTTTTGCTTTATTTACAAAAATAGCTAAAAATAGCTATCTTCTAAAAATAACTATTTTCTAAAAATACTCTTCTAAATATCTCCAAAAGTATTTGAATAAATCCATGTGTGTTCACATCCTCATGGCTCTTCACTTGCTGAATCAAAACACAAAACACATTAAAATCCTCAAGACATTAAACCTTCATTCCAAATATTCCATAAAGTATAACACAAACAAGCAAATAATCAAGTGGGCTACCAAAATCTCCCAAAATCACCTTCAAAGTTGCTCATTTTTTGTATAAAAATCCACCCTTAGAAGTTATGTACACAAGCCATATTGTTATATTTTGCTCCAATTTTATGCAAGCCAAGGAGTCCTTAAGCTATGAAGTGATTTCTTACTTTAATTGAATAAAAAACTAAATGAGACTTTAGCACCTATTTTTAATTAAGGAGGACATAAGAGTGTGAACACACTCACTTTTTAAAAGAGGCATATAAAAGTGAACTCACACTTATGTAAAGTTTCTTCTTATTAAATCTCTCTAATCTATGCGAGTTTCTTGGCATCTCCTTTCTCGTGAACAAAGCTTACTTGGATGCTTGTATCTATGTGTGTGCACATTTCCTCTTTTGTGCTTGTCTACATGCATGGTGAACGATTGTTGTATTTGGGGTGGAGGCACATGTGTTATTATTAGTGGTAGTAGTGTTCCTTTTCATGATCTTAAAGAGTCCACTATCTTGAGTACTACAAAGTCCCCTTTTTTCAGTATAATTTTGTGTTATCCTTGCCCACAAATGGGAAATCTATAGAATATACATGCATGTGATGGAGAACTAAAAAGTGACAATTATAGAATCTAGCCTCAATCCTAAGAAGGCTTGTGTTCTTTATTGATTGTGTAGCATTGATAGATTTGTGCTTCCGAGAGGAAGAAGAGCCATCTTTATCATTGTCCTTATGACTAGTAACAAAAGCTTGATTTGCAACACACATAATACACTTGCTCTTCCTTGATTCATCCTCTTTTAAAATCATAGAAGCAAGATTTTCAAATGACAATTCATTAAGGACGCCTCTCATCATTAAACAAAGAGTAGAGGAAAAATTATGATAGGATTTAGGTAGCTAATACGCACAAATCAAATGTTTAGAAAAATTTCATCCATGAAAATCATTTGTTCTTTCAAATCCTTGAACTTTATAAAAAAACTATCCATAGAATCACCTTCATTCTTCATTCATGTGCTCATTCTCCAATCGTCTTTCAAGATAAGCAACATAAGCCTCAATTCTTGCCTAATATAATGAAAAAACAGTATCCCAAGCATTCTTGTTGTTTTACATAAGCAAATGTGTGGAATAATGATATGCTTGATAGACGAACCAATCAAGGCATATGCATGTGCATATCTACCATCCCATGGAAGCTGCTTTAAAGTGGTTGGGGTACTAAGGCTACACTTCACAGAGTCGGAATAGAAGTTGCAACAAAATTAGAGCCTAGAGTACATACCACTTGCATCAATTACATTTGTGGTATTTTTTGCTACAATAGCATGAATTTCAACACCTTGGACAATGTTCCACAAGCCTTTTGCTATCAATACATGGTGCATTACACATATCCATAGTGATTAGTTGGAACCACCCAACTTTTCCTCACCAACCAACATGTGGAACACATCATTGTTATCAACCATGGTGACTATACCTTAACGGGAAAATTGATTGTTTATAAAAAGTGTCAAGCACAATTGTCCTTTAGAGCTCAATACACATATAGAAAACTTTGGGAAAACTATACTAGCAATTGAAAACCCAATTGAAAATCTATAAAAGAGGATAAAATTGTTTGTGCAACAATCATGATATCATGAATAGAGGACAAAATGAGATTCACTGTAGTTCTTTATGACAGTTAGATTTGGAAGTGCACTTGTAGTATTTTTTTCGACCTGAGAATGCTCATCAAATTTGATAAAATCTTGAGACAATGAGTGGGGGTTGTTGGCAATGCTCCTCAAGAAGCACTAAACTTCTCTAATGCCAATTTTTTGGAGTTCTAAAATGGGAAGTGCACAAAAATAGCATGACCAAGAAGAAACTTAGGAGCACAGAGAGTGATGCTAGAAAATGTGTAATGTGCAAAGAAATCCTATCCATTAGAGTTTTGGGTACATATACAAATCGAGGAGCAAAAATTCTCCTAAATAGGAGAAAAGTGCCTCAACATACCTAACTATGTTCATACACATCACTATCAAAATATACTAATAATTTTTTAATTATATAATACTGTATTCACAATCAATGGCCAAGTATAAAGTCCTAGTTATACATTTTTGATATTAAGAGCTAAGAAAATTGTGAAGGAGACACTTTATGAGAAGGCATTAGTAATATATCAGGAATATTTGTAAACCTTATTTATCAATTTTCAATTATTAGCTATCCTTTGTGTGAAATGGAGGGTTTTGATATGTTGGATGGGAGCATGTTGCAAAGAACATTATATCTTGAAGCTTGAAAGTTTGCCATAAGATGCATCTTTGAAACTTCCTTGTAGTATATGAAGTTCAATCCTGGCAACTCATTGGATTTTAAAGCGTGTTTGCTAAACAGAAAGGTTATTAATAACAATAGCTAACATGCAAGTTGGGACTAGTCATTGGGGGAGTTAGTTTTATTAACCATTTTCCTATCCACTACCAAGACAATGTAGGAAGAAAACACACTTGTTGGTAATGATGGAAACATTAGGGCTAAGTGTTGATCAAAACCTATATGATGTGGTTTCGCAAACAATCATTGATGGAGTTTTGTACTATACTCTGTATTGTACTAAATATGTTGTTAAAAAGATCGCCACTTGACCAAGATTTACATCAAATTTTGAAATGCTTCGAACTCTAGGGACAAGGGAGTAGTTCAAGGCCTACTTCTCAAAAGCAAAGGCTTCATGTATTACACATCCCTCCGGCTAGAAAAAAAGACTTGTAGTCTTTTATTATTATTGATTTTTTTAATGGAGGTTCGATAAATGCCTACCCTCAAGCTTTAACTTTGAAAGAACAATTGTACAAGTGAATGGGCATAGTACCCACGAGACTTTGGTATCTTATAAATCAAGGGTTAGACAAAATTATTACTGATTACAATTGATTTAAACTGACCAAAATCATTATATGTTCAGCCCGAAGATTGAACACAAGAACTCCACCTCAAAAAAATTAGTACCAAAGCAACCCACGTATGTTGTATCCTTGGTAAATCGCCCACAACCTATTTTGAAGAAGAAGTTGGTCTCCATTCAAGTCCTCGACCCTTTGACTTCAGACATCTGAAACTAAATGCGTTTCTTCTCGAAGCAAAAACAGCTGAAATGTACAGACAGTCGAAACGAACGAGCATGATACATCCATGCTTATCTCTTTTATAGTGCCGGATCGTCTCCCGTTATAAGATTATGTAGACGATATCATTACGAATCAGCATGTCTAGCTGCGGTGAGCTGAACTTGAGCAGAGTTGGGATGGGAACCGTCCTTCTGATATGCGGTACCCTCGTTTATTACCACTGTGCTATTCGTACTTACCCTTTGATCTCCCTTGCTGCTGACGTTCTCATAGTTCTACTCAGCTCACTTTGCGTCCTTGGTCTTCTCTTTCGTTTCTGCAACATCTCGTGAGTGTATTCACTCAGTGTTCCTTATGCAATTATACGTCTTATGCAATTATACGTTTTCGTTATGCGGAGATGTAACTGTTTGAAACGTTTTTCGATGCTTTTTACGGTTTGTTTCAAGTGTTCCTGTCGATCCACTGGAATGGGAGGTATCACAGGAAACCGCTAATCGATTTGCAGCCTGCATCGCCAATGTTGTAGGTGCCACTGAGTCTGTCCTTCGTGTTGCAGCAAAGGGAGAAGATAAGAAACTCTTTCTGAAGGTTGGTTCCTCGGTTTTTCCCAATATCAAATGTATCATAAATAATTGTCAATTTCTCACGGTAGATTTTCTTTGCACAAGCAGCTTATGATTCATTAAAAAAATTGAGTCTTTCACGTTGTAGGGTGCTGAAAAGGTTCTTTTAAGTTGAAAGAAGGAAAAGTAAACTGCATGAATTTTCGGTTAACTGAAAGTAGATAGTAGGAATTTTTTGATTCGGTTGGATTTGAAATTGCTTTGCATTTTACTGGTTAAATATATACATGGAAGTTGATATGGCATAGATTATGCATACTATCCGTCTTAGAATCTGCATCTAGTTAGTAATTTTGACTTGTAAAGCATGTTGTGGGCCATAAGCCTGCTGCCTCAGTCACATATGACCATGAATAGGAACGAACAAACATGTATATCTGGAAAACAATGAACCCAAGAATTGATGTGCAGCATCATGCCCATGTCAAATTGTTATTCGTGTCCTGTCTTTTCATATGAATAATGGTATGTTGATTCTTGAAGTTTAAATTTTAGTCTTTCAAGTTCAAAGTCACAATTTACAAATGAATTAATGATGAATCATGAATGTATATGTAATATGTGTGTATGCAATGTATTATGTGTTACATGTATCATGCATGTATGTACATTGTAAGAACATTGAATGATGATAAATTATATATATATATATATATATATATATATATATATATATATATATATATATATATATATATATATATATATATATATATATATATATATGTGTGTGTGTGTGTGTGTGTGTATGTATGTATGTATGTGTGTGTGTATGTATGTATGTATGTATGTATGTATGTATGTATGTATGTATGTATGTATGTATGCATGTATGCATGTATGTATGTATGTATGTATGTATATATATATACACACACACACACACACACACACACGCACACACACACACAGAGACACACACACACACACAGTGAATTGAACGCACCTAACGTACGTGACTGCTATGGGGGGGTCAAGTAAGCATGTGGTGAGGGTTGGACCTATGAGAGAACTGGAAGAGGGGCAAAGCAAAGGAAAAGTTTTGTGAATAATGAGAATCAGATTTTGTTTAAGGCTCTATGAAAAGCAACCTCTTTGTTTTTGATGAGTTCGATGGACATGAAAGTTAGAGGCATGCAAATTTTGCGAACGTCTATGAACAATGTGGGTTATTTTCAAATTTAGAAGATTTAGCAATTTCAGTAAGCTGAGATTCTTTTGAAGATAAACAAATTTTGAAATTCAGTTTGCCATCAAATATGTAAAAAATTCAAGATACGTTGAAGATACACATGCAAAAAAGAGTTCTTCAAGTGATTTAGAGTCATATTTACGTTGAAGAGATATCAATAATTTTACTATTCAATTTTTGTCCCCAAAATTAGCCTCCCCAAAATTTCCTCCAAATTTTGGCTTCTTCAGGATTTGTGTGCCTGAAACGTTATTGCCTTTTATTTTTTCCACAAAATATTAAATGATACCATCTTTTTTTTACACCATCTTTTTTGCTCTACTTATGGTTAGGGGCACATGATTATTCTTACAAGTAGGAATGTCTATAAAAATGCCCCACATGCTGATATCAGCCTGCCACCTCTGTAGCATTTGTGTATGATGATCAATGACCTCATCAACACATGTATTTTCTTTCTTTTGATTGAACGGCTTCGAGTTCTTGTTAGATTTGTTTCCTATGTGGTCTCTGATTTCTTATAGGCACGTAGCTAACCAACATGCCGCTCTTGGGGTGGCTCAAGTCACCCCTTTGGGTGGCCTCAAGGTTGCCCTTAGGGTTGGCCTTGGTCTTACATATGATCACTGCGAAGCTCTTGTATAAGGAGCCAAAGATCATCCACTTATGACATAATTCAAGGTGCCAACAAGGAATAACCTCTTGGCAAGAGAGACCACGTGCATGAGATGACTCTTACCGGCCTTTTTTTCTCATGTATGATCCTTTGTTGACTCCTATCACCATGAGATGCGTTTTCCCAAGGATCATCCATGGGTTGCTTCATGGGCATTCCCCTTTTATTAGCATGAAGATGCAAGAAACAAGAGAACTTATCTATATCTCCAACCATTGTCTTGCATGTGTCCCCCTTGCTCTCCTTTCCCACTAGTAACATCCCATACCACCATATAGGAGGGCATAGAGCCTATGAGGTGGAGCCATCCTAACTCCATGAGCTTTAATGGTTTGGCATGTTGCTTTGCTTTGTTTTTTGAGTATAGTGATGCTCTGACAACAATGTCAGGGTCTTGCTAGGACCCTTTTTGCTAACAAAACAAAGCCATACTTGCAAACAATAGAAGGCAGAAAACACGTTCATTTTACAACCGTAGAGCCAAATGGGCTCGCCCTTGAACCTTGGATAAGTCTTCTAACTTCAACGTCAACTTTATCCCAGATGTCAGTGATTATGAGATAATATTGGAGCCTTGTTTGTGAAGTGTGAAAACTATCACCATTGAATGTATCTACTACGACCATGGAGTTCATTGCTATATCTCTAACTTAAGCAAGTCTATGTGCTCAAGTATATACTCTCAAAAAACTCCCAAACATTTAATCTGATACCAATTGTTGGTTTTTAAGGCCCAAAGTCAATATGGAGAGAGAATATAGAGAGAGATAGAGAGACAAGTAGAGACAATGTACACAAGAGATGTGGCAAAGGAGCAAAAAGAAGCTTCAAATATAAACTCTATACAAAAATACTTACAAAAAGAGCTTCTCACAAACCCTAAAGTGGTAGAGCTTGAAGAAAGCTATGGTACAAGATATATGAGAGAGAGTATGAGCCTCCCTTTGTATAGAGTTTGGCTCTCTTGAGAAAGAGCTAAAAATCGAAGGAAAAAAGCCTAAATCACAATTTTGTGTGAATTCTGTTGCAAAAAGTGGAGGCGGCTTTTCCAATAATTTACGTTTCAAAAAAAAAAAAAAATTTATATGCTTTTGAGTTGATTTAATACTAGCCATTGAGTGATATCTTTTTGTGTTTTAAATCTCCACCATTGGATTAATATATGATGAAAAATGTATTTAGGCCCGAAAACAAGGTTTGACTTTTGGACCCTCAATTTTGCTTCAAATTTTGTATATGATCTCTCATTGGATAGCTCTTAAGTAGCACTTTCTAAATATGTGATAAAAAATTTCTGCATATTTTGATCAAAGTTGACCTCTTGTTGACCAGCTTTTGAGTCTTGACCTTGAAAAATCTGCATATATAGATGAACCCTCTTTTGGAAGGTTCATTTCCAACAATATTTAAGCATACATGACATCGTGTGACATGATATCATATACACAGAAAATATCTTATGGTCCGAAAATTGTTTAAAAAAATTCTTTAAAAAGTAATCTTGTATGCAATGTTTTCACAACTTGAGGCTTCAAATGGCAACTCATTGCTAATGTGTTGCCCACATTGCCCACATCAATGTGGAAACATTGCTAGCCACATTGCTCATGTGTGTTATTGCAAATTGGACACCTGGCCGACCTTCACACATTTGGATACATTGCTTTTAAGTGCTGGTTGAGGCTTTCTTTTAGAATATGTGCATCATCGCTAGAATACAAACCTTATCATGTGATAAACTGTATCAGAGGGCATTTGACCTTTGACCAGCCTTTGACCTTGAAAAATCTACATATATGGATGAACCCTCTTGTGGAAGGTTCATTTCTGACGATATTAAGCATACATGACATCATGATATCATATACACATAGTATATCTCCAAGTCGGAAAATTGTAAAAAGAAAACTCTTTAAAAAGTATCCTTGTATGCAATGTCTTCACAACTTGAGGTTTGAAATGATAACTCATTGCTAATGTGTTGCCTACATCAATGTGAAAACATTGGTAACCACACTGCTCATGTGTGTTATTGCAAATTGGGCGCTGACCTTCACACATTTGGATACAATTAGAGAGGCCTCTGATTATGATGCCATGTCAGATGATCTAAGCCAAACGGTCAGTACCTCAAAACATCATCAGAGCAGAATTTACATTGCTCTAAGTGCTGGTTGAGGCTCTCTTTTAGAATATGAGGTTGCCGGTATAGGCTTATGGTACAATTTCATGATAATACGTCTCATGGCACATGGATTGGACATCAAGCATCTTTCACTGAAGACTGCACTTAGATAGGGATTCTGTACACTCATGTCCACTTTCTCATGGTGAACCAAACAGCGTGGTTAGACAGGATATAATGGCAGGTTTACATCAGGCAGTGGTGGATTAGGTTATTGGAACTCTCCCACCTAAAATCGAGATAATAATTACAGAACCTACCTCTAGCTTAATATACACTCAAGTACATTTCAAGAGGCGAGGTAGCTGCTCCAAAAATTTGGTATACAAAATAGAAGAAGTGTTACAAGAAGCCAAGTATGGCTGGCTGTAATTATACATGTTTGATTTCGCTGGAAATCATCCCAAAGAGCTATCATAAGGGAAAACTGAGTGGTCTAATAACATACTATGCCTAATTTATTGAGAAAATTGATGCAAAAGCTGCCACAGCTTTTTACATAATAGGATGTAATAATTTAATCTATAAAAAATAGCTTTTGATGTGCTGGCAGAAAAATGGTGCCATAAAAACGTGGATTCGGAGATTGATGCACCTAGTTTTCAATTAAAAAGTTGATGGAGATCAGATTTTGCTTACATATAATCACCCAAGGATGTGTTGATCAGCCCCTTTAACCTGATTTTAACTGAATTTCTCTTCCATAAGGCAATGTCCGGTAATGCCCAAAGTTGGTACATATACATAAGTGATCTTGTCCTCCTCAATCATGATAAGAATGCTAGCACTTTTGCACATATTAGTTGTCTTTGTCAAAATTTTAATTTTAGGTAGACAAGGTGTGAAATTAATTATGTCCTACATATATTAGAGATGAGGCTCATCAAGAGACCTGGTTATTTGAATATATTTCTACCACATGCAATGAGAGTTGCCATTGATCAGCTCAGAGTGACTCCTCACATGAGTTGGAGATTCAGAGAGCTAGAGATGAGGGTATCCCAGAGAGAGTAGAGGGTTTGCAGACTCTGTTTCACAAAGATAAGAGTATGAGGAGGATTTCACTTACAGATGTCTAACCCTTTCAGAGATGTGAGAGGTATTGTGATATTCTTAGAACATCCTCCTCACTGTCACACTGAGCACATGCAACTCTCGGAGGCTGGGCAAATAGGGATACCATTCTGCAATATCCCCACTGTACAGGTGGATTGCCCAGCTCAATTTCACATACTCCTGGATTTACCAGATGGAGACTACAGAATATCCCCCTAGACAGTTAGGGCTTACCCTAGCAGAGGCAGAAAGCAGAGCATGCAGGTGACCATGTTCCATGTTGCAGATATATCTGATATCATGAGTCTAAGATCTGGAATGTCAGTTCATAAGATGCCCTCAG
This sequence comes from Ceratopteris richardii, assembly GCA_020310875.1. NCBI lineage: Eukaryota > Viridiplantae > Streptophyta > Polypodiopsida > Polypodiales > Pteridaceae > Ceratopteris > Ceratopteris richardii. Next base: position 222,075,498 of record CM035406.1, read on the forward strand.
TGCTACACGCCTTGCCATTGTACCCAGATACTTCCACTCTCTCCATCCTGCCATTGTACACTCCGATCCAGCTTATAAAGTATACCATACATGTCAGTTTCACTTTGCTGTTGCTTTTCTATTTCTGTATGTTGATGACAGGGTTTTACACCCATTATGATTGTGTGTTTTGCCTCATGGGCCAGTCTGGCCCCCAGTGGATGTCAATAGGTGTTCTTTGTTTATCTCTCTCTCTCTCTCTGCCCTTATCTATCATTGATTTTGAAACCTCTCTCTCTCTCTCTCTTTATGTTATAATTGTTTTAATCTTCTTTGGAGTGTCTTTCTACCTCACCTATGTCATCCTTTCTCTTTTTCTCTGTTTCTCTGTCTTGTCTTTCAGTTTCTTTTAAATCCTTCTCTCTCACCTACTATCTATCCCATTGCGCATACTCTCATTTTCTTGTGCTTCAGATTACTGTCTGGATGTTGTGTCCATGTCATACTGATGATGTTTTATGCTTTTTTGCTACCGTGTTTCATATGATGTTTACTTGATCTATCATGAATTGTAATGTGACATGAAGTTTTTAGCATTATATGGTGTTTAAAGACGAGTATCAAGTAAACTGTAATATATATGTTTATTATCAGCAGAAAATACATTGCTCTTTTTCCAAAATTCGTTTGCTGATTATAAAACCAAAATATACGGATAATAATCTGCTTCAAGTTAGAAATGCGGTCTGGATTATCTCTTTCCATTCAGTAATTTACTGTTTTTATTCTATGTTTTCTTGTTGAATGCGGAAACTTTTGTTAGCCCAGATACACAAGTTATAGCACGCATAAGAGAACATGTGCACATGAACAAGAGAACAAGTACACACAATACACAAAGTATGGTAAAAAATGCTATGCTCCAATTACTGATCAAGATGTACAAGATAATGACATGCTCCAAACACAAACGGAAGAAACATACAAGTCATAAGCTCGCCAAAGAGAGCAAGTGAAGGGATAGAAAAGTAAGGCATGAAGAGGTGTAGGCTGAAATAAGGAACTCCGAAGCAGCCTCTCAATAGAGTATGAGATTCCTCCAAGTTTATGAGCACTTACTACTCCAAGCACTCCAAAACCTCCAAAGTGTGTAACGGCACCTGAATGCCACCAGCTACTCCTCCAAGCTTGTTGTAGCACCTCCTCCATGTGTGTGTGTGTGTGTGTGTGTGAAGAAGCTCTTGATCTCCTCCAAGAGGGCAGGAGAGGAGCTCACACTAAAGATTGATAATATGAAGAGAAGATCCCATTTTCAAACTTCTTTTGTAGTGCTGTAGGGCGATCAGTTTCTAGTCAATAAAGCCAGACAAAAATCACAAAACTGCTTTGGTGTAGGCCGTTCATGTTTTAGTGCTGATTTTACCCTATTTTTATTGCATGGCTTGAGATTATGACAAGTGTCATATGCATGGGATAATCATAAGCTGTGGATGATGCTTAATTAGTTTTAATCTCAGACATCCACTTGTTATTGACTTTTCCAGTTGATATTGACTTTCGGAGTGCTGTTTGACATTTGAACAGAAATTAGGGTTTCCATTTCGAGGGTGATTTTGGCATTTGTTGGGTAAGTGTTATATATGGTTGGATTCTCTTCGAGCACTACATGAATATGTGAAGCATTTCCTATGGCCAAGATGACCATATTTGACCATTTCTATGGCCTAATCCTAAACTTGTTTTTAATGATGTCAATATTCTTAAATTCCTAGCAGCTTCTTTCTCAAATTGGAAGACAATTTTGGCCTCGGGTGTTTGTTTTATGTTTTACTTTTTATGTTATACATTCTTCACATTAAAGATGTTAACATTGAATTTTTTTTTCCTTTTTTGTTAATCCATTCTGAATAAACATTTCTGATCCTCGACTCTTACCAAGGATTTTTTTCTAATAATTTTAAATGCATGTCTCTGATTAAATAGAGTACCATGTTTGGTTGTGACTTGTGATCAAAGAACAGTTTGAATGTAGCTTTTCTTTGGTATAGACAAGGTTGGGTGTCCCCCCCCCCCCCCCCCCCCCCCAAAACCCCCCGCGGGGGGAGAAAAAACAACTAATGATGAGCTCGAGTATTGTGACATGTGTATGTATCCTTGTTAATTTTCATTCTGCGGCCACTCTAAAGTTAAGGCTTTACAGGTTGCTGTTTCACTGTATTTTTTGTCGGCTCTCGGGAGGGTTACTTCTGGTGCTACAATAGCATATCTGGGTAAGTTGTGTCTTTGTCAGAAGTTATGTAGCTTTCAATTTTTATTAGTGGTGGTATTGAATCAAGGTAGAACTTTTGAATGCAGCCTTGTGTTCTGCTTTGATTCTTTTTTGCATGAGCAAGCTTGCATCTGTGGGAAGAGTAAATTGATGGTTTTCCAACTGAAGGAGAAATGGATAGAGCAAGGTATGTTGCAGGATGATGCTTAGTTGGCAACTTTGAAGATAAATGCTCTGAAACAGATTACAGATTGGTTGTCCAAAAACTGGTTTGGAGCATGTTTGAAAAACCTGCTTATATTGAAGGTTGGGGATTGACAAGGCAAGAAAAACCTTGAAAAAAACAAGGTTGATTAGCAACATATTCACATGGAATAATGTCTGTACTGCAGTAAAATTAATTTTCTTACTTAGCAGAATACCAGGCTTTGTACATATTTTGAAGGAAGTTGATGATTTTGGAGAATCAGCGTGCAATCGCAATCAAGTTTTATTTTATGTCGGTTGCATGTATAATGCAAGTATACTGTAAAATAATGTCTTGAATTTTCTGATACTTTTTCGAAATCGAATGTTTATTTAGACATCCAGTAATGCATCTAGATAGTACGAGCTTGTATAAATATGTACATTTGCGGGTCCAAGTCCATTTACGTGTACTTAAGATGTTTCATAAAGACTTTATGTAGGTGTGTCTTTAGAATCTTATGCTCTTGCATTTTTAGTGAATATATGGATTGATAGTAGAGATCTTTTAGCCTCACTAGTACTTTTGATTCTTTCTTTAAAGAGTTGACAGTTGTCAATCATAGCCGTTTTCTGCTCTTATGGGCTTGAGGCCGTACTGCACAAATGTGTCTTACTAAACTAAAGATAGGCACTCCACCATTGATATGCAGAGATTGCAATATACCAACCGAATGGATTGGAATGGAAAATATTCTAGCCTGTTTTTCTAGCAATACATCTTTACACTCAATGCCTCAACACCTTCTTGTATATGCTAATATATAACTGCTAGGATCTGGTTGCACCTACAAGGCAAGAGCTTGATTTATCTTTTATTTTGTAACTTCCCAACCACTTGCTCCGACAACCATAGTCAAGATTTTAACATGGTTGTGAAAGACTGGAAGAAACGGGAGGATCTCCCAGAGAGTTTCCTATCCCAGTCAAAATAGGGGTGCGTGTGTGGGAAATAGAGAGTAAATGCAGAAAGTCACACGAAATAACTGTACGAAACTGAAGTAATAACTCGCAAACTCTGTCAGCCAAAGAAATTGACCCAAGGAATTTCGAAGCAGAAGGAAATTGATACTGATACGTCTACTATTGTTCGAGGATACAGTAAGCGTATGTACAAGATAAGTCAGCAAGGTTCTACTTATATGCAAGCTAAAACTAACTAAAAGCATTACTAAAATTTGCAATCCAAACTTTAAGCAAGTTTAAAATATGCGCAAAGTCTGTCCTCAATCGAAATTTGGGCAAGCTCAAGTAAAGGAAGTTTTGCACCATAGTCTAAATTCACTCGCTAATCAGCAATTTGGCAAATTCAAAATAGAGACAAATTTTGACCGTAGTCTAAACTCGTCTCCTAATTATAAAAGTTGGGCAGATTCAAAAGTTATGCAATTAGCCCCATAATCTAAATTTGCCACTCGTCACAAATTCAAGTAGAGGCAAATTTACCCCATCGTGAATTTGCTTGGAATTAAATTGTGGACAAATCAAAATTCAAGAAAATTCAAATTCATGCAAATTTGTCCCCATAATCCAAAGTGACTCTTCAATCAAAATTTAGCAAGTTCATATTCTTCTCGTAATCGAAATTTGCCCCATAATAAAAAATTAGGCAGATTTAGCATGTGGGAAAAATGTGGGTGAGTTCAAGAGGTGGGCAAGTGAAAATATAGGAGAGTTCACAATATGGGCAAGCTAATTATGCGTGAGTTTAGTTTTGCCCTAGAGTCCAAATGTGGTTGATTATGTGTGGGTGGTGCCTCAAGCCCCTTGGGACACACTTGCTCTTGAGCCCTCTTGGAGAAGGGCCTCTCTTGTTGACCATTCCCTTCGTGGTGTGAATGTCTGAGCTTTCCATTTACAAACATGCCATAAAGATGGGTAGGCAATTTTGTGATGTGTTTGTTGAAGAGGTTATGAGAAAGCCACTTAATCTTTAGTCTCTCACATTGGCCCCTTGCATATTGTCTAATAAGCTCAGGAATAGTCATGGAAGCACTAAAATGCAACTTTGTTGCAACCATCGTGCAATTATCATACAAGAACAAAGATACAACCTTTGTCCCTACATAGGTAAAGACGTACATGATTTGTTACATAGGAGATTTATCTTGCTTTTCTTTTTAAACAAGCCTGGTTGGAAAAAAAAAAAACAAAAGTGAGCTTTGTTGCATCGTAGTAAGTCAGAGATGAGAGTTGTGCTCTTTTTTCCTCTTTAAATAGATTGTATTGAGATGTTGTTCTATTGCTCACCTCCTTTTCTCCATCTTTCGAGGTACTCTGTTGTGGTATATACAAGCAAAAAATTTGACAAAGGTTACATGCAAGAAGTTTTCTTTGATAGTAGTTGAGGATACTCCCACAACTAACATGCAATTAGAATGACCCTTGAGTTTTCAAATCTCTTGAGATTTATTCATTGATTGGATATGGGTCTATCACTTCTAGATCTTCTTGATCCTCATTTACCAAAGCGGTGTTATGGAGGAGTTCTAAGGAAGCGAGTGTATCATCCAACTAGACCAACCTGTCTTCTTATAACCTTGCAAGAGGGATTTCCTCCTAAGGAAAGGGACTTTGTTGATATGCCTTGCGTGGATTGACATCTATGTCTTCTTGATTATTCTCTCAATTTTCCTTTTCTCCTTATATTCAATATGTGTTAAAGTTTTCTCCCCCTTTTTCCATCCTTAATGGGCTCCCCAAGCTCCATCGATTTTACTAGTGCACCTTCTTCATCTTGATCATCCTTGTAGGCATGCATTGTAAAACAAGGATAGGACTATACAACCCCCTAGCATTCCAAAAAATCACCTTCTTCTATATCCTATAGTATCAATTTTTTTTTGCCCTTATGATTTCCTTCATGTTAGGTAGAAATTACATGGGAAGTGGCTGCCCTTTATCCTCCGCATTCAAGGGCTAATGTTAGGTTGATATATGGGTATTGAATTGTGAACAATTGAGTCCATGGGTTGAATGTGTTTACCATTACACCACAAACCCTTGACTTGTTCACCACTATTGGAGATGTTTGGGTCCATGCTATTATTGATGGGGATGGATTCACTTTTGGATTTCAAATCCATTCTCGGTAAATCATATAAAGAAAGACACCTACTTGTATGTGTCACAAATGATTCCTTTGTAGATACCTCAAGAGATTCATTCCCTAGCCTTGTAATTCTTGTGAAAAAATTGTAGATCTTTCCTAGCCTTGGAGTAAGCTTGGTCGAAAGGAGGAGTATGATTTCTTCTTTTTGGTTAGTGGGTTCCTTGATATTTCCTTTTTTTTTTTCCCTTTTATGTTGTTTTTGGTTTCAACCCATGGCCTTTTTTATGATCTTTTTCTAGTAAGTGTTTAGTTTGTTGGTTGATTTTTTCCTTTTCTAAGGAGTTAGACTCGACCATATATTGTCTAGCTCCCTTTGTTTATTTAGCATTAGGGCGAAAAACAAAAGTGAGCTTTGTTGCACCGTAGTAAGTCAGAGATGAGAGTTGTGCTCTTTTTTCCTCTTTAAATAGATTGTATTGAGATGTTGTTCTATTGCTCACCTCCTTTTCTCCAACTTTCGAGGTACTCTGTTGTGGTATATACAAGCAAAAAAATTGACAAAGGTTACATGCAAGAAGTTTTCTTTAATAGTAGTTGAGGATACTCGCACAACTAACATGCAATGAGAATGACCCTTGGGTTTTCAAATCTCTTGAGATTTATTCATTGATTGGATATGGGCCTATCACTTCTAGATCTTCTTGATCCTCACTTACCGAAGCGGTGTTATGGAGGAGTTCTAAGAAAGCGAGTGTATCATCCAACTAGACCAACCTGTCTTCTTATAACCTTGCAAGAGGGATTTCCTCCTAAGGAAAGGGACTTTGTTGATATGCCTTGCGTGGATTGACATCTATGTCTTCTTGATTATTCTCTCAATTTTCCTTTTCTCCTTATATTCAATATGTGTTAAAGTCTTCTCCCCCTTTTTCCATCCTTAATGGGCTCCCCAAGCTCCATCGATTTTACTAGTGCACCTACTTCATCTTGATCATCCTTGTAGGCATGCATTGTAAAACAAGGATAGGACTATACAACCCCCTAGCATTCCAAAAAATCACCTTCTTCTATATCCTATAGTATCAATTTTTTTTTTGCCCTTATGATTTCCTTCATGTTAGGTAGAAATTACATGGGAAGTGGCTGCCCTTTATCCTCCGCATTCAAGGGCTAATGTTAGGTTGATATATGGGTATTGAATTGTGAACAATTGAGTCCATGGGTTGAATGTGTTTACCATTACACCACAAACCCTTGACTTGTTCACCACTATTGGAGATGTTTGGGTCCATACTATTATTGATGGGGATGGATTCACTTTTGGATTTCAAATCCATTCTCAGTAAATCATATAAAGAAAGACACCTATTTGTATGTGTCACAAATGATTCCTTTGTAGATACCTCAAGAGATTCATTCCCTAGCCTTGTAATTCTTGTGAAAAAATTGTAGATCTTTTCTAGCCTTGGAGTAAGCTTGGTCGAAAGGAGGAGTATGGTTTCTTCTTTTTGGTTTGTGGGTTCCTTGATATTTCCTTTTTTTTTTTCCCTCTTATGTTGTTTTTGGTTTCAACCCATGGCCTTTTTTATGATCTTTTTCTAGTAAGTGTTTAGTTTGTTGTTTGATTTTTTCCTTTTCTAAGGAGTTAGACTCGACCATATGTTGACTAGCTCCCTTTGTTCATTTAGCATTAGGGCGAAAAACGGCCCAAAAAGGGCGTGTAAGGATTTCGATTAGTTGTGCTTAATCTGGATTAAAGTTGTCAAATCATTTAAAAAATTCTGTGTAAGCTCATTTAAAACATATCTTATGTAAATTTTGAAGAGAGAGAAACTCATGTGATAATTATGAAACGTTTGTGTGATATCTTACGCCTCGAAGTTTGTGCTCATCGGGCGTTTATCAAAATTCGAATTTTCCTCTTGTTCACGGTGTCGCGGAGATGTATGGAAAGGAGGGAGCGTAAGAAAGAGCTTAACCGGATATTGTATCCGATACATGACTTGCTTACATTTCCTTAACATATAAACTTTGATATCCTCTTTATTTTAATGCGTAGTTCTCTTAAGCCTTACGTTCGGAAACTTCATCATTCTTATTATGTATTTGGTTTTCCTTGAGGCAAACGAAAATTCTTTCCGAAAGTATGCAAGTCTGGGAAGATTGGAATGCTCAGAATGTGACTTGTCCTTTACTTAACACTTACTTTGCACAAACTATGGACAATAAATTTAGTTAGCAACCTATCATATCGACTTGCCTTTATTAAAAACCAAATATATGCATATCTATGCAGAAGCATATCACAAAGTATATAAATTATATTTGTTCCATTTGGCAACAAAATCGCACGCTTTATATTGCGGGTTCATTACATGTCATTCACCAAACCAACTTTACATCCATATTGCATTGCTGATATTTCCGAATTCTTTCTTCCGCGATCTTTTACGAATAAATTAGGCACGAAGGAAAAAGGGAAATGTCTGCAGGAACGCATATGAAGCTTGCATGCGGTAATGTTCACACCATACCCTCTTTTTCCTTATGTATCAGAGCAGAGCTCGTGGTTTCACTGCAACTCAAGTTTTGGTGCAGTTTGCCACATGCATTTTATTTTTTATTCCTCCTTGTTCATTGTCTAAAGATTAAGAACACACACTCTCAGCAGACATACGTTCGTATACCAATATGTTCAAACAAACAAGTATTTTGAAACTTCTAAGCTTACTTCTCTTTGTTTTCTCACATTTGTAACATAGTGCACACACTCGCACACATGTCCAAACGTTCATGCATACATAAATTTACTCAAGTTAACAATTATGAGTGCAGGGAAAAACAATTAGAGAGAAAAGCGCTTGTATGCAGGTATCAAGAGTAACAAAGGAAAACACCGGAACATATTCGCGTGCTTTCTTTTATCCAAAAGGAGAAAACAAAACTACTGTCCTGAGTCAAGAGCTTTGCAACAACAAGTTTATTCGAGGATGAAACAGAGAACAACACAGATTAGCAGTTAAATGTTTCATCAATTGGATAGTTCTTGCATCACAACAAAGATCACTAATACTTGTATTGTATGAGAATAAAGTTTCTATCCACTACCCAACAAGGGTAACCTCTTCTTCGAATTGCAGAAGAAAAAAAAAACACTTTTGTAGCTAACGAATACCCATAAAATAAGTGTTGGATTTGATGTTGGTTGTTATTATATAGCGGCACAAACCTATCTTTGGATAAACAGATCATAAACAGAGGTGTACAATCAATAAACAACCATGCCCCTTGAGGTAGAGCCTGGATTACCTGGTAAAGCTTTCTTGCAACAGGCCGTATGCTCCTCTGAGGAGGCTATTCTCAATTCATTCCACATTGGGTATTCATATTAACGGTACTGACATGCGCCAGTAGTGATTACCTCCATCCATGTAATCAGAAAATGTCCCATATGGATGCCATGCAGCGACTTTCCAGATGCACGAACAATGAGTAGACAACACTAAAGCAATAGAGTAGTAGGACACCAGTTTCCTCAAACCTCTATGTGTCAGTTCTCCCCAGCCACACGGCCCTGCAACTATGCACAGAGGCATGGAATGCCCATAACTTCTTCTACATATGAATTGAAGCCCTCATTCAACTTCCTCCACATTATCTTGAATCTCTCCTCAGTCAGATCATGTAATTGGATATGCGTGCCTTCAGCACAATAGCGCTAGGATCGGATTAGCAATTTTCCTTCGATCAATGTCAAAATCTATGTCTCCCTCACTGTGAGCGGATCATGAGCCCCTCCGATCTCTGTCAGAAGCCTCACCCCGAGCTGAGGTAGCTGATTCCTCCCAAAAAAAACTTCGCCCTCCTGCTCTTCTCTTCGATACGGTCCTCCATTTCTTTTTCTGAAAAAGGAGTAAAACGAGGACACACTTCCACGTACTCTTTTCTTTTTCATGATCGTTCATGTTGTTTTCCATCTCACTATAATTATATATATGCATTTTGAACGATAAGATTAGCGTTGGTTCACACACTTGTGTGCATACATATTAGCACAAAGAAAGACGACTTGGAAAGCACATGCACACACGTGCACAAATGCTCGCATTGGCACACACGTGCACAAATGCTCGCATTGGCACACATGCACACAACATGTCTTCATATGAATTTATACACACATTTTCTTACATAATACACATAGATAAGTAGGTTCATGCATTAACACATGCCCGCATTTTTGCATCAATACTTTCCCTTTTCCTTAATCATTTTGCAGGCACATATAAAGTGACATTAAAATTAGCAAACCTACTATCGGTCGTACACTTACAAGCAGATTGGGAAGTAATCAATATGCAATAGAGTTACGATCAAGGCTAGAAACCACCTGATCTTGGCGATATTTATATCTTTACATTTGAATTGTTCTGGTGCTTTTTAATGGCTTGTGAACTTCGGTATCGATTCTCGACCACATCCACCCCCTCTGAACCTGTGCATCCTCCGGATGTGCCAACCAACCTGCATATATACCAATAAACACAAACGAGCATCAAGTAGTCATGGCAAGGGAAACATAACTTAAAGGAAAATCTAATTAGATGCATGAAACTTGAATATGCATTAAACTCGGCACAAATCAAGATAAGAAGGTAGACAATAGCATCCCATACAACATATCAGAATACACTAATGCACTTAGACTAGAAATCACATGAGTAAATCGAAAACTTCTTAGCTCTCTCGTTAACTCGGCCCGGTCAGATCTAGTAGCCTATCCGAAGCATTTGCATATACCAATCCTTAATAACTTGATTTATGAAACTCCCATCTGGCTTCCCTATTGATCTCCCATCATCCGAACCCCCATCAAACCTTTTCTTATTTTTCTCTTATTTTTATTCTATTTTTCTTTTATTTTAATTCTTTGTCCCAGCTCAGCCTTCATATTTTTGTTTATATTTTTATTTTTTCTTTTTCTACACATGTCGGCCTATGCCGAAATCGGATGCGACTCGTGGAACTGACCACCCGGCCAGGTTTAGCCCACCCATCTACCGACCCGACATAGCGCACGATGCACAATGTCAGCCTCATACGAAATCAACGTCAGCTTGTGGCTCTGACCACCCGATCAGAGTGACTCCACCCGCCTATCAACCCGTATGAGCGCGTAACAACATGTAGGTTAGGCCATACGAAACAACTAGCGTCAGCTCGTGGCCCTAATCGCCCGACCAGGGTAGTTCCACCCGCCTACTAGCTCATCGCAGCGCCCAACAACACATACACATACACATAGATAGCTGGCTGGTATAAGAATTCTTTTCTCAAGACATAATCTGTCTGAAGGTCATATCAGATGAGAGATCAAGAGCAGAAGTCGAAGTGTCTCACTCATCAAGTGCTCATAAACACTAGTATATACAGATACTTAGTCTAGGTCTTCCCTTCACCTTCCTAGGCCTTGTTCTCGAAAGTTCTAGTCCATCTTCTAATCTCACTCATATAATCCCAGTCCTTATACATCACATGTAATCTTATTAGTCATACGAGATCTTTGATCTACTTTTTCTTAATTATGCGTTTCTATATGCATTATATGCTTAATCATGCAGTCTTTTATATACACACATATAGGAGAAAAAGAAGACTGAAACAAAAAAAATTTCACCTTTATAGTGTCGAAATCCCTTTCGAATCTGCATTCTAGATCATCTTTGTTTCTTCATTTTGAATCATCAATCTTCACTTGTTGATCAGGATTTCCTGTTTCATTCTTAAAATCAAACCAAAAAACATCAGTTATATACATTTCTATTTACAAAAACATTTCTTTAAACTTGATGAGATTTTATTGAAAAAGATTCTTCCTTCAATCTCACCTTCTTTCATACATGCTCACCAAAGAAACTGTGCTTGAATAAAGGCCACCTTTGGATCGCATCAATCGGTGAATCATTTTTAAACAGATTAGATATGTGGACAAGCCATTTCATTTGCTTGTCCATCCCTTGGTGATTGGATTGGTAAGTATAGCTCTTGGCAAATTTGAAAATCCATGATGCAATCATATGGACATAGTTACCTTTGTTCATAATCCTCTCACATGCATCATATGAGGTTACTCTTGATGAATCAAAAGCACATAAGTATAGAGTTTTGATTTTTGATGAGGTTAAACCATCTTCAAAAAGTCTCTTCAAGCATGCATTTTTATCTATTTCATGCCTGGAATCATTTGAGAAAATATCTTCATCTGCATAATTTTGAATATGATTTTCATCTTCATTAGAGCACAAGTTTTGACTAGATTCATTCGATTCTTTCACCAAGTAGATGTGATCATCACTCTCAGATGATAATACACAATCACTTTTGTCTTCCAATCTATCATGATTCCTTTCTACTTGAGTCCTAGCAATTATGGTATCTGCTTCTTCTTCTAGTATATCCAAGAACTCTTCATCATTGTCTTTGTTATGATCCCAAAATATTTCTCCCCCAATGTGAATGGAATCCATATCCTCATAATCAAGAAAATCTTGATCTTCAATTTCTTTATCCAAAATGCCATCACAGGAATCTACATCCATCTCCATCGATTCTTGCTCGTTCTCTTCTGAGGATGTACTTAGTCCACCTTCTTCAATCATTGATCCTTGCTCAAGTATCTCATCATGTACGAGAATCTCGACATATACATCCAAATCAACTTGAGCTTCATCAATGCAATCGTTTGACTCAATAGTTTTACATTGAATATCCTTCGATGCTATACACACATCAGATTTATCATATGTCACAATAAACATTTCATTTGCCACTTTATAGTCAATTTCTTCAACGTGTGGACTCAACTCAACATGATTATTTTTGACATACATATCGTTATTTAGGGGAATGATCAATGGTATTTTCTCATCCTCCTCATGCTCATTCATATTTCTCTCTTCATGGAGTGTGGCATCATTTACATACATATCATTATTTTGAACTCCATCCAACTTATCCTCTTTTTTATGTGTGGGATCTTTGTCCAATGTTGCATCGCTCAAAAACATATCAGTATCTTGATCTTGATCTAGACTATCGGTAGGATTAGGTTCATGCTTATCACCATCGACATACATATCACTATCTAGAGGACTTATCATTTGTATATCCTCTAGATTAGCATCATGCTCATCTTCGTCATCACACATTTCAATATCTAGAGGACTCATTATTTGCATGTCCTCCTTCATATAAGTAGATTCATTTTCTTGCATCTCTGTATGCATGTATAATGTGGATTCCTACATATCCATTTTCTTACCCATCGGATCTTTTGTTGATAGGTCCTTAGATTCAACATCATGTTCCATCGGAGTTTCTTCATGTAATTCAGTCATTAGATCAGAAGCTGTATCTGAATCATGTGTGAGAAGGGGTTCATCACCATCAAGTGACATCCAATCATACTCCACATCTTGCTCGATGTCATCACATAAGGATGCATCTCGAGCTCGATCTTCAGACATATTCATTGGGTTCTCTATTTGTATCTTATCTTTTATCTCCATTCGGTTACCTATGAGCCTTCTAGATATCTCTATCTCTTTTTTTTGCATCTTGAGATGTTTCTTGATTTGTTTGATTATCCTTTATCTGATGTGAGAAGTTTATCGGAGTAGGGGAAGCTTCATCTTGATTTCTTGTTGGGTTTTGTTGATTTTTGTTTTGTTTTATGTTTGTTGTTTGTTTGGTTTGATGTTGGTCTAGTTTGGTTTGATTTTGATTAGCTTCCACTTGCTCCTTTAATCCTCCCATCATCAGAGTTTGTGCATATACGACACTTGAAGATGTGATCACTGTAGAGAAGTCTACAGGCTCTCGGCACCTTGTAACCTTAGAGGTCATATCAATTGCACTTTTAGGAGTTTCTTCATATTTCCCATCATTAGTATGTATGTCAAGCCCATACATATCCACTTCATGCCCAAGTGGGGTCTCTACAACTTTATGGGCTTGAATATTATCCACAACTGGCAAAATGATCGGAGTCTGGTTATAATTTTCATCTGCTTGAAGATCAGTTCTCCAATCATTTAGAAATTTCTCAATTGTTTGCTGTTTCTTCACATATCTCATCACAGCTTCATGGATGAGCATCCAATCCTCTGTGAGCCCCGAGTCGGAGTCTATATCTTGAAGAAATGGAATTAACTCTTCTCTCGCTTTAAGGTCGATTGTTCGAAGAAACAATGACACCCTTTCATGACTTATGCACCTTTTATCGTGCTCCGAAAGATCATCATATTGTCGCTCAAACTCTTCTTTGATCTCGAGAATCGGTTGATCTTTGGGTATATGAACCCACCTCAGGAAAGATCTACGAGTCACTTTATCAAGGTCCTCTAGCATAAACTGCCTGAGGAGTATCGCTTTGTATTGAGACCATGTCGTTTGATTTATTTGCATTATTTGGTCCCGTATGTCATATCCCGACACATAGATAAAGTTTTCGCATAGTTCTTTTTCCGTCATCAGACTTAATCCAACACCTAGGTATTTGGCCTCGAGTTCATATTCTTTGCAGAACCTGGATATATTTTTGCCATCGAAAAACCCGCATCGCTTGATTAAACGGACATGAAGCGACTGGATGGCTTTTTGATGCTGAAAGCGTATGAACTGAGCTAGGAGATCTTCCATGTCTAAAGTGCCAAATCGCTCAAATTTTAGTTGCTAACTTGGTTCTTTAGTTCACTTGCACTATGATTTACTCACCCCCTCCTTTCATGTCGGGTTCACCAGGTATGTCGCGGAGATGTATGGAAAGGAGGGAGCGTAAGAAAGAGCTTAACCGGATATTGTACCCGATACATGACTTGCTTACATTTCCTTAACATATAAACTTCGATATCCTCTTTATTTTAATGCACAATTCTCTTAAGCCTTACGTTCGGAAACTTCATCATTCTTATTATGTATTTGGTTTTCCTTGAGGCAAACGAAAATTCTTTCCGAAAGTATGCAAGTCTGGGAAGAATGGAATGCTCAGAATGTGGCTTGTCCTTAACTTAACACTTAGTTTGCACAAACTATGGACAATAAATTTAGTTAGCAACCTATCATATCGACTTGCCTTTATTAAAAACCAAATATATGCATATCTATGCAAAAGCATATCACAAAGTATATAATTTATATTTGTTCCATTTGGTAGCAAAATCGCACGCTTTATATTGCGGGTTCATTACATGTCATTCACTAAACCAACTTTACATCCATATTGCATTGCTGATATTTCCGAATTCTTTCTTCCGCGATCTTTTACGAATAAATTAGTTTGCCACATGCATTTTATTTTTTATTCTTCCTTGTTCATTGTCTAAAGATTAAGAACACACACTCTCAGAAGACAATACGTTCGTATACCAATATCTAAAGATTAAGACATACGTTCGTATACCAATATGTTCAAACAAACAAGTATTTTGAAACTTCTAAGCTTACTTCTCTTTGTTTTCTCACATTTGTAACACATTGCACACACTCGCACACATGTCCAAACGTTCATGCATACATAAATTTACTCATGTTAACAATTATGAGTGCAGGGAAAAACAATTAGAGAGAAAAGCGCTTGTAGATATCAAGAGTAACAAAGGAAAACACCGGAACATATTCGCGTGCTTTCTTTTATCCAAAAGGAGAAAACAAAACTACTGTCCTGAGTCAAGAGCTTCGCAACAACAAGTTTATTCAAGGATGAAACAGAGAACAACACAGATTAGCAGTTAAATGTTTCATCAATTGGACAGTTCTTGCATCACAACAAAGATCACTAATACTTGTATTGTATGAAAATAAAGTTTCTATCCACTACCCAACAAGGGTAACCTCTTCTTTGAATTGCAGAAGAAAAAAAAAACACTTTTGTAGCTAACGAATACCCATAAAATAAGTGTTGGTTGTTATTATATAGCGGCACGAACCTATCTTTGGATAAACAGATCATAAACAGAGGTGTACAATCAATAAACAACCATGCCCATTGAGGCAGAGCCTGGATTACCTGGTAAAGCTTTCTTACAACAGGCCGTATGCTCCTCTGAGGAGGCTATTCTCAATTCATTCCACATTGGGTATTCATATTAACGGTACTGACATGCGCCAGTAGTGATTACCTCCATCCATGTAATCAGAAAATGTCCCATATGGATGCCATGCAGCGACTTTCCAGATGCACGAACAATGAGTAGACAACACTAAAGCAATACAGTAGTAAGACACCAGTTTCCTCAAACCTCTATGTGTCAGTTCTCCCCAGCCACACGGCCCTGCAACTACGCACAGAGGCATGGAATGCCCATAACTTCTTCTACATATGAACTGAAGCCCTCATTCAACTTCCTCCGCATTATCCTGAATCTCTCCTCAGTCAGATCATGTAATTGGATATGCGTGCCTTCAGCACAATAGAGTTAGGACCGGATTAGCAATTTTCCTTCGATCAATGTCAAAATCTATGTCTCCCCCACTATGAGCGGATCATGAGCCCCTCCGATCTCTGTCAGAAGCCTCACCCCGAGCTGAGGTAGCTGATTCCTCCCAAAAAAAACTTCGCCCTCTTGCTCTTCTCTCCGATACGGTCCTCCATTTCTTTTTCTGAAAAAGGAGTAAAACGAGGACACACTTCCACGTACTCCTTTCTTTTTCATGATCGTTCATGTTGTTTTCCATCTCACTATAATTATATATATGCATTTTGAACGATAAGATTAACGTCGGTTCACACACTTGTGTGCATACATATTAGCACAAAGAAAGACGACTTGGAAAGCACATGCACACACGTGCACAAATGCTCGCATTGGCACACATGCACACAACATGTCTTCATATGAATTTATACACACATTTTCTTACATAATAGAAATAGATAAGTACGTTCATGCATTAACACATGCCCAAATTTTTGCATCAATACTTTCCCTTTTCCTTAATCATTTTGCAGGCACATATAAAGTGACATTAAAATTAGCAAACCGACTATCAGTTGTACACTTACAAGCAGATTGGGAAGTAATCAATATGCAATAGAGTTACGATCAAGGCTAGAAACCACCTGATCTTGGCGATATTTATATCTTTACATTTGAATTGTTCTGGTGCTTTTCAATGGCTTGTGAACTTCGGTATCGATTCTCGACCACAACGGACCTATATAATGTGTGCTTATGACGTTTTGCACTTTTTTACTCTACTTTCCATAGCATTCCTGTTTCTCTCTTTCACATCATTTTAGACACTTTCGTGTCACTCTTCATAGCAGACCATGGAGAACCTCAACCCAAACACTCTCACTGAGCTTTCAACTAGCCAAAATCATTGTGATTGTTGGGTGTGTGTAGAAGTGCAAGAGATACACGAGAAGCACACACAAGGAGCACAAACGCAGCAAAGTCACACAGAGAAGACGATGGTTGGAATAGCTCTCTCTATTGACAATGAACTGAACTGAAGTAAGAGTTGAATAATATCCCTAAGTACAATGTACCACCACATATGAGAGTATCAAGTATGTGATAACATGGGGAAAAAAACCTCTAGCCAACACTAGAGTAAAAAGTGCCCATGTATAGCGAAAAGGTTCACATCAAAGCTACTCGAGGAACACATAAGTGTAACAAACCCCCTGCAGCGAATGATGTGAACACATACAGGGAGTGCCAATCAGCCCCCACAAGGTAATAAGCCTAAAGCTTTGTGAAAAGCTTCAAATTTTTCCTGTGGAAGAGCTTTGGTGAATATGTCTGCCACATTATCTTGTGTAGGCACATATACCAAATCAATATCTCCTGCATGAAGGCGCTCTCTCACATAGTGATAATGCACCTCAATATGTTTGGTTCGTGCATGAAACACTGGGTTTCGTGCAACAGCCAAAGCACTCTGACTATCAGTGAGAATATGCATAGCAGCATCAATCTCCATGCAAAGATCCATCAATAGGTGTCTCAGCCATATACACTCCACTGTAGCTGTGAAAACTACCCTGTACTCAGCTTCACAACTCGATGTCGCCACTGTAGGTTGCTTCTTACTCAACCAAGATATGCATGAGTCTCCAAGGAAAAAGCAATTACCACTAGTGGACACGCGAGTATCATAACAACCAGCTCATAACAACTAGCCCTATCACTATTTGTAAAAGCATGCAAGCATGGTTGAATATCTCTACCATAAAAGAGACCTAAGCTCAAAGTGCCTCAGAGATATCTAAACACACATTTCACGGCTTGCCAATGCTTAGTGCTAGGGCTATGCAAATGGAAACTGCATACTGTATATCCAGCCTTGTGTTGCTTGCATATATAAGACATCCCACAACTTGCTGATAAAGAGGTGTCAAATGCATCACTGGAATCCTCGACTGAGATCTTGGATCCTGTCTCAACTGGTGTGGAAACTAGCTTGCAATCCTCAAAGTCAAAACGCTGAAGTAGTTTTTCAACATACTTTGCTTGATGCATAACAATTCCCCTCTCAAAGGATACAAACTGGATGCCAAGATGTAGCTCAAAAGACCAAGATAAGTGACATCAAAAGTATGCTGCAAATCAGCCATAAGAATGTTAAGTTTTGCATCACATGACCTAGTCAAGAGTATGTCATCAACATAAAAAACAAGCACTATAAGATCAGCCCCATTTTTGCGTACATAGTGTGCTTTCAATCGGACTACATGTGAAGCCAAGAGCAATCAAGTGCTTATGTATTTTGTCATACCATGCACGTGGAGCTTGCTTGAGACCATACAAGGCTTTATGCAAGCGACAAACCATATGCTCTTTCCCTTTCATAGCAAATCCAGGAGGTTGCTTCACATAGAACTCTTCTTGCAAATCACCATTCAAGAAGGCTGTTTTTATGTCCAACTGATGCACTTTCCAACCTTGATGGGAAACCAATGCAACCACGGTACGAATGGTAGTCATGCGTGAAGTAGGTGCAAATGTCTCCTCATAGTCAATGCCATATTGTTGCCCATATCCCTTGGCAACCAATCTAGCTTTGTACCGATCAATGCTTCCATCAGATTTTCTCTTAATCTTGTAAACCCACTTTGTACCAATGGCATTCTTTCCTTTTGGTAATTCACATAACTCCCAATTACCATTCCTATGTATGGAATCCAGTTCTCATTGCATAACACTCATCCATTGTGGATTGTCACATGCATCTTCAAAAGAAAGTGGCTCTTCATTACATGCTGTACAATAAGAGAATAATCCACTAAATTACTTCATGCATGGTGAGAGCTTGATCTTGTTCTACCAAGTAAAGGTGCACTCAATTTGTTGTCCTGCAAAGTTTGTTTCAGCCACTTTGGCATAGTTTGTGCACTGTTGATAGACATGCATTCATTATGCAATACAACATCAATATGTACATCATGTGTGCGTTGAATTTCATGCTCATTTTCAGCCATATTTTAATGCAAATGTTCAGGCATATGTGGCTGGAAATTTCCAGCAGTTTTGATAATTTTTTGCTGAAAAATTTCAGCCATGTTTGGTTGGAAATTCTCTGCATTTTTAGCACTATTTTGCTGGAATTTTTCAGCCCTTTGAGCCTCAGTTGACTGGTCTACATGGCCATAGTCATGCACACCATTTTGGAACAAAGGCATGAGTGTATCGAACACATCTTGCGAGCTAACTGTTGGCTGTTTTTTGCATTGAAGTAGAAGGAAAACTGAATTTTTAGCAAATACCATATCTCGACTCACAATAATTGTGTTCGTCAATGGATGCTACAAACGATATCCCTTACTTTCAGCACTATAACCAACAAATATACATTTCTTTGCCTTGTCATCAAGTTTGTGACGTTGTTGTGATGGCACAAGAGCATATGCCAAACAACCAAATACACGCATATGACTAACTATAGGCGTATAACCATTCCAAGCCTCATAAGGAGTGATGACTCTCAATGCTTTTGTAGGGCATTGATTCAACACATAGTTTGCACACATGACCGCTTTCATCCAAAACTTATCAGGAAGATGCTTTTCTTTAACCATACATCGTGCCATTTCAAGTAGAGTTCTATTTTTACCCTTCGCAACACCATTTTGCTGAGGTGTATATGGCACCATACATTGGTGTGAAATACCTCTTTCACGAAGAAAAGCATTAAACTCATATAACATGTATTCACCACCACGATCCATGCGTAGAGTCAAAAGCTTTTGTGAAGAAAAACTTTCAGCCATAGCTAAAAATGCTTTGAAGCAAGAAAATACCTCATTCTTTGCTTTCATAGGATAGACCCATGTATGGAGAGTAACATCATCAATGAAGGTAACAAAATATACATGCTTCCCAAAAGATGGAGTCTTGACGGGACCACATACATCACTATGAACAAGTTGCAATTTTCTTGTAGCGTGTGTATGACTATCTTTTGGAAAAGAAGCACGATGCATTTTTCCAAGAATGCAACCTTCAGTGCATGCTTTTCAATGGACTCAAGTGTAGGAAAACCAATAACCATGTCCTTTTGCAAGTAAAGCAAACTATTGAAGTTCAAGTGACCAAAACGAGCATGCCAAAGTTCCATTTCAACCATGGAAGAAGTATGAGCAACCAAGGCATTCGAGGCAGGCCTCTTGTATGTATCCATGTGATACAAACCATTATATAATGTACCGGACATCACCATTGCTGAAACCATGAACCATACACTTATCATAAACAAAGTGTACTTGAAGTCGAGCTTTGACAATCAACGAAACTGAAATTAAGTTCTTCTTGATACCGGGCACATACAATGCATTTTTCAAGAGAATCGCACCTCCATTTGCAGTCGTAAGCTCAATTTCTCCTACACCAATGATAGGATAAGAGGCATTGTTTGCACACAACACATGTCCTCCTTTGGGTGCATCTTTCAAAGAGGCAAAAAATCTTTTGCATGATGTTATATGCTTTCAAGCACCACTATCAAAGAACCAATCCGAATCAGGCTTTCTCACAACCATACATTTAGAATGCAAAGAAGCATCATAATGACATGTGATAACACATGCCCAAAAATGTTGAGCCATGTTAGCTTCATCATTCTTTACATTCGCTGAATTTTCAGCAATAGACATGCCATATTCCTTCTTCTTTTCATTGCATTTAGCAAGCTTTCTACACTCATAAATAGTATGAACAACCTTCCGACAACATTTGCATCTCTTCTTCTTTTGCAAATCACCATGATTAGAGGAATGAGTGGAAGAGGAAGATTGAGGCTTTGGTTTCGATGAACCCAAAGCTAAACCATACTTGCTTTTCCCCTTTTGTGAGATAGCAAGTGCTTTTGTTCCTTCAATCAAACCACTCCTATTCACTCTAGATTGCTCTTATTGCAAAAGAAGAGACACAACCTCATCAAATGCATACATATTAGGATTTCCTTTTGCTAGCAAACGGAGTGTAGTAGCAAAGCTTTGAAAAGATTTCGGTAATCCTTTCAACAATGTTGCATCATGAATGATCTCATCTATGTTTGCCAATTGCTCTTTCAAGTCCTTGATGCGTGTCACATACACATCCACCGACTCATTTTCAGCCATACATACATCCTCAAGTTGCTTCCTCAGGTATGCAACACGTGCTTCATTACACATGGCATACAAAGAAGCAAGAGTGTCCCATGCCTATCGTGACATAGA
Source organism: Ceratopteris richardii (assembly GCA_020310875.1). Classification (NCBI taxonomy): domain Eukaryota; kingdom Viridiplantae; phylum Streptophyta; class Polypodiopsida; order Polypodiales; family Pteridaceae; genus Ceratopteris; species Ceratopteris richardii. The sequence continues at coordinate 222,096,768 of CM035406.1, forward strand.
ACATGACCAAATGTGTGGAACTATATGATGCTTCATAGAAAGCGCAATCAAAACATGAGCTTGAGCATCTTTTCCATCCCATCTAAGCTGCTCCTGTGTAGGTGGAGAAGGAGAAACCACTGTACTTGAAGAAGAAGCTCCATCTATGACAGTAGACAGTGAAGTAGAAGCATTTGCCGGTCTTCGATCTACATCTACCACTATGTTCCAAAGTTGTTTTGCAACAAGAACATGCTTCATCATGTAAGACCACATCGGATAGTTGGTCCCATCAAGCTTATCTTCAGCTTGAAGCATGCCAAACAAGTCATTGCTACCCGCCATTTCACGAAGGAACAAGAATGTGACAAAATCTTCATTTCAATGAAAGCTGAAATGAATGTTGAAATTTCAGCTCACAAACCGTCACTTTGATGGCAATTCTGACTGCATGAATGGCTTTGAAATGGGGGTAAAACCCTAGCGCACCTGGTGGAAATGTTTCTTGGCTGTTGAAATTCATAGTTCTATGTTCCGAAGTCGATTTGCACTGTTAAAAGTGCGCGCATGCCACGATGCGAAAAACCAAAACTTGAAAAGGAGTTGAACCTGCTCTGAGACCACTATTGGGTGTGTGTAGAAGTGTGAGAGATACACGAGAAGCACACACAAGGAGCACAAACACAGCAAAGACACACGGAGAAGACGATGGCTGGAATAGCTCTGTCTCTTGACAATGAACTGAACTGAAGTAAGAGCTGAATAATATCCCTAAGTACAATGTACCACCACATATGAGAGTATCAAGTATGTAGTAACATGGGGAAAAAACCTCTAGCCAGCACTAGAGTAAAAAGAGCCTATGTATAGGGAAAAGGTTCACATCAAAGCTACTCGAGGAACACACAAGTGTAACAATGATAAGTTCGATATCAACATTGCAGTTAGTCATGAGTATGCAACAACAAGAAAGGTATTCTGAAGGGCTCTTCAACCTTCTGAAGTGGATGGATTGCGGAAAGAAGGCAAAAAACATATTGACATATGGGCAAATGGATTTGTTCATCCAATTGATCCACAAATTGGAAGGTATCCCCCTTTTTCATAATCTTCATGATCTGATTAGATTTGTAGGGATGATGAGGATGGTTTATGAGGCTCTTCTTCAAGGATGTGGGAGATATCAAGGAATTATGTACAATACATAAACTATTTACAAAACACACTACATCAGAGGGATTTACATATGAGGGAGTTTAGGCTTGTTGCAAAGGGTTATGCGTAGGAAAGATGCATTGATTTTGATGAGACCTTTGCACCTACATGCCGTATCACTACTGTTCGGAGCATTTGTGCACTTGCAGCCCATCATGGTTGGAATGTACATCAGTTGGACATTAAAACAACATTTCTGAATGGTGACTTGCATGAAGGATTGTATGTTTTTCAGCCCCGTGGCTTTGTGCAGAAAGGGCATGAAAACCAGGTGTGCAGGTTAAAGAAGGTGTTATATGGTTTAAAGCAAGCACCACGTGCTTGGTATGAGAAGATACATGCCTATCTGATTGCACATGGTTTTGAGAACAGTCCAACTGAAAGCACCTTATATGTTAAGCGTGCTAATGATGTGCTTCTGATCATTGTTATCTATGTTGATGACATGCTGCTCACTGGTCCTATTGAGAAGCATATTGCTGATTTTAAGGCTCATTTGCATGCCTCATTTGAGATGTCTGATTTGGGGCATTTGCATCACTATTTGGGCATTCAGTTTATGCAAGTTGATGGTGGAATGGCTTTGTGTCAAATGAAATATATTGACACATTATTGCAGCGTTTTGGCCTTGAAGACTGTAAGCCTATTGCCACTCCTATGGAGACAGGTTTACGATTGAGTCTTCATGATGCTGGAGATGCATTTGATGTTGTTCTCTATCAGCAGGCTGTTGGATGCTTGATTTACTTATGCATTACTCGGCCAGATATTCAGTTTCCTGTCTCACAGATGAGCAGGTTTATGCATTGCCCAGGAAACATGCATTGGAAGGCGGTTAAGCGCATTTTGCTACTTGAGTGGTACTCGGCTACTTGGGTTGTTTTATCCCAAGGGGGGATCACTACCGCCAGATTTGCATGCTTTTTCTGACTCAGATTGGGTTGGTTGCTATGACACTCGTGTGTCCACCAGTTGTTTTTGCTTCATGCTTGGTAGCTCATGTATATCTTGGTTGAGCAAAAAGCAGCCTACTGTGGCCACTTCCAAATGTGAGGCTGAGTATAGGGCAACTTTCACAGTGACTGTTGAGTGTGTGTGGCTAAGACGCCTTATGGCTGATTTGGGTGTTGGCCAGTCTTCTGCCACCACCATCTTCACTGACAGTCAGAGCACGTTGGCAGTTGCGAGGAACCCTGTGTTCCATGCTCGCACTAAGCACATTGAGGTGCATTATCACTATGTCAGGGAGAGGTTCTCTGCTGGGGAGATCAGCTTGGCATATGTGCCCACACAGGAGAACATTGCAGACCTTTTCACGAAGGCTCTGCCTAGGGAGAAGTTTGAAGCTTTCCGCAAAGCTTTGGGCTTACTTCCTTTTGTGGAGTGATTTCCACATAGCTTGGCACTTCCTTATACATGAGTGCTAGCTCCTTGTTCACCGCATCACTCCCAGGGGGATTTGTTGATATATTTAGGTAGTGATGTGTGTGAACACACTAGGACCGCCGGGGCATTTTCCCTCTTTAGGAGGTTTTTTCCCGTGGCTTGTATATACGCCTATTGCCCTAATGGGCTACTTATCGTTGTACATTCTCTAGTAATACATTCAGTATTGTGTGTTTGTGCTCCAAGCTTCTTCTTCTTCCTTGTGCTGTTCGCGTGCTTACGCAGACGTCTATCTCCAACATTGTTGATGAGTGCATAAAAAAATGTGAATCTCTATTTTCACTAATGGGATTTCATGGTGGTGATGTTCATATAAGAAAAGATCCAAAGCTTTCACAAAGGAAGGAAATTTTAAAGTCATAGAAATAGCTAGAAACACAAGCAGAAGCAAACCATGAGACACGACCGATTCAAGCGATTAGGGTCATCATAGAATATCGAATGGGCCTAATCGTTTGCATTGTTCGTGTTCGATTATTCACCCTAAACTTTATAAAAACATATAATTAATGTCAAAATAGTATATATATAAGCAATAAGATGTTAATTATTAATGTTGCATGCAAGTCATAGACACGACCGATTCAAGCTATAAGACTCATTGGATATTCTCCGATGACCCTAATTGCTTGAATCGATCACCTCTAACACATCACACAAAACTTTGTTTTACATACCTTGACCGCATCCTCCTCCTCAATGAGCTCTTTTGAGTCAATAGATATGGTTCCTTTGTCCTCAGCAACGTCCAAAAATGAATAGCCACACCTAAATGAGTATATACCAAGACTCTTCTGATGCTGATCAAAGTCTTCATGCGCAAGTGTTGGCTTTTCTGAAATAGCTCTTTCAAAGCAGCTTGAAAGAGCTTATGATGAATCTTGGAATTCTTCATTTTGACAATGCTAAATCAAGACGCAAAAATTCTTCTTTTCTTTCTCCCTTCTCATTGATAAATCTCCTTGCAACTTCCTCTAATTTAGCTATAGCAACAAGGCAGTAATCTTCCCTTAGGTTGAAGCTTTCCTGAATGTAATAGAGTGGAATAAATTCCTTTCCAGAGATGAAATAAAATGGTAGATTTGGGAGAAGAAGGGACTTCTCAGAAACTTTTACATCTTCAGTTGGCTCCCTTATAGCAGTCTCTGCTTTAAAAGTAGCCACATCAAAATTCTTGACCTACTCGTCTTCTGCTTGGAGATTGATCTCTTCAACAATCTCCATGACACCTTTCATACTTTTTGAGCTTCCCTCAAGTGTCAGCTCAAGGAATGGCTCTTTCTCTTCAACATGAATACATTCTTCCTCCTTGTTGTTTGACATGTGATCAAGCCATATCAAGAAGCCAATGCTCAAGGGGAGCAAAGAGAAGTCCCTTTCATGCTCTGGGCATAAATCTATATTTCCTGGCAAAGGGGATATCTTTTTGCACTTTCTAGTGATTTTTGCCCTATCCAATGGATTCTTTCCAAAGATGTGTGGATGGATATAGGCTTTTCTAGAGATAGTAAGCTCCTTTCCATTGACCACACCCAGGAAGCTCTCCCACTCGTCCCTCAAAAAGGTTTTTGTTTTCTCCAAAAGTACTTCAAAATCTATCTTGGGATTGAATATCCTCATTGCATCTGGAAAATAATCCATTGTTAAACCCTCTTGAACCATGAAATCTGGTAGTGTCTCAGATGGAGAAACACTTAGGATCACATTCTTTTCCTCCATCTCAGCTCTAGTTATTCTAGTGTGCCCTAGTGGAGAACACGACTGATGCAAGTGAAATAAGCTAGTCAAAGGCAGGTCAAATGCATGTAATCGCTTGTATCGGTCGTATCGAGTATGAAGCACAAGTATGAAAGATGATGAAGAGAGAAATTCTATGAAGGTTGAAAATGTGAAATGGTGAAGGGGATTGGTATTTATAGTCGAGGAGGATTGGGTAACGGCCACATGATATGGACCAATAAGCGAGCACCACATGGCAAAGAGGCGTTGTGAATCGCAACGACTAGATGACATGGCCCACTCAAAACGTGGCATTGTACGTTGGGATTCGTAATGGCTAGATGACATGGACCAATCACAGGTTGCCACATGTCACCAATGGTCAACTCATTCCAGAGACCTATTTAAGCTCCTCTATTCACTTTTTTTCATTTTTTTGTGAACTCCTTGCTAGAGCAAACTTGCCATTGCCTTCAAGTTTTTTAGGTGCTTTTCAAAACTTTCCATAGACCACATTTTGTGTGAGGTATAATGGATCACAAAAGCTTGTACACGATCAATCCAAGCGATTAGGGGCATCGAGAAGTTTCAGATGCAACTAATTGCTTGGATCGGTCTTCATGATCAATCATTTTACAACACGGCCGACACAAGCGATTAGGGACGTCCGGGGATTTCTGGATGACCCTAATCGCTTGCATCGGTTGTGTTTCTTGAGTGCTTTGTGAAAGCTCTTTTACATTAGTTTTTTTTCTTTTTAAATTTCTTCCAAGCTTTTAAACTCTTTTTTTATGCAAGTTATGGCTAGGACAAAGAAGACATCAAGGAAGTTGTACCCTCAGGATCAAGAGCAAAATGGCCAGAATCAATATGACAAGGGACCTTCTCCCTAGACAACTACTCAAGTCCTTAATGCATCAGAGAAATCTTCAAAAAAAAGGGTCCGTTACCATGTTAAGTCTTTGAGGGAGATAAGAAGGGCTCAAAATTTTGTGGGACTCCTGATCCACAGACTTCCTTTCATGAGAGTTGTCAAGTAAATTTCAGCCAATCTTTGTTCCATGATGAAGACCACGTCCTTTGTAAAGGTGAAGTGGCAAACTCAAGCTCTTCTATGCTTGCAAGAAGCTGTAGAAGACTTTGCAATCAACTTCATGAATGATGCTTACTTGTGTGCAGCTCATTGTCACATGGTGACATTGATGGCAAAATATTATGTGATTGTATCAAGGCTCAGATATAAGTTTGACAAATCTATTGTGCCTATTGAGAAACATGATCAAAAGTTCTTTGATATTCTCAATAACCTCCAACATGAGCACCTAAGTCATTAGTTGTAATTGAAGAGGTCTACCCTTAGGTCCCTCATGATCATGAAACAAGAAATGCAGAAAATTATGAGGAGGAGAGGAAAAAGCAGGGTTTGTTGTTAGAGGAAAATGTTATCCTGAACCAGATTCAGAAGCTGCAAAAGCCAAATAAATAACTTCTTAAAAAAGGAGATGGGCAGGTGATAGTAAATGTTGTAATGCCATGGTAGGAGGAATTCTTGCTTGATATAAGACCAGAAGATAACAAAATGCTGAGAGAGTTCAATGTTGAAATATCTGATAGTGTAGTCAATATTGCACTTAGGTATTATCTATAGGCCATAAAATGCTCATGTTTTCCTTAATTTGGTATTTCTTATACTGAATTTATATTTCTTGAATTCTAGGCTCCTTTTGCAACAATGTGAGGAAGCAGTTTCAAGAAAAGTTTCATCATAGATCCTCTTGTGAATCAGTGCTTTTTGCACAAGCATGGAGATGTGAAATTCTTTTTGAAGAATCTTACAGAAGGGGTAGAATATATTATCTATCCCTATATTGAAAAGTAAGTATTCATCTTCATTTTGAAATAACTAACATTTTTTTCAATACAGAAGTTATTTTTACATGCCGCTCATTGACAGGGGCCACTGGAGTCTTATTATCATTGACTTCAATGAATATGAAGCACTTTTCATGAATTCTCTCCAATTACAACATGGAAATTGCAAAGTGTAAGCCTTGCCATACATTTTCTTGTGTTCTATTTTAAAGCCTTTCCATCCATTTTGAATTTAAGTTTACCTTGCAGTGCTGCTAAGCTTCTCAAAATGCATATTGATCAGAACTTTCTAGGAATTCCTAAATTGAATGAAGAAAAAAGTTTTGGATACATTCAAATACATGTGCCATTATAGAAAGACAACACCTCATGTGATTGGAGAGTGATTGCAAATGCAGTAAGGTTCTTGCAAAGAAGGTTTTACAGTCCTAAGTTAAACTTGTCAGACTATCCAGATGCATGGGTCACCTTTATCAAGGAGAGAGCAATAAATGCCATTATGAAACATGCAATATTTCCTTATGATCTAGACTCACCTCCACCACCACCACCAAATAAAAAGAAGTCTGAAGAAAAGAAGAAAGGGTTTCCTATTCACTCCCCATTGAACCATGGGCCAAAGAATAAGAATAGAGGTAAGGGCTGCAAAAAGGGCCACAAGTAGCACAGAGATCAGGGCTCCAAAAAGGACAGAAAAGAAGGGTGAAACATTTTATTTTTTGAATGTAAGATTGTAATCTAATGTGTAGCCAACATATGTTGGAAGATTTATTTATGTACAAATTGTATGTAATTATGCTAGTCTTGATCTGGAAGATGGTCATTGTAATTATATTTATATGCCTTGAGTAATATAATGTTGAATTGATCCTCTGAAAACTAAGAAAAAGTGACTTCATTGCATGGTTCAAACAAAATTGAATTGGTAATGTCTATTTTTTGTGTTTTTTTCTTTATTCTTGTTGAAAAGTTAAATGTGAAGAGGATAGAGAAGTTTTTATGACACGATCGATACAAGCGATACAGGCAATCAGAGAATTTTGGATGGCCCGTATCACTTGTATCAGTCGTGTCATCCAATCTTTTCCATTTTGTTATACCATCCTCTCAAGGCAACTATGCATAAGATGAGTTCAAATGGAAAGTGGTATTGCTCATCAGTCAAAGATTAATGCAAAATTCATGTTTTGAAGCATGTTGCGGTAGTTTTTAATACACGATCGATTCAAGCAATTAGGACGAATCGAGAAGCTCGGATTGCCTTAGTTGCTTGAATTTGTCGTCTTCTCTAATCTCGTCTACACTGTAATATGACTAAACTTAATGCTCTACATATTTTGAATATCACGTGACTTGGAATTTTCACCAAGTTCTCCACCCTCTTGAATATTCTTGGTTATGTGCACCATGGAGACTTTCTCATGCATACCTTGAGGCCAGACAAGCAGCTTGAATTTCTAATGTGCACCTTGGATAGACTCAAATACTTAAATTAAAACTAGTTATTGAAAAGTAAAAGTATTGTTCATCTAGAATTTACTCATATGGAAGTTCTGATATAATCATTGCACCATTGAAACCTCATCAGAATGTTGAAATTAAACAAAAAAAAAGCCAATATGAATATAGTCCATAAAAAGCCATAATTGATGTAATGAGTCACATTCTTAGTTACCATCCTGCAAAGAAAAATCAATGGAAGTATGGAAAAAAGTTCTAAAAAGGGAGATATATTATGTAAGAACTTCTTGGTTTATATTCTTGAGTCACCTAGAATTTACTCATGCAAGTTCCTATATAATCATTGCACAATAGAAACCTCATCAGAATCTTGAAATTAAACAAAAAAATGCCAATATGAATATAGTCCATAAAAATACATAATTGAAGTGATGTAATTAGTCACATTCTTAGTCACCATCTTGCAAAGAAAAATCAATGGAAGTATGAAAAAAAAACTTCTTAAAGAAGGAGATATATTATGTAAGAATGTCTTGGTTTCTATTCAATCAACTTTTTTTAGACTTGTTACAATCTTAAGGTTGGAACTTGATCACCCTGGGTGGCAGGCAAGTTATGCAAGATAATGTTTTCTTTGATCTAATGTTAACTATAGCATCATCAATTGAGAATCTGAACTGTGATGATACCTCATCAAGGTATTCTAGAAGATCCCTTATATTTTTGAGTTTCCAATTTGTAGTGACAATTATTTTCCTAGATTGAAAATTTGGATGAAGCAGTACTTCTAACTCAAATTCTAGACAGCTCTCCTCTGAGTCCAAGGCTATCCAGAGTCCAAGCTTTCTTTTCCACCTTCTGTAGTCATATCCTAAAACTAGAGATTGTCGAGATATCTGATATGAGATTGAAAGAGAATTTGGACTAACTTTACATAAAATGATGTCACCTAGCTTTTGAACTTCTTTACTATCCCATTCCCTACCTAAAACATCATCAATCTCTAAAATAGAGACTCTTCTATTCAACCACATTGTTTTTGTTTTTTGTAATAACATGTTTTTAAAGCATGCTACAAAAATAGGCAAAAACCACTGAATCTTTATCCTTCTCGAAATTCGGCTTGCTGACATTGCCTTTTGGATGTCAAATTTCATTTTACATAGAAAACTTGAAGCTATTGAATGATCAAGAGCATCCCAATCTAATGAAGAGATGCAAGGAGCAGGCAAATGTATAAGATTTCCATAAGAGCTCCTCCCTGATGGCACCTGATAATCTGCAAAATGGACAAATAACTCTATGCTATTGAAAAATTGAACATATTTGTTTGCATACATAAGTTCTGCATATTCCTTATGAAGAACTCTGAATGTTCCTATTAAACATTCAACAGGTTGCCACTCCACAATATTGGAAGGAAAAATATCTGCAATACAAAAACATATATGTTGTTATACAAAAACAACTAAAATGATAGAAGAGCATTGTAAAACTTCACTTAGAGTATGAAGGGAATTGCAGATGATTTTCTAGAAGAAGATCCTTAGCGTTGTACACATGTTGTACTCTTGCAAACCAACCGCATCTCTTCAATTTGAAATTGAGAATAGGTCCCCTCCAATGGTTTCTTGTGTCATCCCTTTTAGCACGCTTGACTTTATGGGCACCTCTACAGCTAGAAAGCATAGTTACTCATTCATTTACCTTCACATAAAGAGGTTTCCACAAAGAATCCTCTCTTCTGCTGTAAACCTCACATGAGGTTACACGATTGGAAGGAGGACGAGAAGAAGAAGCCATTCCAATTGAGAAGAAGAAGAATGCTCAAAGCGAGAAACCGACATTCACAAACTTTGCCATTATTTATAGATAAAAAGGCTTTGTACATGTGGAAACTTTTGATTTGATGTAAACCATGTCGTCGAATGACCATGGAATTTCGTGACCCCAAAATATTTTGTATCTTCAAAAATCATTTCCTTCTTGGAACTTTAAAAATATGCATTGTGTGTTGTGCAAAATATCTTTTCTTGCATCAAATCGAAAAATTATGCACTGAATACAAGAATCTTCATTACTTTGGCGGTGCTTTTAGAACATATTGGTTAAAAAAAGAATTTCTTCATACGATTAAAGGAGATAGCAATGTTATATTCTTGTACACGTGGAAAGACTCTATTTGTCAAATTTTTTAATCCGTCATTAGCAAACAACCCCTTTTCGCACGTTTTTTGCCCTACTGGCATCTCCCAACTTATTGGCCTCCTACTTCTATGTTTGAGTCATGATGTATGGGAGATGTTCTAGGTGCACTACTCTCACATTGTGTGAATCTTCAAAGAGAAGGATGAAATCCATTATGATTTCTTATTTCTCAAGCCCACTCACTCGAAGTCCTTTTGTAGTCCTTTTCCTAGTTGACCATTCTTCTCAAATGAACCATCTTTGGATTCAATTGCCTTTTGCAAGTAGTCCCTATTGGCTGATCTAAGTTGATCGGCTTCCCTAAGTGTTCCATTTTTCCTTGGTCCCTTTTTCATTGGCCCATTTTTCCATGGCCCATTTTGAGAGTGGCCTAGTGGACCATGTGCATGTTGACTTCATTCTAGTCTCAATATTTTACTCCATTTTTAGGCCTACTAACAGATCACATAATGATATCATGTGCGAGGGGTAATATTTATGAGTTACTTGTAGAGGGAGAGACCTTTCAACAATCCTTCGTATAGTGGTCTTTAGGTTTTGAACGATGATGGCAAGGAGGTGCATCCTTGGGCAAAGATCATTTGCTATGGAATTGTATGTACTTTGTACACTTGAAACAAATGATTGGCTATTGGGTTTGGGATTGCTTAGGTCTACCTTGTTGTTTATTTTTGACATGCATGGTTGTTAATATAGCTCTTTTTCTATTGGTTTTCTTTCTTGTTTGTATTTTTCATGTCTTATTTTGGTCCTATTTTTTGTGTAGCCTCTTGCTTTTGTTAGTTGTTTTTTCTAAGGTGTATGTATCTGTGTTCTCTATCTTGGGTTCGTAAGTTTGGATAACTCTGAACTTATGAAGGTATATATAATAAGTAGTGGCAATGGGGTAAGTAGTTGGTTGGGCAAATAGTGAAGCATGCCCTATTTTGAGCTATGGTACAGACGTAGTTTCCTATTCAGGAATATGAAGGCCTTTCAAGTATTAGCGATCCTTGGCATCATGTCCTCCCCTTCCGAAAAAATGGGACATGACCTCATGCATTCTTGCATAGAATGGCCTAGGATATTACACAAAGTGCACCACATTTGGTATGTACCTCCTTAATGTCTTCTAAATCTTCTATTTCATGGCATATTTATGCTAGCTCATTAGGCTCTTGCGTCAGAGCCACATTTTTCTCTACTACGACCTGTTGCAAGTTCAATGTTTCTGATTCTTTTTGTAGCTAGGAAATAGATTCTTCTTTAGGGAATCTATACTTTCCATTGTGGGTTATAAATCATATACTTGCCTCTTCAATCCTTGTAGTGACACCTTTGAAATCTTTCAAAGAGGCATTTAGTTTGTATATTTAATGGATGTCTTATTGATTATGACTTGGATAGATCCTTTTCCACCCACTTATTGATCATGAATTACCTTGGTTTCTCTAATAGTCTTGCCATTAGTGAGCCTGCTCTAGTCATTAGCTTTAGAAAAGCTCCCATTGCATGTAACATCAAATTTTCTAACTCATCTAGTATAGTTTTTGTAGAGTTACCCAGTGAAAAGGTTTTCATAAATGCAAGGTTGAGGTATTCCAAAGTGGTAAAGTTAATTATCATTATATCGAATATACCACTTATTGGCCAATCCTTCCAAGGTGAAAAGAAAGATTGGCAAGCAAGTGCCTTCGATTGCAACCCCCAACTCTTGCATAGAGATAGGAACTTTAAAACATTGTCCTTGGGATCCTCATGAGATCCTTCTTTAATATGGAGAATCAAATGCTGATTCTTGAAAGTAAGAAGGCTAGGTCCCCTACCATCTTGTTGTCTTCTCTCCTTATAGACTTTTGCACCTCCTTTACTGTTGTTATGGTAGAGTTTGGCCATTTTTTTACAAGGGAATAATTTTTTTTTGTTCTATTTTAAGAATTGTGACTCTTATGCATGCTCAATGAAGACCTTCTAATCTTGTTTAGGGGTAGCTCTTGATAGATGTTTCAACTGTGTTAATGTTCTTTATGTTGTGATGGAGTGTGGTTCAAATGCCATGTTTGATTGTGGTATGGAAAAGCTATCCTAAATTGGCTTCTCTATAGATTGAACTAGATCACCTTGGACTAGTTGAGTGGGTAAATTGAGTTGATGGGAAACCTTGTCACAATGAGATAAGTTGGACAAGCTAGGAAGTTTGATTGTTGCAATTTGGGTGGATTGGGAAAGTTGGTTGAGTTAGGAAAGTTATGTTGGTGAAGTTGGGTTGCTCAAAAAACCAAAAGGTGGGCAAGTTCACTTAAAAATAGACGAGTTCCAAGTGGACTTAAAGACTACAATAAGTCTAAGAAGAGAACCAAAGTTAGACCCATGATCTTCTAGAAGCCATCAGGTATGCAAATTTCTCATATAGATCAGTGATTCTTTAATCTTACGGGTGATGGATGTAGGAGATTAGTATAATATGGCCACTAATGATGCACAAGAGTAACATGAGAGTAAGGCTTTAGTTAACCACAAATGTAGTGAAGGGTAAGAAGACAATAAGAACATTATCAATAGCATCAATACAATAGTATGAGAGAAAGACCAACTCTCCTTTCTTATAGAAAACAACACAAATGAAAGAGACCAGTAGTGTAACATGATGATCCACATAATTGTTGACGTGCAATACAAGGTGCACTCATACACATTTGATTGATCAATTCGTGAAATAAACCTCTATTAATTGCAATAGGAGGCAATAAGCAAACAAGACACATAGGTGAATTTCCAAGAAATAGTGCTATCCCCACTAGACCACTTGGTAATATCCCAGTAATAAAGAAAGTCTATGATTTGATCATTCGATCGGTTCACACAGATCCGAAATCGGGCAATGTTTGCTCACTCATGTGAATGGCAAAAGATCTCAAGGCTAGAGTTAAGCATAGGTTCATGTGCTCCATAAAACAAGTAATCTACTTAGCTTAGTGGTAAGTCTCAAAGTTGAGAAAGAGGTCCTGGGGTCAACCCCCATGGGGAGCATGGGGAGAGATTTTTTCCCAAAGAGCTCTAGAGCCTTCCAAATCAAGTTAACATGAGTCTAGAAAGGCTTAACTTGAGTGGTTAGTATACTCACCACTAGTAGACGCTAATGGAAGGTGCTAAAGTAGTGGTGGAGATTACACCAATCACTAATCGACTCTAGTGGAAGGTGCTAAAAGATTGGTGGAGATCGCACATGCACTTGTATACTCCAATTACATTTGTGGTCCTTGTTGATTCGGGCAGCTATATATGTAGTCATAAGGTTGGGAGGAGAGTCATCTCTCTAGCACATGGTGTCCTAGTACTTAATTTGTTATATTGGTATTAGAGCGGGTGCAAATCCTCTTCATATTGCCGCCTTCACGTTGTCATGAAGGTGCAGAGTTTTCCGGATCAGCTCCAACTTCCGGTTCAAAGTGTCAGAGTGAAGGGCTCGGTTGATCGATCAAGTCAATTGCCAGTGCTCCAAGGATGTGGCGCACGTGGGGTGCTTCCAACGAAGTTGGAGTCTCCTTTATGCTCAAGGGATAAAACTTTGACACTTGGAAGTAAAAAGTTAGTAATAAAAACTTTACTTGCATCAAATTCTCGTGGTAAAAAAAATGGAAAGATCGGGTTGCACTTGAGAGAAAGGAATGATTTTAGGGTGATCATCGTCAATGAAATTCATATTCATCTCTATCTTGAGAATACTTAACCCTCTTGGAATAGAAAAGAATTGTTCAAGTATCAAACGTTCAAGCTATTAAGCATACAAGAAGAAGTGCTCATATATCTTTATGGTGAATGGATTCGGAGGTTTATAATAAACAATTGAAAAAATGACTAAAAAATACTTATGAAATTCCACCATTTATTATGCATTGCACACATGATTTGTATTTTCTATTGACTCATACGTGCAAGTTCAAAGTCATATTGGACAAAAAAAAAAATTTTGAATTCAAATTATAGCGATTCCAAAATACATCAAAACAACAGGAAACTCTTTATGAAATGAAGATGTCAAGGTTTTGTGAAAGCAAAGGGTGTAAACGTCAATTGCCCATCTTTAGCTTTTTAATTCAAAACTTGCTCATCAAAATTCGCAAAATTCACAAAGACTACTCAGATGTTAATTCTTCCAAAGTATTGATCAGCAGAGAATAGATTTTTGAGAAAATAAAAATTCCTTGTTATATCATTCAAAATAAGCAGATGACTATAGACGGTGGAAGAGATACAAAAATTAAACTTGGAATTTGGCAACATCTTTTTTATAGTTAGCAGTCAGTCATTACAGATAGTTTCAATGGCATCCATTGTCACTTTGACTTGATACACGCTTAGATTTGTACCAGCATAATCCCTACCTCAACAGCCTACATATATGGTTTGTCTAAAGTTCCTTCAAAGGGCATGCACATAGACGACATCATGATAGCCCTGGCTACCGAGCCTATTAGCACCATACATTCTTTTGGTTTGTTTTTCTTCAAAATGCACAAGAATCTTCATAAAATTTTGGATTGCATAATTCAACATTAGGAAATTGGAGTAGAGCTTCTAACAAAGAATTTTTGACACGGAAGCCCACAACAAGCCATCTAGAATAACAAAAACCCATTCAGAATATATACTCTCCTGAATTTCTTTCTTCAATGAAGAGTTGTAAATCAGAAAGAATCAACCCACAAACTGTTCCTTTCTTCATTTTTGTTTATTGCAAAGAAGATTTGTGTTCATCGCTCTTGTTCAAAGAAAAGAAAAGAAATATCACTTTGAAACTCAATCACTATTGGAAGCGCACAGAAGAGCTTTCACTACAGAAAGAAAATGAAGTCCTAACATGTTTCTATAGAAATTCCAACACCGGGTGGGAGAGATGTACAAGAGAATATGAACTCCTATGATAGACAATGGCTCAATAACACATGTATAAGCATCATCCCAACTTCCTTCCATCCACAAAAACTCAGAATGAGCTTGGATGGTGCTTAAATAGCCATGAGAACCTTCCATGACTCTTCATATGTCCTCCATGTCCCTTCACATGCCCTCTTTGTCTGTTCAACTACCTTGTGACTTTATCTCTTCATTGGAGTGTCCTTTGGTGGTTCAATGCCTCCTTTGGAATAAGGTTGCTCCTTCAAACATGTGCTTTGACTTTCATAAGGTTCAAAAACCTTAAATGAAGTTATTTAGTGAAAAACATATTTTTGAGCTTGCCCTAGAAAACACATAACTTTTAACACTTTGTGCATAAATGCATGAAGTGCATGCAAAGAAAGCATGAGAAATCCTTGAGTTAGTTTCGGACATGAAAAAAATGCCAAGTCATACATGCAAGCATGTGCATTTGCATGCAAGCACATGCATTCGCATGCAAGCACATGCATTTGCATGTATAAGGAGCATGATTGTTTGCTAAGTAGATAAATGAATGTACTTTCATAGTAGTTATCTTACTTTTTAAAACTCAAGTTTCACATTTGGGAAAAATGGAAAACTAGTTAGTTGCAAAGTTATGCTAGCTCCAACCTTGCAACTCAAATAACTCATAAAAGGAGGCACAAGAAGAAATTCAAGCATTAAGTTTTCTTGTTGTCTTGATATAGAAGAATACATGAATACTTGCAAACTTGTCAGATTTATGATGACTCTAAGTCCAGATATTACTTAAAGAGTACTAAAGAAAAGAGATTTTACACTTTCTTGTGTATTTCTCCTACATCCAAGTAGGATGATAACTTAAGAAAGTTTTCAAAGTTCCATGAGCACTTTGAAATGAAAGCTCTCACTTGATTCCAACCACATGAATGATGAAAATTAACAAAGAGTGATTCAATTTAACATAAAGTGCACTTTGAAAGTTCAATAGATGGATGTTGGGTTCCATGATTGTATAAATAATATCGGTAAAGTGCCAAGAAAAAACATGGAAACATTGAAAGAACTCTTCCTCTTAAAAGAGTTAGAGAATTACTTTGTGATTTCATCTAAGAAACTTGAAATTTATAGATGAAACCTAGACAAATGATCTTTAGGAGATGAGATAGTTCCTAATCAGAATAACTTGAATGAAATAGTCTAGTCTTCTATTTTGTGAACCATGCCACTATCATATTCAAGGTGAAATTCTCTTTTGCAAATACAAGAAGTTCCAAGAAATGGATCTCCATCAATCCATGAAATTCTCCCAAAACAAGAAATAAGTTCATAAATATATTAGGATAATTATGTGAAGATTTCCTTTTGAAAGATATTTTAAAGGTAGAAGCCACCACATGATGGAAGCTTTGATTTCTTTTCACCTATATTTTTCTAGAAAAAAGGATAGAATCATTAAGCCCAACTGATGGGTTAGGAAAAGGAAAGTAAACATCTTCAAGATATAGATGTTTAGCCAAGAAAGTTTTCTAGAAAATAACTTTCTAGCATGCTAAAGTATAGAAATTTTGGGATCCCTAAAGGTGGTTCTAAAACCACAAAGATAACTAAAGCATACCCAAGTTCCACTTATCCAAAGAAAAGAGTGAAAAGAGTTAGTTGTTCCAAGTATGTAGTTTGCAACTGTGATGATAGTATTTAAGCTTCTGGAAGGTTAAACATAATGTTTTCCTATCCTTAAAGGGATTTCTTAAATCTGAAATCCAAAAGCATGAGTGAATGCTTAGATTTAAGTATAGAGATTCTTATAAAGTCTTCTGGGTAGCTACTAAAGCTTCGGTAAGAAAGGAATCTGAAGACAAGAAGTGAACAACTCTTGTTGCTACAAATTGGTTGAGTATAACCAATAGGACTTGAATTGATAAATTCAAGAACTTGTAATTATAATTCGTTTTCTTTTTAAAAAACCTAGAAAAGAACGATGGATATTCCATCAATTTTTTTTCAGGTTTCCAAGGCAAAGCATGAGATCATGAAACGATCATGTGAGGGAATCAAAACCTATAAAATAAAGTTAGAGGTAATGCCTTAAACTTTAAAATTCTCATAAAGAATTTAAGTGATAAGGTAATCTATAAAGATATGTTTGAAATTTTGGATAAGTATCACTCACATGTCAATGTGAATATAAAATGGGGTCATATAGGACACTAGATTTTATACTCAGATTGATGTAGGAAGATGGTATAGGACATTTCATCGTTGGATGATAAGTACCATTTAGTCCTAGAATGAATCTTGAAGTAAGATTGGATCCTCAAGGGAATTAAAATTTCAACGGAGAAGTGTAAATTCAAGGAGGATAAAAACATGATCTTACAAGACACTTCAAGATCAAGTAAGAAGATCACAAAGTAATTAACTTCCAAGACCTTCAACACTTCAAGATAAAGTTTTTTTATCTAAAAAATATTTAATAAATTTATGAAGAAATTAGGACTTTGAAATGATTTTTTTTCAACTAAGGTTGGAAAGACTAAGTTGGTAAAGCACCCAATTGACAGTGCAGCTTGGTGACATCAATCTCTTGGCTATTAATGCATAAGAATTCCACCCCAAGAAATGAATTCATGAAGAGATTGAATAATGGAAAGATTAACTTAGTCTCATGTGAAGCATTAGTGTTTTGAGTAAAAACATTATCAATAAGACTCGGTGGCTTGAGACATCAAGATTGATACCATACTAGTATCTTGTGGATTTAGCTTTACTCCAGGAATGTTTTTCAGAGTCTACTTTACTTGTCCTAAAGATAGATAAAATGCTTCAATACATTGTTGAAATATATCTTTGAAAAGTTGAAGTCTTGAGTCAACTCGAGTTTGAGCAAGTTCAAGAATCTTAAAAGTTTGAATTGGTTGTACAAAGTTTTAGTTTTTTATTTCCTCTTTCCGAATCTTTTGGATCCGATTAAGATGGAGTACCAGATTCCTTTCAAGAAAGACCAAGGTTAGCCAGTTGGAACAATGTAATTAAATCAAACATCCCAGATAGATATTCTATATAAGAACTCATTCAATCTTTAAAAGATGATAACCTAAGTTGACTTATTCATTTGAGTTTGCTTCAAGTTACATAACTCTAATGAATTTCATAGAGTTTAGTACACTCTTGAAAAGAAAAGTTAGGAATGCTCATAAGCTTGAGAACTCCCAAGAACGTAAAGCCAAACTCTTTGAGAAAAGTGTCCTAAGTTGGAAAAATTTCATCTTGGATTTGACTTGGTCAAGCTAAAGTACTATTGACCAAAATTAAATGATAAACTTTCTCATACATTCGATATAGGACTTTTAAGCCCAAAACGACAAGATAGTTCTTGAGTAGGGTGAAAATTCAAGTAAACATTGGTTGGAAGTTAACCATAGTACAAACATCAAAGTTAGATGTTTGGAAAAACCGGACTTTTAGTCTTCTAAATCAAATTCCAATGAATCAAGAGTTCTGAAAGTCTTGACATGGATAAAAATGCTACCTTAATTACTAAGTCCATGCACCAGTGGTGGTGCTTGGAAATGGAGTAGTAATTTTTATCCACCCGTTTCACATGTTAGTCGTTAGATAACACATATGGAAAATAGTGAATTGGCTATGGATGTTTTTTTATCAACCCATATTATTCATTCCCTACTTTGCACTCATATTGATTTATCAAGTGCAAAGCTAGATGGTGCTTTGAATCATTTGGTCACGAATCCCACCACATAGATGAAACATGTTCTTCAAGGTTAGAACTTGAGGCTCACGGGTATACTAACAATTACTATATATAGCTTTATTTTTTAGGACAAAAATCTTTCCAATGGGGAAATAATATAATAAAGTAAGATATTATGTGAGTGTTGGACCGGTTCATACAGATCTGAAATAGGGCATTGTTTGTCACTTGTGTGAATGGCCAAAGTTATCGAGACTAGACTTACACATAGATTCATGTTCTCTCTAAAACAAGTAATGCACTTAGCCTAGTGGTTAATGTTGATGTATAAAACACCACAAGAAATGAATTAATGTGACACTAGAACACCTCTATGGTCACCATTAACTCATTGCCACTCCAAACTTTGAGAAATGATAGCTTAAAGTGAGAACTTTGCTTCTACAGAAATTCCTAGTCACCGAAATGACATACCTTCAGTATTTTGCTAATTTCTCCTAGCTCAAGTATGCTTTCTCCATGAAACTTTATAGGCTGAAACTAGAAGAGTAGAGCTTTCCAACAAGCTATCATATGCATCAAACGGAGCTCTAGAACTCAAGTTATGGCCCTCACAATATGACCCTGTATGACCTTCCAAAACTGGAAATCTTGCCTGTTTTAGTATTCCTGATGTCCAAAAATAAAAAATTCGATGCCTAGCATCGAATTTCAGTCCAAGTCGATGCCAGGCATCGACTTTGGGCTTTTTTTGGCTATTTTTCTGCACCAGAAACACTCTATTTTACACACACATGAAGAAGATGACTTATATGATAGAAGTCGATGCCGGGCATCCATTTTATGTTGGAACTCGATGCCAGGCATCGAGTTGCTCCACAAACTTCATATTTTTAGAAGATTCAACAATAGTTAACACACAGAGAATGAAAAAATGACTTATCAGCCAAGATTCGATGCCAGGCATCGAATTGCTCAGAAAACATGAACTTTTGAATTCATCACACAGTAGGCAAGCATGGAGATGATGGAGAGAGACTCATACACAGAACTTTACTCAGTTCTTTCTCATAACTATAAAAAACTCAGAAGTTTTTACAGTTGCTTTCTCACTCAGAGAAGCACGACTATACACAGTCGTATAAAATGAACTTCTTCTTCTACTTCTTCTTTCTCTCTCTCTCTCCGCGTCAGTTGATACAAACTAACTTATATAGATTTTCGTATTCTCGTGATTTTAAAAAACTTCTAGAACTAAAGTGAACTAACTTTACAAATATGATACATTTGTGAATTTGTCCCTTCACATAGGCATGGGGTTTTCTTCCTAAGTTTTGACCTTCAAATATATGTCCAATTAGTGAGTGTTTCTCCAACAGCTCCCCCTCAATCACTAATTGACATTCCCTGTTTCTTCATAGCATCTTCTTTTCTTTTACTCCTGCCATGCTTTTGAATCTGCTAGTCTTCACACCATCCAAGGTCTTTGTCATTATGTCTGCTAATTGATCTTTCGTAGAAATGTATTCCACTTCAATCTCCTTCTCCATTACCTTTTCTCTGAGAAAATGATACTATATCTCTATGTGCTTCGTTCTTGCATGAAATACTGGATTTGCTGCAAGATAAAGTGAACTCATATTATCTCCATGTATTGTAGGTGTACCTTGATCAATGCCTAAGCTCTTGAACAATGTCTGCATCCATATGACTTCCTTAGCTGCTTCCACAAGTCCTTTGTACTCTGCTTCAGTTGATGATAATGCTACTGTATGTTGTTTCTTTGAACACCAACTTACAAGCTTATCACCAATGTATATCATGTAACCATGAGTTGATCTTCTGTCATCCTGGTTACCTGCCCAATCTGAATCACTATAGGCTCTCAACTTCAAATCTGATGTAAAAGGATAATATAATCCTTCCTTTATAGTTCCTTTGATATATCTGAGAACTCTTTGACCTGCAATCCAATGTGGGTCCTTTGGACAATGCATGAATTGTGACAAAACTCCCACTGCATAACTAAGATCAGGTCTTGTTAGTGTAGCATAAATCAAACTACCCACAAGAGATTGATACTTCCTCATATCTTTGTATTCTGCACCATCATATTTACTGAGCTTGTGATTAACTTCAAGTGGAGTTGAAGCTTCTCTGCAATTTTCCATATCAAACTTCTTCAATAGATTCAGAAGATACCTTTCTTGTGATACATATATGCCATGATCTGTATAAGTGACTTCCATTCCAAGAAAGTATGACAACTTTCCTAGGTCACTGATCTTGAACTCTTTCTCAAGTAATCTCTTTACCTCCTTGATTCCTTCATCTGAAGTACCTGTGATTATAATGTCATCTACATAAATACAAATGTAGATTGTACCTTCCTCTGTTCTTTTGATAAGTAGACTTGGGTCTGCTTTTGAACTTTGATATCCAAGATCATTGAGATACTTCACCAGTCTATAGTTCCGAGCTCTTGGAGCTTGCTTCAATCCATATAATGCTCTTCTCAACCTGCAAACAAAATTTGGATACCTGGAATCTATAAACCCTTGAGGTTGTTCCATGTATACCTCATCTGATATGTATCCATTCAAGAATGCATTTTTTATATCCAATTGACTTAGAGTCCATCCTTTTGAAGCTGCAATAGCAATGATTGTCCTTATAGTTGACATCTTAGCTACGGGACTGAATGTCTCATCATAATCTATGCCATAGGTCTGGGCATAGCCTTTCACCACCAATCTAGCTTTGTATCTGGCTATACTTCCATCTGCAAGCTTCTTCACTTTATAAACCCATTTATTTCCAATTACTTTCTTACCATTTGGTTTAGGAACAAGTTCCCATGTCTTGTTCTCCTCCAGTGCATTGAACTCTTCCTTCATTGCTTCTTCCCATTGCTTCTTACCTTTAGCTTCATCATAGTTCTGAGGTTCTTCATCATCTTTGACCATATATGCATAGTTCTTCTGAGTTATGTAAGAAGTATCATAAGAATACCTTTCTGGTTGTCTTCTAGTCCTGCTTGACCTTCTTGGTTCACATTCTTCATATGTGTCTGGATACACTTCTTCATCAAATATAGGAGCTTCTTCATTCCTTCTTGCTAATCCACTTGTGGATGTACTTGCTTGCATATAGTCTTCATCTCTATTTACCTGCACAATTGATTTTCCTTTCTCACATCTTCTTACCTCTTCTTCAAATTCTTCAGCTGTATGACTTTGATCTGCATACCAACTTTTCTGTTCATCAAATGTAACATCTCTAGAAACAATAAATTGTTTTGTTAGAGGATTCCACAACCTGTAACCCATCTGCTTTTCATCATAACCAATGAACACATATTTTTCTGCCTTTGGTTCAAGTTTATGCCTAAGTTGTGATGGCACATAAGCATATGCAATTGATCCAAACACTCTACAATGATCTAGTGTTGGTTTCTTACCCCACCAAGCTTCATATGGAGTCATTCCATTCAGAGCTGCACATGGTAATCTATTCACAAGATATGTGGCTGTATTTACAGCCTCATCCCAAAGATAATTTGGACAGTTCTTCTCCTTTAGCATAGCTCTAGCAAACTCAACCAAAGTCCTATTCCTTCTTTCTGCTACACCATTTTGTTGTGGTGTATACCTGCAAGTTATTTCTCTCTTAATACCTGCATTCCAAAGATAATCATTGAACTCTTGGGAGAAGTATTCTCCCCCTCCATCAGACCTCAGTCTTTTAAGCTTTTGACCTGTGACTCTCTCTGCATATGCATGAAAATGCTTGAAAGCTCCAAACACTTCTGATCTTTCCTTCAAAACATATAATGTTATCCATCTTGTAGCATCATCAATGAAAAGAACATAATACCTTGAGCCACTGATAGATCCTTCTTTTGTTGGTCCCCATACATCTGTATGAATGAGCTCAAGTACTCCATCATGTTTGAATCCTTTCTTCTGAAATGGTAACATGTGTGCTTTACCCATTTGACATGCTTCACATTTATAAACCATATGTTGACTTTGCACATTTGGTAATCCTAGTACAGACTGATTAGCAACCATAGCTTTAATTCCTCTTTCATTGAAATGACCTAATCTCTTATGCCAGAGATCAAGTTCTGTAATCACTGCTTCACCATGTGTGAGCAAAGCTTGACCAATGTTTCCTTGCACTCTTAAAGTAAAGAGTCTACCTTCTTTCTTACCAGAGACAATCTGATTATATCCATTCTCTGGATCTTCCACAAATACTCCTTCATTTGTAAACCTGACTTGAAAACCTTTTTCAACTATCTGTCCCACACTAATCAAGTTTCTAGGTATTGTAGGAACATACAAAACATTGGTTAGCAAATCTGCTCCACTCTTGCATTTCACTTTTCCAATTGAATGTACACTATGTCTTGTATTATCACCAGTTTGAACTGTGTGACTAGAAATGCCTTTTTCCAAATCTGACATCAATTCTATGTTTCCTGACAAATGATTAGAACATCTAGAGTCAATGTAAAATACCTTTAGATCTTCTTTGTCTGATGTGCTGATTGAATTCATCATCAATGATGTATGACTTTCATTCTGTGTGTCATTTGCATAGTTGTAGTAGGTGGTGTTGTAGGATTGATTCTGTCCCCAACTTCTTCCTCCACCTCTACCATAGCCTCCTCTTTGACTTTGTCTACCTCTTTGAAAATTACTTTGATATCTTCCACCTCGACCTCTGCTATTGTTGTTTTGATTCTGGTTTGATCCTTGTTGGTTGTGCCAACAGTCATGAGCCAAATGATTACTCAATCCACAGATCCAGCAAGCCTTTTTGTTGTTATTTTGATTACCTCTTCCTCTTCCAAAACCTCTTGCTCTTCCTCTGTCAGTGCCTTTACCTCTTGCATAATAAGCTTGAGAATTAGACTCCTCTTCATCCTTTGCTTTACCTTTATCTCCTTTCTTCTTATTCTTCATGTACATTGCAGAACTTTGACCTTTATCTCCATCTCCCTTCAAGTCTTGCTCATATGTGAGCATCAAACCAAGCAACTGGTTCAAATCTGGAACATAATGATTTAATGAAAGTTCTGTTGATAAGACAAAAGGTTTCCACCTTTCATCCCCTCTCAAGCCTGCAAGTAGTTGAGCAATCAATCTGTGATCTTCAACATCTTCATCTATGGATCCAAGACTATCTGCTAGATCCTTCATCTTAGTGACATAATCACTAATGGTTTGACTTGGCTTCTTCTTGAATGTTGTAAACTCTGACCATAGACTTGCTTTCCGTGCTTTAGTAGTGCTTTGGAAATGATATTCCAATGCATTCCATATATCTTCTGATGATTCCAATCCTCTGATGTGTGGTAGCAAATGATCTGAGATTGTATTGTAGATGTAGGCTTTTGCACTTGCATCCTTCTTCTGCCAATGCTTTAAAGCATCAAGTTCTTCTTTCTTTGGTCGGCTTTCATCTTCAAATACTGGCTTCTCTTCTTCACCTGTTACATATACCATGAGATCCTTACTCATAAGTAAGGCTTCCATTCTCATTACCCATGCGGGGTAATTATCTCTGTCCAGTTTGTCAATGGAGATATGATCTTCCATAGTTCTTTCCTTCTGCTACAACCTGTGAGCTTAAAGGATAAAGGATAATACCTTTTGAAGTTCTTTGTGTATGAGGATACTTCGAAAGTAATCTTTTGATGCCTTGTGTCTTCAAATGCTTCACCTTTCAAACTTTAATGGAAAACTTTACAAAACTTCTCGTACCTTTGTCGTCTTCTGCTCTAGAGAATCTTTCTGCTCTGATACCACTTGTTGATGTATAAAACACCACAAGAAATGAATTAATGTGACACTAGAACACCTCTATGGTCACCATTAACTCATTGCCACTCCAAACTTTGAGAAATGATAGCTTAAAGTGAGAACTTTGCTTCTACAGAAATTCCTAGTCACCGAAATGACATACCTTCAGTATTTTGCTAATTTCTCCTATCTCAAGTATGCTTTCTCCATGAAACTTTATAGGCTGAAACTAGAAGAGTAGAGCTTTCCAACAAGCTATCATATGCATCAAACGGAGCTCTAGAACTCAAGTTATGGCCCTCACAATATGACCCTGTATGACCTTCCAAAACTGGAAATCTTGCCTGTTTTAGTATTCCTGATGTCCAAAAATAAAAAATTCGATGCCTAGCATCGAATTTCAGTCCAAGTCGATGCCAGGCATCGACTTTGGGCTTTTTTTGGCTATTTTTCTGCACCAGAAACACTCTATTTTACACACACATGAAGAAGATGACTTAAATGATAGAAGTCGATGCCGGGCATCCATTTTATGTTGGAACTCAATGCCAGGCATCGAGTTGCTCCACAAACTTCATATTTTTAGAAGATTCAACAATAGTTAACACACAGAGAATGAAAAAATGACTTATCAGCCAAGATTCGATGCCAGGCATCGAATTGCTCAGAAAACATGAACTTTTGAATTCATCACACAGTAGGCAAGCATGGAGATGATGGAGAGAGACTCATACACAGAACTTTACTCAGTTCTTTCTCATAACTATAAAAAACTCAGAAGTTTTTACAGTTGCTTTCTCACTCAGAGAAGCACGACTATACACAGTCGTATAAAATGAACTTCTTCTTCTACTTCTTCTTTCTCTCTCTCTCTCCGCGTCAGTTGATACAAACTAACTTATATAGATTTTCGTATTCTCATGATTTTTAAAAACTTCTAGAACTAAAGTGAACTAACTTTACAAATATGATACATTTGTGAATTTGTCCCTTCACATAGGCATGGGGTTTTCTTCCTAAGTTTTGACCTTCAAATATATGTCCAATTAGTGAGTGTTTCTCCAACAGTTAAGTCTCAAGTTTGAGAAGAAGGAGGTCTTGGGTTCAACCCCCATGGGGAGCATGGGAAGAGAGTTTGGCCCAAAGATCTCTAGAGCATTCTAACTCAAGCTAACATGAGTTAACTTGAGTCTAGAGAGACTTAACTCGAGTGGTAAGTATACCTACCAATATTAGATTCTAGTCAAAGGTGCTAAAGTAGCCGTGAAGATTACACCAACCACTAGTGGACTCTAGTGGAAGGTGCTAAAGGAGTGGTGGAGAGCACACATGCACTTGTATACTCCAATTACATTGGTGGTCCTTGTTGATTTGAGCAGCTATATATACAAGCATAAGGTTGGGAGGAGAGCCATCTCTCTAGCACATGGTGGTCCTAATACTTAGTTCATTTCTATCCTTGATCATGATCTACAATCACTAAGGAAGCCGAATCCATGATCAATCACCCTTTTCCATGATTGACGATGTCATAGAACACATCATGATGAGGATTGGGCAATCCCATCACTTCACTCAAAGCCATAATAAGGGAGAACCTAACCACAAAGA
Source organism: Ceratopteris richardii (assembly GCA_020310875.1). NCBI lineage: Eukaryota > Viridiplantae > Streptophyta > Polypodiopsida > Polypodiales > Pteridaceae > Ceratopteris > Ceratopteris richardii. Next base: position 222,122,689 of record CM035406.1, read on the forward strand.
TTGGAGACACATCAACACGTGGATCACCAAAGATGATGATCTAAGACGTCCTCTCACTGAACCAAGTTGAGTTCTCTTAGGTGATCTAAAACTAGTATCCAATCACTAAATTGATCATAAGCCACTTATTTCTTACCCAAATTTGATGTATCATGGCTCATTTTGAAGCTCTCAAATATTTGTATGATTCATAACAAGAGCAACTCTACAAATTTATAAATAACCAAAAATCAAAGGAAAATACTTCTCCACTAAGAATAATGACCTAAACATATGTTTGAACACTTCTAATAGCTCAAAAAAACAACATTAGTCAAGCATTAAACAAGTTTCATACACTAAAGATAAAGAAAGAAGTACACTCAAAATGTATGAGAAAGAAAGGCTACAAGTTTAGAAGTGAAGAGAAGAGCTCACCACTCAACTTGAAAAACCATTTCTACAAGTGAGGACCTTAGCCTTTTTATAGTATCCTCACCATGAGCACTTTTTAGTGCATTTGAAAAAACCTAAAATACAAAAAATATACTCCAAAGTTTCTCTCTCTGTGATTCTACCTGGTCTATTGTGACAACTATTTACAACTCTTTGTTGCCACAAAAATTTTGCAAAAAATTATAGAAAAATTTTATGTCACTACCAATATTCAAGAGGTTGAGTGATTTGGCTGATGTCAAACCTTGTGGTGTTGTAGGAAGTTTTGAAATGCCACCAAAAGAAGTGGGAGTGGTCTTAGTTTGCACTCGGTGGTGCAAAAATAGAGTGGTTTCCTTTTGTAATGATCGATGAAGCCGATAAATCTTCCCCACATTGCTTGCCACATTGTCAAAGTTTACACATATAGATGTCCTTCTTGAATTCTTTGGAAGGGATAAAATTTTGCATCCAGTGATCCCTTTTGCAAGTGATCCTGTACTCACAAAAAAGCATCTGATTATATGATACTTCGTCTTTTCTAGGACTACCATTTTGAGCTTTCCTTTTGAATTCTTTGAGTGTGCATATAAGTTGTGGTTTAGGAAGTTAAGAAAGAAGATTGAATACCAATGACAAAAGAAGAGTAAAATGACAAAAAATTTGCATCCATCATAATGCAATCAAGATTTGATACATATGAGTTTCTAGAAGAGATTAAGGCAAGTGGTTGTATAGGAGATCCATTAACATACACATACCCTTTATACAAAGTGGAGGAACTATCTGAAAAGGTAGTATTACCTCAAGGGATAAGAAATATGATGACGTTGAACCTCTTGAGAGCTTCAAGAGATACGAAGTGGAAATTTAGAAGATTGTAGCTTAGAGCCAAAAGAGATAATCAATGAAAGGATAGGCCTACAACAATCAAGAATTGAAGAACAAAGTGATATACTGTAATAGTAAAAAAAAACCAATAGGAATTGCACACCCAAGAAAAATAGAAAACTACGAGTTTGCATCAATTCAAAAAATTTTAATGCTACTACCATACGAGACAATTACCACTACCAATCAAAGATCATCTATTGAAATGAGAATCACAAAAGGAGACTTATAGTTTCCTAGTTGAATTTTCTAGTTACAACAAAGTAGCAATCTGAAGAGAAGAGTAGCATAAGACTACCTTTGCTACCAAGTGGGGGATATGTGCATTCAAGGTAATGCCCTTTAGATTGAAAAATGTCCCTACCACTTTTCAAAGATTGATGTGCCATTTTTTCAAAGAGTTTCTTTGGAAATATTTGGAAGTAGAGGTGGATGACCTGTGTGCATATTCTACACAAAGGTTGACCACATCCGTATGTTAAAAATTATATTTTCTAAATGTTGACAATATAGTGTGCCTTCAAATCCCCCAAAAGTGTGTTTCCATGGTTAGATAAGGAAAAACCTTGCAATGGATCATCTCCAAAAATCATATATCTATAGATGAAGACAAGATCAAAGCAACAATCAGTTCACTTAAGCTAAGACATACAAAATTTTCTTTTTCAAGAAATCTTCACTAGGTATGACCTTCCCATCAAAATAATTGCTAATAGAGGAACTGATTATGTAAATGAACTCATTGGACATATATTAGTAGAGTTTCTAATGGTGCACAAAAAAAATCATCTTGGCATCAGCCATAGGCCAATGGTCAAGCAAAGAGTACGAAAAAGACTCTATGTAATGTGTTGACCAATGTAGTGAGTAATAAGCACTCTCATTGGGGCAAACAATTGCATCACGTAGTTTGTTCCTATCAAGTAGCCTATAAAATAGTGTCAAGAACAATGCCATTCAATTTGATGTATGGTCAAAATAAAATTTTAACTTTAGAGTTTTTGATTCCTACATTGCGAGTGGCAAAAAAATAATCGCATTGACTTGTTAGAACTCAAGAAACTAGAATTACGGCCACAAGTATATTTGATACTAAAAGACAATAGAAAGTGCAATTTGACATGCATATTAGGGAAAAAAGTTTACTAGAAGGAGATTTTGTTTTAGTCTATACACTAAAACATGTTAAGAAAGTTCAAAAAGTAGGCTATGAACCATTTGTGTTAAAGAAAATCTCCACTAGAGTTGTGATCCATTTAGCAACTCTTCATGGAGAAAACTTGCCCAACTACACTAGAATATGTTGGCTAAGAACAAAAAAGTCCAAGGAAGAATGCATACAACAAGAAGCCGCAAAGGGATCTAAGCTAAGGATCTTTCGACATAAATTATGCATGCAAATGCTTTCTAATTGAATTCCATCAGCTTTATCTATTTTTGTATACATGATAATTCTAGAAATTTTGATGTCAAATCATGTGTGCATGACATGCTTGGAACTAATTTCTTGAAAAGAACAATGGCACTAATCTGATATTGGTGCATCAAAAAGCATTATTGATCTTGAGCTAGTCTAATCTGTGCAAGACCAAATATTCAAAACAAACACACAGACCACTCAGTTAAGGAAAATGACTATTCTATATTGGAAAAGAAAAAGCAATTATGTTGGAAAAAGAAGGGTTAATCTCTTATGAAAATTTCTTGTTCATTGACAAAGAGGGAATGGAAGAACATATTAACCTAGGAAGAGACTATTTATGAAAACATTAAGCTACCATAGACATAGAGTTGTGTGTATGCACATGTCATTTTGCACATTCATCTACATGCATGTTTGCCCTCCCATTTTCGAACCAAAGCACCTCCTCAAAAGAATAAAGGTAACTCTACACATCCAAGAGATTTCGAAGCGTCACGAGAATGACCAAAGCATAGAAAGTAAGCAAACAAACAAAGAAATAGGCACCTAACCACCGAGCCTTGTGGAAACCTCTAATTCCTTGTCTCCTAGATGGAATGAAGAATTAGCAGAGATCTCTGCATTACAAGAACCACAGATTCTAATCAGAACCATGATAAAGTATTATAAAGAATCTATAAGATCAAAGAAAACCAAATCCACTCCAATCAACACAACTCCAAAAGTAGAAAAAATGAAAAAAAGTAGAGATTTACAAGACAAAGCAAACAACACTTACACCATCTACAAGTGCAAAGGAATCTTCCTCTTCTACTTATACAAGATCAAGATCATCATCATTACTTGAAGATTCACCTCGATGACGTATATAGATGATCACTCAGAGAGTACTTAGGTACATGAGGAAGACACTCCCACAATGGAAGCCACTCTTGATAGTTGACCCCATAGCCTTTGCATCACTACCACATGAAGCTTCCACATCTAATCTCCCTTGTAAAAGTATTCAAAATACCCATTGTGCATAGACACTAATCACCATGCTTCTCATTTTAAATACCATCTCCACCTTACAACCCTCCACATTTAGGTTGCATTAATTATTTGATGATTCAATTATTTGTGAATAATTTTGGAATTTTACAATGACCCCATATTATCCAACCCCAAAAAACATTTTTAATAATATACCGGCCTATGTTGTACAATCATCAGAGTTCCCTTGTTTTTTGCAAATTGATAGTGTTTTATGAAAAGCAAGGTGTATAGTCTTTCTCAAAAATTAAGAATTTCTTAGAATTCTAAAATTTAGAAAGAGTTAACTGTACAAAATTATAGGATTGATAATAAAAATTAGAAAATTTTAGGCTCATTTAGAAGTAATACTTAAAACTAGAAAAATATAGTATTATTTAGAATTCATATTTAACATTAGGGATTCAAAATTAAATTATTTTAGGATTCTTTAAGTTTATAGAGTATTGTGATTGTCTAGTTTTGAGATGTTCTAGCATTGTGTATAGGTATGAATGTGTGTGTGTATGTGTATGTATATTTTTCATACATGTTTGTGTATGTGTTTGTATGTATGTGATCTATAAGCTATTGTGATTGTTAGACTCTTAACATTGATTCTTACTTCACAATAGTATGTGTATGTGTATGTGTAATAATATGTATATGTGTATGTTTATATTTTTGTGCCTATGATTATGATTAAAGAGCTATTGTGATTGTGTAACTCATAGCATTGATTTTTACTTCACAATACTATGTGTATGTGTGTGTGCATGTATTAATATGTATGTATGTAACTCAAAAACTATTGTGATTTTTTTACTCCTAGCATTGATTCTTACTTCACAATAGTATGTGCATGTGTGTGTGTAGTAGTAATATTATGTGTATGTGTATGTTTATATCTGTGTGTCTATGATTTTGATTTTAAAACTATTGTTATTGTGTGAATCATAGCATTGATTCTTTCTTTTCAATAGTATGTGTATGTGTGCATATATGTGTGTATATTTGTGATTTTAAAAAACTATTGTGATTTTTTGTTGATATATTTAGGTAATGATGTGTGTGAACACACTAGGACTGTCGGGGCACTTTTTTCCCTCTTTAGGAGGTTTTTTCCCCCATCTTGTATATACGCCTATAGCTGTAATGGGTTACTTATCTTTGTACATTCTAGTGGTAATACATTCAGTATTGTGTATTGTGCTCCAAGCTTCTTCTTGTTCCTTGTGTTGTTCGCATGCTTCAGCAGACGTCTAACTCCAACAATTGGTATCACAGTAGGTCCCCACTTCATCTAGGGCATTGTCGACACCCCTCTGGTCGCAGTCTTAGAATCGCACGAAATTCGATGAGCATACTCAGGGTGGTGCCGAAATCAAAATCGCTTCGTTGTGTCGTGCCAAAATCGCGATCTGAGCTCGTTTCGGCCTCTGAATGCACTATCACATGCTTATGCACGCTATTTCATCTTTTTGTGTCAAAGATATATACAAGTTTTGGTTTGCCAGTAAAAGCGTCTCAAAGTCTCCTACAAGTCTAATAGAACTCGTCAGGGTAGTTCTGTTCAACTTTTTCAGATACAATCATTTTTTTGCATCAGGGTATTTTAGTAAGTGGCCATGGTTGAAAGCAGTGATGTATTCCATATGTTCGCTGTTGAGGATAATTTGGATGGTACCAATTACCCATTGTGGGCTTATATGATGCGACATGTATTGGTTGCAAAAGTACTATGGAACATTGTGTAGGGTGTTGAAAAACGTCCTATTACACCTGCAAATACATGTATTGAAGCTGATGTAGATGGAATTCAAGATGAATTATTCTTCAGATTCCTGTTCGTGCTGCAGTTCCTGTTGTACCTATTGCAAAGTAAATTTGTTGGGATGGAAAAGATGCTCAGGCACATGCATTGATAGCTTTGTCTGTCAAACATGCCATTGTTCCTCACATTTGCTCTAAGACTTGCAAAACAGCTAAAGATGCTTGGGATACACTTACCACATTGTACCAAACTAGGAATGAGGCTCGTGTTGCTTACCTCCAAAAACAGTTGGAGAGTCAGCACATGAATGAAGGTGATTCTATGGATAGTTTTTTGACAAGGATCAAGGATTTGAAGGAACAATTGATTTCTACTGATGAAGTCCTTCCAGATAGTTCACTTGTGCAGACTATTCTGAATGGTCTTCTTGACTCATATGAGAGTTTTGCTTCTACCTTCGCTTGATGATAAAAGGCAATCCAAATGCCTTAACATTTGAAGAGTTAGTTTATGTTCTGTTGTAGGAAGATCAATCCAGACAGAACAAGTCTATTATGCGTGTTGCAGATCAAGCTTTCCTGGCTAGTCAGAAGGGCAAAGGAAAATGGAGCTCTTGCTAGTAAGTAGAAATTTGCTAATTCTGTACAATCGAAGAAGGAAGACAAAGATGAGAAGAAATAAAAAAAGCAGAAATTGTTTTGCAAATACTGTAAATCAAATGATCATGTCATTAAGAGTTGTCCAAAACTGGCTGCTAAAGAGGCAAAGAAGAAAGAGGCCAGAATGGTTGTTGCAGAGACATCTACATCGAAAAGAGTCTGCTAATCTTGTGCAAGATGAAGAATGGACATTTACTAATGTTTGCATTTTTTACCCATCTTCTCATGAGCAGTGCATGTCTGCAGTACCCATTGATTCTTACTTCACAATAGTATGTATAGGATTTTGTATATGATTGTGAATTAAAAACTATTGTGATTGTTTGATTCATAACATTGGTTCTTATTTCAAAATAGTATGTGTAGATCTATGTTTATGTATGTGATTTAAGAATTATTGTGATTGCCTAACTCATAACATTGATAGATATATGAATTTTAGAAATAGATAAATAGGGAGATATAAATATAGATAAATAGATGAATATATATATAATTTCAAAATTTAAGAGAGTTTAGTAATTGTTTTTATATACTTTAAGATATATATCTTGTGGAATGTATATCTTATTTGATATTGATTTATGTTTTCTTGTTTGTAGATATAAAGTCCTACATTAAAGAAAACATTATGGGAAAAGAATGGTCATATGCAACTATTCTTCAAGAAGGAAAAATGGTACCCATTATATAATGCAATATTATTGATACCACTATATAAGAAATGCAACTCGAAAAAAGATAATCTTTTTAGTACATGCAATAATATTCCTAGATGACCTAATTTGGATATTCATATACGGGTGCATTTTTAAAATTTTTGCAAACAAGTGTAAAACCCAATTTATCACATTGGAGACATGCAAAACCATGAATAGTTCACAGTTCTTTCAAAGAGAGTCAAAGTGTAGGCCAAGAGCTAGTAGATATATTAATGGCAATTGAAGAATTTCACGATATGATTGTTCAAAGAATAATCAGGATGAGTCTACTGAATTTCTCCAAATATGTAAAGAAAGAGTCGACCAAGTGAATCTAGTAGAACAAGCATATCTAACAATGTATTAACTATTATATCTTGTATTAAAACACAAAACATACTACGTGCAACTTTTAAAAACAAAGTTGCACGTATGAACTCAAACATTTTTAGTATGTGGAATTCTTTTCAATGTCACTTGTAACTTGATTTTCAAAGATGTTTCGATATGCAAGAAAGAGATCCACCATTCTAGATTATAATTAAATGAAGAAAAAATATGTAGATAAAGTGAAAATTACTACATAAGCTATTATTAAATGAATAGTGATTGAATATATACCCATGTATGGATGCACAATGGCATTGGGTGGATGGATTAGCTTTCAAAAGAAGCCATTGATTATTGTTATGATGATCCATCCGAAGGAAATCATGTTTTTGGAGGTAATCCCTACTTCTCTTAATGAGAAAAATTTAGCTTTCCTTATAAAGATATATGAACATTCTATAGCTCACATGGGTGGTCCAAAGAATATCACGACTATAGTGACTCATAACGCATCTAATTTTTGAAGTGCAGGAATCACCAGAAAAGAAAAGTATGAACCTATTACATACGTCCCATGTGAAACTCACACATTAAATTTACTTTTGAAAGATATAAGTAAACCATCTTTCATCAAACGAAGTTTATTAGATGAAAATCATGTGCTCAAATATATTAGATATCATCAGTTTTCATATCCTCTCTATCTCTTAACGAGGCACTTTAGATATATTATGCCACACCATTTGCAATGAAATATATTGTGCTTAATGGTTTTTTAGAATTCAAGTGAGCACTTTTAGAAATGATTGGGGATCAAAGATGGGAGGCACATTTGGAGAAGTATCCCTCTTATTGAGTTTTTTCTTAGAAGTGTATCTATCTGACACAGTCATAAAGTTTTTGGCATCATCTAGAAAAATATAAGAGTATCATTAAATCTTTTGTGGAACTTCTATGAATTCTTGATAGTGATAAGTTTGTGATAAGAATAATTTATTGGATTATACCAGAAGCTACAAAACAAATGAAATACTTCAATTATTTTTCATTAAGAGAAAAAACATATATTTTATCATTAACAGAGTAATGATAAATGCAAATGCATAATCATTTACATGGAACAATATTCGTATTGGATCCATATTTCAAATCGACGACCAAGTGTTTAACAAGTAACTCATGGAAAATTTTGAAATGTCATGCCAATTATTACTTCTAGGCATAGATGCTTAAGATGCATTTCATCAAAGTATAACCCATGTAAATTGAGAAGGCAGTTTTGGATATCCATGGCACATTGAAGCAATTCAAAGCATCCACCTCTTTATGATTGAAAGAGTATAGATTTGAAATAGTGGAGTTATAAAAAATAGCTATGAGAGTGATTTTAGTAGTAGCTTCAATTGGGAAGTTGTGAATGCAACGATCGCATTCTTTAATTCAAACATAAGAAATCGCTTAAGTGCATCATATGCCAATGATTTTCTTTATGTTTTTTGTGATATGCATTTTTACACACTCCAAGAAAAATAGCTTCTACAACACACAAGAAACCTTTGGGCAACTTCAAACTCATGAAGGTTTATCGAATGATCCATGGAGTGATCATGAATTAGATTGTAGACCGTAATGATGGTTCTAGCATGGAAGGAATAGACTACATGGTACCTATAATAGATGATGATATACAAAATGAAGAAAATGATGTATTATAAAACATTAGATTGCAAAAAAATGTTTCTATTACAGAAAGATGGTTCTATTACAAAGGGATGTTTGTACTACAAAACTAACTTGTATTGCATAAAAATGTTTCTATGTATTATCTTCCTGATGCATCAATTCCTCTGTGTGAACCAATAAATAAACAAGGATGCAACTAATAGTCTTTCATATTTGTTCTCATAAGCATTCATAGTTACTTGTAAAATTTTCACTTGATTTTGTAAATCATCCATTATCCTTTGCTGATTTGTAATTGTGATTACTACTCATCAATAGTCCTACATAAATCTATAATTAATAATCATTCATTGTATCATAATTGTGATCCCTATGATGATAATCCATGAATAATATTATGCTTTCCTGGTCGGAGAATACATGGCCGTTGTCAACAAATAGAAACCTCATGTCCTTGATTACAAATTTTGTGTAATGCTGAGGATGATCTAGGCCTATACCTGCATTGTTCAGACAATTATTCCGATCTACACACTGATGAATGATATCTTGTACTTTTTTTTAGTAAATTATAATGCTACTTGATTATTATTTGATAAAGCTTATTCAACTTGCATGAGGAAAGGAAGTAATACTTCTAATAATCCATGGTGTTGTCTCATAAGTTTAGTGGTGCTATCTCTTTTGTTGTCCTTGTAACTCAAAATTATGTGTCATGAACAAAATTGTTGAGGCAAGTTTTTTAACTTCTTTCATAGATAGCAATTCTCCTTCTAAATCCTCCAGTTCTAATTCTTGATGAAACAGAACTGTCAACCTTGATTGAGTGAATTTTGCATGATCAATTTGATCATTCACATCCAACATTCTCACCTTTATCTTTTTAATCTATCATTGAGGGTCTCTCTACTTCTTCAATTGTCTCTAGTCTCACTCTTTTTTAATCTCTTCATTGTTTGATAATGAAAATATACAAATTTCATCTTCTTTATGAACTCTCACATTGCGATGGTACTTGATGCCAAAGATTATCCTACTTCCACTATCTATCCAATTATTTGAGTGAGCTTCTTGTCATCTGATCATCTAGTTCTTCAATTCCACTCGATACTCTTCCAAATTTGTGTATGATGCTACTATATGCTATCCTATGAAGCTGATCAATGAAATATTTTGCACTTTGAAATTCCATTGACGTTTTGATTTAATCCTCTCTCATTCCATATAAGTAAAATCAGTTGAACTCTTCTAAGTACTTTCTCCTATGCTCATTATTTTTTCCTACCATTTGCACAAACATAAAAATTAAAATATCACATAAATTTATAAATTTGGATATAATTAATCCCTCAAACACTATCACAAAAGCAATAATCAAAGAATCAAACTATCATAGATAGATAAATACATAATTAATTATGTAAATAAGTAGATGTTGACAGTATAAGGGAAGAAGCAAGTACGGACACACATGCAGATCTAGCACTGAGGCAACCCTTCATTTTTTTCAAAACCCTCACATCATTTTAAAGTGATTCTCATCACTACAAACCCTTGTAAATATCATTTCACCTTTTTGTAGCTCCATTTTGTACAAGCCGAGGAGTCCTCGAGCTTGGGGAGCCTTAGAAGTAGTTGCCTGTCAATTTTCATAATTTTTAGATCTCGTTTGGGCCCTCAAATAAGCCCTGGAACCTAATTTTTAACTAGGCCGGACACTAGGTCTGGACAGGGCCAAAGCTAGTCAAAAACTATAAATAGAGCTAGAGAGCTCATTTTTGGGGCTAGCTTCTTGTAGTTTGAGCTTGTATGAGAACTTTCTTGCAATAGAAGTGATTCCATTGTCTTACTCTCTTTGTTCTTGCCGTGTGTGCACGTGTGCGTGTATGTGTGTGCATGCTTGTGTGCTTCTCACTCACGCACTTGTGCTTCCACTTGCTCGTGGTCTTCATACCATCCTCACGTCTTCCCGGATTGACATTAAAGGAGGTGCTACTCATCACTGAGCTACACCAAATTTTGGCACCGTTGCCGGGGATCGAGCTTTGAGGACGAGCGTGTGATGGTAAGACGTAGAGAGGACGCGTTGGAATGGTAAGTAGTAGGTAAATTTCTGATTTTTTTCCATCTCCATCTTCATCTTCACCTCCTTCTCCATTTCCACATCCACCTCCTTCTCCACTACATATTCCCCCTTCCCTATCATTCCCTCATTTGTTGTGTGCGAGTTTGAGAGAGAGCGATTGTGCGTGCTTGTCTTTTGTGTGTTTTTTGCATGTTTCTTGCAGGTGGCAGCTCCATCATCATCTCCAGCAAGCTCAGCAGGTACAGAAATTGTCTGCACAGTCCCCGAGGCGTTGAGCTCGAGCTATCGCGACACTCCGAAAATTTCACCCAATCACGATTCTGAGTGCACCACGACACTGCGCAGGCCTAGAGCTCCCAGGAACACTAGAAAGAACAGAAAAATTCACCATATCCCGAGCTATCGCGACACCTCACGAGCTATCGCGACACCTCACGAGCTATCGCGACACCTCACGAGCTATCGCGACACCTCGACCTATCGCGACACCTCACGAGCTATCGCGACACTTCACGAGCTATCGCGACACCTCACGACCTATCGCGACACCTCACGAGCTATCACGACACCTCGACCTATCGCGACACCTCACGAGCTATCGCGACACCTCGACCTATCGCGACACCTCACGAGCTATCGCGACACTTCACGAGCTATCGCGACACCCGGACCTATCGCGACACTTCACGAGCTATCGCGACACCTCACGAGCTATCGCGACACTTCACGAGCTATCGCGACACCCCGACCTATCGCGACACTTCACGACCTATCGCGACACCCCGACCTATCGCGACACCTCACGAGCTATCGCGACACCTCGACCTATCGCGACACTTCACGAGCTATCGCGACACCCCGACCTATCGCGACACCTCACGAGCTATCGCGACACCTCGACCTATCGCGACACTTCACGAGCTATCGCGACACCCCGACCTATCGCGACACTTCCCACCTATCGCGACACCTCGACCCGACCTGTCACGATACACGGCCTTTAACGCATGAAAAGTTAGGGTTAATTTTGAGTGAATTGAAGGGTAGTTGAGCTTAATTTTAGGCACCTTGGTATAACTTTAGAACCTTGGAAGTGGGCAAAAGACCTAGAAACCAGAGAGGGATCTCCTGAACCCTGAGAGCCTGTTTTGACCCTATAGTGCCTGAATGGTCATAACTTGACCATACGAACTCCGATTGATGAGATTTTGGTCTCGTTGGAAAGCTCGTTGAGAATCCTACGTGGACCTCGACTGGTTTTTGTAAGGATCATACGCGGAGTTTTAGAACATGCATTTTTAAGTTGACCTTTAGGTGGAACTAAGTTGTTCTCAGATTCAGGGGGTACAGTGAGTTACTCCAGGGGGACTAAAATTATTGAAGTGTGTCTTTCAATTACTTGTGGCAATAGAGCTATACTAACGGGTGAGCTTTTGCAGGAACTTGGTGTGCGCTCAAGGCAATCCAAAGCAAGCTAGCAAGGGTGAGTACCAAGCTTGGGAGAAGGCTTCCTGGGCTTGTGTAGCAGTCTGGTCAACCAGCTAATTGAGGTTGGAAGATCTCTCAACCCTCCTTTGTCAATTCCTAGCCTAGGCTAAGTACGACTTAGGTGTGGTAATTAATTAGGGCAACGTTAGGCACGAATCAAGTCCAAGAGTATTAATCAACCAAGTGCAAGAAGTAAATAGGTCTTAAGTGCGAAAACCCTAAGGGACAAAAGGTAAACAGGAATCGATCACTTATCAAGTGCGGAAATTCACTTAAGTACTCCTGACGACGAAATTTCAGACAAGACTATAACCATAATATTCAACTAAAAAGAACAAAGTGATTGGTGCAAAATCAACCTGCAACGAGAGTGTGCTTGGGTTCCAGGGGGTAAATAAATCAGGCATATGAACCTTAGATAAGGCAGACACTTAGGCCGAGACAGACAAAGCCTCAGATCTTCTGAAGCTAGTGTCAATCACACTGCCAGGTCTTGGGCCCAGCAGTTGAGTGATTACCCATACACTCCCAGATCAGAAACAAGTGATTCTGAGATGTCCTATCACATGGAGAGACCAGTAGGTAGTTCAGGGTTGGCTTATCTAGAAAAGCCAGAGGGGCCTTATAAGACTCAATTGGAATATATCAGGACGAATCGTCTAGGTGCTCGCATCTACGAAGACGGACTGAGAAGATCGGTGGTCCAGATTAAGAACCCCGATCAACCCCATGGAATAGACCACCCGGTAGTCAAGTTTGAGAACGGAGCATACCTAGATAAAGAGGGGACTATATATGTAGTCACCACTCTTCCTAATAGAACTGATGAGTTTGGAAATGTGATTGCGGAGACCGACATGGGTGATATAGAGCAAGGGAACTTAGAGAGAGAGCCAAGAACTCCCCGTGGTAAATCTGTCTTGACCAGAATCATGACTCCAGAGTGGATTCCACAGGATAATAAAAGCATAGATCTGCTTTTAAATCGAGAAACCGATGAGGCTTTTTGGAGATATAAATCTTCTCAATCTCAGGAAGTGAGTGCCCTCACAATCTATGAGTTTAAAGACCCTGATAGCCCAGGTCAAGTAACCTACCTAGACAATGCATCAGAGAGAATCTTCGTGGTCACTGAGCATGGCAGACATGCCTACACATGGAAGGGAGAATTTGTTTTTCCCCAACCAAGGTCTAATGTGTCCTTTGGTCACCAAGGAGCTGGGACCTCCCAAGCTCATGGGGCTCAGAGAGATAGAAGTAGAGACAAACCTGAGGTAAGTTTCGCCAACTCCCTGGGAAGAGAAAGAACGGGAACAGAAAGGAATAGGGTAGAACCTGAGAGACATAGAACCCCATGGAATCACCGGGACATTGATGATTTTCCTTTGCCAAGGCCGAGAGAACACACTAGGACCCTACGACCAACTCAACTGGTGAAGTCCATGAAGAATTATTTCGATGGCACGGGAGACCCTTATGACCATGTGGTAGAATTTCGACAAGTGTTGAAAGCTGAACAGGTAGAGGACCTATTCACACAATATAATGCTTTCGGTCTAACCCTTAGGAACACTGCCCTTACATGGTTCCAACCACTGAATGAGAGGCATTTCAGAAACATAGACCAACTCTTAGAGGCATTTATTGTTGAGTTTTCTAAGAGTGGAATCAGGCATAACACCTCCTCACTAATTCATAGCTTCAAACAAACACCTCAAGAGACGGTCAGACTAGCTGGAAGAAGGTTTAGACAGTACCTGGAGAGATGCCCGATGCCGGAGTTACCCACACCAGCCAAACAAGTGGCCTTGTTCCTAGACGGATTGTTGAGCACTAAGCTCAGGTCATATGTGTACCTGAAGGACCCCAGAACGATAGAGGAGTGCGTGCGCATGTGCATAGACATTGAGGACAATCTAGGTGAGGAATTAGAACTATCAAAAATCTATAAGGATTCTGATAGCTCTAGTAACATGGCATCTGGTCAATCCACATCCATCGAAGAACTTGCAGAGAAGGTAGCCCAAAAACTAGGTGTCTCTAGCAAGCAAATTCCAAGATTTGCCCCAGTTAAGCGGTGTTACAATTGTGGCGGTGAACATATGGCAAGTGTATGTCCCATTATGGCCCAGCCTCAGGCGAATCCTAGTAGCCAGTACTGCACCATAGAGCGCAGGTACACCAATCACACTGCACAAGACTGCCCATATAACAAACAAACTGTTAGGCAAAATTATCCTCAGCCATATCCACAACATGGTAGGTACCAGAATCAGTACCCATCACCACAATACAACAGACCACAACAAACTTATCAGCCACCTTACCAAGGGCAGCAGAGACCTCAACGAGTAGTGCAGCAACCCCCTGCCCCAACCAATGTGATCCCAGTGAAATATGCATCTACTGAAGAAAATCCGAATAGAGCCATAGTTCCAGTCACCCCATTGCTATCAGACAGTGATCCAAGTGACCATAGTTTTGACTCCACACATATTGATAGCCCACATGCTTACTACATGCAGTCACCCGAGCATAACGAGTCATACTATTATGAGGACCCAAGTGAAAATAGTGGGGAACCTGAGTATTCTAATGTCATGTACACAAACCCCAACTCTAGACCTCAACCTAGGCAGGTACGACCCCCATTTCCTAGAGGACCCTGCTTCAGATGTCAGGGAGATCACCTTATACGTGATTGTCCACTGCCTGCCCCTACACAGCCTCAACCAGTAACCATTCAGGGCTTCTGTCAAGACTGTGGGAAAGAGCATCTCCTACGAGATTGCCCGAAGAACCCTAATAACATGCCTAAAATCACTCCTATCAATGTTGTTGGGTTAGTTGTAGACTCCACAGGGAGTGTGACTTCCACTGCACCTGTGCAGGTGATCACAAGAGCCCAGGCTCTTCAACAACACCAAGGTATTGGTCCCGAAAAGAGCCCCGAGGTGAGTGAAACAGAGAGCATAACCAAAAAGAGAACTAGTGCCTGGAAGGATAGTCGTGAAAGGATGAAGAGGCAATGGGCAAAAAAGATAAACAAACTTGAAGAAAGCGTGAGAGAAACCAAGGCAAAAATCACAGAGATCACATCTCAACCGCACTACCACACACGTCCACCACTACCATCCCCAGCATCCTCCATTTCTCCACCCTCTAATACACCCCTCGTAACCCACCCACCACCCCGAGTAGGATCAGTATTAGCTGACCCCACTCCTGAAGGCTTGGACATGATGTTCAAGGCCTATCAGGCTCGACTTCAAGAAGGGCCAACAGCTGCAAACCTAGACAAGAGTTACCCTAGAGCAGATTTAGAGATTGAACGGATGAAAATGTGCATGAAAATGGTAGAACAAGCTCAAGCTATACTTGAGACTAGTCAAAAGTTCAATCAGACAAACTCTGTCAAGCCGGATTTGCATTTCCAAGGCTTACTAGAAAGATTAGAGCAGTTGGTAAACAAATCACAAATTTCTGTACCTCCACAGGCTCAACCAGTTGTCGAAAGAGGAAGCTCACCACCTAAGGGAGCTTATGTTCCTAATTCCACGGATGCTGGAATACCTCCTTCAATTCAACAGTACTCTCAAGAGTTCTTGCGGGAAATACAAGAAGAGAAATGGGCCAAGGAGAAGGGTGATTCCCCTCCTATTCCTGAGATTGATGATCTTCGTGATCAATTTCCCCAAGACATTCCCTCTATCTATGGGGATCAAACAGAGCAACAAGAGGATGAGAGATTAGATTTTGAATCTAATTCTTTACAAGAGTTGCCTCAGTTCACAGGCCCATGGGAATCTGAATCTCTCCAGATCAGAGCTCCCACAATATTGGTGAGAAAGGAAGACTCAGTGATTCCCAGGAACACTGATGTTGTGAAGAACACTAAGGTTCAATGCCACCTCACTGTAGAGGAACTCCTCAAGGCAAAACCGGAGCTCTGGAATCATGTGAAGGATCAGGTTCCAGAACTGGAATCCAATACACCAAAAGTAGGCTCTAAACAAAAAGT
This sequence comes from Ceratopteris richardii, assembly GCA_020310875.1. Classification (NCBI taxonomy): domain Eukaryota; kingdom Viridiplantae; phylum Streptophyta; class Polypodiopsida; order Polypodiales; family Pteridaceae; genus Ceratopteris; species Ceratopteris richardii. The sequence goes on from CM035406.1 coordinate 222,139,173, forward strand.
ACCAGAGATACCTCTCGACAAGATAGGGGACATGAGCGAAGGTGAAGAAGGTAACACTTATCTTCCGATCTCCTATCAAGGTTACACAACCAAAGCAATTGTGGATTCAGGTGCTGGTGTTGCTATTGCGACCACCTCCTTGTGGGAGCGATGGGGCAAACCCACCTTAAGACCAACGAGAATGAAACTTCAAATGGCAGATGGTCATTTTGAAAGACCTCTCGGATTGCTTGAAGGGATAACTCTAACCACTTGTGGCGTAGAGTTTGAACATACATTTGCTATATGTGACTTTGAGAAAAATAATGTTTACGAGATGATCCTAGGAAGACCCTTCCTACGACAATTGCAAATAGTACAGGATTGGGGAACCAACTCCTTGTACTTACAGCACTTAGGGGTCATCACCAAGGTCAATCTGAAGGATTACACCTTCAGAGATGTACCACCCCTACAGTGGAATCCTATCCACAAAGCGAAAGAAGATTCTATCTCCGTGCATTCTGGAAGTTCACCTGAACCATCCTGGCTGCATGAAGATACTCACTTGTGGATGTGCAAGGTCGCTGAGGAAGAGGAAAAGCGCCTAAAAGCGAGAGAAGAAGGAACTCCCCCAGGGGATAGACCGATAAAAGACCCAGCCTATACACCAATGATATTTCCAGATGAGGAATTTGAGCCTCATGGATGGGCAGAAATCCTAGCTACCATGGACATTGCAGTTAATGAGGAACAATGGACACCCCATTGTGATCAGGAGGGTTATGACATTTCAGTGTTCATGTGTCAGCCCTTGTTGGAAGAGTGTGATCCTAGTGAGTTCATAGAAGAAGAAGAGAATGACGATGATCTAGAATCCATTGTGATGGATACTTACTTTGACTCAGAGGAACACTATTTAGAAGATATAGGAGTGTTAACCCAAAAAGAAGAAGAACCCCTTGCGAGTATTAAAACGATAAATTCAAAGAAAGGAAGTGAAGGAGGTCAAAAGAAAAAGAAAAGAAAAGCAATGAAACAAGAAGAGGAAGAATCATTGTTTGAAGTACCAGAAAATTTCAAGAAATATGAAGTGGAAGATCGAAAAATTTTGGTACGAATGCCTAAGAGAGAGGCCATTATAGGAGAAGCATATGACAATAAAGAAAAGACCAAAAAAATTGTAGTGACCATTGAAGGGAACGAAGAGCGATGTACGTACATAGGAGATGACCTAAGTGCAGAAGAAGAAGCAGAGCTTGTAGCTCTATTAAGGGAATATAGGGATGTGTTCGCATGGCACTATAGAGACTTGAAAGGAGTAGATCCAGAGATTTGCTCTCATACGATTCCGATGACTGCTGATGCCAAGCCCACCAAACAAAAGCCCTACACATATAATGACAATTATGCAGCCAAAATAAAAGAGGAAATTGACAGGCTGATTGAAGCCGGATTCATCTATGAGATTGAGCACACTGAATGGGTGTCCCCCATTGTAGTGGTGCCCAAGAAGAATGGGAAATTGCAAGTGTGCATTAACCTTAAAAAGTCAATGCCGCTACGATTAGAGATAGTTATCCACTTCCAATCACCGAACATCTTTTGGAGCGTGTTGCAGGCAAGGAAGTTTACAACTTCCTTGATGGATTTTCAGGTTACAACCAAGTAGCCATTGCCCCCGAAGATCAACACAAAACGGCCTTTGCCACGGAATGGGGAATCTTTGCATTTCGTGTGATGCCATTTGGGCTCACCAATGCACCTGCAACATTCCAAAGAGTTCTTGCGAAAGAGCTTAGAAGTATATGTGGATGATTTGTGCGCTCATTCCCAAGAGAGAAGTTACCACATCCCTGAGCTCAGGCAAATCTTCAACAAGTGTAGAGATTATCGAGTGTGTCTGAATCCAGAGAAGTGTGTGTTTATGGTACGACAAGGTAAGATCTTAGGTCACATTGTTTCTAAGAATGGAATATCAATAGATGAAGACAAGGTAAGAGCAATAGCAGAATTGGCCAGACCAAGGAATGTGAAAGAGGTACAAGCCTTTATGGGCCATTGTGGATATTACCGTAGGTTTATCCACATGTATGCCATCATAGCTAAACCTCTCTATGGGTTGTTAACAAATTTTGAGTGGAGTGAGGAATGCGAGACTTCCTTCAACGAGCTGAAGAGACGTCTGTGCACAGCACCAATATTGACTACTCCGGATTGGAGCAAACCCTTCCATGTCCATGTAGACGCCTCCAATCATGCAATAGGATGCGTACTAGCACAACCCACAGGTGAGGGAAACCTGGATTTGCCAATAGCATATGCTAGTAGGCAATTAAATGCAGCTGAACGAAATTACACCACAACGGAGAGAGAAGGCTTAGGCATGGTATATGCTGTGAAGAAGTTTAGACACTATCTATTGGCCAATAAGTTCAAGTTTTTCACTGATCATCAAGCTTTACTATATTTGGTCAATAAACCTTGCAATACAGGCCGCTTAGTAAGATGGTTCCTCTTACTAATGGAATACGACTTTGAAGTTGTTGTCAGGAAAGGTAGAACCCATCTTAGGGCAGACCATCTTTCTCGCATCACTTCAGGAGAGCCACCGCAAGGAGTGTCTGATGAATTGCCCGATGCTTATCTGTTCAATTTAGAAGTTGTTCCTAAATGGGCAAATAAGTTGGTACCAGTCCTAACCTTCGGGCCTGCAAACAAAAATGTTAAAACAAGCAAAGAGGAAATTGTAAAATCGTTAAAGTATCAAATATTGGCCGGAAGTATGTACAAGCAAGATACCGAGGGCGTATTAGCTTGTTGTGTCGAGGATGATGAACATGCTAGTTGGTTGCAACAAGCCGATGAGGGACTGCTAGGGAATCACTACTCTAAACAACGAACATTGCAGAATCTAAAACGCTTAGGAGTGTATTGGCCTAGCATGGACAAAGAAATACAAGAGTGGATCCAGAGTTGTCCAGGGTGCCAGGAGAGACCCCCAGTGGAGCATGCCACCCTTTATCACGTGTCATTAATCCCAGATTGGAGTGCTCCATTGGTCGAGTTCATGAGATCGGGAACATTACCCAATCAGGCTAGTCTTGCAAGAAAACGGAGCATGGAGCAAGAGGCTCAAGACTATGCCCTAGTAGGAGACAACCTATATCGAAGAGGCAAGGATGGTTACCTAAGACTGTGCATTCATGAATCAGACTATTTGAAAGTCTTAGAAGCTGCACACAGCGGTACTGCAGGTGGACACTTTGGGCCTGACAGGGTAATTAAGACCATTCTATTTTCAGGACTTTGGTGGCCCACTCTTCATATGGATGCACATACTTATGTGAAGAGTTGTGACACATGCCAACGTGCCCAATATCCGATAAGAAAAGATGAAATGCCTTTAAGGCCAATGATGGGAGGACGTGCATTTTCCAAGTGGGGTATAGACTTTGTAGGTCCCATCAACCCCCCAGCTAGAAACTCCCATGCAGAATACATTATTGTAGCCACAGATTACCTTACAAAGTGGGTGGAAGTAAAAGCCACGACGAAGAATGATGCTCAAACGACGGCTAAATTCTTATTCGAAAATGTGTTCACTAGATATGGGTTACCAATAGAGTTGGTTAGTGATAGAGGTACGCACTTCTTGAATGAGGTTATTGAAAATCTACTTCAACAATTCATGGTGATACATAAGAAGTCTGCCCCCTATCACCCACAAGCTAACGGACAAGCCGAGAGCACGAATAAGATCCTATGTAACGTATTGACAAAACTTGTAAATAATAAACGCTCGGATTGGGACAAACAACTTCATCATGCTGTTTGGGCATACCGAGTTGCTTACAAAACGGTACTCAATGCCACCCCATTTCAGATGGTCTTCGGACAGAATGCAGTGCTACCACTAGATTTCCTAATCCCAGCTTTAAGAGTAGCACAAGAGCATGAGTGGAATGGACATGAGTTGTCCTCTAGGATCTTGGATCTAGAGCGTTTAGGTGAGACGAGACTACGAGCAACAGCAGGCATCTATGCTGCAAAGAAACGGCAAAAGGCATACTTTGATGCCCATGTGAAGGATAAGGGCTTGAAAGCAGGGGATCTAGTTTTAGTCTACACATTGAAACAACACGCAAGAAAGCTAGAAAAGAGAGGCTACGGACCTATGATCATTAATAGGATCTCCACGAGTGGAGCAGTACAACTAGCCACTTTAGAGGGGGATGTCCTCCCAAACTATATTAGTGGGTGCAGAGTCAAGCTGTATCAGGAACCCCTCACGGAGGAAATGCTAAGTCGACTCAATACTGCTAAACAACGTAAAGAGGAGGAAAAACGAATTCGAGAAGAAGCACAGGCAGAGGCCATAGAACGCATTAAGCGCATGAAGCTAAGAAGACAAGGACTAGGGAGAGAACACTATAACCATCAGGAAACATCACCCAGATATTCCATGGCCATGTGTCAAGTAAAGTCAACCACTCATCCTAGCATAGTGGACAGGAGACCATTCATTACAGTTAGGCTAGAACACGGCAACCCTTGCCAAGAACTCAGGGCTTTAATTGACTCGGGTGCTGCGACTAGTGCGATTAGATGGTCCCACTATAAAGATTCAGGAATAGAAATGCGGCCAATTGAGGCATACCTCATAGGGTTAGGAGGCATGGAAACCCCTTGCATGGGTGAGGTGGACCTTCCTATCCTCATTAAGAATGTGACCATGACGGCGAAGCTACTAGTGTGCCATGATGACGACCTGATAGAACCCCTAATCCTTGGCCAAGATTGGCTATACGATCACTCAGTGGACCTAAATCTTAGACAAGGCTCCTTACAAATTGGAACCTTAGAGCAGAAGCGAGTGATACCGCTTGACTTCCCTAACAGCAGTTCGCCTGACGGTTGTGACCCTAGACCCTATGAAACATATGCGACGGAAGACCGGAAGATCTTTGATCAGCTCAATCACGCGACGTCTACACCAACCCGCTTGGGCTTGGCTATAGACAGCTGTCAATCAGAAAGACGAGAGGAGATCTTCCCTGGGACTTCCTGCAAACTAGAAGGGGCAGCTACCCATCCGCGAGGGCAGATGGACACAATCAGCGGTCAGGTGGGTTGCATCAGCAGCCAAATGAGCACGACACCCTGCGGTGCTCATCCTTCCAAACTTGTTGCGGACAGGCCTAGATTAAAGTTAAAGAACGAATCACTTCCTAATGGGCAGGTCACGCAAGTGTTGGAGCTCCCTTCTTTTCCAAAGCAGAGCGTCCATCCGACCTCTCAACCTCAACCACAGCAGAGTCAACCACGATGAAGGAACCCAGACCGACGGCAGTATCATAAGACGCAACACGGAAAGCAGTCTAGGCCAACCAAAGGAAGCGGCACCAGACAAATTTGGGTGCCAAAAGGACAAAAAACACCGAAGAACTCCAACAAAGCCGAGATTGACAAGCAAAAGGCAGGGCAGAAACAGAAGCAGTATCTGCCATCCCCTCGACCTTCTTCCACAAGTCCGAGCATTCGACAAATTTGGATCGCCAAGAAATACCTTACCCATAGACCCACACCCACGCAGATTTGGGTACCCAAAAGGTCCCAGATACATCACACTCCCATCCAGAAACCTTTACCTATCTTTAGCCCTAAGAGCTACGACCCCTCTATCCAAGCATGGAGAATTAAACTGTGTACTAAACCCCCTGACCCAATTCTGTAAATCCACCCACACTAACAACAGGAGCATTCCGAGCCCATTGCATAACCAAAGCATGCATCTAGGATGACACTGACCTCTAATCACCACTCACACCATCACAAACACTTCACCACTAACCACTGACCTCCGGGATTGTCATGTTAGTATTGTGAAGGGAACACCACTACATCTTGTTTCCTATACAACACTAATGTGCCTTTCGTCTTCCAACAGATAAGCAACCTACTCTCATGGCAACAACGGCAGGCACAAGCTCTCAGGCAGGATCTGGTGCTCCTATCAATTGGGATGCCATGCCAGTGGAAGCTCCACCAACAGCTCGGCCTGAAGAATTCTTGAATGTGCGAAGGATTCCTATTCCAGATCCACCCAATGGACTAACCGAAAGAGTAAAAGGGCACTCCCATTGGTTCAATGAAATGCCAGGGGATTTGGGAGACGCAGATCACATCTGGGAGTCCAAGATGGAGTGTGGAGGGGTTTGGTGGACCTTCCAGTTCTTTTCAAGAGAATTTGAGACCTTACAGAATGCAGCTCCACTTCAAGATATCTGGCAAAAGGCAGGACTACAAGCTTACTTCAGTGCAGCTCTACCTAAACCCGACTTCCTCAGGTGCTACTACTTGATTGCTACGATGAAACCTACCGGGGATAAAGATCACTCAGGCACATTCTAGGTGCCCTCCTTATCCAATCTGGAGGAGATGAGGAAGTTTGAATTAAATGTAACATTAATCAGGGAAGCCCTTCAGATGTATGGCACGCATGTACCTTCTGACCGCGACCCCTTGATACCAGAGTCTATGAAAAGCAATAGAATCAAGAAACTAAAAGAAATGTGCGCCCTCACCCCCAACATTGCCTACCTCTGCGGATGTGCCTCCAGCACTTCGCATTTCCCGCTCAGGACCGTTTCACGTAGCCTCACAAGAAGATATGGTACGGGCTATATTTAGCAGAGACCGGAAGCTTGCCCATTAAGATGCCGGTATGGATCTTAGATCAAGTGTATGAGGCAGGCAAGCGGGGAGTGAGGAAGCCCACTTTACATGGTTGTTGTGCACTGACAAGAATCATCTACAGATGTCTTGCATATGACATGCCAGTTGCCCGAGCCCTAAAGTATGCACACCTGGAGCTGTTCAAAGGGCGAAAGTCAGGGAGTCAGCCTGCAAAAAGAATGCGTGGATCCCTTTCACAGGTCCTGATCCCTTCAGAAGCCACCGCCGAAGTCTCCACTAGCGAGGAAGCCCAAGTGGCACCTTTCACAATCCATCTCCAAGAGTCTCAACCAAGAGAGGTGGTACAGCCCACTCCTTCTGCCCCTCCACTACCTACCGATGCAGAATTTGCAGCTATGGCCACCTTCACCGAGGACCCAAACTTTGATTTTGAAACATTCCTGCAGACGGCCCATCTATCAGACAGTGAAGGTTGCCCTGACAATGTCGATCCGGGGACATCAGCCCAAAGAGAACATGCACGAGGCGAGACAAGCAGTGTACAGGAGATAGGAGTGGCACAACTTCCTCAGAGACTAAGCACACAAGCTCAGGAGAAGGCACCAAGAGATGACCCAGAAGAGAGTGAAGACGAAGCCCCTGCATATACGGCGCAGCTCAAACGACTATACCGAACAATCAAGCAGGTGCAACGATGCCATAAAATGTCAGAAGAAGCAAATAGGGCCCTAGTAAACCAGATGCTGCAGTCGGAGAATATCGACCCCCATTTTGTAGAATCGCTAAATCTTTTGGCGGACACCTGTGGCATCAGTGAAGCAATGAGAACCTTGGTCTATCGAGAGAACCCTACTTATGATCAAAGAAGAATTGATACACGGCCTCGACAAGGAAAGATGATTCAGATGGAAGTATCTACCGCGTTAGCTACGTCCACGTCAGAAGATGTCCACATGATTAGCCCTAGGCCCAATGATGAACCGGAGGAAATTACGCATGCACCATCCCCCCCATCATCTCCTATCCCACCCTCAGAACCTCTCTCCACGTGTCTTTCTACACAACCAATATCCTCCTATAGTGAGACCATTGTACACACCCCCGTTTCCACTTTCCTTCCTTCACCCTCATCCATCTCTGTCACCCAAATTTTTGAACCCCAACTAGGTCACCCTTCCTTCCTCCCTGCCTTTGGACAACCATATGTCACTAGTCAGACTTTTTCCCTTCCTTTACCCTCCACCCCTCCATTTCCTCCCTCCCAAACTCTAACTACCCCGTCCCTTGTAACTGCCTCGGGCACCACACTAATCACCCAACCCTCCTTCTGGACCCAACTTGTAAACATTCTTCAACAGGTTGATAAACATAATAAAAAGTCCCTCCCCCAAATCCACTCCCCCACATTCACGACCACCACTATCACACCACCCACCATCCCGGTGTTCACATTTCACGACTCACACTCTCTCATGTCCGACCCCATGGACATCTCACCCTCCGCTGGATCACCCACCACCACTGTTCTCACAACACCATCACAGGTTATTACACTCACATCGCCACTTCCACACACGGTAGGCACAACATCCACTTTTCCCATTCCCACTTCCCAACCCCCTGCATCTCCCATCCTTACCCCTGCATCCACCTCATTTAGTCTTGCACTCGACACCATGCTCGAAGCTGCCACTCAGCTTAAGCAGGAATATAAATTATTGGAAGAAAACAACAAGGAGCTTTGCACCCTCTCAGCAACACTCCAAGAGCGTGTCAATGCTTTGGAGTCCAGTCATACGGAGTCACAAAGCAAAATATCCGCCCTCGAACATGCAAGTGCGCAACTCGAAGCGAGGCATATGGAAGAGAGCAAAGCCATGGAGGAACAGCTGCGAGATCAAATGGGCTGCAATGCAAGGCTTCAACGAAACATGGCCTTGCTACGACGACATCTGGCGGCAGCTCAAGAAGAGAACAGACGGCTTCAACAACAAAACCAAGAGAACCTCGAGGCTGCCATGGAGAATACCCCGGGAGCACCCATAGACCCGGCTAAATTTCAAGCTGTTCCCTCAGAAAGCATACAACAGATCTTGGAAACTTATGCCAATCTTTTAGAAGCACATGATCAGCTTGCCGACCAACTGAAGGACCTACAGAGACCCCAAGAGTCTACACCACACCAACGGGAACCTAAAGAGATGATCGACGCTGCTACTTCACCTGAACCTGAACATTCAACGACCAATGACGTACTGGAGTTACGGCAACAGGTTGCAGAATTAAAATTGAAGTTGATGCAGTACGAGCGACCTCCTTCCCCACCTGAGCAACCCATGGAAGAGGAAGAAGTTATTATTCCAGTGGAGGAAGCATATGAAGAGAACTATGAGCCTCAACCTTTTCCAGGAGGCACAACCACTGAGGAGGGACAGGACACTTATGAGGAACCCCCATCGGCATGGATGAAACAGGTAGAAGAAATGGGGCAGACTCATGAAGAACGTATCACCTACCAGATGTTGGCCATGAAGACCATTGAAGAAACCATACTTCAATCAGAATACTTCAGACAGCTGGCCCCTAGAAGACTAATCACCAGCTCAGAATTACAATATAAGCCATACTTTGTACTGTTGGCAGACTACAACGCCGAGATCAAACGTAAGACCAACAAGTACCCAACGTTCGCAACGCAATTTGAACCGGAGGACATTCCAGAGGAGGCGCGCAAAGGGAGAATACATCAACCCATCTGGAGGCAAAAGCTATTGGAGACCTATCCCGAGATGCTACGAACATGGGACCACGCACCCATGCATTTAAAGTATAACAATTGCTATGGACCAGTACAACGGAGAAGGACATGGAAGTCATTTGCAATCAAAGTCAAGAACAATGCCAATTGCAAAGAATGGCTCAATTACCCCGCCATCGCTCCCC
>CM035406.1:222153793-222416293 GCA_020310875.1 Ceratopteris richardii
TCACTTGCAGGTATACACCTCAAAAAAATGGGGTGACAGAAAGGAAGAATAGATACATAGCACAAGTAGCTAGATCTTTATTAAATGAAATGAATGTTCCTAACTCTTATTGGGGTGATGCAAAAAATAAAGCCATATACATTATGAATAGGTGTCCAACCTCAGGAGTAAATGGAGTTACCCCTTATGAAGCTTGGTGTGGTAAAAGAAACCCAACCTTTCACATCTCAAAGTATTTGGTTGTGTGTGTTATGTTCACATACCTCAAGAATTGAGACACAAGTTAGACTCGAAGGCAGATAGGTGTATATTTCTTGGATATTCTTCATAGCAAAAGGGTTTTAGATGTTATAAGCCTTGCACCAAAGAGCTTAAGGTATCTAGGGATGTAATATTTGATGAGTTGTTGCCTTGGTATGGTAGCAAAGATGTGTTACAGGTTGACGATGCATATGAAGCCGAGAAGAAGTTCAAAGAGCAACAACAAAGCATGGAGATAAGTGGTCCAACCACTTCAAGCACACCATCAAAGGAGAGTACTACATCAGGCTAGGCTGAAGAAAGCTACAGATGCTTACGTAGTACCTAGGCCAGCTGTTAAGTATGCAGGAGGATTCTACATGGATAAAAGAGAGATTCTGTATGTAGTTATAGAGCATCCTGAAAACATCAACGAACAAAGGGAAGAAGGCAATACCCACAACCTTAATGGAGAAGGACATGAAGAACAGGTATCTACCTCTAGAGGGAAGTCCATGGTAATTAGGATTTGGAGAGGAGACCTAGTTCCCCAAGATGATTCCCTGATGGATGTTTATTTAGTCAACGGAATGGAGCATTTACTTAGAGCCAACTCTTCATTGTGGGAAGAAGCCACTAATCCAGCCACCATCTATGAGTTGCAAGATCCTGAAAACCCCACTCATATTATGTACTTGGAGAAGAATCAGAGAAGGTACTGGCCCTTAACAGAATTAGAAAGAGTGGGGTTGAAATATCAGAACATTCTAGTATTCCCACCTAGGGATCAAGCCACAACTTTGCAAAACCCCCAAGGAACTTATCAGGATACTTCCTATCAGCATTCAAGATGGACACAACAACCGAACATTCCAGTTAGACCCCATGTGCAGTTTGCCACACCTGACAATAATCCTAACTATCGACCTCCTACACATGTAGAATCGAGGAATAGAATTCCTATCCATGAGAGACCACCTATAGGAAGAGAAACAGGTATACCAATAGGACGACCACTCTTCCCTGTAATGCCTAGACCACCTGAACTTGGAAGAAGATTGAGACCCATTCAAGTAGCCAAGTGCATGAGAAGCCACTATGATGGCTCTAGTGAACCATACAACCATATAGCTGAATTCAAGCAAGTAATAAGAGCTGAACAAGTGAAAGACTTCTTGATCCAACATGAATCCTTTGGCCTTACCCTTACAGACACGGCCTTAGCTTGGTTCCAACCCTTAGATCCTAATAATTTCCAAAACATGGAACAAGTCTATCAAGAATTGATTGAAGAATTTACTAAGTCTGGAATAAAAAACAACTCGTCATCATTAATCCATAGTTTTAAACAGGCTCCTATGGAATCGGTGAGATTGGCAGCAAGACGATTCAAACAATATGTGGATAGATGCCCTGTTGAGGAGAGACCCACTTAAAACAAAATGGTTTCATTATTTTTGGAAGGACTAGTGAATGGATCATTGAGTCATTAGTATATGTGAAAAGAGTCCAAAATTTGCAAGAGTGTATTGACCTAGATGATAATCTGGCTAAAGACTTGAAGATATCTCAAGGCAGTGTGAAAAGTGAGGATAGCGCCAACAGCACGTCAAATCCCATGAACAATGTAGAAGAAATAACCAATTTAGTGGCTAATAAGCTGAATGTTCAAGGACAGAGGAACTACCCAAATAATCCTATGAGAGTACCCATGCTTAGAAGATGTGTGCACTATGGAGGTGACCATCCTTCTCACATGTGCAATAGGGGAGTAGTTCCACCACCTGCTTATGCTTACAATAGACCACCCGCCCAAGGCCCTATGCATTATTGTAGCATAGAACAAAGGTACACAAACCACAGCATAGAGAACTATCCTTACAATCGGCAATCAAGACTGGTACAACCACCCATGAGGCCTTATGGATACCCTCAGAGAGATCAAGGAGGAGAAGCCTATAGATACCCATATCAGCAGCAAGCATCTGCACCGCGACCTTATACTTACCAAGGGTACACTCAACCACAACCCATGTTAGGGCAACAACCACCACACCCCCAGAATGTTGTCCCTGTGAAAATGGCTCAACTTGAAGAGAACCCAGAAAGAGCGATAGTCCTAGCCACTCCATTGGCTAGTATTGAGGCTTATGACCCATCTTATGACCCTAGTCAAGGAAATTATTCCACATATGAGGGCACTATAGTTGAGTACGTACAATCTTACGAGCCATATAATTATGGTTCTGAAGGACCTGATAGCTCTTATGGATATGAGCAGGACTATGTGTTATTAATGTACACAGCTCCCAAAGCACCCATATCCGCCCGACCAATGAGTAGACCACCTGCACCTAGAGGACCATGTTATAGATGCGAAGGAGATCACTTTATCAGAGAATGTACATTACCGAACCCACCACCACCACAGCGAATTTGGGAAGGATATTGTAGTGATTGTGGTAAAGAACATCTTTCTAGAGATTGCCCCAAGAATCCCAACAAAGTTAATTCGAATGTGCAAATCAATGTGATAGAAGTGATAGAGTCATCAGGGAGTGATAAGGAGTACACAGTGCCACTAAAAGCAATAACAAGGGCTAAAGCGAGAGAGACCTTAGAAAGAATCAGAGAGAATGATCACGCCGGCAAAGAATTGAACATACCCTCACCTCAAGCAATTGCAAACTCTGAAGAGTCTGGGAAAAGTATTAAAATTAAATGGACCCAAAGATGGAAGAATCGTAGAGAAAGGATGAAAGAAAAGAAACTGCAACAAAAGATGGAGAACGAGAATAATCAACAAGGCCAAGAAGAAAAACAAGAACTTGAGGGAAACTATAAGATAGAAAAGCATAGTAAACAAGAGGCATGATGAGTTCTATCCGATCCAATGCCAGAAGAGTTAGCCATGTGGATTTAGGCATATTAGGCACGAATAAAAGTAGGACCAACCATTGAGCAACACGAAAGGGAATACCCAAGAGGCGACTTAGAGAAAGAAAGATTGGAGATCTATAAGAAATTAATTGAAGTGGCTCAACAAACCTTAGAAAAACCTGTTCAACCACTACCCAACTCAAAAATTCCCGAAAACAAATTTCAAGAGTATGTTACATCTAGTGATCTCAGGGAAGTGAAGAAAGACGAAGCCTGTGGTGAAAATTATTGTGAGAATAAAAGAGAAGGATCCATTGTCCCTGAAGTGGATGGGGAATGGCCTAGAGATTTATGGGCAAGAGTCCAAGAAGATAGATGGAAGAAAGCAGAAGGAATTGAACCTCCCTTTGAGGAATTAGAAGCGGAAGGTGAGTTTGAAGCTTCAATGCATGGGTTAAACTTAGAAGGATTATTGCAATTGGACGAGAGCAAAAATGACAAAGACAGTGTGAAAGCTTTGCCAAACTACATGGGAGAATACGAACATAACTCTGAATTATATCATGTTCCCTCAGTAAGGAGAAAGGAGCAGAACCCATCGATTCAAACCTCAGACATCATACAGAATCTTAGAAAAGTAAAAATACCTTGTACTCTGAGGTTGGAAGAACTCTTGAAGGTCAAACCGCAGTTGAAGGAGAAGCTCACTAGTCAATTAGAAACAAAGTCAGACAAAAACGGGATGCCAGATAAAGTAGCCACAGTTAAAATCCCAGTCGATAAGGTTGGAGATTTCAGTGAGGGAGATGAAGGGAACACATGCCTCCCTATCACCTATAGAGGTTATACCACTAAAGCCATATTAGATTCGGGAGCGGGAGTAGGAATTGCTACCAAAGAAATTTGGGAAAAAATGGGGAAAACCAGCTTTACGACCAACCAAGATGAAGATTCAAATGGCAGATGGACACACGGAATGACCCCTTGGATTATTAGAAAAAGTAACATTTACCACTTGCGGAGTTGAATTCGAGCGCACCTTAGCAATCTGTCAATTTGAAAAGGCTAGCAATTATGAGATGATACTCAAAAGACCTTTCATGGGACAGCTCAAGGTAGTGCAAGATTGGGGAAAAGATGCGGTATACTTGCAGCGTGAGGAAACCACGACTAGAATAAATATCCATACTTACATGTATCAAAATGTTCCCTCCTACAATGGAACCCGATACATAAAGAGGACGACGATCTATCGATGCATAGTATAGGTTTGAATGACCAAACATGGATGAACGAAGACACTCATCTATGGATATGCCAGGCGGCTAAAAGGGAAGAAGAAAGGAAGAGAGGATGGCAGGAACGACAGCGGGTATCTAGAGCTGTAGAAGATCCGGCCTACATGCCCCAAATATTTTTAGACGAAGAATTCGAACCCCATGGTTGGATCGAGATTCTAGCCACTCTTGACGTATGGGTAAATGAAGAAGTAATAACCATGAATGAATGCATTGATGAGGAAGGATACGATGTAAATTTATACATGGTTGTTCTTCAAGAAGCCGATGAAGGAGAAGTAATTGAAAAGGAATGGAAGGAAGATTATGAGAGCATAAATGGAACAGGAACCAATTGAGGTAGAAAGTGAAAATCAAAGAATAAGTGTCGTAACTAATGAGTCAAACCAAGGAATGACACAAAGAGAAGAAAATGAACTAGACAAGGAAAATGGAGAGGAAGAAAACAGGCCTTGAGACCAATTCGAAGTACCTGCGCACTTCAAGAAATATGAGGTGGAGGAGAGAAAGATTGCTATTCAGATGCCAAAATGGGAAGCACAACTAGGAATAGCATATGACAATAAAGAAAAGACCAAGAAAATAATAGTAGCTTGGAGGAAGGAGAACAGAGATGCACCTTTATAGGACAGGATGTCTCATTAGAGGAAGAACAAGAGTTAATACAACTCATAAGAGAATATAGGGACATCTTTGCATGTACATATAAGGATTTAAAAGGTGTAGATCCCTCTATTTGTGACCATAGAATCCCTATGACAACAGAAGCCAAGCCTTCCAAACAAAGACCATACACTTATAACGATGTTTATTCGGCAAAAATTAAAGAAGAGATAGATAAACTATTGGATGCAGGCTTCATTTATGAGATCGAACACACGGAATGGGTATCACCTTTAGTGGTCATGCCGAAAAAGAATGGCAAGTTAAGGGTATGCATTAATCTAAAAAAAGTGAATGCCGCCACCATACGAGATAGTTACCCACTACCAATCACTGATCATCTTTTGGAAAGGGTTGCAGGTAAGGAAGTCTATAGTTTTCTGGAGGGTTTTTCAGGATATAATCAGGTAGCAATTGCTACTGAGGATCGACCACCTTTGCAACCGAATGGGGAGTTTATGCATTTAGGGTTATGCCTTTTGGTCTAACTAATGCCCCGGCCACTTTCCAAAGGTTGATGTGTCATGTGTTCAAGGAATTTTTGAGAAAGAGTATGGAGGTATACGTGGAGGATTTATGCGCCTATTCAGCGATATGATCAGAACATATCCCATAACTAAGAAAGATATTTGCCAAATGTCGACAGTACAGAGTCTTCCTTATTCCAAAAAAATGCGTCTTCATGGTTCGACAAGGGAAGATATTAGGAAACATTGTCTCTAAAAATGGAATTTCCACGGATGAAGACAAAATCAAAGTGATTCTGGATTTGCCAAGACCAAAGACAGCTAAGGAAGTGCAAGCATTTATGGGACATTGTGGATACTACCGTAGATTTATCCACATGTATGCCATAATTGCTAGGCTCCTTTATGCATTAGTGACTCAGTTTATTTGGACGGAAGAATGTGAAAAGGCTTTCAATGAATTGAAGAGTCGCTTGAGTTTAGCATCAATCCTCAGAGTGCCTCATTGGAACAAACCATTTCATATTCATGTAGATGTGTCCAAGTTTTCCATTGGATGCATCTTAGCGCAACCAGCAGACACAGGAAAGCTAGACCACCCTATAGCATATGCCAGTAGACAATTAAACCAAGTAGAGCACAATTACACGACGATGGAGTGAGAAGGGTTAGGAATGGTGTATGCGATAAAGAAATTTCGACACTACTTATTGGCAAACAAATTCAAATTCTTCATCGATCATCAAGCCCTACTATACCTAGTCAATAAACCTTGTAATACTAGACGACTAGTGCAATGGTTTCTATTGCTAATGGAATTTGAGTTTGAAGTAGTGGTCAAGAAAGGAAATACGCACATCCGAGCAGATCACCTGTGGAGAATGACACATGGAGAGCCCCCCACAGGAGTACTAGATGATCTACCGGATACTTATCTTTTCAATCTCGAAGTATGTCCACAATGGGCAGAAAAGTTGATCCCCATCCTCACATATGAACCTCAACATAGGATCACTGCAAACAAAAGTCAGGAGCTATGGAAGACTAGAAACCTCCACATCATTACTGGAAGCTTATACCACGTGGCTTCAAAAATCACATGTAAGTCAATGGAAAACTCATCAAAGTGTGAATGGAACATGGCAAACACTGAAGAGATCGGGCATATACTGGCCAACCATGCAGAGGGATACACATAATTATGTATCTACCTGCCCCACTTGTCAAGAAAGAAGGCGAGAAGAGAACTCTACTCTATGTTACTCTACCGTAGCACCAAGGTGGAGTATGCCTCTAGTAAAATTCTTGAAAACTTAGGAGTACCCAATAGGAGCTAATTTAGCAAGAAAACGTGCCCTCGAAGAGCAAATCAAGGACTATGTTCTTATAGGAAAACAACTTTTCAAGAGAGGAAGGGATAATCATCTACGAATGTGCATTCATGAAGATGAGTACGTTTCAGTCTTATAGATGGCTCATACGGGAGTCGTGGGAGGACACTTTTCTGTAGATAAAATTGCAAAAATGATTCTCTTCACTTGAATGTGGTGGCCTACTCTATATCAAGATGCAGCCACTTACGTCCAAAGATGCAATACCTGTCAACGAACAAAGTATCCAATTAAGAGAGATGAAATGCCACTGAAGCCTATGATGAGTGCCAGAGCGTTTACCAAATGGGGGATAGATTTTGTAGGACCTATTAGTCTACTAGCTAAAGGTTCCCATGCCGAGTACATAATAGTAGCAACGGATTATTTGACCAAATGGGTAGAGGCCAAAGCGACCAAGAAGAACGATGCAAGGACTATGGCTAAGTTTCTCTTTGAGAACATATTCACTAGGTTTGGATTGCCTATTGAAATTGTTAATGAATGAATTGAATTCTTAGTGATTCATAAGAAATCAGCCCCTTATCACCCACAAGCCAACGGACAGGCTGAAAGTTTGAACAAAATCTTATGTACTGTTCTCACGAAGATTGTTAACAATGGCAGATCTGATTGGGACAAGCAATTACATCATGCTTTATAGGCATTCCGAGTAGCATACAAAACAGCCATAGGAACTACACCATTTAACCTGGTGTATGGACAGAATGCCATCTTACCAATTGATTTCCTAGTACCTACTCTCAGAGTAGCCTCAAATTATGAATGGACTAGACATGAGTTATCAACTCAATTGGACCAAATCAAAAAGTTACATGAAACAAGATTACAAGCAGTGGCAGGTATTTACGCTGCAAAAATGCGACAGAAGGCATATTTTGATGCTCATATTAAGGATAAAAACCTGAAGGAAGGAGATTTGGTCCTGGTTTATACTTTGAAGCAACATGCAAAGAAACTACAAAAAAGAGGATATGGCCCCTTGGTAATCAATCGTATATCTACCATTGGAGCCATCAGCTTAGCAACCCTAGATGGAGAAGTATTGCCAAACTATATAAGTGGTTGTCGAGTAAAAAAGTATTTAGAGCCATTGACAGAGGAGATAATGTCATGACCTCTAACAGCAAAAAATAGGCTAGAAGAGGACGAAAAAATATGAGAAGAAGCAAGACAAAAAGCTCTAGAACGAATAAGGAAACGGAAGGAATGGATAAGAGAGAGATGAGAGATATCGACGAGGAGAGGAGCTCATCCCAATGGCTAACTTTAGAGCCTCTGAAAACCTAGGACATCAAACGAAGCAACCATATTTGAACTTGGGAGCCGGAATAGAAGAGTACCACTTGGTGGATGCTCTCATTGACACAGGAGCAGCTGTCAGCTGCATCAAATCTTCTTTGATGCATAAGCTCAAAGAACAGTTAAGTCCAACCAAAGCACATCTGATTGGAATAGGGGGAAAGGTTACTAAATGCATAGGCGAGGTTACATTGTCACTGCACCTAGGAAATAACACGATGCAACAAAAACTCTTTGTGTGTCATGATCAAGATTTATTAGAAGAACTTGTGTTAGGCCAAGATTGGATATATGAATATGAAGTGACTATCCAATTAGACTTG
Organism: Ceratopteris richardii; assembly: GCA_020310875.1. Taxonomy (NCBI): domain Eukaryota; kingdom Viridiplantae; phylum Streptophyta; class Polypodiopsida; order Polypodiales; family Pteridaceae; genus Ceratopteris; species Ceratopteris richardii. The sequence goes on from CM035406.1 coordinate 222,162,358, forward strand.
GGCTACATATCAGCCAAGATGGGGCACCGTGAGGTATTCAGTGTGTTAGAAGAACGACTTTTCAAAGCCAAGTGTATGGGCCCAAGAGATCAACTACTCATGCATGACGATGAAAGTACATTCACCTCCACTATGGAACCCCCACCACCAAGTACTTCACGTGAGAGTACACCAAATCTTAATCTCACGCACCCTCCTAGTCTAGTGAAACCCACTACGAATATCGTTTCCATGAAAAACCCTAGTAAGGAAGTGAGCACAAGAGCGACCAAGCAGCAGGATTATCACGAACTTTCCCGCATTAGAATCTATCCCATTCCACACACCAGATAGGCTTGGATCAGAAAAGATCAAGTGACAACATATCATCAACAATAGAGCTGTATTCTACACAGGAAACAACAACAATACAAGGACACAAGCCAAGCTGGACTCCGAGGTCCACAAAGGATTGCACAATTATGGATACCAAAGAAAGTGATTGCCGTGCAACCTTCTAGAACGCAAATATGGGTCCCCAAATCATATGCATCAACGACAATCACCAAAGGCGAAATATCAATACACAAGAAGGATCAGTACGACATGAAGACGAAGAATCAAGAAAGAGGCAACTACAGGAAATTGTAGAAACCGAAATACACAACAAGAACAATTCAAGGATTCGAAGGACTAGTAAAGCGGAAGTACAACTTGAGAAGTACACCAAGCACCACGAACAATGGAGATACAGTCAACCGCAGAAAATTAAAAGAGATCTGGATGCCTGAATGCCGATCAATCTGCATACATCGACCAGATACTTCAATTTGCACACATCTTGAGTTCCAAGAGTCTAGAACATGCATAATAGGGCCACATTACAAGGCCACGCATTTGGCACCTAGTTCTTCTTCTACTGGATAGTGAAGCACATTTCCCTCTCAAGGAATAGGAGAGAACTTGTACAATAATCCCAAGGAAAATAATTAATGATACAATAAAAGCTTGCTAGGTACTAACACTTTTGTTTTCTTTCAGAAAGAAATAGAAAAAATATATATGTGTAAAGAAAAATCCCAGGTACTACCTTTATCACACCCACGGGAAAGGGACGACACAAGACACTCAGAGAGTTGCCAATTTCATGAAAGGTAAGTGAAGGATAACTCATGCTACCAGCTTTACACTGATTACTGATATGTATTGAGTGCAGATGGCATCTTTGAATTCTAAAGCTACACAAGAGGAAGAGGTCTTGCATCTTCCTTTGGAATCGATCACTAAGGCGAGAGGTCATTGGTTCCTTGAAGACCAACTTGTGTCGGATCTCCTCTTTATGGCCATCATCAAGATAATGGATAGGGATCTCTACTTTCCATTAATGCCACAAGACTTCCAAACCATAATCCAGGGATTACCACACATCACAGATGTTTGGACAAGGGCGGGAATTGATGCATTTCTGCGACTCCCAATATATTTACCGGATTTTCAAAGATGCACCCAAGTTATGAACACAATCCAATCCACAGTAGATAAGCCCTCAATCCCAGAAGCTAAGGTGCTGAGCAAAACAGGTGCATGGAAAAATATTCGATTCACACATGAAACCATCAACAGAGCTTTTGGATGGAGTCAGGATGGTCTCACCAACCTCAAAGATGAATGTCATGATGCGAAAAAGAAAACCTTTCTGGAAATCAATAGAACAGATATTGAAGAATCAGTACGGTTGGTGCATCAACACTTTTGTTTCCCAGCATGAACAGATATACGGCATCCCAAAAGATCGTGGTTCAATTGCTCTCCCATGCTATGAGGCAAATCGGGAATCAAGTTAATTTTACTCCATATATACAAGACTGCCTATTTGAAGCTAAGAAGAAATGGAGTCAGAAGAAGCTTCTAAATGGAAGGTCTGCATTGACTTTGCTAATTTATCAGGCACTTGAAATGAAAGAATTTCTACGATTGATGCCAACCTCCACCGAAATGGCAAAATATGTGAAGTTGGCTACCATTCCAAAGAAAAAGAAAACCTTCATACCTTCCAAAGAATATGTGAGGATCCACACCTTCATACCTTCCACTGGTTGCATGTGTGGCAACCCGGCTTAACACAGCAAGCCAGATTTAAAGAGGTTATTGGTGGGCTAGACTAGAAATTAATTGTAGTTCATCTCCACGGGTTGCGAATGGTGAAAAGAAAGAAAAGAGGACAAGACCAATGCAAGAGGTCCCAAGTTATGATTTTTTCCTTGACAACTGGTAAAACTATATCATTACGACTTCCAGAAGAGCTGACAGTGGTCAACTATAAAAGATCTATCAGTTAATAAGAAACCGGAGCAACTACAGGCATAGAATTAAAAAAAAAAGCAAAGCCTGTCAAGGGACGACAGAGACAAAGAGGGGGAGAGTGTTTCAGAGAGAAGAAGAGAAAAGAGATAGAAAAAAAATAAGGGCCCCAAAATTTTTCCGATTTGGACAATTTATTTTTGTATTATAGCCATTTTGTGATAGATTTTCCGATGTAAATGCACTAGAGGAGTCCTCTAGATGCATACCCATAGAGATTTGTATCCTTACCTTTGTAAATTAGTAGGAAATTAGTCTTTTAGTTAATAAAGTGCCGGTCTCTTGTGTGAAAGGACCACTTTTAGGGCACATGTATATAAGTCAGTTTGTGACTCTTTGTAGAGACTTTTTGCCATTGTGAGAATCAAGAGCACAGAATTTCGAATTTGTGTATTCTCCTCTCTGTATCTTCTTCCTTGTGAGCTTGCATGCATGTGTGATGCTTGGAAAGACTGCTTAGAATTATTGTCTATCCATGGAAGTGCTTGTTTGCTGTTGGTAAGGTGTGTGTGAAGTGTAGGGAGTGTTGAAGTGTAGGAAGATCAATCCCGCGACTCGGTATTTTGCTCATAACTTGAAGCAAAAGTGTCAAAATCGAGTGAAAAGACAACGATTAGATGCGTCTTTTTGAGAGCTTCGAAATGAATCCTCTATTCTCTATATTCGGCATTCAGAGCTGAGAGAAAAGCTTGATTTACTGTTGACTACTATTTTAAGTGTTGCGACACCATAGCTGACCTTGAAAACTTGATTGTGATGGATTTATACTTATTTGTACTTTGCAAAACTTCATTTGTATTGACCATTATTTGAATGCATGTCTTCATATGCTCAGCTAGGTCTTGATACTCCTTGGATTGATAATTAAAGCATGAGTCCCCACTATATGCACTTGGGGGGGATTGAGGTATGGTCTCTTTCTCCACAAGTCTCTAAGTCGGTACTTAGGTACACAATGAGCCATGCGCTTAGATGTTGTTATAGATATGGCATTGCAATTAGAGAATAAAGTGGGTAGCTTTGTTGAAGACTTGGAATGGTCACCTTTTAAGACACCCAAGCCTATGAATGACAATCTAATGAAACATATATTTTGCACTAAATATAAAAAAACCAGGGCATATTTCTACAAATTATGCTCTAAATCAAATACATTGTGCTATCTCTAAGAGTACCGATCATTCCACCGAAGGATGTTCTTACAATGGAAAAGACATAGAATAGGTTTTCAATAAATGCAATAGTGTAGGAGATTGAGGAATATTTGACTAGTTATGTTCCATGGCATTTGCATAACCAACAATTCTAATCGTACTCTTTCTTTTGACCTCAAAATCAAGGAAACTATGGTATTCCATGATGGAATCAAGGAATCTTAAACGCAAACAATCGCAGTATACCTATGCATTGTCATTTCTTTGGAAAACCAACCATATACAAAAGACATTGTAAGTATGTGCACGAATATGATAAGCAAAAGAAACAAAGGCAAAACTCAATGATGAATGTGTTATGTACTGGCACTAGCCATGACTGCATGCATGGTACTCCACGTGCCACATGATTTTCTATGTCATGATTCCCTCCCATTTTATTAGTTCCTCTACTCAAATCATTCATGTTCTTCATTGTATTTGTTTATCCTCTGTGTCGTGTGTGTTTTCCATCCTTTTCCATTTTCTACCTTGTTTTTCATGGAAGTCTTAGCCACATTTGAATCGTTGCCAACAACTATGGTAGATGATATGGCTTCCTACCTTACTAGTAGGCATTTGCATACATGCACTTTGATTCAGTGGGAACTTGTTATGCCTCACCCCAAAGCTTTGGCCACTAATCGGGCCATTATTGAGTGCCCAAGCTTAGATGTCATTTGGCACATTCCTCTCAATCCATCATGGTTCCTATTTTTGGATGATGTTTCTTTCTTCTTGATGATGATCAGACCTCCATGGATATGCTTTTCCCTCAAGATATGGCTCTGCTCTTTTTTAAGTAGTGTTCAAATGAATATGTTATTTCGACCCATCTTGAACCCCAATGATCGATTCTACATTTCCTCATCATCACCCTTAACCTCCAACATAAACCCTATGGCATCTCCGGCTAGTTCTAGTCATATGTGTCTCATGCCAACACACTACCAATCAATTGGGTGACATTGTTATTTCAAAAAATACATAAGGAATGTCAATCAAGAGTTGGGCATTTGTTGACAAATCCATCCACCTATTCGTGCCTCCCATACATTTTATCATTTTTTTTCTAGGTAATGCCCTTGTTCAACTTCATGGTCCTTTGGTTTCTCCTTCTGATCCTATGGTCACTCCCCCTCTTCCTTTTCAGCCTGTGTCTTAGCTTTTTGAGAGGAAGATAAACGTGTGGGCATCTTGTTTCCTCGTTCTCGCAAATGCCCTCATGATCCCATTTCCATCGACTCGTCCTTTCATGAATCTTCAACACCTTCTCTTCCTCGGCAAGGATGATGCTCAACCTAGCATGGTGCATGTGCTCACTGAAGGAATCACTGTACTGAATCTTGTTTCTTCCCCACCCATCGATGTGGCTACAACAATCCCCCAATCCCCTTCAGTATCCCCTATCGCTATGATAACAACTAGTCCTCCCCAACAATCCTCATCTCCTATGGATATTGCACCCCATCCTTCTTTGCCTCATCCACACTCAACTCCCATCCTATTAGGAACTCCCTCTTCTCTTGGTATTGCGAATTTTTTGGTGCCACCTATGGATGACTCTTTTCCCTCGGCTTATGTTCCTGCTCCACCCTCTTCTTCGGCTACACCACATTCTCCTCCTGTTGTACCCCCTAGTCCTTCTTCTTCCCAACAACATCCTCCCTTGCATAGATGGGCTAATCCCTCTGCAACCTCTCTTTCCAACCACCCTTGGGATGCTCCTTCAGATTCGACTATTGGCTTGTACCTGACCCTATCTGATCCCTCAAAAAAATCATGGTCCTTTGAGTGGAATTGTGAATTTAACCTGCATGGTGGTGTTGTATCTTTTATTGTGCATGCCCATGAAATGATGGTCCACCATTTTCATGCTCTTCAGCAGCACAATTAGTGGTTGGCAACCATAATTTGCATGGTCACATTCATGCATTGGACGTTGAATTGTCTGATCATGTTGGTAGCTATGAATATATGTCTCAACTATATGAGCAAGAGCAATGACAAACAAAACTTTTTAAAGATTTTTTTGGAACAGATTATTGGGGAGTGGGAAGATGCATTGCATCATGTGCACAATCTACATGATGCCAATGATCCTCATCAGGCCAATATTGCAACAATCATTAAAAAAATTGAAGACCTTCAATCTATAATTAATGAGTCACCTTATCAATTGCAATAGGCCCAACAAGTTGAGAAACATTTGTAAACATATCTTCATTGTTTCTCTAGTGTATGGTGTTATTATCTAATATATTGATTTGGGTATAGATTTAGGATTGTGCTAAGCATTTCCAGAATGTTTCATAGTCAGTGGAGTTGTAGATCTTGAGTTATAAACAAATCAAGGTGATTGTGTTTGTGTATCTTCATCTCTAGAAAATTCAAGATCCCCTCCTGAGTTCTTTTGCACATTGCTCTTAGTATAGTCCTCCTAAATTCACAAAATTACTTGTTATAGGTCACTCAACACTTCATTTGAAATTGTGCAAAATTTCTCAGGTTAATTCCTACCAAGATATGAGCTTTGATTAAAACACTAAGTACCTTCTTCCATAAATAAAGGTTTTCTCAAGATGATTTATACACACAAGTTATATGTTTTGACATATGAATTTGAGAATGATGCTCCAAGGTACTATGGTGATCTAAATGCATTTATTGGAAGCCAAGGGAGCCTACTAAAGTTCTTTGTAATTACTTAGGACGGTGTAGAGGAAGTTTTGTCAAGACCCTCTTATCTTTGTGCATTAGCCATCACCTCATCACATTTTTGCTATTGATTGCTTCTCATCATTAGGACACATATCCAATTATTTTTCAAATCTTCTCACAAAAAATCTCAAACTCTCATCATGTTTTTACTTAAAATTTTGAATCAAATTATTTGTGCTATACTCGATTCCTATTTTGGAAAAATATCCTAATTAAAGTAATCGAAGAATGGCATGTACCTCAATCTGTGGATGATGTACGCTCTTTTCTAGGGTTAGCTAGTTTTTATAGAAAGTTTGTAAAAGGTTTTTCTTATTTAGCACTTCCACTTACATTAGTATTGAAGAAAAAGTAAAATTTTGCATGGGTATTAGCACAACAATAATCTTTTGAAAAACTCAAAGATGCACTTTCTCATGCATCTATTTTGCAGTTACTAGATTTTGCACAACCTTTCCATGTAGTTACAAATGCTCGCGGTTTAGGTATAGGTGCTATATTAATGCAAAATGATCATCCTATTGCATTTGAATTATTCATAAGAATTCAACCAGATAAGTACCAAAATGATGCCTCTCCAATCAGACTCATAGGAGCTCTATTATGTGGCCTTGCTTTTTCATGGTTTGCACCTATCCTTGAGAAGGATATGGATATTTTGTATTGTTTCAAGGTCTTTGTTGGAGAGTTCATATCTTCTTTTGGAGACACCAATCATTCATGCATTGAAACAAAGCTAAGGGAGCTACATCAAGGAAATAGTTCTACTTCTATGTATGCACCAAAAATCAAACAAAACATTTGTGATGTCACATGGCATGAGGATTATTTTATCAACCAATTTTGATGGGGTTTACATGATGATGTCAAGGACCTTATACTAAACATTCCCGAGGTAAATACTTTGAATGAATTCATGAATCAAGCAATTGAGTATGATAATAGGTTGTTCAAGAGAGAACAAGAGAAGAAGAATTCTATTCAAGATCAAGAATACAAGTTTATCTCAATCCCTCAGCAATACATGTTGAAGGAATCTCAACCAGAGCCCATGCCATTGGATAACATCAAGGTCCAGAGACTTACACTAAGGGAGATAAAAAAGACAATGAATTATGATTTTATTATGGAGATCATGATCGTATGGTATCCAGATGTCCTAAGAAGAAGAAAAAAGTTGGAATTAGGACTTCCATAATCACCATCCCATATAAAAATAATCATCATCAAAGTCAAAAAATGAATAAATCCCACCATCAGAATCATGGATTTGATTCTATGCCTAGATATACTACAAATCCTTTTCAATTTCATCATGGATATCTATCATTATCGTGTTCCACTACCACATACCAAAAACTCTACAAAGACTAGTTCATCTCCCTCAAGGCAGCTCTTGTAATTCATATATCTTTCTTCATATCTATGATCCTAGGTTGTGGGATCTCTTTTATTGTATCTACTCCACATATCCATGCCTATCAATCTTGAGTTGTGGGACTTCTTGTAACAGTTCTACATTCTTGTATTATTCCCCTTGGTGGATAATCTTGTAATCATATGCATATCTTCCAAATGTTTTCTAGTCAAGTGAGAGGGAACAATCTAGTGCTCCCTTGACAAAACTTGCTATGAATAAAGCCTTTTTTCTTGGGGCAAATGATTTGCTTCATATAAGGAATTACCATGGATCGAAGGCATTTGGCAATGATTTTATAAATTGTGTTAAGAAGGTCTCCAATTACTTCTATGATCTTTTTGAATTAGCTTGATGATACCTTGATTTATGAAAGCAAGCAAGTGCTTTTTCCTAACCTATTCATTCACATTTTTTGGATTAGGGGAGTTAATCTTGAAGAGAGGAATTGAAAGAACTCAACAAGGAGAGCATCAAGACTAGGGTTTTTCCCTTTCTTGAGGGCATGAATGATTGAAACAATTTATTGAAGCTCAATGGGTTGGTCAAATTGACTTCTGGGTTGGTTACAAATAGCCTTCTCCCTGACAGTTGCAATTGTACCACAATCTTTCCAACAATCAAGTATAAGGGGGAGGATGGGGGAAGGAAAAGATATTGTAAGGAACTCACTAGGCAAGATTTTTTTTTCAAAAGAAATCTCAATGGGTTGGTCAAATTGACTTCTTAGTTGGTTACAAATGGCCTTCTCCCTAACAGTGGCAATTGTACCACAATCTTTTCAACAATCAAGTATAAGGGGGAGGATGGGGGATGGAAAAGTTATTGTAAGGAACTCAACAGGAAAGCTTTGCTTGGACTTCTCATCAAGGGCATTTATTGTTCCATTCAACTCAAGGACATACTCTTCGGATTTTTTCCTCTTAATGAGGTGGACCATGAAGAGGAGAGCTTGCCAAAGTTTTCTTCCTGGTAAATCTTGGGGTTATAAGCAGTCATCTTAGCTTCAATATACCCAAGAGTCCACATTTTATGCTTAAAATAGATAGCTTCTTCTAAGGAGCCTTGTTTTGTAGCATTATCCAAAGAGGAATATGACATTTATACTTCTTCTCTCTATAGTCCATTATGTGTCTTTTGATAGATCTCATGTATTTTTGAACTTCCAATACAATTTCAAACCACTTTTGAGTAGCAAGGATATTAGAAATTATCTTAATATCAAGAATATTAGCAATCCTTTCCTGAAAATAGTTGAGACGGAGAAGTTTACTATCAGTGTGAAACCAAGCAATTCTTTGTTTTGTTCGTAGCTCTTGATGAAGCAAGAGATCAACTAGTGGTCAAAGATAAAAGTAAATGGATAAATTTTGATTTAAAAAATCCAATCAGAGAAAAGATGTTTGGTCATATAAAACATATCAAGTTGGAGGGCCATGAATTCTTGGCTCTTTTGATTGATCCCAAGTAATACTAGTATGGTTGGAAATGTCTTTTAGCACATGATGGAAGCAAAGTTCCTGCTACTATCACTTGCACCCACATTTGTTGAAGTGATCTTGTACATTGGAGACCATATTAAAGTCTCTGAAAAGGACAATTGGGCCATGGAGACATCTAATAGAATTACAAGCGAGATATCCCCTAATAGGGGAATCAACAACATAAATAGACACAATTTTAAAATTAAAAAGTTGACCAAGACATAAAGCTATCCATTGATTGTCAGCACCCACCTATTGTGACTCTACCAAATTCATGAGGGAAGTTTGGATCCCAATGGAGGTACCACCAATATTGAATCAAGAGAAGTGAGGTAGTAGAATGTTTTAGTTCCAATTAAGAATGGGTCCTGCACTTTGTTTTCATGGAGGCAAAAGACATGAAGGGGATCATTTGGATTCTTCAATGCTTTCTTGATTACGTGAACCTTAGAGAGGTGCATGAAACCTTTTGCAATTAAAGGAACTAATGGCAAGACTCATAAAAAACTAAGCTAAGGAAGAGCTTCCTTGCTTATATCTTTCCAAACCTTCTATTGAGGAAATGTGAACATTTTTTAAGAACTCTTTCCTCGTATTAGGAGTGTCCATGTGAATGCCATCTTCAATGGGAATAAAATAACTCTTGAAGTTTTCTTCAACTCACATGTTGAAATTATATATTTCTTCAAGCACGGGATCCTAGGCATTTCCTTAACAACTTGTTGATCAAGATCGTTATCATTAAAGAGGTCATAGTGATTTGTTTGAGAAGTCGAGGGGATCAGTGATTGAGTAACATGAACATTTTAAGTCACCCTTCCCAAGGTTCTTGTTTCTAGGAATCTTCTAGTCATCATGATAAAGTCTTCTTTATCCTTTCTGTCCTGACATATTGTTTGAGATTTTTTTTTTTGCTTTTGAAGGGGCAATCGCTAGCAAAGTTTCTTTGCTTGTGACAATAAAAGCAAGAATTTGAGAGGTTCTTATAGAGAACTTCTTGAACATGGTCAACATTTGGTGAGTCATCAGCAAGTTTAATTTTGGGGTCCAAGGGCTGCTGCAAGTCAATTTCTATGAGGACTTCTAGGTTCCAACATCGGTTTATCTTGACGGTTCTTTGACTTAAGAATTGAGCCCAAGGTCCTCACGCCCTCAAGATAATGATCCAACGCATGGGGAGATTCAGTAATTTCACTTAAATGGGTAGTTTCTTCAGTTTGTTAGTGAGCGGATTGTGAGCATAGTTCAACAGTAGGGGTTTCAGCCTTGTCATCCGTCTTGGTTGTTTCTTTTCTAATCATACTTTGAGTCATGATAAGGGATCAAGGATCATTTGCCCTTAGGGGCCCACCATCATTTTTTGGGGAGGGTGATTGTTGGAGTTTGAAGTCTGCAAAATCACACAAATAGCACAAGGAAGAAGAAGAAGAAGCTTGGAGCACAACACAACACTCAATGAATTACCAAATGAATGTACAAAGATAAATAACTCATCAGGGTCGTATACATATATACACACCAAGGGAAAAAAACCTCTTAAAGAAGGAAAAAAGTGTCCCCATGGTCCTAAGTGTGTTCACACACATCATTACCGAAATATATCAAGAAATCCCTCCTCGAAGTGATGCAGTGAACAAGGAGCTGGCACTCATGTATAAGGAAGTGTCAGACTATGTGGAAAGAGTTCAATCCACAAAAGGAAGTAAGCCTAAAGCTTTGCGAAAAGCTTCAAACTTCTCCCTAGGTAGAGCCTTTGTGAAAAGGTCTGCAACGTTATCGTGTCTGGGCACATATGCCAAACTCATCTTTTGAGCAAAAAACATCTCCCTGACATAATGATAATGCACCTCAATGTGCTTTGTATGAGCATGGAACTTGGGGTTCCTCACAAATGCAAATGTTCTCTAACTATCAATGAAGATGGTGGTAGTAGAAGACTGACCACCACCAAAATCAACCAAAAGGCGTGTGAGCCACACACACTCAACAGTCATTGTGAATTCTACCCTATACTTAGCATCATAACCACTAATGAAGCAAGCATGAAGCAAAAACCACTAATGAGCTACCAAGCATGAAGCAAAAACCACTAATGGACACATGAGTATCATGACAACTAGACGAGTCTGAGTCAAAAAAAGCATGTCAATCTGGTGGTAGTGAGTCCCCCTTGGGATAAAACAATCCAAGTAGTCGGCTACTACTCAAGTAGTAAAACATGCACTTAACCGCCTACCATTGCTTGACACCTAGGCAATGCATAAACCTATTGATAGAGAACAATACCAAATGCATCTCCAACATCATGAAGACTCAACCATAAACATGTATCCATAGGCGTGGCAATAGGTTTGGAATCTTCAAGGCCAAAACGTTGTAATAATGTGGTAGTATATTTTGTTTGACACAAAGCGATTCCCCATCAACTTGCATAAATTGAATGCCCAAATAATGATGCAAATGCCCCAAATCTGACATCTCAAAAGAGGCATACAAATTAGCCTTAGATTCATCAATTTGCTTCTCATTAAGAACAATGAGCAGCATGTCATCAACATACACAACAATGATCAAAAGTACATCATCTGCATTCTTAACATATAAGGTGCTCTCATTTGGATTGTTCTCAAAACCATGTGCAATCAAGTAGGCATGTATCTTTTCATACCAATCATGTGGTGGTTGCTTCAAAACATATAATTTCTTTTTTAACCTGCACATTTTGTTTTCATGCCCTTTGTACACAAAACCATGAGGCTGAAATACATACACTTCTTCATGTAAGTCAACATTCAAAAATTCGATTTTAATGTCCAATTGATATAAATTTCTACCATGATGGGCGATAAGTGCACATATGCTATGAATGGTGGTCATTCTGCATGTGGATGCAAAGACCTCATCAAAATCAATGCCTCTCTCTTGAGCATAACCTTTTGCAACAAGCCAAGCCTTATACCTATCACTTGTTCCATCAGGTTTACGTCTCAGCTTGTATACCCATTTAGTGCCAATGATCTTTTTCTTTAGAGGTAAATCCCATAAAGACCAAGTACCATTCTTCATGATAGCATCATATGTTGATTGCATAGCAACCATCCAATTTTCTGAATTTTGTGCTTCATCAAAAGAAACAGGTTCATTCTCATCGCAAAGACTAGAAGCAACCATTGCATAGCAATCTGATGCAAAAGAAGCATTATGAGAGCCTAAAGGACTATGACATGACTAAGATGCACCTAATTTGCTGTCTCACAAAGTCTGCACCAGACATTTAGACATAATTTTAGCCTCTTCTATGCAAGCCCTCTCATTAACAAGTGCATCATGTAAATCTTCATAAAAAAATGGAATGATGTGCATCATCATATGAAACCTATTAAGGCTAAAAAATTGCATCATTTGGACCAACATTTTATTGTTCACTTGTAAAAAGAGGTATCAAAGTATCATACACATCTTTGGAGCTAATTGATGTCTTCTTAGTACATGAAAGTTATGTTTGAATTGCATATTCCGCAAAAACAACTAACCAAAATGTGTTTAATTTGTGAAATATACAAACCATAGCATTTTCTTTCAGAATTATACCCAACAAAAATACATTTCACTACTCTATCATCCAGTTTCATGTGTTGTTGTTCAGGTACTAATGCATATGCAAGACAACCAAAGACACGAAAATGAGCAATAGAGGGCTTTCGACCATGCCAAGTCTCATATGGAGTGATAGATTGCAGTGCTTTGTTAGGAAACATATGAAGTACACATGCTCAATACATAACAACCTCAAGACAAAAGCTATGTGGTAAAGTCTGACTTTTGATCATACACCTCGCCATCTCCATGAGAGACTTGTTCTTTCTTTCAGCAAACCCATTTTGTTGAGGTGTATACAACACTATACACGTTCAACCAAAAATGCATTAAAATAAAAAAAAATGTATCCCCCCCATCAATCAAAACGAAGGGTGCCCAATTTACATGCTAATAGACTTCCAATCCTAGAAATTATTTGAAGCTTATAAACACTTCAGACTTTGCTTTCAATGGATACACCCATGCATGCCTGGAAAAATCATCAATAAAAATCACGAAGTAAAGATAGTTCCCAAAGGAAGGTTTTTGCATAGAATCACAGACATCACTATGAACAAGTTGCCATTTATAAGCAGCTCAAACTAAACCATTTTTAGGGAAGGAAGAATGTTATATTTTGCCCAAAATACAACCTTTATAGACATGTTTACAAGGTGCATCAAGTTTGGGCAAAGAGGACACCTGGTTGCCCCACTATCAAAGTACCAAACATTTGAGTCTACTACAGACATAAATTGCTCATGAGAAGATGTCTGATAGCTACATACAGTAGTAAACACCCATTCTTCATTCTAACAAGATTAGGAAACTCTATTTTAGATGTAGAGGCCTCTGCAACAACCATTCCAACCTCTTTCTTCTTTGCCTCTTTTGCAACCAGTTTTGGATAAATCTTTATGACATGATCATTTCATTTACAGTATTCACAAAATTATTTCAGCTTTTCTATTTTCTTCTCATCTTTATCTTCCTTCTTCAATTGTGCAACATTAAAAAATTTTGGTGTACTAATAGATGAGCTCCATTTACCTTTACTCTTCCAACTAGCAAAGAAAGGTTGATATGCAACACACATAATGGGCTTGTTTTGCTTGGACTCATCTTCCTGCAACAAAACCAAAACAGAGACTACCTCCTCAAATCTTAAGGCATTTGGATTTCCTTTCATCATCAATTGAAGAGTAGAAGCAAAAAATCTAATATGAATCTAGAAGATCATTAAGAATAGTCTCCACAAATGAACTATCTGGTCAGACTTCATCGACAAAAATCAATTACTCCTTGAAATCTTTGATCTTCGGCAAAAAATTATCCATGGAATCTCCCTCATTCATGTGCTCACTCTCCAATTGTTATCATAGGTCAACAACACGAGCCTTATTTCTTGCCTAGTATAAGGTTGTAAGTGTATCCCAAACATTTTTTGTTCTCTTACAAGAGCGAATGTGAGGGATAATGGCGCGTTTGACAAACAAGGCTATCAATGCATGTGCATGAGCATCTCTATCATCCCAACAAAGTCTCTTTACAAATATGTGCAACAACAACCATAACACGAACAAGAATTTGAAGATCATCATCTTCAATGCTATCTACATCACCTTCATTAGTTGTATTCTTAGGTGTAGCATGGCGTTTTTCAATACCCTGCACAATATTCCACATCCCTTTTGCTACCAATACATAACACATCATATATGCCCATAACGGGTAGTTAGTACCATCAAACTTGTCCTCAACAACCAACATACAAAATACATAATTGCTTTCAACCATGGCCACTAACTAAATATCCTAATGGAAAAAAAAGACTATCTCAAAAAGTTGATCAAAAGTATCATGTCAAACTCTACTAAACTTGTAGCAGACTTCGAGACACTTCTTGTACTGAAAAACCGAAACCTGTATATATATTTGAATATATGTTATGGCACAAAAGGATAAAATTGCTTGCACAAACACGGTGCGTTCCGAGGCTGGAAATCAACATTTCAACACCACATAGCAAAGCCATTTTGAACTCTATTCACCGAGTATGCTCACTATTTTTTTTACAATTCTGAGACTCTGATCAAAGGGTGTTGATGATGCCCTAGATGAAGCAATGACGTGCTCAAATACCAATTGTCGGAGTTTGAGATGTGTGAAAGCATAGGAACAACATAAGGAAGAAGAAGAAGCTTGGAGTGCAACAACACTGAATGAGTTACCAAGTAAATGTACAAAGATAAGTAATATGTTAGGTTTACAGACATATATACAAGCTCGGGGAAAAAAACATCCTAAAGAGTGATGTACCCAATGCGCCAATGCGCCCCAGACATGACACTTGAGTATGGACTTTGAGCAAGCTCAACACCCCTTGAATTGCCTACTCAACATGTTCGTGAAAAAAGAACACCATACCCCACAAAGGAGCATCAACTCATGGGAGGAGTCTACCTGAAAGCTATTGCTTTTGTTTGACATGGATGAAGTCCCAATGTTGCTCCCTACTGGTATCTTGTGCATCTTGTGCATATTTTTCTCACCAATTGGCATATCTAGCTCTTTTGTGAGAGACCTGAGGCAAAGTCACAAGGTCTCGAGGCCTCTCCTCGAGAGTCCCCCGGATGGAGTGGAACTTTACTCATGAGAGAAATCGTTTGTACGACAAAAAAGACAACTGAAGCACTACATTCAAGAAGTTAAACTCTGCCGCCAATCCTAGCATCAAGACCCTCTAACACCATTGTTATTCTATTTCTCTTTATCTTCATGGTTTTTAAGCTTCATAAAACAAAAATAAAATCACTATATGTTAAATTCTAGAAGCACCATATCGAGTGATATATGTTAAATTCTAGAAGCGCCATATCAAGAGTGAAACGTACAATGAACTATTATCAAAATAGTAATTGATTGTCCAACAATGCAACTCATGCGGTTAGGTGTTTAAGCTTCGCTTGAGTAAGGTGAGGGTTCAATCCCCACGAGTTGCATTGGCATGACAAATCCTCATCCTTATGGTGAGATGAAAAAGGTGCCCTACAAGAATGTCTCTCGTTGGCCTTTGGAAATTTCTAGTATACATTGTTGACGATAGCAAGGGTCCTCTGTTGCGGTAGTGCATCACGAGTTCAAACCAGTTTCTCATCTAGCGATAGGGACGTCCTTTCCTAGTTCATATCCTTAACAGGCCTTCAAGCTCTATTCCTTCCTAGTAGCTGCTAGGTATTCTACCCCTACTTACGTTGGATTCAAGGGGTCCACTATTAAACTTGCCCTTCATTGTAGAGTCGCAGTTTCAATTAATTCAAGTGTTGGAAGATGTAGATCGTGAGATCGAACTCCCCTTTTAAAAAAGAATAGTAATAGACCCCTTATGTTGGGTTTAACTCCACCAATCTCAAAGGGTGAAGTCTCTTGCGAACCTGTTCATCAAATGTTTCAGAGAAGTACAACTATTTTATAAGGTCTCTTGAGAACCTATTCATCAAATGTTTAAGAGAAGTAAGGTCCATCTTGTAGAAAAAGAAGAGGCGCCTACAAGTAAGCAAAAAGGATCAGACCTCTTGAATGCATGGTTATCAATACTTCGTTTTATGATAGGCCTGTAAATATCAATATGTGATTAATACACAAAAATATAGAACTCAAAAGGACCCAACAATGAAAGTCAGAGAAACATCATTTCATGAACATCCTACCATATTCGATCTCCCAACTTTTGAAGACAATGTTGAGCAAATTTAGAAGGAAAGACGAGTTGAGACGTCTGCCCGCATCTCAACCTATGCACATAATGGGATATGATTGCAGAAGAGAACACATTATATCTCATCCAAAATCTGCGCAAGTGGAGATCCAATCTGGACTAAGGAAAAAACATGCCCGAGAATGCAAAATATGGAAAATTCTGAATTCAGAAGTTTGAATGCCTCTAGCATCCGCTTGTCGAAAACAAGGGGATACAAACAATAGGCAAAAAAAAGATTAGAACTCCTCGAGTGTGCCTGATGAAAAACGGCTGCAACATCTCAGTCATGTTTTCTATTCTCATCCCTTGAGTATTCAAGGTGCAGAGAGCCCCATGGAAGATCAAGAGATTGAAAAAGACAAGCCCTAGGCAAAACATTAAGATTCGGGAAACACAACATCTGGGCCATGCCTACAACTCTTTGTCCCTTAGTATTTAAGTGCAAAGAGCCTTAATGGGAGATCTTAATATTGGAAAGGTCAATCATTTGACAACAAACCTTGCTTGACGATGTGATTGGTTGTTCGCCGCAGGTATAGAATGAGATAAAAGGAGAAGCATTATGTAAAATGTTGTTACAAAGGAATGCGATGAATTTTGGATAGAATTCAATAGAACCCTCTCTAGCAAGCCTCTTAGGCTGCTGTACAAAAGAATTAAGAGTTACAAGAATAAGCCTCTCTTTCAACGCTCACATATCTATGTATAGTAGGTAGTATGGGTCTTGAATGGATTTCCCAGAGGCACAAAAAATTTCATTATCCTCAATTGTATCTCCCCCCTTCTTACTTGTAATCATCTTCTCTAGTCAATACAATCTAAAAATTCACTGTTGACCATGTACCACAGTTTTCAACAATTGACAGGAATACCAAGAACCGCTTAAAAAGATGTTGCAGGCCTCCATTTCGTTTTCTGCACAGCCACAAGCCCTTCTGTTCCCTTTGAGAACGCCATTTTTACTTCCCACTGCAAGGACTCGAAGTAATTTTGCATTTCCCCTATAAATTCAGACTTTTCCCTAACTATCACCCAACCACTAGGCCTCAACAGGCGGTCCACTTCTGCGATAACAGCTTTGATGTTGCATCTGAAAGCAAAAGCATTCAACAAAACAATGGTCAGTCACATATAATCAGGTGAACTAACTCAATACCTTTACCATCTTCTTCAACTTACCTCTTCTTTATCTTGCTAAACAAATGATCAGCATGAAGAAGGTCATAGGTTCTTGGATATGAGCTGAATGACTCACACCAGTCATGATAGATTCCAAATAGACCACGATCAAACATAACAGGAAGTGTATCTGGTGCATCTGATGGTACCACATTCATTACCCACACCGGAAGGGATGAAAGAGCTGCTGCAAACCTGACAAAAAATGAAACAGTATGCTTGAACACACTTGCCTACACAACCATTGGATTATAGAAGCATTTCGCATCAAACCAGTGATTACCCTCCATATACTGCCCTCATGTCCATCACATTCCTAATGTGCTTCCAATCAATACCAAGTCCCTCCAAGTAGGACTTCTCTACTGCCTTCTGCCACTTTTCTGAATCGGCCATGAAATCATCAGCAGCTGTCTTGCCATTGACACCTTTGAAATTATTCAACCATGCTGGAGCTTCTGTTAAACGTGAAGGCCAACTTTGAGGCCATTTAGAACCCCGTTCGTCTTCATCTGGAATTCTATGAATGCACGCAGACAAAGGAACATACCTGTGGGAAAAAAGTTAACATTCTATGTAAAGGAGAAAAAATTAGGAATTTGTTAAACAGATGAAGCATGGAAGATGCAAGACAATACCAAGCAGCATTAACTGAATCATCCTCTTCACACATGGGAGGAAAATTCTTGTTTCGATTTTCGTAGCAGTCATTGGATGTGGGCTTTCGGAAAATGGCAGCTCCAATGCCTGTGGATTCATCAACAAACTTTGCCACAAGCTTCCAACAGATCGAACGGGTCAATTTCTCCATTTCTGCATGGTGACAAAATTGTCATTGAGGGGGCCCCACAACAGTTCATCAACTTACTGCGTCTATGACTACAGATCTAAATTATGCAAAGAGGATGAACAATACACTTTCAAAAACAGATAAGACACAACATTCCAAGAACTAACCTTTCCAGATTTCAACGTCCTCATCATCTGTCCAATACACCGGTGTAGCAGACCACACAAAATATCCCCCAGGCCTCAAAACACGATTAAGCTCTAGAAGCAGTTTTCCACCTGAGAAATTATGTAAGATCGGTACATATATTGAATAAATATTACACTAGTAGAGAAAGAGCATAAAGCTGGACAGAAACATAATCATATTCATGCGATAGGATATGCATGAAACTGGGGACTTATTCCCAAAAATGTGTAAGAACATTCACAAACAAAGCTCATTATCATGCTCACATCAGAAGCTACTAGACTTCCAAAACATGGAAAGGCATTTATGATTCGTTGACATACCTTCAATATGCCATGGAACTCGGCATCGAGCACAGTGAACAGCATCATAGACATTGCCAGGAAAGACCAATCTCTGAGTACCCATGACTGATGATATTGCTGGAATTCCACGTTCAAGTGCCAGCTGCACTTGTGCCTCGTGTTCATCCTTTGGAGCCAAGGACATCGTGAGTACATCTCTATCAAAAATAAACCCACCGAAGCTTGCAACTCCACATCCAACATCCAGAATGACTCGAGTTCGCTTTCCCCATGAAATCTTTGGAAATGACTGCTTGACAAAAAACGGAGCATCAGACTCCTCCCAGAAAGACAATTTTTCGATGATACTTCACGACAATGACGTAGTTTTATTTATTTTACATGTCATTAAATTTATTTTCTTTTCTAATAACCCAAGAACAAAAGCAAACAAACAACCGCAGAAAGACATGTCAAAGTAAACAATTGATCAAATACATTGCTCGTAATTAATTAAATGTGATATACGATACTACAGCCATGACATGCTATATCCTAGAAATCGACTGGTATGTGCCTCCTCTGAATAAGTTAAAGCAACATTATCACATCACACTGCATCCTATGCGAGAATCAGAATCTGGGAGTCATGAACTTTCAGACAACAACATTCCACATTGTGCATCACTAACATGTCTTGCAAAAAGTATACACCATGAAAAAAACCGAGAAACAAACATGGGAACTTAAATTAGTTATATATTACACGAACCTCCTCAATAAAGTCTATGTAATGAAGTGCACCATGCTTAAACTGAGTACCCCCTCCGGGGAAGATAAGCCTATCATTTGTTTTTTTCACCCAATTCTGGTCCTTTTTGTAGGATATAAGACCAGGATGAGGAACATTGGAATACCAGACCTGAAATCCAGCATTAAAACTTGTCAGGGAAACGTCAAGAAGGATCAATCTTAAAATCAAAGCAGATAAGAAATCAAGTAACACCCCAGAACTTAAAACTCTTCGTCACAAATCTCTTGTTAGAACTGACCATGTGTAGCAAGTTAAAATTGACAATATGTAGCAGCAAGTACTTAAAAAGAAGCACCTCATTACGGCTCTTAGGCCATGGGATCGGTGTACGATATCCATCAGGAAGAGGTACCAAGCATGTTGGTGCTGGATCTGGACAATGTCTCTCCCTATGCTCATAATGTTTAGTGCTTGGCAGAGCTTTGATAGCATCAATATTGTCGAGGCAAGGAATATAATCAATTGCTCCATCAAATTCACATAAAGCCCAATCGTTCTCTTTTTTCTGTCCGATATCATTATCATATACGGCACCAACCTTCTTTTTCTTCTTCTTGCTGTATGTGGAAGTGTCATCAGCATCACTTTCATCTTCCATAGACTGATCATTAACTGTTTGCTTCCTCTCCAGCTCTGCCTTAACCTTCCGCTTTTCCTCTTTAGATTCATTTGCTTGAGTGTCCCAAGTGCCAGTTTCTTCTTTGGTTTCGATTAAAAGATCCGACTGTTCACCCCCATCACTCTCAAGATCCGCATCTTCCTTGTGCTTTGACGTAACAGAACTCACAGAAGAAGTATCTGAACCTGAATTAGAGTTGGTTTTCTCCGTATCCTTATTTTCAGCTGCTTCCAGATCTTCCTTCTGTACTGCTTCATCTGCATTCTTGTGATCCGTTACTTCATCTAGATCCCCCAATGTTTCCTCTGGTTCTTTTTCTGCTTTCGGCTTTTCACGTGGTTTATTATTTTCTTGTGGAATCTGTTTCTGATCTGTCTCGGATTCAGATGAATCAATCTTATATGAGTTCTGCTGAGGTGTGTCTTGGGGCTTCTCTTCGTTTTCCGAATTCAGATCTCCGGCACTATCTTCGAACGACTCGCTGCTTTCAGCAACTCGATTAGTTTCGAGGTTATAATTGACATTGACAGATGCATTCTGTGAATCTTTAACGTCTCGAGATCCTGAAGGGGAACTCAGAATCCACGCACCAAGTAAACAAAGAGCAAGAAAGACAGTTGCCGTCGCCATCACGTAGGATGTTGACGTCCGTTTCTCCTGTCGGAAATTCTTTCCAGAGGCCATTTTGATCAACTGAATCAAAACAGCCCGGACTGCGAATAATACAGCCTGCTTAAAATAGGCAAATGATTCGATATAAGTAGCGCGTACTACGAAGAGGATATGACAATGTAAGACTTTTAAGTGCTCTATGTGAGTACAATGAACGTATGCGAGCAAAAAACAACAGGATACAATATAGCGAGGAGAAGAACATACGATGTCCGGCAGCGATAATACGATGATACATATAAGTCCAAATTACACAAAAAAACTGAGAAAATATCTTTCAGAACGGTTGTTTCGGAAAGAAAATGGGCATCCGATACACGTATTATCTGCAATATTCTTTCATTTGCTCATTTCACTTGTAAAATCCGGGTAAATTGTTTTACATATTGACAATAAAAGGATGTACGAAGCTGCTCCTGGTTTTTCGGAAAAAATCATATGCGAACAGCATCATTCTCCACTGTAACAAATAGTGAACTGGAATAGATATCCGGACGACCCAGGTATCTACAAAGAAGAAAGTAAACGGAAAGCGCCGAAAACTTGCTGCAATAGGTAATAGTGCAGCTAGCAACTCAAACTGAGAAGTCAAATGACGATTCGAAAATATATGTTATGCGAAACACGAGGGAAGCTTTGAGCAGCCGAAGAAAGCAAGATTACAATATTAGATCTATATGGAATGCGAAATACGAGGGAATTATTAAGCAGCCGCAGAAAGACAAGTTACAGTTTTAGATCTATGCCGAGAGAGCAAGCATTGAATAGCAATGCGCTTCACGAAGCTTGAGAGCTTCCAAGTCCTATATACTAGAGGAAAGAAGGAGACCATTGCTCAAACTTGAAGAATATGACCGCTGCATCCGCACTCTTGAATGATCTTAGCTTTGGAGTCGCCAAATGAGAAGAAGAAGATGATAATGAATGAGAACGTGAAAAACTGCGAATCCTAGCGCATGCTACCTACCTGATCAGAAAAAATCACAACTCGAGAACCGAGGCCGGCACAAGAGAAATCTCAGCACGAGAGGGTTGGCGCCATGGCTGAGAAGAAAGCCGAAGAAGCGAGCTTTGGAAAAGGGACTACTCTCCCTGCGAGGTTGGAATTTGGGAGAGAAGACCGCCAGGTTGTGATCCAGGTAACAAATAAAAAGAGCGAGATCTTGCGCGCTTGCGCACACCTAGGGGTCCCTCCGTCCAAAGCCCACTTTCAAAAATGGGACGGCAAGCTGCAAAGAAGCTGAGCAGGTGAAGCCGCTTATAAATAGTCTACCACTTGGAAAAGACCTTCAAATCTGAATGGTAAGAAACTGCTTGCGAAAGCGATTCGTGGACCGTGGTGCATGGATGCACGTTCTCCTGAGCGCGGTCATATACATTCCAGTACTCCGTGCCCTCGTTTTATGCTCAACAGTTGACCTGCCTCATGCTCTCTCCACTCGTTCAGCAAAATGGAGGCATGACTGCACCATGCAGGCAGCCCGGATCATGCAGGCGAGTGTTAACATTGTTAATCTCCTGAGTTAATGAAGCTGTAAAGCGGAACGTGGCGATGGATTCACAAGAACTTGCTATTTTGCGTTTATATGTTTCACCATCATAAGAATTCAGTTTTTACTTCACCTCCCTCGACGATTTCTGATTCGACTCTCGAGTCCGGACACCGAGTCCCGCTGCGCTCACTTAATAGCCTGGAAAGTTGATGGATCCGTCATAAATGCGATGGAGCATCATATGGAACACAGATTTTCGGAATCTTTTGATTTTTCATTACGAACACGACAAGATAGCTACATCCCAGAGGCCTAAAAATAATCTGACGGTGGATTCAGACTCAGGTATATAAATCGTCACCGTACATTTGTATCGTCCATGTGTACGATTAACATTCGAGAAAATAAATTAATTCGCTTCATTTCCAGTAGTTTTTTTCAGCAAACAAAGAAACAAGTTTAACTTTGGGTTCGCTCATCCCAAGCGGCTTGATTGGGTGGTTGGGCCTTTCGTCTCTTGAGGCGGGGGTGAGGGTTCAACCCCCACCGGCAACATGTAAGGGACATGTTAACATGGAAACTTTGTATTGTAGCTGATTTGCCACCGTTATCCTGCTATGCGGTAGATGTGGCCGCAGTCTAACCGAGCTATGTAAACCCCTGTTCTTGTGGGATAAGGGGGGTCCCATGGGTACTATGCCCTTCCTTGTACAGTTGCAATTTCAAAGTTAAAGCCTGGAGGAGTAGGCCTTGGCTGAACCTCCATTTAAAAAAAAAAAAGTTTGGGTTGGCGGACAAGCTGGCAGTTAAGTGGCTTATCAAGGCTTGGAGCAATAGTGAGTCCTCTTGGGCTAAATTGATATTCAGAAACTTGAAAGACCTTACCTTAATTGGCCATCCTCGTTGAAAAGACATAGGGATTCTCACGCTTTTGTTCTCCCCCCACCATGTGTCCCCTAAAGGCTCTAGCCTCGTGTGTTCTTTATGGAAGAGTTGGAACAAGGCCAAACAGTTTATCAAAATCAGTGATGAGTGGAGTGGAAGTGGGCAGCTGGGATAAGACAAAATGACTCTATCTGGTTCCCGATCAACAGCATTAGAGGAGTGGAGCCTTGGAACCTCCAAACTGCAAAGCGGTTATGGAACAAGGGGTTCAAACAGTGGAAACAACTCTGGAAACAAGAGAACAACGAGTGGATAAGGTTTGAAGACTTAGACCCAAGATATAGAGTTACCCTCGAGGAATGGACCCTTCTTCAAGGCAGGTGTTTAGCATGGGACCGATCAACTACCTGCCTTCTCTGCGGAGAGGATCTTCCTTGCCTGGAGGGCCTCAAATGGAGTAATGGTAAGAAAATATCCAGAATCCCCAACTTCAAAGAGAACTTAGATGTTCATCACACCCTTAACAAGCGGTGGTGCCTTTCTTGGACCAAACTTCGATGGGAACTAAAGTTCATGTCTATTTGGCACCCCCTAATTGAGATAAAAAAGTTCGTTCTCATGTGGCAGATCTTGCATAAGGGAATCTGGTCCAATGCAAGGGCTAACAAAATCTGTGGTGTGCCGCCATGGTGCAAGCGTTGCCATCGATGCATCGAAGATTTAGCTCACCTGTTCTTCAATTGCCCCAAGTCCCATGTTATCTAGTGTCACGTGACGCGAGTATTGAGACTCACGAACCAAATCAATTGGCAACAGGTGTTGTTGGATGAGGCGATCGGCTGCTCATCGAGACTGTGGAATGCCATCAGGGGTGAGACTCTATGGAAGATTTGGAGGGAGCGACGTGCTGTCAATTTTGGCCAAACTCCTAAGAATGGTCGATCGAGAAATCCTTGTTTCTTCTAGGTAAAAGAATCTCCCAAGATAAGAGATCTCCAACGTTTAGACATCACTGTATTTACGTCCTCGAAAACAACAAGTTGAAACCCAAATGGGTCCCACATGAGGGTGATGATAGATTTATCCGCCTCATTTGTAATGTCCTCTAGCTTGCCATACTCCTCCCCTGCACTGTGGGATTTGGGGGGTCCCATGGGCACTAGTCCCATTCACGTGTAACTTTTCTTCTATATTTTAATTAAAGTCCGGGAGAATAGGCTAAGGCCAAAAAAAAAAAAGTTTGTATTAAACTCCACATGCGCAGGGTCACACGGTTGAGTCCCTTGCCTCTTGAGGTGGGGGCGAGTGTTCAACCCTCTTAGCAGGACATTTAAATCAGGTCTTCATACATGTAACGATTCTAAAACTAAGGCGTTGCGTAGATGTATTCTTGCAGAAGTTGGGAATTTTGTTAAGTTTCTGGAGTACAAGGGTCCATGACCCACTAACAATAGAACGTGGTTGAGCATAGTTTAAGATGGATAAATGAAGGAGTTGTTTCTGATCTGGCAGGTGTGTCCATCATGAGGGGGCGCATCCGTCGCGACCGACCAACGGTGGCGATTGAGAGGAGTGGAGCGTGGTGATTGATAGCTGTGGCGATTGACAGGAGTGGAGCATGGCAATTGAAAGTTGTGGCGACCGACCCAGGAGGTGTGTCCATCGTGAGGAGGTACATCTGTCGCGACCGACCAGCTATGGCGATTGACAGGAGTGGGGCGTCCATCGCGACTTAGTGAACACGTGTCCCTCGTGCTTACGTCTGTCTACACTATTGCTTTGGCTGAACGTCCGAATGTGAACTATTCAACATACTTTTGAATGTGTTCCTGCTTGTGACCACGTTAAAGCTTGGTCCATCGTGCATCAGGCCTCCATCAGTCGCGACTAATGGTTGGGTACTTTGAAGGTTGCGTCTACAACGGGCTGCCTCAAGGGCCGCTTAAATCGACAATCGCACAAACACCATTTGCATTTCTTTCTTTGATGGGTGGTTGCAATGTGCATCTTCTAGTTTGATATACAAAGTGAAGGATCATAAGCGAATTAAGACATTAGTAGACAAGCATATCAATACTCAAGTTCTTCGTGGTGGGGCTTTTTCGAAACTTTCATGGTGACCATGAAAATCAAGTGAAGTTCGTCGCGGGGCCCTTTATTTCTTTTGGCCATTCTTGTAACTTTCTGTGCTCTGAACAATCCCGTCGTGATGCAACAAGGATTAAGTTTGACCCTTCTCTTTTGCAAAGCCTTCGGAGCATTGAAGGTTCTTTTGATCAACTAAAAGAAGATTTGAAGGTTCACGGGTTTTTCTTCTTCTCGGCCTTCTAGAGCTCGGGCTAGAATGCGTGGGCATTTCAGTTCGGATATATGAAGTCTTAGCTCCTTTCTCCTTGTGGCCGCCTCTATGGATGTGGGGGTCCCTTCCCTCATTACTAGTAATTTACCTCGTGTTTTCTCCGATGAGGCGGATGTTGCCCCTAGCTCCTCAGAGACCGTGGTGGCCCCTCGGGTTGCACTTAATCGCGACGTGATCCTTTCAACGCAAGAAGGACTCAAGAGAACTTGCCTTGTTGGCTAGTTGTTCGGTCCCAGGCTCCCGCTGGATACTTTGCACCAGTGGTTTCGCAAAGAGTGGTTCCCTCGTGGCTTAGTAGTGAGTAAGTGCCAATTCCTTCCAGCCAGACACCTCTTGCTAGTTTTTGAGAACGAAGAAATGGCACTCCAGGCCCTCAGTGTCGGGTTTTGGCAAGTCAGGCATGCCACCCTGTGCCTCTTCAAATGGGCCCCCGATTTTGTGCCCGACAACTCTAAACCCCTTTGGTACCCTCTTTGGGTCGAGCTCCCCAATCTCCCTTACTTCCTTTATGGCTTTTTGTGGGATATTGTCTCTCGGATTGGCAAGCCGCTGGCCTCGCACAGAGGTGTTGGGGGTTTCATATATGAGGGCACAAAACACGCGTTTAATGCTCGTTGGCATCCTCAAATGTGTGTGGAAGTAGACCTCAACACGCCTCTCCCCTCACAAATTATTGTCGACTTGGGTGAAGGGGATTCTTGGGTTCAGGAGATCACTTATAAACATCTACCCAATGCTTGCTTTCAATGTGGTCAACAAGGCCATAGAATTAAAGATTGCCCCCTAAAGCAGAAGAATAAGCAAGAAACAACCAGCAAAGCCCAAATAGTCAAGGGGAAGCAAGTCGGCCCAACCTTGGAAGAGAAAGACAAGGTTGACCAAATCCAAGAAATCGACTCAGAAGCGTTTATAGAGGTTAGAAGAAGCAGGAAAGCTAGCCCTAGGAGAAGCTCAAGCCCAAGGAGACTTTCAGAGAAGACCCGCACACCAGAAAAGTCACTCAATAACTTATAGTGCAACCTTGAGAAGGAGGTTAACGAGTTGGATTATCCGGGAGGGATCTGGGACTTTGCGGGCACAAGTAACTTACCCTTGGTGTGGCCCCCCTCTAATGAGGTCAATCAAGAGGACTACATAACTAGCAAAGAAGACGGATTCACCACAAGTAATGAGAACAATATGGACAGTGAAAGTTCCATCATTGGAACAACAATACTGGAAACGGCCTCTCCAACTCCCCCATAGGAGGCTTCCCACAAGGGGAAACAGTTGGCAGATATGCCCTGGAAAAGCCCCCTTAAACCAAAGGTGCATGATCGGGACCATCCCCCCTCAAGAAAGAAAGAAGACTCCAAGAGGAAAAAAGAGAAGTCCCACCCTCGGAACGAAGGAAGTTCAAGAAAATTATCATCGCTTCACTAAACACTAGGGGGCTAACTGACCCCACAAGAGCCACCATTATTGGTCAATGGCTCTGTGACATAAGCTTAGACCCGGATTTCATTTGTCTTCAGGAGATTAAAATTGAAGGAGAAGACCTTCAAAAAAGACTTAAGGGTGTCTCTCCGTCCCATGTGTGGTTTTCCACAAACCATCAGCGTGGTTCTGGTGGAACTGCCATTGGTATCAATCACTTCTGGGCTAATAAGCTTGACTACACCAGCGAAGGCAGAAATCATAGGTGGATGGCGGTTACATTCAGCACCCCCTTTCAATTCTCCATGATCTCTATGTATGCTCCAAATGAGGATGTTGTGAGGATTGATACTTGGTCCTCCTTGGACTTGTTTTCTCATAATGTCATGATTTGCGGCGAATTCAATATGGTGGAAGACCCCTTTGATAGGTGGAACAACAAGGGCCGCATCATTGATGGCCAGGAGAAAGACACATGGGACCAGACCAAACTATTTTTGGATCTGGTCGAAGTCAAGGGCTCGAATGGTTTTTCTTAGTCCAATCTTCAATTCGGTGAGGACTTGAGGAAAGCAAGACTCGACAGATGCTACATTTCGTAGAATCTCATCCATCAATGGGGGACTCCCACCCTAATGCAACGAATCGACCTCACCGTCTTAGACCATTACCCAATGGTGCTCACCTTCCCCCCTCTATCTAAATTTTGCAAGGCACCTTGGTTTCACTCCAGTCCATTTGTCTTCTCACTCCGCTCTATCCATCAAGAAATCACTAACGCTTGGCTTGAGGCCTTCATCGTCTGCACCTCTCCAGCCAAGTGTTGGAGAAACACGGTGGAAAAGTCTCTTCAGATCTTGATTAGGACCACAAAGGTTCTCAAAACCATTCGTCGAAGACGTAGAGAAAAACTACACTAGCGGCTCTCGAGACTCGAAGAAGAAGTTAATAAAGGGAAGATTCAATCTCAGAAGGGACTCCAAAACATCAGAGGAAGATTAAGATACGAGGAGGAGATCAAAAGGAAAAATCTTCAAATTTATTTTAAGGAATGGTGGGCTGGTAAGGCAAATAGACCTTCAAAAGAGATGTGCAATATTCTCAGAAGAAAACAAATTAGATTCCTCATCACTTAAGTGGTGAGATGTTAAAACTAGCTCCTTTGAAGGATTGTTGGATTTTCAAATCCTCTGGTGCAAACTTGTTATCTCATCTGACCTTAGGGCCATTATGGACCTTCGAGTTATGTATCCTAGTAGCTGCTAGGCATCAACTCTTGCTTTGTGGGATTCCGGAGCTCCCATGGGTGTTATGCCAACCTTTCATTGTACTTTCAAATTAATTCAAACTAATCCAGAAGAGTAAATCTCAATGATCGAACTTCCTTAAGAAAAACCCAAAAGCTCATCAATGATATCACCAAAGTTGATCTTGCTTTTATTATCTCGAAACACAAGCAAAATTTATGTGAATCTCCAATTTCGAGAGATGAGAAGAGGAGGTTTTTCGGGACGTTATGGGAAAAGAAGTTTATGAGCATGAAGTATGATACTTATACTTTCATGATCCTTCACAAAATCTCTGCATCTGACTGAAATTGTGCTCTCAAACTCCTCTATTTCATCAGTTTCATTAATTTTTAAGTTTGAATTTTTTTTAGCAAACTTTCATTTTGGAAAAGTTGGTGGGGCATACCTATCACATTTTAAATGATGGAGATATGGAGTACAATCTATGAACTTACTTGAGGAGCCAAAAAATTCCCCACATTGAAGTGGAAGTGAAGCTATTGGAATCCCCAAGATCCCCTTCCATAAAAATAATTGACATATGGAGTACAATCTATAAACTTGATTGAGGAGCCCGAAAATTCCCCACATTCAAGTGGAAGGGTAGCTATTGGATTCCCCAAGACCCCCTTCCATCATTGTTATGAAGTTTCCAAGTGTAATATTGAGCGAATCCTCATCTTTGGAGGCCTATTTGAGGATGTTTTCAAAGGTTTTTTGGAATGAAAATTGGTATGTCATAAGTATAGAGTCTGCATCTCCATATTATTTCAAGATATGAAGAGAAATTCCAATTATAAATGGGAATTCAAGATTTGCAAAGTGACCCCTTTGGTTTGGGTAAGATATATCTCTATAACAGTTGTCCATGATGACATACCTATCTTTGAGAGGGCATAACTTGGTAGTTGGGACTCTAATTGATGCGATTTTTGTTCCTTGTGAAGCGATCACCGATAAGTTTCCAAAAGTATCAAAATTTTCCAGTTCAACTTAGAAAATTGCCCTTTGGCCACCTCTTTGATCTCTAATGAGGAAGGAGTCACCTTGTGTTTAAGACCATTTTGGGTAGATTAGTCATCCAAATGCTATGATGTAAATTGCTATGGATTCCCAAGGATGTATATGCATATTAGTGAGCTTCTAGAGCACTAGATAGGACTATCAAGGAGTCAAGCAAAGTTTTCAAAGTTCAAAGGTTGGTTGCTTGGTTGTCTGCACAAGGCAACTTGTTTTCAAGAGGGCATCCTATCTGTTCAATTGTCGGATTCGGATGATTTTAGGTTCTTTATGAATCTTGGAAACATGGCTTTTGAATTGCAATAAGATCATTGTTTTATGTTTTTAAACCATTTTTTTGCACATTGATTTGGTTTCTAGCAAGTTTATGGGGTGTCGATGGATATCATTGGAGACTCTTCCAACTTTTGAATTAGATTATTCCACTTGGAAAAGAATTGTAATTGTGTTTAGCATACTTGTAGTAGGTTTTCATATCATTTATTGGACTTGCAAAGAGCCATTAGGAGCCAATGTATATGGCTAGAAGTTGTATAAAATTTTTAGGTACATTTTGAGCACTTGTATATGCACATGTTATATATGAACACTTACAGGTCATTCAAGATGAATGTGCCATGGTTTTTGACTTGGCAAAAAGGAAAAAACAAGACATGGACGATGTTCAGGAGTTCAATGAGTTTGAGGTTTCATTGAGAACGAATCAAGGAAAGATCTTTTACATTTTTTTGGCTTTCTAGATGTGTGGATAGCACTTATGCATCTTTTACGGGACTATGCATGTGCATGAGTAGAAATAAAGAGAAAGTATTTAAATGGATTTATATTTCATTATGTTTTTTTATTTAAAAAACATCGATGCATAGTTGAAATTCATAACCAGAGAAGCATGGATCGACATGCAAAGCATACACATGTTTGGTATTTGCAAGAAATCTGATTGCAAGTAGTCAAAAGAATAGGCAAAAAAGATATTGTTGCAGAAATATTGTGCTTTTTATTGTGTTCTTTGCAGGTTATGGAGTTTATAGCTTGCATGTCATGGGCATATAGAACCTTATGTTATTGCTGATGGCCTCTATGTCATAAGCTTGCAAAGCCTTTATGTTTGAGGACATGATTGAAAATTTTTTATCTTTATTTCCTTATGGAAATGATGCCGAATTTTCCACATTCTCATGGTGTTATATATGCACATTTTAAGTAGTAAAAGAAATGCATGATCATGAAAACATCCTTTCACATACTATATGATGTTTAAAATTTGATCCCATGGTAACATGCACTTGTATTTAGGTGCTACTGCATGAAGATTATCATGTGCTTGAGGTTTTAACTTCATATCAAAACCTCCACTCTGATACACATGAGAAAGTAAATAAAGCATTTAGGAAAAAAGAGTTGTTTCGACCTTATAACTAAAGAAAAGTAGTGTTAGTAAGGTATTTGATCTTGTTCATGAGTGGAATGAAGTAAAGGGAATACATATGCATGTAAAATGCATAAGTAAGATGACTTCATTGTTCATGCGTGGAAAAAAGAGTTCGTTCGACCTTATAACTAAAGAAAAGTAGTGTTCGTAAGGTATTTGAGTAATATTGATGTTGTTCATGAGTGGAAATGAAGTAAAGGGAATACATATGCATGTAAAATGCATAACTAAGATGACTTCATTGGTTTTTAAATACCAAAGAATAATTCTTATGGATTTAGTCCATAGGGATTGCTAAGGGAAGGACGTAGAAATTCACCATCATGATTGTGCATAGGCAATCCTATAGGCTTTAGAAAGTTTCGTAGAGGATTATAGGAGATAGGTATGATAATATCCAAAGTAGTCAAACTTTACACATCTTCATAAGAGTCTATGTTTCAAAGTAAATTTTATGCTCATAGTGTCTGACTAGTTTAGATGGATCTGAAATCGAACATCAATTGGTCACTTCTATGTATGGCCAAAGATCTCAAGATTAGACTTAAGCATATCTTCATGTGATCTTAAGCAAATAATCCACTTAGCCTAGTGGTTTAGTCTTAAGGATGGGAAGGAGGAGGTATTGGGATCAACCCCCATGGAGAGCATGGGCAGTGAGTTTTTCCCAAAGAGCTTTGATACCAATGTAATAGATTAGACTATTAGGACCACCATCAGCTAGAGAGATGAATCTCCTCCCAACCTTGTGCCTCTATATATAGTTACCTTAAGACACAAGGATCAGAAATATAACTAGCATCCAAAAGTGCATGTGCGATCTTCATCATTGCTTTAACACCTTCCATTTCAATCCATTAGTAGAAGTAGGTGTACTCGCTGTCAATGGGATGTCGGTTGTAGTGGTAGAACAATCTGCTAGGGGTTGGATTAGGCCCCGAGGGGGTGCATCATGTCGCTCTTGTCCAACGGGTGAGTTTCGCATGCTAGGAACCTTTTCCTGGGGAATGGTCTGATGCTAGGCTTGTCGTGTGCACCTCAAGAGGGCAAAGAAAAACAATTTTTGTGCGTAGATCATGGAGTAGAGGGAGTGGGTCATCGTGGAAGAAGCACCTAATCATGAAAATGAAAGTATAACAATCAAAGTAAAATCGCTGATCTAAATAATACTAGATCAAAATATTACACTCTATGATCGTAAAAAGATCGATCAATATACAAGATGATTGTCAATGAGTGATTGATACAACTCTAATAATGAGATATCCCGCCATAGTGCGGATGAGGAAAAATGATCAAACTAGATCGGCCTTCTTGGCTAAACTGCGAAAAGAAGACCACCACTTCATTTCACTTCAAAATATTCACTTCAAGGACTTTAGGTAAAATTTGAAAGAAAAATGCATGGGAAACAATCATAAATGCCATTAAAATATCATGAAACATTCATTTATATTTATTCTCTTTAATTTCCCTTTCTTCTTGATTATATACATTCCTGGAAATCCCATATGCAAAAAATCATTGATTATATGATTCGACATGTACACATGTAAGTTGAAAATACAAAGATCCAAACCAAAACAAAGCATTTACTCTCTTTTACTAAGAACCAATCAGGCATAAAATACCTTGGAATGCCCATATGCTTTTAAGTTTTTACATAGTTGTATTCAAAATATGAGAATGTTCATCAGTTTACAAAAACATGC
This sequence comes from Ceratopteris richardii, assembly GCA_020310875.1. NCBI lineage: Eukaryota > Viridiplantae > Streptophyta > Polypodiopsida > Polypodiales > Pteridaceae > Ceratopteris > Ceratopteris richardii. The sequence continues at coordinate 222,195,005 of CM035406.1, forward strand.
TTTGTAGTCTTCATATGGTTCACAAAAAGAAGTCAAGAACCATAACGATTATGATGCATTGAACTTAAAAGAAAGAAAAAGAAAACCATGAAAGCACTTTCTAAATTCAGCCATAAATAGGTGCGACAACAGTATCAGTCCCCTTTTTTTAATCCTTTATTCACTATGTCATGCATCAAATTTCAAACAAGGTACTTGTATGAACCTCAAGAAGCCCCACAGTGAAAGAGTTTCTTCATTATATTTTGAATTTTTACCTTTTATATCTTCTGATTCATTTCTTACTACTTTATTGTTATTTATTGTTAAATGGCTTCATGCCATTATGTTATTGGGCCTAGCAAGTCACGAAAGCAGAGCTGATTACTTTTAGGCTATCGAATGTATTTGTTTTCTAGTGTACAAAAAAAGCCATGCAAGTACTATGTCAATTGCACTTCTCCATTCATTTTAATTGCTCAAGTTGAATGAGTGCAGACGAAGACCAAAATCTTCATTAGATACATAGGTATATTTGTGTACATTTCTATCTCCCTCTTTGGATTCTCTACAGTGCATCTAGTCTGTGTTCTCTGTATCTACCCAATTCCCTTTCTCTCTCTCTCTCTCACATAGCTTCTCTCCACAATATCATTTCGAACTCTATCTATGCACTGATTTCTCTCTTTGTTTCTCATCTATTGAATTGTTTTAGTAATCACAAATAATATCAATTCATCCCTCCAATCTCTATGCTCAACTCTTCAAGTAGCTCTCAATAGTGCGATACCCTTGATCTTAGCACCAAGAGGTTTCTCTCCTCTATGCACCTCTCTCTCTCTCTTGTTCATCAAGCTCATTTGTCGTGTGCTCCCTTTCTGCGAATTCTCTACAATGAGTTCCTTTGTTTCTCTCTCTCTCTCTCTTGTTCATCAAGCTCATTTGTCATGTGCTCCCTTTCTGCGAATTCTCTACAATGAGTTCCTTTGTTTCTCTCTCTCTCTCTCTCTCATATCCTCTATGCAGAGCTCTACATCACCATCTCTCTCTCTCACACAGCACAATATTGATTTCTAACAACTTCTATGTTATGGCTAAGTAACAATTCTTTGTATCTCTCTCTCTCTCCCCCCTAATCTTTGCACTGCCTGTGTTTTGCAACGATCCCCATCTGTGTTCCCCCCTCCCTCTCTCTCTCTCTCTCTCTCTCTCTCTCTCTCTCTCTCTCTCTCTCTCTCTCCTCTTCGCTCTCCGATTTGCACTTCCGTCTCTCGGCATTCTTTCTCTCCCTTTCTCTCTATTTTTATTACATTAATCATGTCCTGTAGTAGAGAAATAAGACCACCCTAATGAAAATATGCATGTTCTTAGCTAGTACCTAATTAATCTTTTCGACTAGATAACAAGGTCCAACCATCCAAAGCCATATGGTGATGAAGTAAACCTTTTACTTGTAACTAGTCATATTGATCTGTAATCAAGGAATCTAAACAATGAATCAAAGGAAAGTAAATCCCATGGTGGTAGCTTATTAAAAAGAAATCCTGCAAGAATGCCAGCATACTCTCCAAAATCCTTAATAACAGCAAGCAAGTCGAGTTGTAACTAATTGATCTTTAGCACTTTCTTCATAGTGAGAGAGTAGAAGTTGTATGGATTCATAGAGAAAGCTTGAATCCAAATTAATGCCACTAGTACCATCCATCTAAGAGGAGGATTTGACCTCCCTGTTGACAAGTATCCATTTGTAGGTAGCATCACTTTTTGCCTCAGACCTTCAATGTGCTTTTTTCTGTTCCTCCTTTCTCTCTACACTTTCTCTTCTTCTGCCACCCTTTTTGTGTCTACGACCTCTCTCTCTCTCTTGCAAAACACAAACAAAAACACATAGATGGCTTTCATGTTCTAATAAAAAATAGATTTTTTGTGAATTTCAACTAGGTAACAACCTTCCCTTTTTCTCTGTGTTTTTTAGAGAGATGGAGTACTTCCTTTCTCACTTTCTCTATCTGCTCATCCTCATAAATCATGCAGTCGAAGGAAGAGGGTAGAGATATGGAGGACTCTCTCTCTCTTCCTTACTCAGAGAAGAACATAAAGAACAAAAATAAGAGAAGAGAAGCAAAAGTACCTGAAAGAAAAATCCATGGGAAAAAAGTAATGAGGATTAGGCATGTATATATAGCTATTCCCAAGGTTTCTCTTCTAGAACTTTAGATCCTTCTAGGTTTTTCCTATTTTTTTGCATTTGGATCAAGCTTCGCCCTCAACTCATCTGGAACATGTACATATGCAATAAAGCCAAATACTTTCATATGTGATAAGTTTGGCTTTTTACTTGTGAACTTCTCTTCAGGTGTAACTTGATGTACAGTAGCAGTCGAAGTTTTGTTCATAATGTATACAACAATGTGCACAACTTTTGCCCAATAAAAATGAGGCATATTCTTCTCAACCATCAAGGCTCTTGCTATTTTTGCATTCAATACAATGCCATTCTATTGTGGTGTGTTCTTGCATGAAAATTGACATTGAATTCCATGACTTTTAAGGAAGTTGCTGAACTCATTTGACATGTATTCACCTCGTCCATTAGACCTTAATGTCTGAATATACTTTCCTGTCTTCTTTTCCACCATAGCCTTAAAATTCTAGAATTGAGTGAACACCTCACTCTTCTCTTTTATGAAATATACACATACTTTTCGTGTATGGTCATCAATGAAAGTAATATAAAACCTACAATTGCCCATATATGTGGTCTTTGTAGGATCTCAAACATATGTATGTACTATATCTAGCACATTCTCACTAACATGCTTTTCATGCGAAAATGATGCTCTTGACTGTTTACCAAATTGACATGTTGCACATACCTTTTGTATCTCAGCAACCTTGAAATTTGGTAGTCCATTGAAAATCTCCTTTGACTACATCCATTTCAACCTCTCCAAATTTACTTGCAATCACATTCAAAATGTCCAAGTTTACCACAATTCCAACATCCTTTACTATCATTACCTGAATTATTTCTTTGAAAATTTATATGGCATCTTTGGCTCCCCATGCCTCAAAATTGTCCTCTACCTCTTGCATGATTCTGTTGTTGACTTTGGTCATGATTATTGTGGCCTCTTCCACTTCTGAAACCTCTACATGTGCCTCTTCCTCTGCCAAAATAGAATACTTGCTCAGAACTAGGTTTTCCTTGGGAGTTCGAGTCCTCATCAAGATTCTTTTCTTCAATAATAAGCATGGACACTAGATCAGTAAAATTTGGAATATTTTCCTTAGTCTGAATAGATGCTTTGAACTGCTTATATGCAGATCCTAAACTACAAAGGCACACTTCCACCTTATCACCATCATCTACATGTTAGTATATGATTAATGTCTACCCCTCATGATTGTATGCACATTTTTTAAGGCCCCCATTATGAGGAGAAGCCAAGCGTGCATTACCCAATTGATGGGAATCCCAACTTGCATGTTGGATGAAGGTCATATTAGACCATGTAAGGTACTGTAAGGAAAGGGAGTTACCAGGGTCCCCAATTGTGGGGTCCAGGGCAGCAGTGAGCAACCCCGGATGGGGGGTCCAAGGGGGCTAGCAAGCCCCCTGTGGGGGTATGGGGGCAGTGCCCCGGCGCGATGATAAAGGGATTATTGCATGGAATATTCCCTGTCGGAGTAAAAAATCATTTATATTTGTTAGCTCGGCTCAACCGGCCTAAGCCGTGTATGGCAATTATGCAGGCGGTGGTTGCCCACGCTCTATTGCCCATGTATAGCCGTCCACGGAAGGCCACTCATGATCCTATATATACATGACTTTTGCACTACTTGAGACATCGAATTGAGCCCGTATACCTCTACCTTGTATCTCCCTATCTAGAGTTGTTTAGATCACCATTTAAGCTTTACCTTAAGAGGACACGGGTGGACAACACCATCATCTTTGTACTTGTTGTTAGTAGAAAATTGTTGAGATTCTCCTATATCTGTTATCTTCTCTACTACTGCTCCTGTCTTATATTGTGTAACTATTGTCTTACATGGTATCAGAGCTGTAAGGTTCGAATAGCTTGAGAAGTATATTTTAGCCTACTAGCAGACTAGAATATCAGTAGATTATTCGAGTGATTACATGATGGCTTCATCGTCGAACACTGGTCTTGGTGATTCAGCTAATGTTAATGCTGCACCTATTCAAATTCGCCCACCTGCATTCACTGAAGGGAAGCTGGATGGAACCAACTATACACTCTGGAAGTTCAAAATTTCTGCAATTTTGGACTCCTATGAATTACTTGACATTGTCATGGGACCGATGGGATTGGATCTAGAGCCTATACCAGTTGTTATATGGAGTAACCTTTGGGAGAGGTGTGAACCACCTCTTAACTCATTTAGATGGGCTCACACATGAGTGCCATGTGGCACCCATGTGTAGAGCCATAGGTGACTCATTAATTATAGAAAGAGAGAGAGACTATTTGGGATACGTACGTGGCTGGGCGGCAAGTCTTATCTCGAGCTCCGTGTATGACAAGGCAAGGATATGCTACAGGAAAAATGGTGGGACTTCATCGAGAACTGAGCCAGCATTGGTATCGGAGTGCAAACACACAGGTATCGAAGGCGGCCAGAACTCACGGATGCCATCAACCACAGGCGACAAGCCCACACCCAGAGGAGCAGCCAACGAGTGGAGTTTGACTCCCTCTCTCCCTCTTCCCACCCTCTTGGATGAAAGCACAAAGGAAATGGTTTCCTTTATATAGAGAGAAAGGGGCCTCTTCGACAGCAAATATGGGACAATTATACTCGATGCGCAGCTGCTGTGAGTTTGAATTTGGGAAGAAGAGTATATGGTAGAAGGTAAAAGGAGTCAAATATTCGAGTTTTTTTTCCATCCTAGAGGAGATAAATCATGCTAAAAATCTAGCCTTGAGGGAAAAACTATGATGCATATATGTAATATGGGCTATGGACAAGGGCTATGGGTCATGGGTTTCTCTTGAAAAGCTTCCGTTTCTCAGTTTTGATCTCTCAAAGTTACTACTCCAGGAAGATTAGCTTTTCCACTTCCGACTCGTGACATAACCGGCTTCTCTGCACCATAGCTTCCTCACACGATATCTGATTAAAAAAATCTTTGTCACGCTACGAAGCTACACTCCTAAGCTTCGCTCAAAGACCATCAATGTTTGATTTCAACGAGATTTGGTCAACCAAAATTTCTCTATAGCACTTCAATAGGAACTAGGCAGCCACTTCCAAGCCTAGTTTCTCATCATCCGGTGTCCAAATTCACTTTTTTTCACTTGGGATAGCATTATACCTTTGAAGTACAGGTGCTCGGCTATATTTTTTGGATTGGCAAGGACTGTCAAATCTCAAAAGTTGTTCACTTTCACTCAATTTGCCCGTTTGGGGCTATTGCTACATGGTTTTGGCATTGTTCTTGTTGGTTTTTGTGATTAGAACCTCTCCGGATCAACCGGACATTTCCAATTTTTGTTTGGGCATGGCAAGGATTCAAAATCAGTGACCTAAAGCTTCAAGGATAACTTGGATTTTGCTTTCGCACCTTCATTTTGTAACAGAGAAGTGCTCTTGTGATATATTTCTCTTCTTCTTGCATATTTAAGCTTTACTTCCATTCATTTTCACATACCCTAGTTAGCAAACGGGGGAAGGGAAGTAAAACATGGAATCTAAAGGCAAACAAGTAGTTGAACATACTTCTCCATCTAAAGAGCAACTAGAGGATCATGATTCTAGAATGGAAGAAGTAGAATTAGGGCAAGAAGTAGAAGAAAAATTAGAAGAGAAAGAGCCTCAACAAGAAGAGTATACATATGAAGAACTTTTAGATGAGTTTGTTACTCATGATCAATTCATAGACTTGAAAGAGCAAACCTTATAATTAGCGAGAGATCTTGGTAGCATCACATCTCTCATTCAACAGCTAAAGTCTCAAATGATCTAGCGTCACCTCTTTCCTAGCTAGGAAGGAAAGAGAAACCCCTCCTATTCCTCTAGAGATTACTAGGAAAGATACTTCTCTTCCTAGTAAACATAAAGGAAATACATGGGGATTTAGTGGGAGTACTATTCCATTGATTGTCTCTATCTTTTAGACCTTCCAATACCATTTTTGAGGAAAAAAATGGAGTGTGGTTGAAGAATCGGCAAAGTACAAGTGATGCTGCATTCTCAGCAAATGCAAAAGGTAAAGGCTCTTCTGATGGATCAAAGAGGAAGCCAAAGAAGAAAAATTTCACAGGAAGTTGTTCTATTATGAAAAGAAAGGCCATGCCATCAAGGATTGCAAAAAGAAGCAAGCTGATGAACGAAATGGGACTATAAAATCATCGTGGAAGAACAAAGAGTCTGCAAACAACACAAAGCTGGAACTATAGGTAGCTATTGAAGAGGTATGCTCATCTGCTGAAGCTCGTGTTGATGAACCATGGATTTTAGATAGTGGAGTTTCTTGCCATATGACCAGTAAAAAGGATTGGTATAGTTCCCTAGTGCCTCTGCGGGAATCCATCAATGTAGTGGTGGGAAATGACTCCATGTGTCAAGCAGAAGGAACTGGAGCCATCTCTTTTATCACTTCTCCAGGTGTTGAGAAAAAGTTATCCGATGTTCTCTATGTACCTACACTTAAAAGAATTTTTTTGTCAGTTTCTGCAATAACAAATCATGGACTCGAAGTTCACTTCAATAAGAGTGGTGCAGAAATCATGGATTCATCAGGTAATGTAGTAGGTAAAGGCATAAGATGTGATAACTTGTATGAGTTAAGTGCCCTAAGTGCTATAGAAGATAAATATGTAAGAAGGTTATGGCACCAACGATTTGGGCATCTTGGATTTGCAGTTTTGAAGGAGATGCAAAGAACAGGGATGGTTGCTCATTTGCCTGCATTTTCAGAGTTGCAGGAACCTGAAGCTTGTATGATGGGCAAGCAACAACGAAAGGCATTTCCAAGAGAGACCAGCAATCGATCTCAAGCTCCTCTAGAGTTGGTATATGCTGATCTCTGTGGTAAAATGTCTACACTGCTTTAGGAGGATCTTTCTACTTTTTGCTGTTAGTCAACGATTATAGTAGAAAGATGTGGGTTGATTTCATTCGAGAGAAGGTTGATACTTTTGAAAAATTTAAAGCATGGCATAAGTATGTGGAAAATGAATCAGGAAGGAAACTGAAGAAATTCAGAACAGATGGAGGAGGTGAATTCTTGTCAACAGAATTCAATAATTACTGTAAGGAACATGGTGTGAAAAGGAAACTTACCACAGCTCATACACCTCAACAAAATGGTGTTGTTGAGCATAGGAATAGGACAGTAGTTGAAATGGCTCGTTGTATGTTAAAGGTTCAAGACATGCCTAATTCACTCTAGGCAAAAGCATTCAATACAGCACTCTACTTCCTCAATCGAAGCTACACAAAAGCACTAAAGGGGATGACTCCTCAAGAAGCAAAGCCTTTAGTTTTGCATTTCAGAATTTTTGGTTGTTTCTATTATGCACATATTCCTGATTCAACAAGATCAAAGTTGGATTCAAAAATCAAAAAGTGTGTCTTCCTAGGATATAGTGAAGAGTCTAAAGCATACAGGTTGTGGGATCCTGAGGCAAGGAATATCTTTGTCAGCCGAGATGTGGTGTTTGATGAACGACCACACTTAGTAGAAGATAAAGGTAAATCTACTATCTCATCAAACGAAGAAATATCTCACCTTGTGCCTGTCAAAAGACAGGTTAAAGTTGAAGAGGAGGAAATATCTGATGAAGAAATTCCCTCAATAAAAAGCCAACCAATTGTAGCTGCACAGCATAAGCCACTACTGAAGTGGGCACAACAACTCTTTGATAATCACAATCCACATGTAGATGTACCAGAATCATCCTCGGATGGATTACGAAGATCAAAGAGAATAGAGGAGCAAAGAAAAGCCTCAGAACACATTGTTAACATGGCTCTAATCGCAGATATCATGGGCTCGATAAAGGAACCTACCACCATTGAAGAAGCCCTTGATGTTCCACGTTGGAGGGCGGCAGTACAATCTGAGTATGATAATATACTCAAAAATGATACATGGGATCTTGTCGACTTGCCGCCAAAGAAGAAGGTAATAGGTACTAAATGGATTTGGAAAGCTAAGTATAAAGCAGATGGAAAATTAGAAAAGTATAAGGGAAGATTAGTTGCATAGGGTTTTGCACAGATCGAAGGATTTGATGCTCAAGAAACTTTTGCACCAACAGCACGCATGACAACTATTTGGATAGTACTTGCAGTAGCTGCACAAAAGGCTTGGCCTATTTTCCAGATGGATGTCAAATTTGCATTTTTGAATGGTCACCTCAAGGAAGAGGTATATGTATCTCAACCACTAGGTTTTGAGGTGCCCAATTCAGAAAATAAAGTTTGCAAGTTGAAGAAAGCTTTGTATGGAATTAAGCAAGCTCCACGGGCTTGGTACCAACGGATATATAATTTTTTCAAAAATATGGGTTTTGAAAGAAGTACTTCTGATGCTAACTTGTATGTAACGAAAAGGGATAGCAAGCTAGTTGTTGTCATTGTATATGTAGATGATTTGATCATTACAGGAGATCATCAGGAACTCATCAACCAAACTTCGATCAGCTTGGGAACTGAGTTTGAAATGACAGACTTAGGTCTACTCCATTTTTGTCTGGGAATTGAAGTATGGCAAAGGAAGGATGGAATTTTCACCTCACAACAAAAATATGCCAAAGAAATTCTCAAGGCATTTGGAATGATGGACTGCAAACCAACTAGCACACCTATGGAGGTAAATCATAAGCTATCTATGGATGATAACGTGCCTGATGTAGATGCTAAGAAGTATAGGGAGCTTGTTGGAAGTCTTATTTTTCTGTGCAACACTAGACCAGACATTTGCTATATTGTTAGAATGTTAAGCAGGTTTTCCAACAAACCTAAAGAGAGTCACTGGAATGCTGGAATGCAAATTCTAAGGTACATTGCAGGAACCTTGGATTTTGGTATTTTTTATACCACAGGAGATACACTTCAAGGATATTGTGATTTAGATTGGGCTGGAGATTGTGATTCTAGAAAATCAGTTTCTGGATATTGTTTCTCACTTGGTTCAGTAATATTTTCTTGGGTAAGTAGGAAGCAACCAACTCTCGCACTCTCCTCCACTGAAGCAGAGTACAAAGCAGCTTGTTTTGCTTCTTGTGAGGTAGTCTGGTTAAGGAGAATTCTTGCAGATCTAGGCTTTCCATCAAATATGGTGACTGTACTCAAGTGTGATAATCAAAGTTGTATGGCTATTGCAAAGAATTGATTATTTCATGCTCGCACCAAGCACATAGAAGTACAGTACCATTACATTCGTGAGCTAATTGAAGGTGAAATTGTGGAGCTAGAATATTGCCCAACAAAGGCAAATTGTGCTGACATATTCACTAAAGCACTTGGAAGAGAGAAGCTCAACAAGCATCTTCAACAGATGGGCATAGGATTGAGACCTACTTGATTTATCATCGGTAAACATTGAGGGGGGGTGTTAGTATATGATCAATGTCTACCCCTCATGATTGTATGCACATTTTGTAAGGCCCCCATTATGAGGAGAAGCCAAGCGTGCATTACCCAATTGATGGGAATCCCAACTTGCATGTTGGATGAAGGTCATTGGACCATGTAAGGTATTGTAAGGAAAGGGAGTTACTAGGGTCCCCAATTCTGGGGTCTGGGGTAGCAGTGAGCAGCCCTGGTTGGGGGGTCCAAGGGGGCCAACAGGCCCCCTGGTGGGGGTCCGGGGGCAGCGCCCCCAGCACGATAGTAAAGGGAATATTCCATGGAATATTCCCTATCAGAGTCATAAATCTTGTATATATGTTAGGTCATTTCAACCGGCCTAAGCGATGTATGGCAATTATGCGGGCAATGGCTGCCCACGCTCTACTGCCCATGTATAGCCATCCACGGAAGGCCACTCATGATCCTATATATACATGACTTCTGCACTACTTGAGACATCGAATTGAGCCACTATACCTCTACCTTGTATCTCCCTATCTAGAGTTGTCTAGATCACCATTTAAGCTCTACCTTGAGAGCGCACGGGTGGACAACGCCATCATCTTTGTACTTGCTGTTAGTAGAAAATTGTTGAGATTCTCCTATATCTGTTATCTTCTGTGCTACTGCTCCTATGTTATATTGTGTAACTATTGTCTTACACTACATTCATGCCAATAGATGCAAGTGACTCACATATGCTTTTGATTTTCAGGGTGTAGTCACTTTCCAACATGCCCTTTTTATCCAATGTATGCAACTCATTCTTGAGTTCCAATTTCCATGCTTTTGTATTGGTCTCATACAATGTGATCAAGCTATTCCAAGTCTCTTTCAGAGCCTTGGCATCTTGTATGTGCCCAATCATGCTATCATGTATGCTAACAGATAGCCAATACATTACCTTTCATGCTCCTTGATTCCATTCCTTATATGCTCCTAGCTGATCCGTAGACTGATTCCTCTCTGGTAACTGTGAAGCATTTTTGTTCTCTCCTTCAATGTACTTCCAGTAGCCTTTTCCCATCAAGGAACTCATCATTCTGAATCTCCAAGCACGGAAGTTGTTTTTGTCCAGCTTATCGCTCATAAGCTGACTCATTCCATCCGCATTTGCCATTTCTACAACAATTCACAACACTACAAGAAGCACTTCTACTTGAACACTGTTGCACTTTGACGTGACAGTTTGATCTTAGAAAAACATAGTTTTCATGTATCAACAATACATAGAGTTGCTTGAAATTCTGGATTTGGAATATATGATGTTGTGGAACAGGACGCAAGTTATAGCTTTGCAAAATGACTTATTTTTTTGTGGGCCCCACCTTGTGGGCTCAAAATGGAGGTTGAGATGGCTTCGAGACAAAAATCTCACAAAAACAAGTGACCCTAAAGGGTTAGCCCTTTAAAATATTTTGAGGCCTTCTAGCTTCACACCAAATTTTTGTAGCAATCTGAGTTCGTTTGTGAATCGTGCCTTCTCCATGCCTTCTCGCATACTCTTCACTATTGGCCTTCTCCATGAGCTCTCTACAACCATAGTGGCTCTAATACCATGTCATGAGGAAGGAGATAAGGAAGAGAGCTCACACATGCACACACTCTCACTATCAAAGAGAAGCATACACATAGATTGAGGCAAGGAAGAATGATGATCTTCTTCTTCTATTTACATAAAAGGAATGTACAATAATGACCTAAAAACAATAACACAACAAGTTCCATATATTAAAAAACGTACATTAGGAAAATCCTAATGTCCACGAATGAGTGAGCTGGCAAGAAAAAAATGTGTCATCACTCTCGATAGATAATAAATCTAGTAAAGCTCAATGAAGTATCCCTGACATATACCACCATGACCACTATACATGTGAGAGAAATCAAAAAGTGATACATACATGTCATCCTAGATCATCACATGTTGAGCTTGATATCTCAACAGAGAGGACATCATTTCATATTTCTGCAAGCATAACAAACTAGCAAAATTCAAATGAACAAAGCGTGCATGCCAAAGCTTTGCATCTAACATAGCCTAAGAATCTTGAACTGCACATGTTGAATCATTCACAGATTTTGCATAATCTATGATCTTGTACAACCCACGACAAAAAATGCTAAAAGCAATAATGATGTCGCCATTTGACAGATCATGAATTGTACATCTGTCATCAATAAATTTCACAACTAAGCGAATCCTGGATAATGTTGAAACTGATAACATATTTTATTGATCTCTGGCACAAATAAAGCATCTGACAATGTAAAAGAACTACCATCAATAGTAGTCATAATGATCTTACCAACTCCCATGATAGAATAAGAGGATTTGTTGGCATATGTGATAGTATTTCCTATAGGGGCGGTTGAATCGAAGTGAAGAAACTATGCTGCGAGGTTATATGTTCGGTTGCCCCACTATCAAACTACCAAACATCTCAGTCCACTGCAGACATACATAGTTCATGAAAAGATGGGTCATAACTACAAAGAGTAGTAAATGGCCATTCTTCATTCTACACAAGATCAGTAGAATCTGTTTTGGGTGTAGAGGCCTCTACAACAACCATTCTAGCCTCTTTCTGCTTTTTTGTTTTCTTCTCATCTTTGTCATCCTTCTTTGATTATGTAGAATTAGCAAATTTTTGCTTACTAATAGATGAGCTCCATTTACCTTTGCCCTTTTGACTAGCCAGTAAAGCTTGATCTGCAATATACACAATGAACCTATTCTGCAATACACTTAATGAACCTATTCTGCCTAGATTGATCTCCCTACAATAGAAGAGAGACTAACTCCTAAAATTTTAATGCATTTGGATTGCCTTTCATCATCAATCAAAGAGTAGAAGCAAACCTCTTATATGAATATGTAAGACCGTTCAGAATAGTCTACACAAGTGAACTTTCTGGGAAGACTTCATCAACAGAAATCAACTGCTCCTTCAAGTCTTTGATCGTTGTCAAAAAACTATCCATGGAATCTCCTTCATTCATATGCTCACTCTCCAATTGTTTTTCGAGGTAAGCAACACAAGCCTCATCCCTTGCCTGGTATAAAGTGGTAATTGTATCCCAAGCATCCTTTGCTGTTTTGCAGATGCGAATGTGACGAATAATGGCACGTTTGAAAGATAACACTATCAATGCTTGTGCTTGAGCATCTCTACCATGCTAACAAAGTTTCTCTACGATAGGTGTAATAGGAACCACAACATGAACAAGAACCTGAAGACCATCATCTTCAACACCATACGTATCACCTTCAATAATCATATTTGCAGGTGTAGTTAGACATTTTTTAGCACCTTGCAAAATATTCCATAGTCCTTTTGGGACCAATACATGACACATCTTAAATGCCCATAATGGGTAATTGGGATCATCCAAATTATCCTCAATAGTCAACATATGGAGTACATCACTGCTTTTAGCCATGACCACTTACTAAAATATACTGATGAAGAAAAATGATTGTATCTCAAAACGTTGAATGGAACTACCTAGTTGACTTCTACTAAACCTGTAGTAGACTTCGAGGTGCTTGTATTGGAGAACCAAAACCTGTATATATGTTTGACACAAAAAGATGAAATTGCCTACATAGGCACTGTGATAGTGCGATCGAAGGCCGAAACGAACTAAGATCATGATTTTGACACCACATAGCAAAGCTGTTTTGAACTCCTAATTGCCTTGAGCCTGCTCACCAAATTTGGTGTGATTCTGAGACTATCACTGGAGGGTGTTGACAATGCCCTAGATGGAGTGACGACATGCTCTGATACCAATTGGTGAAGTTTGAGGTATGCAGAAGCACACAAAAAACATAAGGAAGAAGAAGAAGAAGAAGCTTGGAGCACAACACACAATTCTGAATCTATTACAAAGAGAATGTACAAAGATAAGTGACCTATTAGGGTTATAGGCATATATACAAGCCAAAGGAAAGAAACCTCCTAAAGAGGTAAAAAAGTGTCCCGATTGTCCTAGTGTGTTCACACACATCATTATCGAAATACATCAACATATTTTTATGACTTTTATAGTAAGAACCTCTACTTGGGTCTTTATTTACAAAATAAATGGAAAATTTAATTTCTCTTATTTGTGTCTAGACATATCTCAATATGTCCATGCTCATCCATGCCCTCACAAACCTTCAACTTCTATATCAAAACACAATCACATTAATATATCAATAATAAACTCCAATAATTCAGCATTCCATAAGTGATAACATGTTTCATGAACATCTCTTAGATTAAACATGAGGGGTAGATCTACGAATCTACTTAGTAATTCATTTAATCTACTTTTTAGTGAGGTTCTCTTTTATATGGGATTTTGAGTCTACTTAGTAATTCATTTAATCTACTTTTTAGTGAGGTTCTCTTTTATATGGGATTTTGAGTCTCCATTGTTTAGGAAGGAAAACGTGTCGCACTTATATATATGTTCTTAATTATGGATGAGTAGTAAGGGAAAGAAAAGCTAGAATAGATTCTGTTGCTAGAGCCCTATTCCTTAGATGAGATAGATAGAGTTTATATATCCTTTAGGTTTTCTAGATAGGAGGTGCATTATCCTACCAAAGAAAATAGGGAGATCTCATAGTGACAATGGCTAAATTGAATCACAACTAATAACTGTAGGAGAGAGATTATCAATCCTAATGATGGTCTTGGACTAAACAAGGAGTTCTAGTTTTTGTCATTAGAGAGACTAGGGTTTCAATGATAACTTTTCTCTTTCGGGTTCCTAGGAGATAGGGATAAATCTAACTAGTTGGGGTATCAATCTCTTGGTGGGTGTTTTCGCATGAGGATGATGATTGAGCACCAATGAGAATGGTTGGTACTTATGGATTATTTAAATCTCAAGAAGGAATGCTTTTGCATTCATATGGCAAACCAAAAAAAAGAGATAATGTTAGTATTTGCACTTTAGATGCTCTTCCAATGGGACTTAGTCCAAATTTATGGATGACAAACCAAGGATTTCTTGGGTAGTAGGATGTAGAGATTTCATTCTACTACCTAGAAATTCTTCATATAAGCTAAGATGATGGATTTGTATAGGATAGAAAAATGTTTTGGAACCAACTATCACTTGTGAGTACACTCGAGGCCAAGAATACCTAGAGTGGCATGAGGGCAAGTCTATCATTTTAGTTCTAGATGGGTTTGGGGACACTTTTTGTGGGACTTTGTTCTCTACTTTAGATGTTTTTATGGTTTATTATCTCCATTGATAACAATCAAGTTTATCTAATTTGGCATTCTAAACTTTCTTTTCATGTTATTACTCTATATAAAGAAATCACATGGACTTATGTCACTTTGGTGATGTTAGATGACATGGGAGTCATAGTTTGGAAAATTAAGTGTAAACAAGGGATCGCAGGCAATGATTGTTTCCCACCTTTGAGATGATCTCTTATGAGGCTTCTTAAGGGGAAGGATATGGGGAAGCAACACACAAAGATGACCATGTACTAATAGTATATGGGGTTTAGGGGACAAAAATATTTTCAAGGGGAAGGAAATGTTATATAACATGATGGGGAATATCCTTCATGGGCATGTATGCCACACAGCACCAAAAGGTGCGATTTCCATTAGAGGTAGAAGAGGGAGAAATATAGACTCACGTAGAGTCTCACTCGTGGGTATTGACACACAGATAACTATTACGCTATGATCGAGTGGATGAGAGAACACCTCTTTTTGTGTATCTTTAGACGTTAGTGAGCTCATATGGAGCAACCATAGGCAAAAGAAGTGGTAACTTCATGATAATGCTCTGGCTAGGAGATTTTATGAGGTGGCGACATCAATAAAATTCCTAAAGTCACCTAGAGCACCTATTGTCTTCCTAAGCATAAAGGTGGCATTGGTATTCTAAGGCGGTGTTGCTATCCTTTATCCTATGAAAATGGCTAGGAATTTATCCACCAAGTGGATATTTAGAGCATCTAAATTTCTGGATTTGGGCTTTTCTCATCAAGAGAAATACTAATTATTTTCTTTTATACACTACAAAGCATGGAAGAATAATAACATTTGGGACATACTTGTTTCTCCTCATCGTTTCACTCTTGTTGGTAGTTCTCTCCCTTGCCATATGTCAAATGGAAGTAAAAAAAGAAAAGAATTATTCTCCTCCTCATAGCTTGTGTGAACCTATATGGTATGGCTAGATACTTGACTGTTGGTTTTAATTTTTCCATTAAAGAGCATAAATGGGTTTAAGCTTGTTCTTGATCAAAAGGAGCACTTGATGATGCCTAAAGGGGGGGATTTCTTACAATTAGCGATCCTTTTGCCAAGGAGGAACAGTGATTTCTCAATCGGCCACTCTTTGGGGGAGTCATCAAAGTTACGAGCACATCTTTCTTGCCAGATCTTCCATAGGACCTTCCCTATGGCATTCCAGAGAGTCACAAAGCAACCGATCACTTCTCCTAGCAGAGCTTGCATCCAACTAATATGTTTTTGAAGTCTAATTTTCTTTCCGAGCCTTCATGGAAGACCTTGCAAAGCTTACATGAAGTTATAGAGGAGGTTGATAAACCTCGCATCCCCATCGTGCGGAGCCCACTTGGTTTTAAGCTTATTGTTGACATATTGTAGCTCTTTGTGATGTCGGAAGGGGGGGGTTTTCTTACATTTAGCAATTCTTTTGCCGAAAAGGAATAGGGACTTCTCAATCGACCACTCCTTGGGGGTATTGCCAAAGTTGTGAGTGCATCTTTCCCGCCAAATCTTCCAAAGGATCTCTCCCCTGATCGCATTTCACAATGCCGCAAAGCAACCAATCGCTGCACCAATAAGGGCTTGATTCCAATTGATTTGTTCTTGGTGTCTCACAGAATGACCAAGGACCCTCCATAACCGAAGGGATTTAGGGCAAGCAAAGAACATGTGGCTAATAACCTCTTTGCTACGGCAACATCACTTGCACCAGGGCAGAACACCACAAATCGTGTTAGCTTTTGCATTGTTCCATATTCCACAGTGTAAAATTTTCCATAGGAGGACCAAATTTTTGTTTTCAATGAGAAGGTGCCAGATAGACATAAATGTCATATCCCAACGAAGTCATGTCCAGTTGAGACACCATTTCTTGTGTGAGACTGATGTGAATGTCATTGCGAGCTTCGACATATGGAAGCTTGGAGAGGCGATTACCATTATACCATTTAGGTCCCATTAGGTCCCGAGCATCCTGCCCTATAAGTAGTCGGATTCTAGAGCGGTCCCAAGCATGGCGTCTACTCAATAAGACATTCCATTCGTCGTATGTGACCGCAACACTAGGGTCAAGGTCCTCAAAGTCCACCCATCTGTTTGTGTCCTGTTTCCAGAGGTGCTTCCATTGTTTGAATCCCTTATTCCAGAGTCTCTTGGCACTTAAGACATTCCAAGGCTCCATGTTTCTCATGCCTTGGATCGGGAACCAAATAGAGTCATTTTGTCTTATACCTGCAGCCCACTTCCAATCTTCACTAATTCTGATGTGAGGTTTGAGTCTGTTCCAACTCAACCACAAGGATCTTACCAAGATCAATCCTTTGGGTGAGATCGGAATCGGAGAGAACAAGAGGGTGAGGATGTCGAGGTTTTTCCATCCAGGGTAGCCCACCAGAGAAATCGCGTTCGTGTTTCTAAAAATTAATGTGGCCCAAGAGGAATCTCTGTTGCACTAGGCCTTAATCATCCACTTTGCCGCAATTTTATTGGCCATGCTGCCAATGTCCATAATACCCAGACCTCCACTCTCCTTTCGGCTAGTGCATATGGACCATTTGATTTTAGGCACTCTCCTCTTATTATGGTCCCCAGTCCAAAGAAAGTTCCTACAAGTACTTTCCAATTTGGCTAATTCTTGATCCTTCGGTCTGCAGCAAGAGAGAAAGTATATGACTGAGGATATGAGGAATGTGTTGATCACCATGGCCTGGCCAGTAAGATTAATTTGCAAACCCCTCCAATAGTTAAGTTTATTATTAAGTCTAGCGAGGACCCAAGCCCACCTTTGTTCCAGAGTAACACCAAATCCCATGGGGATACCAAGAATGCGAATGACCTGACCCAATTGAATGCTTTCGCATCCCTGCACAGGAGGAGATTGGGTTGATTCCCTTTGATAGCCTTGAACACAATCTTGGAATGGCTAATTCTGGACCTAGAGGCCTCTTCCATCCTATCATACTTTGACTTTTGTATACAAGAGCAATTAGATGAAACATAAGTGATTCCAATATGAACCTCCTTTACATCTCTCTCTACCATGTACGTTTTCTAGTACAATTTTTTTAATGTCTTAATAAAAAATAAAAACAACAAAAAATGACAACGTCATGGAACAAAGAATCGTTTGACCTTTTCCGTATCAAAACGACAAGAAATCAAGACCTTCGAAACAATCAACGATCTCATATTTCGTACAAATGAATGTGCAACATCCGTGAGACATGATGTGGGAGAGATAAAATTATTTTTTATGTTTTTATATTGTGAAAACAAATTTGAATGTTCATTATTTAATGCAATAAATTGATTCTTTTTCCACAATTTATATACAAATGAGAAGAACATTTATGTGAATAAGTGTATATGGGAATCCGAAGACTTTGAATTCAAGCATGAATGGTTGATTCATTGAATAATTGAATGGTTGTTGTATGAATGGTCGAATGATTATATGACTCATTGAATAATTGAATGGTTGTTGTATGAATGGTCGAATGATTATATGACTCATTGAATAATTGAATGGTTGTTGTTGTATGAATGATCTAATGATTATATGATTCGAATGATTATATTATGCATTGAATAATTTAATGAATGATCAATGTAATATTCATTTGATGTTATTTTTGAGATGATGAACATACACAGAAGGATTCATACGTGTGCTTTGAGAAAAAATTTCTCATGAAATTTATTGATGTTATATGTTTAGAGTTGATTGAAAAACATTTTTGATGTTTTTGCTTGACGGTAATAAGATTGATTGAAATTCAAGCTTGTATGATAAACATATGAACATTGAGTTGAAGTTCGATGTATAATTTTTTTTTTCTAAATTTTAAATGAAGGTTCAACCAAAGCCTACTCCCTCGACCTTTAACTTTGAAAGTGCAACTATACAATTTAATGTGCATAGTACCCGTGGGACCTTCTGTGACCAACAAGGTAGGGGTTAGACTAGGTAACAAGTCGCTTAAAATTGTTTTAACAGGCCAAAGCCATTACACGTCTAGCCCAGGGGTTGATCCTTCGACCTCTGCCTCAAGAGGCTAGAGCCAAACCAATCCCCCTGTGGGATGTGGACTTGATTGGATCTCTTACACTGAGACTAGGTTCGAGGTTCATATCTTGTCACCTAGTGTACAACCCCTATATGAAATTTGTAACAACATCTAAATAAACCTAACATGAAAGACAGGGAGACTAGACCTATTCCTTTGACTTTGGCCTATATTAGATCTTATGGAAGACTTTTTTGTAAACATGTAGAGTTATGAAGTGGTGACCTACTTTGACTTGTTAGATCATTTAGCTATAACCCAAAATGATAATATGTTGGGAGATCATGTCGTTCAAGCCTCAAAATCTATATATATAAAAATAGTGCTCTTTAATGGTCAAGTTGTGTCATTTTTTATTGAATATGTGTGGTGAATACATGGAATTTCATGAAGTGCCAATTGAGATGAAACTCCCTCACTTTTCTAGAGTGCTTTTTCCTAACAAAAAGACAAGAATAGAATTTCTCAAAAAAGATTAATAATGATGGATTTCTTAAGGGAATTTGAAGAAAGGTTTCACCAATCATGTCCCATATATAAAAAATCTTTGAGAATAGATGAGTTAGAAATGTTCCTTCATAGTGATGTTTATGTTGCAACCTTAGATCTAGAACACTCTAACACTTGTAGACAAAAATGATCCTAGCTAGCAACCACATGTCTAATGAGCGTAACCAAGTGAGGCTTCAACTAATACATACTTTATCAAACTGAGAGTAGACCTGAACATGATCATAGAAACACATGCATATGTGATGATTATTACATGCAATGGACAAAGAAGAAACTAGTGCCTATAGACACACACACATCCACCTCTTACTCACTCGATTTTGCATTTCAACCACACACAACAACAAACACTAAAATGGATGTATCTCTTAGCTTGAATATCCAAATGTGATCAATGATGGGTCCACTTTGAAGCTCTCAACAAGACACTTCTATAAACATTACATTCTGACATTTTTATGTGCATCACTTATAACACCTAAAATACATAGGAAAAAAATGAAAAAAGGGGGGATATGGGGTAGTACACTTACCTTAGCATGTGTTTCACTCCATAGACATGCATTAGAGCACACAAAGAAGGCGAAAAGAGGACAAGAAATTCAAGTTACAAGATTGCACTTCTTCTTCTTCTTCAAAATACTAAGAGTCCTCACAAATAGAAAACATATTGAATTACATACATGTAGCCTAAGTTAGAATCTTTCACACAAATGGATTGAACACTTCTAAAAACTAGTCTTATATCAAATAATATTGGAAAACTAATATAGATGGTCTAGATTTTGCAACTAGAGGAGTCCCCTAGTCCATTTCCAAGGCAAGTAATACATCCATATGGGCTTTGTTCTCTAGAAAAAATTAATCGATCTTCATATTCTCTTTCCCCTTTGTAGCTTTTATGTTATTTTATTTGCTTTGCTTCCATGCTCCATGGAACACTCTCCCCTTCCTAGCATCAATCAACCTCGATAGACCCTTTTGGTATCTACCATGGATGTGAGTTGGTGGTACCGTAGTGAGAGAGGCTCTTCAAGAGCCATAGGTGGTGATTTTCCAAGTGGTGATGTTCAGTCATTCAATTTGCTATGTTGCCTTTGTGTGTGATGGCTAGCAAAGATGAGAAAAACATTTCTCATCTTTTTGTTCAACATTGATTCTGCCTGCATTTCGTTGTGAATTCTTTTCCTACTTTGTCTCTTGACTTTCTTTCATCTCTTCTACCATTATTTTTCTTCGAAGCTTGATCCATTGAAATGGTTTGATTTCTCCATGCGAGCAATTAAGCATAAGAGATGAGTGCTCCTTAATTCTCAAAGAAGTAAACAGTAGAAAACAACATGACACTTGTACAACTTAGTCCAAATGTATGGATGGACTAAGGATGCAAATGTATGGATGGACTAAGGATGCAGTGCATGGGATTTTTCAATTATGTTCCTTATGCATGGCCTTGTAATGTAACATCAAACCTGATAGAATTCATGTTGATCCTTCATATAAGTGGATGAGGACACCTCTTCGTGATGAACATTCACTAGAGTTGTTGCTAGTAATCGTCCCTTTGTTTGTAGAAATGCTTCCAAATACATAGTCTTGTTACACTCTATTTTGGGCGAGTTGAAGCCCCTTTGATAACGCGACTTCTATGTTCTCTACGCCTTCTCCACTTGGATCTCAAAATTTTCTAATTATCATTATTATATCACTATTTAATGGTGCCTAAGCTTATTGAGAAGGCTCTTGGTCCTTTGTTTGAAGATGTTGCAATAAATTATGGAGGTTCTTGACTTCTATTAGCATTTGTATATGGAAATTAGAACTCACCCCTTCCTTGACCTGATCATCCATGGGCATTCCATTTTTTGGGAGGTTTTCATTATCTCCTATCTCTGGAGTCACATTTTGGAATCTTTGAGAGCTCAAGAAACGCCTTTTAACTCCATGAGATGTGTGTCCGGTCGATCTTCGAATTCAACTTCAATATCAAACCCTAGATCATCGGTCAAAACTAAGTTTTTCTTTTAAATGAACTAAAAATGAGGTGAGCCCATAAATTATTGTCCCACTCTATGAACTCTTATGATTGTTCCTCTTTTAATTTTTATGTGCAGTTTGGACTAGATGGTATTCTGTGAGAAACATGAGCGAGCCAAACTAAACAACCTATTGGGGCTAGAGATGATTTGTTAAGGAAAGCAAATATTTTGTTACCCTTGAATCTAGTAGAAAGTGTGCCCTTGTAAAGGTCCAATCAAATATAGTGATTATAAAGCCTCTCTTGGACCAAGATCACCTCTTGCTCAAGATCTTCATCATCACAATAAAGGAATTTCATTGGCATACTTGCATTTCCAATGTGAAGTGGAATTTCCACCTCATCGATACAATGATTGTCATATCCTCTTATGTCGGTGATGTATGCCTCTTCTTGTTGTAGAGTAGCTTGTAAATTTCGTACTACTGAGGTGTGTATTGCATTGATTGCTACAACTATATCTATGAAGGGCCCTATAGATTCCAAACTCATTCTTTCCCAATCCTACTTGAATAGGGACATTAATCACTGAATTTCATAGAGGGTGGTCTAATAGTTATACATGTAGCCATGAGAAAGAAAATCCCTCAATCACTCTCAAAGTTGAGGCTCAACTTGCAATGGCTCACTAAGAGAAAGAGTGAATGAACTTTTTCTTCGCCGTTTGAATCTCGTAGTAGGAGCATGATGGTAGTCATAGGTTTGTTCATATTCTCGAGTATAATCTGGAAAATTCATCAAGTTAATTTCATTATTTCTTGCTATACTTAAGCTTAGTTCACCCTCCAACACAGATGAAGTTTTCAAGGAGTAAAGATATTTTTCCAAGCCTATCTCCAAGAATGGAGTTTGGACTTCACATTATTTCTTCCATATAGAATATTCTACTTTTGCCTAAAGTTCTCAAGGCTAAAACTCATTCACTTCTACACCATGGAATTTATATCATTATCATTATCATCTTGTATTGTTCCTACATGAGGCTTGTTCTCTTGTAGGAATCTATCTTTCATCTTTTGTATGGTTGGTTCTTTGGTTGGGATGCATTCTTTGAAGTCTACTTCAAGAATCCGAGTAGTAGGAATGGGGGTTGGTGGTTGCTCTAGAAATTCTTAAGCAACTTCAATCAATCTTTTGCACATCTCTAGCTATTCCTTCTCCAAGTCCCCTCTTGGGATTTTTTTTTTGTGTTGCTTAAGGCTTGGTCTTGCCACTAGAATTGATTCTTTGTGATTTTGTGTTTCCTCCCCGTCTTGTACTTGTGTAGAGAGACAATTATTTAGGTTTTGAATCTTCTTTTGATCAACTTCCAATTCTCTAAGTAATTTTTACCCACTTGATTTTGATCTTCTCTCTTCTATTCTTCCACTTCTATGCCTTCCTTCTTCAAGATAACTCATAGGATACTTTATATGCTTGGATATTACAAATTTTAGATTCATTGTCATTATTGACATTGCTAGGCGAACACTAGATTGTGCCCTTGGACTAGACTAGACAAGATTTTAGAGTTACACTTTCGATTACAAGATCGTCTAAGTAGGAAAATAATACAAGAATATATGATTGATACAAGACATCCCACAATGTGGGACTAATAGGTATAGATAACTCAACTAGAGATGATACAGAAGATCCCAAGACCATAGGTATGAAGCAAGATCTTTGGATTACAAGAACTCCCTTTAAGCAGATGAGCTAGATACAAGGAATAACTAGAAAGGATCTCATACTAGGAGATTAGAATAGGACAAGAGAGGATGTCCAAGCTACAAGACTATAACTTGAGCTAGAACTTGAGCTAGAACTTGAAAGTACTTACTTGGTGATCATGAATCCTTGAGCTCCCAAGACTGGCATTGGCAAGACTATGTATGTATGTGGCCAACCCCTCCTTATATAGGTTTTCAAGGCTGGTTCATCAATGGTTGTTATGAATTGATGATGTCATTGATGATATCATCAATTCAAAACATGACCTCTGGATATCAGAATCAAGCAAGTAGACAATCAATCTTAGGGTTTGGGCACATTCCAAATGCAATGCAACCATTGGTTTCCCCAAATTCTAAATCAATCATGAGATATATAAGTCACATGGAATTTGAGGTTTAGGATGGTTCCCTTTGTCTATGACAGACATCATCCTCTTTACTTTTGGCTTTGGCTCATGTTATGACATTGAGAGGTCTGAAGCTATCTATGCTACTTCCAAACTGTTCAATCACCTCAATCACATTGATTTGAGTAGGTTGTTATGCATTTTTTGGATTCTTAGGACAACCTATAACTAAGTGTTTTTTGCCATAGTCTACACAATACCTTTCCCATGTTCTTGTTATAGGTGGATTAGGCATGGGAAAATCTATGATTAAATGGTCCCCACCACAATGGTAACATGAACCTATTGGAAGTGGGGTGGGCCTCAATATCAATAATCACATGTTTACAAGATCTTCCAACACATGAACCTTAGCATATAAAAAGCACTTTCATAAAAGTTTTCACAAAAACAAAAACTCCACGCCGAAATAGATTTATTGAAAAAGAAATGTTATGTTGAAAACTTTACTTGTTGCATGCTTCCTTCAATGGGATTTGAACCTAGTTGGTCTGATCATAAGATGTTTTGTCTAAGCCAACTCTCCCATGCAACTTTTTTATGAGAGTCCTAAACAATTCACATCATATGCAACAATTGTGGAGATTTTGGACTATTCTTAACATTGTTTCCAACAATCCTCCCTTCAATGTAATAATGGTACAAGGGTAAATAACCTGCAAAACTTCAGGTATCTACAAATATATCTCTTAACTGATTTCCACTAAATCTTGAGTTGATTGTGCATGAACTTGGATACTTGAGCAAATACAAATTGAATGTTCGGACGTGTATTACATAGATATATCAAGCAACCAACTGCTTGACTATATAATTAGCATCAAATGGTTTTGAATTTGCATCCAAATGTAATGACACATTGACATCCATAGGTGTCTGCATAGGCTTGCAATTTGTCATCTCAAACCTTTCCGATATTTTCTCAATGTATTTTTGTTGTGTTATGTAGATACACTCATCTTTGTACCTGACCTCAATCCCAAGACAATAATGCAAAATACCTAAATCATTTACATCAAATGTATGATTAAGTTTTTCTTCAAAATACTAAAGGTCTGAATCCTTGGGAGTTTTCATGATCATATCATCAACATATATGATAATAATAATCGAAACATCTTTCTCAACTTTAACACAAAGAGTAGGAGCTGCATCTGAGTTTTCAAAATCTTTTGGTAACTCATAAAGCCTCCATTTTTTTATTCTTATGAATAGAATCAATCTATTCTTGCATAATTTTTTCCATACAAGACTTTGTAGTGCATCTTTAACATTAGCTGGTTTATTCTCAATTGAAATAAGTGCTAAAATATTATGAGTATGAAATTGTTCTCCATAATTTACCTGGTCTGTTTGTTGTCTCCTTGTTTAACTTCTGGTTCTTCTAGTTTATTCCTTTATACCATTGTCCTTCTAGGTTTGATATAACCGCTTGGTGTATTCTTGAAAATTGGTGGAATCCTTTCTAGTTCTTTAGTATCTCTTTCTTTTGGAACTCTGGAACCTTCTCCAACTTCTTGAGTTGGAACTTCAAGAGGTACTGATGGTACACTAGGTACTCATGTAGGTAATGTAACTCTCTCTTCGCCTTTATCAAGTGTATCTCTTAGGTCTTGAGAAGGTTCATCACTCCCTTTGTATGGTTGAATGTAAAAATCCAAATTCCTTCTAAAAAATGCATAGGCATCTGCTTTTATAAAATCCGGAATCTCTTCATTCTTATCATAAACCTAATTTTTTGCTATATATGCATTGCGTGAGAGTAGAATATCATCTATATCTAGAACATAGAATATGTATCCTTTGCTTTCAATTGCATAACTAATAAAGATAGCTTTAATCTCTTTTACATCAAGATTACCAAGATTCTTCTTCTCAATGTGAACATAAGCTGGAGAACCAAAAACTTTAAAGTAACATTGGGTTTCTTCCCCTAATAAGCTTCATAAGGTGTAATGACCTTCAAAGCTTTTATGGAAGACCTATTTAGAATGTGATTAGTTGTATGTATTGCATCAAACCAAAACTTGGGAAAAAGATTTTTGGACATCATCATACTATGCATCATCTCAACAAGTATCCTATTCTTTCTCTTTGCAACACCATTCTATTATGGAGTGTAAGAAATAGTGAGTTGATGAGAGATACCTTTGTCTTCAAGAAAATAGTTAAAGTCTTTAGACATGTACTCTCCTCCTCTATCACTTCTCAAAATCTAGATCTTTGATTGATTTTCATTTTCAACCATAAGTAAGAATTTCTTAAAAGTAGGAAAAACCTCTGACTTTACTTTAAGACCATAAATCCACAAATATCCTGAGAAATCATCAATAAAAGTAACAAAATACCTAAAACCTTGAATATAATTTTTTGTCATCGGACCATTCACATATGAATGTATGATCTGCAACTTCCTTTTGGCTGTGATATATCCATGTTTCTTGAAAGGAAGTTTGTGAAGCCTTCCTTCAAGACATCCTTTAGATGATTCTACATCATGTGGAAAAAAGTAGGCAAACTCCCCAGTATTCCTTCTTCTTTGATATGCTTAAGAGCTATGTAATTGATATGAACACATCTACCATGCCATAATTTCATGTTCTCCTTAGGTGTAGAAGGCTTAGCAACATTATTATGACTAATTTTGAATAGTACAAACATGCCACTTTTATTTTCACCTTGAAGTAGACAATGCTCCTCATCAGGTGAGAGAATTTGACATGGATCTTTCTTAAAAACAAATTTATAACCATTTGACAAGAAAGTAGAGATAGGGAGCAAATTCTTCACCAAGTATGGTAAATAAAGAACATTAGAAATAATGAAATTTCTACCTGCTCTTGACTTTAGGTTTATCTCTCCAACACCTACAACATCCAAATCATGACCATCTGCAACGGTCACTCTTCTACCTGAAGAGTTAGAAAGGGAAGAAAATACCTTTCTGCAGCCTATCATATGCTTAGTAGCTCTAGAATAAAAAATCCAAGGATTATCAGAGATTGCATTTAATGTTACTTGATCAAAAGCTACCTTTTCAATAGTACCACATGCATATGAATCTACGTTTGCAGATTTAGGTTTTGGATCATCTTCAACACTATTACTTGATGCTTTCTTCTTCTCATTAAAAACCCTTATTTTTCATTATGCTATGAAACGACCTAACTTCTTACAATAATGGAAAATTCCTTTCTTTGAATCAGATGTAGTCAAAGAATTTTCTTTGGGTGTAGAGGAAACATTAGGAGAAGAGCTAGAAGACTTAGTATTAGAAGACTTACTTCCTCTTGGATTGTTGACTCTCCTTCTCCTTCTTTGCTCCTTCTTATTCTTTCCCTTCTATGATGATAACATGGCTTCATCATTCTCTTCCGTACTTTTTTGTTGATCTTCATCTTGAAGTAACAGGAACTATAGCTCTTCAAATGAAATTTCTCTATCTCCTATAGAGAGAGAGAGAAAGAGAGAGAGAGAGAGAGAGAGAGAGAGAAATAACAAAAGTATGATATGAGGTGAAGTGACCTTAGAAGTATGCTTACCATCTCTTCATCTAAAATGTTGACTCCAACATTGAGTAATTGATCTCATAAATGTTTGAGCTTCATAATGTGTGACTGGTTTGACTCACCAACTTTTATCCTTGTGTTGGCAAGTTGTGTCCTTGGATGAGCTTTCCTAGAAAGGTTTTTGCTTTGTTATAGATTCTCTAACTCCAACCAAGCCTAATGAGAGGTTCTACATGACCTGATTTGGGGTATAATATGCCTCTTGACTCCCATAGCAATATATGAAAATACTTGTGCATCCCTTGAATCCCATCTAGATTGCTCTTTTGTAGGAAGTAATCTGATAGTATTATCACTGACTCTTGATGATGAAGTGGTTCTTTCTTCTTCACTAACCTCCTGTTGAGAAAAAATAGGAACAAGTCTTCTAGAAGATGACATATTCTCTGACTTTTCTTGGCCTTTGATTAGTGCCATTGATAACGTTCCATAGGTCTTTAGATACTAACAGATTCATCATCATAAAACTTCACATTGGATAGTAAGACATTCCCTCAAGCTTGTCTTCATTCTCAAGTCTATAGTCACTCATTTTGTTAACACATGAAACTTAGCATATACACCTTAATACTAAAAAAGAAGATGAGTGAGAGATATAGAGATAGACAATATTTTCAAAGTGTACGATAATCTAGAATGCTAACCCGCATAATCTTATATTCCAATGTCGAATTATGATGTGTGAATATGATATAAACTGACAATATCTCAATCTAGGAAAAAATAGGAACTAGGTACAAGAGATTGTGTGCAAAGTGCCTCAGATGTATGAAGAGTGTGTGTATGGGTGTGAGAATATGGAGAATATGAACACTTTAGAACTATTATATAGCAAACCCTAATTCTATCTAACCTAAATCAGAAACTAGTGAATGATTAAGTAGGAGAGAAATAGACTTCTTACTCACGGTAACTCAACAAGTGATGCTGATGGTTGGCTGAACCTAACTCCTCCACATAATCACCAGATGTAGAGCACACCTCCTCCAAGTGCATAAGAACACTTCCTCCTCACCAAGTGTAGAGCCTTGAACTCCTTGAGTGATACATGACAACGAGCCCATGGTCATAATTTATAATTTTAGGGCCCCCATGTGCTTGCTTTTAGCAAAAAACAACAAAAAGCATAAACTTAGTGATCATTATTAAAGAGCACTTTCGTAAATGTTTTTGAGAAAACAAAAACTCCACACTGAAATAGCTTTTTCGAAAAAAAAGTTATGCCAAAAACTTGTTGTGCACCACCGTCAATGGGAATTGAACCTGGTGGTTTAATTGTAAGAAATCTTATCTAATTCAACTCTCCCACGTGATTTTCTTGTTGAGAGTCCTAAACAATATACATCATATGCAATAGTTGTGGAGATTTTGGACTATTATTGACATTGTTTTTAAAAGAACCCTTAGGAGATGGTGTTCTAGGGTGTTTTCAAGCCAGAGTAGGAGTCCCAAGTGCAATGTACCTTAGGTTAGCATACTCTGCTCCAAAAGGATATGAGTGGCTATCATAGCCATATTACTGTTATGCATATGAGTTGCCATAATTTGTAGAGGGATCCACATAGTAGTAATAATTTGTACCTTGGCCATGATTCGATGAGTCGATATTGACAAGCAAAGTTATTAGCACTACTACTCATTCAATATTATCTTCAAGTTGAGTGTACTTTCATGCACCACATTCTAAGGATGAGGAGAATAATATGAGAAATATAGAGCTACATGAACACTCCTCTCAGGTTGTTCTAACACGTATTACATGCAACACATCAATGGATGGGGATCCCAAAAAGAAGGGGCATCATGAACTTTGGGAGAAGCTCTACATTTGATCTCTTCATTTTCTTTGAGGGTATCCATACAATCAAAGTGATTACTCATAAGGACATATCATCCACGCACAATATGTCTTTCAGCCTATGGAGATGAGAGCTTCAATAGTGTACATTCCTACTAGCTAGTTGGTTCCTTGCCTCCGATTCCCAAAGGAACCTTCATGGTTCTCAATATTAGGTACTTTACTTCCTATAATTTGGAGCAAGAATGGTTCTCTAGCAACATAACTAGATAAGCAGTATTGACAACCTCAAAGAAAGGTAAATCGTCAATGACAACTAGAAAGAGCATGAAAATGTACCAGCAAGGAAAATTTTATCAAGAAATCGGAGAGGTGATTTTTCTTCCTCAAGTCTTCATCAATTTCAAATATTTACATTTGGTAGAGAGATAGAGAGGCATTAAAATTGCCACCTATTTCTTGCCTTATTCAAGGAATTTCTCACATGATAGATCATAGAGGGAGAGGACATAAATCATTGTATGAGATAATGGAATCCACCACTCTCATATTACCAAAATTTGGCACACATCTAAGAATAGAAAGAGGAAATTTTTCATGCATTTCTACTTTGCATATTAAAATGAAAACCAAAGCCACTACACATGCACAAGGGATTATTTTAATTCTATTGAAAGTGCATACATGAATGCAAAGCTAAAAGCTTTCATGTATAGCTCCTCTTGTAAAGGGATTAGGCATCACCTTCATTAAGAAGGTAGGAACTTCCTTATGAGCTTCCTATTCATGTGCAATATTGCTACCCACATCTCCTTCAATTTTCAATTTCAAAGTTGAACAAGAGATTGATTTTTGAGATTAGTAATCCTCGAGACTTTGGGAATGTGCAATAGGATGTTGTCATAGAAAGTGTTGTAGCACTTTAGATAGGAGATGAAAGCATGGATGATGGCAGTCACTACACATGGTAGAAGGTCACCATAACCAACAATGCTTGGCATTCTACAAATAAGGCTACACATAAGAGAAAGAGAGCAATTTTGTATGCCTCTATAGAATTGAGGGCAAGAGATCCATATCTCCCTATGTGCCACACATTCACAGTTTGCACTATCTCTTTCATCACAAAAACACAAAGAGACATAGAGAGAGAGAGAGAGTATACTCTCTATTCAAATGTTCACATTGTTGTTGACATGGCTTCAGAAAATCAAACTGAAGCGAGAACAATAGAAGCACTTGATTGGCCTTAGACCCTTCACATAGGAAGATGGCATGCACAAGAAGGTAGAAGGCATGAGCAAAGGACAATCATGTTCCTCTTTGTGCTGAAGAACCTCAACAACAAGCTGTACTAAACCTCACCTCTACTCTCGAGCAGCTACTTAACAATTGATTTGGAAGAGAAACATTCCGCAAGAAGCATGGTTGCCTCCCCATGAAGAGTCAGGCTACTTACACAACTTTGCACAGCTGCTACCGATGAAAACGTCAGTGAGACAGACAGACAGACAAACAAACAGATAGATAGATAGATAGATAGAGAGAGAGAGAGAAAGAGATGCTCTCTTTTTATTTCCTAGCTTGCATGCGAGGCTAACGATAAATGTCAATACATCAATAGCGATGGAAAAGCAGAAATAATAATGTAAATGAGGATAATGATGATGGTGCACAAAGTCGATATACTGTGATTCTTGAGTTAGAGACACTACCCCTGATCCTCCCAATCCGATTCGCATTCATAAAGAGTAGTAGAGGATTCAATCTTCAACCACCAATGATAACGATGTGACTTTGTGGTTTGTAATTGCCATTTTGCACGCATCTCTTTATGTGTTGTGTAAAAATTTTCATGGATCGTTTTATCATGATCTTCGTATCACTTTCGTGTCTCCTCAAATTGATGATTTGAGGTAGCAATTCTCACTTAACATTTCTGCTCACCATTGTTCCAAATTGCAATTTGCTCCTAGTGAGGCAATTTCTAAGCCTTTTCAAGTTTCAAGTGATGATGCAAATCATTATAGCTCTAATGTAGATTTACATGAAGAACTTATTGATGAGAGAGTGGACATTGAAGAGGCAAAAACTATACCTAAATGGTTGGTAAAAACTTTGAGAGATTCGATATCATGTTCATTTAAGATTTCATAATGCTTGTTTTTGAATCAGATTGTTATGCAATGCTTGTCTCTAGTCTTCATGATGAAACTATTTTCTTTTTCGAAACAAAATAAAAAAAAATTATATGGAAGCTATGCATTCAGAACTATGAATAATGGTACTTGGTCTTTATGTGATTTGCCCCTTGACGGAACACCATTGGCACTAAATGGATACACAAGCTAAAACCTATGCTAGATGAAAAAATTGATAAGTATAAACTTAGGGTTATTGCCAAAGGTTAAGTTCAAAATAAGGGCATTGATTTTTATGAGATCTTTGCTTCCACATGCCAAATTATAATCATTCATAGCATTTGTATACTTGTAGATCATCATGGTTGGAATGTACATCGATTGGATATTTGAATTGCATTTTTAAATTGTGATATACACAAATAATTGTATGTATCTCAACCCCATGGTTTTGTACATAAAGGGCATGAAAACAAAGTATGCAGATTGGAAAATGCATTAAATGGATGGAAGCAAGCACGACGTGTTAGGTATGAAAAGATAGATGGATACTTGCTAGCACATGGATTTGTGAATAGTCCAACAGAGAGTGCCTTATATGTTAAGCGTCAAGATGATGCAATTCTCATCATTCTTGTATATGTTGATGATATATTGTTCATTGGCCATAAAAAGAAGCACATGTCTGAATTTAAGGTTGACTTGCATGCCTTTTTTGAGATGTTAGGTTTGAATCTTTTGCATCATCATTCGGGCATTTAGTTCATGCAAGTTGATGGGGGAATAGCATTGTGTCAAAAAAAATACATTGACAAGTTATTATGATGTTTTGGTCTTCAATATTGCAAACCTATTGCCACTCCATAGAGAGAGGTTTGGGGTTGAGTCTTGTTGGAAATGCATTGGATATTGTTCTGTATTAGTAGGTTGTTGGATTCTTGATTTACTTATGCATAATATGACCTGATATTTGTTGTCTCTCATATGAAAAAGCTTATCATAGCCCATATTTTAAGCATCTGAAATCAATGGAGCACATATTTTTCTATTTGAGTGGTATCTGGGTTGTTTTATCCCAAGGGGGGATTGTTATCACCCAATTTACGTGCTTTTTTAGTTTCCAATTGGGTAGGCTGCTATGACACTCATGTGTCCACGTGGTTTTTGGTTCATGCTTGGTAGCTCATGCATATTTTGGTTAAGAAAGAAGCAGCCTCCTGTGGACACTTCTAGTTATGAGGCTGAGTATAGGGAAATGTTCATAGCTATTGCTAAGTGTGTGTGTGTGGCTTAGAAATCTTTTGGTTGATTTGGGTGTTGGTTAGTCTTCTACCACCACTATCTTTAGTGACAGTGCGAGATTAATTGCAGTTGCAAGGAACCTTGTGTTCCATGCTTGCACAAAGCACATTAAGGTGCACTATCATTATGTCAGGGATAAACTCTCTGCTGGATAAATCAACTTGGCTTATGTACCCACATAGGATAATGATCCTATGTTGTAGAGCTTTTCATAAAGTCTTTGCATAGGGAGAAGTTCCAAGCTTGTGCAAAGCTTTGGGCTTCCATTTTTGGATTGATTGTAGTCCATATTGTTTGGCACTTCCTTAGACATGAGTGCTAGCTCCTTGTTCACTACATCACTCCTAGGGGGTATTTGTTGATATACTTTGATGGTGATATGTCTTAACACATTTAGGACAATCAGGGCACTTTTTTCCCTCTTTATGAGGTTTCTTCAGTTAGCTTCTATAGATGTCTATAACCCTAATGGGACACCTATCTTGCACATTTATTTAGCAATACATTGAGTGTTGTGCTCCAAGCTTCTCCTTCTTCCTCCTATTTACATGCCTCCTTTGTCCTCTGACTCCAACATATTAATTATATATAAGGTAGTGCAAAAATAATTTTAATCCTTGAAGTAGCATTCCCCGAAAGGGTGGAGTCCATTTGCATACATTTGTTAACAATGCCCAAATCCTTTAAGGATTTTAGAATTAAATCCCATTCCATGCATTCATAAAATTTTTCTAAGTTTGTATTCACAAATTTGGAGCTAGGCCTAATTTTGTGGTAATTTATATACCTTTCTTGATATCTATTATAGGTTCTAGAACACATCTACCTTATGAATCCATTGTTGAAGAGAGTTAGCAATTCTTCTTGTTAAGGCTTCGAAAATGATATTGTATCTTGTTTTGAGCATGATAATGGGCGTCAGGTTCTTGATAATGTTCCTTTTTTTTGCAAACCAAATAAAAAGACCCTTCATTTAGATCAGAAGCAATGGATGAAGTCTTGAAGTATTGGGGTTGGAAACTTTCAGAAGATCAGATGGTGGTGAAGAAGATCCTTCTTGTATTACTTCAACAATCATATACAACATAAAGGATATACCATCACAAACCACAAGTGGAATGTTCGAAAAACTCAAAGAAGCTCTATCATGGGTGATGGACACTAGGAGCGAGAGAGTGTTGTAGAGGAAAGAAGACTAAGAGAAGGAAATAGGAGGAAACAAATATCAAGATCGAAGCAAGGAAAGATATAAAAAAAGGGGCCCAAAGTTTCAAATTTTTATATAACACATCGTCATGAGGATAGAGTAAATCTTGATGCATGTGCAAAAGCCTTGTAATTGTACACTTCAAGGAGGCCTCAAGTGTTGCAAACCATGCCTTGCACACTAGTGAATTAGCCCATAGGGAGAGGAATGATGTTGTGTTGTGTAAACATTCTCATGGATCATTTTGTCATGATCTTTGTCTAAGGCAGTGATTCTCACTTAACATTGGTGCTCACCATTGTTCTACATTGTGATTTGCAACACAAGGAGACATTAATCAGATTAAAGGATGTGTATGACACTTTTATGCCTCTTTTTATAGGTGAGCAATCAAGTCTCCTCCTGGTGAGGCAATTTCTCAACCTTTTCAAGTTTCAAGTGATGATCCAAAGCATTACAATTATAATGTAGATTTATATGAAGAACATATTGATGAGAGAGTTGACATTGAAAAGGCAAAAACTATGCCTAAATGGTTGGTGAAAACTTTGAGAGATTTCGATATCATATTTGTTTAGGATTTCATAATGCTTGTTCTGAATCAGATTGTTATGAAATGCTTGTCTCTATTCTTGGTGATGAGACTATTTTCTTGCTAAAGCAAAATTAAAAGAATGTATGGAAGCTATGTGTTTCCTCTCCTAACCCAAGGGAGAGTGCCTTTACACAAAGTGATATTTTGCCCAACCCTTCTCATACTATGTCAATTTTGGTCTCCCTAAGTCCACAATTTCACTCCAAAGTATTGATGGGGGATACGAGAAAATACATGCACAAAGGGGAAACCAACTCTAGTGGTTACCTCTCGGAACCTCCCTCTTTCCTTGCTCACACCTTCCAAGTCCACTTAGTTCCTAGTTCTCTCTTTCACTCGCTCTCCCCCACTTACCTTTGCTTCATTTCTTTTGCCCACACACTTACCCTCTACACACTCTTGTCCTCCTACACTCAAGCTTACACACTAACATGAATTAGCACTACCTTTCCCTTCCCCTCATATACTCTTTCTCACTCACATTCTACCCTTTACCTCCTGTACACTCACTCGCTCACGCACACTTATTTTCAAGCACACTTGCAACTCTCATGTTCTCAAGGCTCAAACATCTATCTCACTCGATTACAACCTCAAACTCTCATATACACTTTCTTCTTCTTCCTCTTTTTTTTTTACCATTCTCTCTCTTAACCTATGCGTTCCTAGGTACAATGTTTTCATATATAATTCTATTTCTGCTTGAAGTGATATTTCTCATAGTTTTAGAGCCTGTTAGGCTCACTTGAGAAGTCAAAACTAAATCTGTAAACCCACATAAACTATCACGGCATTTTACTCGCAAGAAAATGGAGACTACAGTTCTGCGCAATGATTAAAGATACAAATTTACAAGATTCACAGTCACACTGATATATGCGAGATAATCCATTTCAATTCAATCATTCAAACCGAGCAATAGCCTGTCCTTAAACCATTGGTAGATGGCCTTCTAAATATGCAAAGCAACCCAAGGTCATTCACAACAGTGCAACAATGCAAGTAAGCGATATCTCGTTAAACTAATAATGTTCTCACACTAGTTATGAATGTGCTCAAATATTACTTCTACTTTTTCTTCTTCAAACGACATACACAAGAGTGCGTCAATCATACATGGAAACCCACAAATGTTTCAATGGACAATTACAGAAACTTAAATATGTATACCAGAGTTTTAGCTATTCTGTATCCTTTGAGAGAGACCATCAAGAAGACCATCATAGCTTGATTAACTTGAGAGCAAACGCATGTAGTTCTCTGTTCCATTTTCTTAGAATTTGCAACACCTTGATACTCTCTGTAACAATTCTAGTTGAAACGAACTGAGCTCGTGGTATGTGTAGAAAGAGCCATCACTAAATTCTGGAGTCAATCCATGATGCCATCTTCAACAAATATCAATCGGATAACTATTCCATCACCACCTCAACGTTGAAGTCTTCATTTTTATATTTGACAGCCGCACTAAACCGAAGACATCAGCTGATTCCACATCAGCCTCCGCACAGGATTCGTCTGTTAAATCCTCAACATAGATCGATCCTCCCTTGTTTCCTGTAGTTGGCCCTTGCGCTAACCATCTTTTCTCTTGAGAAAAGTATAGGAGTCACCAAGTTATATGAAGAACAACCATCCCCCTAATAATTCTTGAGCAAGGCGAAGCTAATCAAAGCAAGGCGAAGCTAATCATTCTGAAACATTTCAACTTTCACATATGAGAAGAATCTATTTGCATGAGGTTCCCCCTTGTATTTCTTCGTCGTCCGAATAGGAATGAATGATCTTCTTCAAAGCTCCAACTCTCCCCTATATTGTATGCCTGTACAGAACCCACCAGAAAAAAACAAGAGACACCCGCCTGTTGTTCTCTCCCACAACCCGCAGCGAAGCTTCCAGAGGGTCTTCCCCCTTCGACAACAAGAGCCCGACACCTTCCGACCAGCAGCAGCCCCCACACCTGCAGAAAAACGAGAAGAACCAAAACGGGAGAGACACACGGAGAGCCCCCCACTTCGGAAAAAAATTCAGCACCCTATATCTCAGTGGATAAGATAAGAAGAGATGCCCCCCCCTTCCCAATATAGACTCTCTCAGTCCGCACGAATATCCCCCCTTCCCATTGTGCCAAGCTAACAGATGTATTCATAGTGGCAACTTGATGTGCTACCATCTATTCTCGTTTTCTGGAGCGGATCCTTTTTGGAAAAGGGTGGCACTGTAGCTTTTCAAAGTTATAGGAAAAACATTTCCCTATTCCATTGTCCATTCATCTTTGATAATTACTTTCACCTAAAAAGACCATAATCGTAGAAAGGTGAAACCTTCAGATGCACAACTTTATCATCCACATCATTTTCTTGTTGCTCTAAAGCACGTATAGAAGTACTGCCATCACTTTCCATTAACGGATAAGTATTCATCTAGAAGCGCTCACTTATGAGGATACATCTTTCTGCCAAGTGAGACTAAGTGCACCGATCTCTTGCAATTTATTGTATGCACCACCTTCAAAATTTCACATGCTTCCAATAAAATCCTCCGGTCATGCGAATCCAACTTTGCAATTGACGCCTTGGCGTTGGTATCAAACTAGAAATCCATAACCACATTATCTCTAGAGCAGCACAACCCCCCAAATGTCTCTAATAATCCCCACAATCACCAATGAGCCGCTTTCCTTTGTGCACAATAGCTTGTATTAAAGACGCGTCATCGGCATCAGTAACTCTCTTCAAACGCACTGTAGGAGAGGCCCTACACACTCCAAATACTTCTCATCAATCGTCGATTCCACTCTTCAAATACCTGAAATCAAACGTATTTTCCTGCCAAATAGAACCACATTAGTGCATAAAAACCAACCATTTTGTGAGCTAACATACTCCCCTCTTCTTATTTGCGAGGTCGTCCCCGACAAGCTATTCTTGCTGCAATAAAATCCAAACAACCATGAACATGTCAATTTACAAATAGTTCGCATACCTTTTCATCGAGCCATCATTCCAAGTGGACCTGCACTCATTTAAGCTATTAGTGCTAAAAAAATCACTCCTGAATACATACAAATCAGTCACTTCCAAATGATCCAAGAACATGCACATATATGCAACTCCAATTCCGCATACATCAAATTGCTCATGCATTCCATTATGAACACAGTCTCAACCAAAATGACACATACATACCTTTCCATGTTTTACACATGCAACTATGATTGCGAAAAAACAGAAAATGGAAATACCGAAATGAACAACAACAACTGAAATGAATCCAACAGGAGATGCAACATACCCAAAATGCATACCCCATTATTGCATCTACCATTCGCTATGTACAATTATTCCATGACTAGACACTCCCTAAGAATCCCCATTGTCATCCCACAAAAACCATCGAGATTCGAGTACAAGTCAAGACCTACATAAAAACCCTGGAGTGTCCCCCATATTGGAAAACCCTCAGATCGAGCACACAAGTTATAAAGCAACCCCGTTGCATTACCTCGCTAAAGCCTCATCCGTAAGTACATATAGAGTCTCCGCGCCTTCAAGAATGTTGATTCAAAGTGAGCTGATCTGTCACAAGCTATCACATACCAATCACACAAGCAAATAACGTTCCCTTCCAGGCGATCGTCGCCCTCTCCTCTCTCTCTCTCCCCCTCAGGAGTGGGGAATAACTTCATAGGTAGATTTTATTTATATTCACATGTTGGCCTACGTTGTCACTGGATGCGATTCGTGGACCTGACCACCCGATCAGGTTGATTGCACCCATCTACCAATGCAATGCAGCGCACAACACACAAACACACAATGATAACACATAACATATCTCAGCTAGCCCATAACGAAGCTGGATGCGGCTCATGGTCGTGACCGCCCGGCCACAATGGCTCCACTTACCTACCAACCCGTTATGGCGTGTAGCTAAGACACAAACATATATATCCCAAGCCTATGGCGAAACTAGCTACGGCTCGTGGTCCAAACCACCCGGCTAGGATAAATCCACCCACCTACTAGCCCACCATAGCGCATTGGTACGATCACAGCAACACAAATTTTTTTTTTCTTTTCCTTTTTTTTTTTTTTTTCATAGTGAATTAATTTACCCAAGTCCTGAGAATTAGGGAGAGGAAGAAAGGGATTTTTCCCACTGTTCCCACACATACATGCAAACATATACACACTAGCCTTTGACAGATCAACCACCTCTTCACTCCATTCTCTCAATTACAGACACTACATATGTATTCATTGATTTGACTTTTCACTTGGTAACTACAGCCGGCTATGCCTTAGTCCCTCGTATACCTATCCTTAGGTGTCCTAGAATGTGAGTCTCCGGGATGTCTCATGTAGTCTCACATCGTACTCGCATCCCGACAACTTCCCTAGGGCGAGTCAGGCTCAACTTCAGGAGATCCGTCATCACTTCCTATCGTTAGCACATCTGCCCAAGCCCAAGTGATATCGTTTTCCTCGTTAGGCATTTCCCTAGAAGGATCGAAATAGTAATATCGATCTCCCGCCCATCCTACATGTCGAGTCAGGTATTCCTCAAAACACTCAATGTAAAATGCAACACCCAAACCCTGGTTTATAAAGCATACCAGCCAATGCGCTTCCTCAACATCATATTCCGTCTCAAAGTCGTCGACATCTATGTCCATGCGGGCGAATGTTTGGTCCGAGAAATATATCCTTAGCTCGTACAAATAGAGTTGTGTTACTTGGTCTGCCATTTTGTTACTTAGCTCCTAACAGTCTCTGCATAACACAAAAAAATATTAGAAGTCCAAAATTCTTGCGCTAACACATGATAATATTTATGACAACAAAAATCATAACTAACATATGCGCATATATATAAATATATATATAACTATACATGTATGTACAAGGAATCTACTACGTCCTTCGGTTGGATCTCATCTGGCTTCTCCCATCTTAATATCACTTGAAATATGGTTTAACTCTAAGCGCGTTAACCTTCACGGGAGTACATTCTTCTCCTAAATCTTGAATTTGCATGGAACCATTGGAGTTGAGTTCCACCACCTTAAACGGTTCTGCCCATCTTGTCTGTAACTTCCCCGAGAATTTATAATATTTACTATCATAGACTAGTACCAAATCCCCTTCTTGAATCGCATAGGTCTTGAGATTCTTATCATGCCTCTCTTTACGTCTCTTCTGAATAGCTTCCAAACTTTGCTGTGCAATGAGTCTCTTTTCTTCTAGCTTGACCAATTGTATATACCTTTCCTTCAATGACTCTTCCTCTCCCAGCCTGGCCTCGATGGCCACTCTTAATGTCGGAACTTCTTTTTCGATGGGAAAGATGGCTTCCTCGCCATATACTAGAGAGAACAGAGTGCTCTTAGTCGTCACTCGGTAGGATGTTCGATATGCCCACAAAGCTTCCAAAAGTCTCTCATCCCAGTCTCTCCTATGCACAGCTACTGTCTTTGTTAGAATCTGTTCAAGAACTTTGTTGGTGACCTCCACTTGTCCATTCGCTCTCGGGTAATATGGAGTGCTTTTCCTATGTTTGATTTTATATAATTCCATTAATTCTTCGATCAGTTCGTTGACAAAGTGCGTTCCTCTATCACTCACTATTTCCAACGGGCATCCGAATCGGGTGATGATTTGTTCGTACAAAAATTTAGCAACATCCATAGCTCGGTCAGTCTTCAGAGCTTTGGCTTCTACCCACTTGGTAACATAGTCAGTACAGACCAAGATATACCTATTGGATCTTCGACGTGAGGGAGGATCAATAGGCCCCACAAAATCAATTCCCCACTTCTCAAAGGGCTTAAGAGCGAGCACCGGCGTGAGAGGAGCTGCATGTGCTAATGTGGGTTTGCCCATTCGTTGGCATTTGTCGCATTTCTTACAGTATGTATGAGAGTCTTTGAACAGCGTTGGCCACCAATACCCAGCCAATAAAATCTTTCTTGCCGTCAGTTCACCAGCAAAATGCCCACCGCAAGGTTCGTCATGCAAAGCCCTCAACACAAGGTTTGCTTCTTCTTCCTCGAGACACCTCCGATAAATGCTCTCCTGAACAAAATATCGATAGAGTTGCCCCCCAATGATGCTATGGTGCTTCGCCAATGCTAACAGTTTTTGCTTCTCTCTCTTGCTTGCTCCTGGCGGGTATTTAGTGGTGCACAAGAAATTCACCAAGTCGGCATACCAAGGTACTTTAGCATCAACCTGGAATAGATGCCCATCAGGAGCATCGTCGGGCACACCAGAGATTGTCTCCTCATTAACAATTCGAGATAAATGGTCAGCCAATATATGCGCTTTGCCTGGTTTGGTTACCACTGTGAACTAATTCTTGGAGGAGTAGCATCCACCTCATCAATCGTCCTGATAGCTCGGGTTTATTAATGATGTACTTTAGGGCTTCATGATCCACATAAAACGTGAAATGCTTTCCCATCAAGTAATGCCGATACTTGTTCACCGCAAAGATCATCGAGAGGCATTCCTTCTCTGTAATCATGTAGTTCCTCTCGGTGCTATTCAAATTGCGACTTGCGTAATAAATAGGGTGGTCCAACTTCTTTTCATCGGCTTGGCATAGTACTGCTCCAACCACAGTATGAGAAGCGTCGGTATGCACATGGAATTCTTTCGTACAGTCGGGTGCTACCAAAATCGGTGCATTTATCAATCTCTCTTTGATCGAGTCGAATGCGACTTGACACTCTCCAGTCCAT
Source organism: Ceratopteris richardii (assembly GCA_020310875.1). Classification (NCBI taxonomy): domain Eukaryota; kingdom Viridiplantae; phylum Streptophyta; class Polypodiopsida; order Polypodiales; family Pteridaceae; genus Ceratopteris; species Ceratopteris richardii. The sequence goes on from CM035406.1 coordinate 222,235,951, forward strand.
TGGTATTGTTGGTCTTTCCTCAAAAGATTCGTCAGCGGTGCTGCTATTGATGCAAAATTTAATATAAATCGTCGATAATAATTCGCATGGCCCAAGAATCCTTTGAGTTGCCGCAAGTTTTGAGGAGGTGGAAGTTGTCCGATCTTTTCCACTTTATCTTCGTCAACCGCAATCCCTTTTTCGGAAATAACATGTCCCAAAAGCAATCCTCTTCGTACTTCAAATGTACACTTTTCAGGGTTTAATGCGATGCCTTTTTCGATGCTTCTTCTTAAAATAGCTTTGATCCTCTCCATCATGTTTTCATCATTGCCCCTGATTGCAAAATCATCGAGGAATATCTCCATCCAATCCTGCAAATAGTCTTGATATGCAGCTATCATTGCCCTCTAGAATGTGGCCGGTGCATTGCATAATCCAAATGGCATTACACGATATGCATACGTACCCCATTCTGTGGTGAAAGTAGTTTTTGATTGATCCTCTTCATGGATTTGGATCTGGTTGTACCCACTGAAACCATCCAAAAATGAGTACAATTTATGGCCAGGCACTCTGTCCAAGATTTGATCAGTGAATGGCAAAGGAAAGTGGTCCTTCTTTGTGCGCTCGTTCAACTTTCGATAATCTATGCAAATACGGATTTTTTTATTTTTCTTCGGAACCACTACAATTGGTGATACCCATTCGCTGGATGCGATGGGATATATGAATCCTGCTTCCAATAATTTAGTCAATTCCAGCTTGATCAATTCCGAGTAGACTGGATTCGTCCGCCTGAGTCGTTGACATATTGGTCGGGTACCTTCTTCCAAGTCTATATAATGTTGGCAGATTCGGGGATCAATTCGTCTCAGATCACTGTATGACCATGCAAAGGCCTTGCTGAAATTTTTGAGTGCCAACTTAATGCAATCTCGTACTCCATCTGGTAGCTCTGACCCCACGCTCAAGAACTTTTCTGGAAAAACTTCCCATTTTTCCACCTGAGCTTCTCGCGAATATTCCTTATCCCTTGATGACACTGTGATTGGAACGTGCTCTCCAATCACGTGTGCATGGTTGGCCAGTAAATCATTGTTTTGTTCTGTTTCGATTGCACCTAATTTCTTTAATTCAGCTTTTGCAATGGCTTCCGATGCTTTAGTCTTACTCTTCACTTCCTTTTCCGATCCTCGACTTCTCTTTAGAATCTCTGCTTCTAGCATTCTAACTCTTTCTCTCAACTGTTGCACTTCCATTGTCGGAGCTAACTCCAGTTCAAGCTCTTCTTTTGAAGTTCCCTTCTCCAGGGATTGAGTAGCTTTGTTTTTACTTGCGTCTATACTCAACATGTAGCACTCAAATTCACTTGTATGTGTCAACCATCCTAGCAACTCCTGATCGGAATCGTCGTTATAGAGCAATGGATTTTGATATTCTCCCATCTTCATGTCTTGATTCTTAAAGAGCTGCAAGTTGAACCCGTCTTGAAGCAGATTCTTGTAGGTGTCCGTGTTCAAAGAAAACCTAGCTCGTGCAATCTCTTGCCTTGCTTTCTCCTTTTCTTTCTTTTCCATCTCATCGACTATTATTGTCTTCTTCTTGTTGCTTGAAGGTGGGGATACTTGTATTTGAGTCCGATCAGACTTTGGCCCTATTGAAATAAAACCTGTGCGCCAGTCATGCACACATTCGGCTTGCACCAGCCATGGCCGCCCAAGTAGGATCGAGAAGGTAGCCTCTGAGGTCCTTGGTCTTACTATCAGGTAATCAACTTTAAACTCTAGACCGCCCACAACTGTACTTACATTCTTCAAAAGGCCCGCAGGCTTCACTTGTGTTTGATCTGCCATTCTTAAAGACATCGGCGTTTCTTCCATGTGGTTGAGGCCCAAAGCTTTCATCATGAACTCGGTCATAAGGTTGACTGCGGCTCCACTATCTAACTGAGCACCGGGGACTGCATATCCTTTAATCTCGACCGTCACAGCTGGAGCATTCGAATCGATTTGCGTCGTAATACTTTGAATGATTCCTTGGACATCCTTATCTTGTCTCTTTTTATCTCGAGCTTTCCTCAGCTTCTTAATATATTCGTTGTAGAATTGTTTCCTATAAGCACGTGAACATTTTAGCAATGTGCCAATGTCTAACGTGACTTCCGTGTCAGCCAACAGTTTTACGATATCCACTTCCCCTAAACTTTGTCCTTCTTTCCTACATCTCGGAGCCCTTAATCTTTCAGGGAATGGTGCTATGCCTGGCACAAACTCCTTGGTCACTGGTGGAAGGATTTTGATCTCTTCCCCATCCTCAAACTCTTGCTGCTCATCAAATCCTCCAACTTGGTTTTCTACCTCTCCATGTTCAACTATCTTCTCTTGACTTGCTTTTCCGTTTTCACCTTCTGGATTTTTCTTCAAATACTCTTGAGTTCTTGTGACTACTGCCACAGTTGGCTCTTTATGTGGTTTCTTGGCCTCGTAAGCATCCACAAAGTGCATTGACGAGCTAGAGCCTTCTTGAGGGTTCGGTGTCTTGAACACTACTCCGATCGTAGGAACTTGCTCTTGAGCTCTCGTTGTGGAATGCATCTGAGTGTCAACATAATTCGAGGACCCTACTGGTCCTTTTTCCTTGCCGGCGGCAGCTCTTCGTTTTGGACAATCTTCATCAAAGTGGCCCTCCCCACTACAGTACCTACATAGTGGGGTATAATCAATTGGTTTCTTTTCGTTTGGACACCTAGATTGAGTATGGCCAAAGCCATGGTATCTCCAGCACTGGATTGGACCATCTCTTCTTTGATCACACACGGCTCCTCTTGGATAGTCTCCTCCTTGACCTTGAGCACCATATCCATAAGTAGGTCTGTTTTCCCAACGAGATGTAGGTGGGACACTTTGAGCGGGCAATCCCATGTAAGGTCTTTCTCTTGTATCTCCGGATTTCATGGTCCTCTCTTCATAGACTCTCTTGTTATAACATCGGTCCTCTGTGTGATTTGTTCTTCCACAAAAAGTACAATGCATCCTAGGTGGTGGTCTATCTGTGAATACTCTCGAGACTGTAGGGCATTCTGAAGCCACATGGCCGTAACCACGGCACTTTCCACACCATGTATTTGATCGAAACACTTGATTGGGGTTTGTAGTTACCTCTGGTTTTACTGTGTATGTTTCCTGGGTCATTGTGGCAGCTTTTATAGCTTGCGTGACCAATTCCAATATTCGTTCTTCAGTTAGCGCAAGCTTTACCTCGCTTGGCGTGCTAGTGGCAGCTACAAAAGCTGGGGTCGTCAATGCGGGACTTCCTTGGCCCGGATCTTTCATTGGTATGTTACCTGGGCCTCCCATTGGCTCGTATAAGAGCTCCATCTTCCTTTGTTGGCATAACTGTACTTCCTCCCAAAGCCTTGCTTGTTCCTTAGCATCCATTAAAGTTGCAGGTCTTGTCAGGCTGATATGCTGCTGTGCCGTAGGATCTCTCAATCGCGAAATGAATCTTCGTTTCAATGTCTCATCGTTCGGGGCATTCGCGCCCATCTTTCTTACCAAGGTTTCCATTCTCTGAATGTAGTTATCGATGCTCTCATTGACTCCCTGTCGCAAGTAATCCATCTGTTGGGCTAATCTATCTTGGAAGCCTTATCGTCGAAACTTTGCCAAGAAGGCTTCCTTGAGCATTTGATAAGTTCCACGCTCTTGTGGTGTCAGATTCCCATACCAGTTGGCTGCCTCATCACGGAGAATGGCCGAAAAAATTCTCAACCTTTGACCCTGGTCAACTACCTCATTGGCCTCACAAGTAACCTCAAACAGTTGGATAAAACTATCTGGATCTTCGTCCCAAGCTCCTGAGAACTTGGTGAAGTCCCCCAAGTGAACCGAAATCCGGTGAGCCATTTCGAATAGAGGTGTGATGTCAATATCACTTCGATCCCAAAAATTTAATGCACGCGGCTTCAGGATCCCTCCTTCAAACTTTCGCACTTGATTCGCGACCCTCCTACGGGAGTACACGTTTTTGGCTGATTTCTTCGAGCCAATCGAGGTCCACTCACCTGGCGGTTCCCACCTTCTTCTTTCTCTTTCAAGGGCTCTTCTCTGAGCGCGTTCCTCTCTTTGCGTTTGTGTTGCTCCTGAGGATGAGCTCCCCTCGCTCATGTACTAGATCTGGGGTCCGCAAGCTCGGCCAACATGTGGCGCTAGGCGAACCTATGGCACTCTCTTATAGAGACGTACCAAGCAGTTCCCGGCAGACGCACCAAAATATTTCCTCTCCTAACCCAAGGGAGAGTGCCTTTACACAAAGTGATATTTTGCCCAACCCTTCTCATACTAGGTCAATTTTGGTCTCCCTAAGTCCACAATTTCACTCCAAAGTATTGATGGGGGATACGAGAAAATACATGCACAAAGGGGAAACCAACTCTAGTGGTTACCTCTCGGAACCTCCCTCTTTCCTTGCTCACACCTTCCAAGTCCACTTAGTTCCTAGTTCTCTCTTTCACTCGCTCTCCCCCACTTACCTTTGCTTCATTTCTTTTGCCCACACACTTACCCTCTACACACTCTTGTCCTCCTACACTCAAGCTTACACACTAACATGAATTAGCACTACCTTTCCCTTCCCCTCATATACTCTTTCTCACTCACATTCTACGCTTTACCTCCTGTACACTCACTCGCTCACGCACACTTATTTTCAAGCACACTTGCAACTCTCATGTTCTCAAGGCTCAAACATTTATCTCACTCGATTACAACCTCAAACTCTCATATACACTTTCTTCTTCTTCCTCTTTTTTTTTTACCATTCTCTCTCTTAACCTATGCGTTCCTAGGTACAATTTTTTCATATATAATTCTATTTCTGCTTGAAGTGATATTTCTCATAGTTTTAGAGCCTGTTAGGCTCACTTGAGAAGTCAAAACTAAATCCGTAAACCCACATAAACTATCACGGCATTTTACTCGCAAGAAAATGGAGACTACAGTTCTGCGCAATGATTAAAGATACAAATTTACAAGATTGACAGTCACACTGGTATATGCGAGATAATCCATTTCAATTCAAACATTCAAACCGAGCAATAGCCTGTCCTTAAACCATTCGTAGATGGCCTTCTAAATATGCAAAGCAACCCAAGGTCATTCACAACAGTGCAACAATGCAAGTAAGCGATATCTCGTTAAACTAATAATGTTCTCACACTAGTTATGAATGTGCTCAAATATTACTTCTACTTTTTCTTCTTCAAACGACATACATAAGAGTGCGTCAATCATACATGGAAACCCACAAACGTTTCAATGGACACTTACAGAAATTTAAATATGTATACCAGAGTTAGCTATTCTGTATCCTTTGAGAGAGACCATCAAGAAGACCATCATAGCTTGATTAACTTGAGAGCAAACGCATGTAGTTCTCTGTTCCATTTTCTTAGAATTTGCAACACCTTGATACTCTCTGTAACAATTCTAGTTGAAACGAACTGAGCTCGTGATATGTGCAGAAAGAGCCATCACTAAATTCTGGAGTCAATCCATGATGCCATCTTCAACAAATATCAATCGGATAACTATTCCATCACCACCTCAACGTTGAAGTCTTCATTTTTATATTTGACAGCCGCACTAAACCGAAGACATCAGCCGATTCCACATCAGCCTCCGCACAGGATTCGTCTGTTAAATCCTCAACATAGATCGATCCTCCCTCGTTTCCTGTAGTTGGCCCTTGCGCTAACCATCTTTTCTCTTGAGAAAAGTATAGGAGTCACCAAGTTATATGAAGAACAACCATCCCCCTAATAATTCTTGAGCAAGGCGAAGCTAATCAAAGCAAGGCGAAGCTAATCATTCTGAAACATTTCAACTTTCACATATGAGAAGAATCTATTTGCATGAGGTTCCCCCTTGTATTTCTTCGTCGTCCGAATAGGAATGAATGATCTTCTTCAAAGCTCCAACTCTCCCCTATATTGTATGCCTGTACAGAACCCACCAGAAAAAAACAAGAGACACCCGCCTGTTGTTCTCTCCCACAACCCGCAGCGAAGCTTCTAGAGGGTCTTCCCCCTTCGACAGTGTTGCTCTAAGGGTTGCCCATAATTTTTCCTCATGCTATGGCATCCTTGAGCCCTCATGAAAATACCACCTTTTTGTAAATTAGGAGAGGTCCATATGAACGCTCTCCTAAAACCACTTTTTGATAAATCCCTTAGTCTATGGTATTGAAGCCTTTCCTTTTTGAACAACTCCTTTTTTGAACAAACCAAAATTCCCACGTAGGAATTCTCCAAGCGCCCACTCTCTCTCTAGGTGGTTATTGAAATTCCCAAATCACATAAAGATCCTCTTTTTGATTTAGCACATGTGGTCTTTTGACCACATGTTTTTATTCACATATGCCTCTCTTCTCTATATAAAGAAGAGCCTCATTTGTAAAGAGGAGGTCCCTTGGCCATGGCCTTGGCCTCCATTTTGGTAATGGAAGAAGGTGTCATTTGGCTTCCACATTTCTCCTTGTGTGCTAGGCGATGATCCATGTGTGTGGGTTTGGCATTTGGGGTTGGCTTGTGTGTGAGCATTGCCCTCCCTTGTTCCTTTTGACGTTGGCCATGGTGCCATTGTTCATGGACGTGGGTGTGTGTGCGTTGCTTGCACTTCTTGCAACTCCTCTTGGAAGAGCCCCTCACTTCCATGTGAGGCGGTTTGGGTTGGTTACTCCCCATACTTCAACAACAAATTTGGCGCCGTTGCCGGGGAGGATCGACCTTCAACCGATGGGTTTTTTCAAGCTTGCCGTGCCTACACTTGGTGGATGCACCTCATGCTTGGATTGAGTTGTGGATCCGTGTGGCCTTCGGTTGGCCTTGGGAACCTCTTCCCTTTTAATTTTTGGAGTAGTTTATATCTTCATTTTTGTTTGATGCACAAAAACACCTCCTTACCCCCTTCTCTCTCTCACTTCTACATATATACATATTCCCACACACTCAATGGAGCACGACTCTCCACACCTGTCACCTCCTGAATGCGTGAAGTAGAGGGTGTGTACCTCCTTCTTTTTCCCTCCCTCTCTTCACTCCTATGAAAATCACATATTGAAAATTTGAGTGCATATTTTTCTTTCCCACGCCTTGGATGCTTTTTTTTAAAGGGCAGAGTGCATTAAACCGATTTGGCTTCTTGCAAGTTGCGTCTATGCATGGGGGAGGGTAATTTCTGCCTCATGTCCTCTCTTCTTAATACCAGAACGTGCATCGTATGCGATCCACTACCGCTTCCACCTTTCTTTTTGGGTCGGTACTCATCTCCTTTCCTCCCTTCGTCTGTGCCACTCATGGCCATGTCGGGATGAGCTACTCTCTCCCCTCCTGCATGTGCGCAGAGGTTTCCAAGGCAGGGTGGTAAAGGATCATGGTGACCTTCTGTCTTTGGGGGGTGCACAAAAGGTCGGGCTAGCAATTTCTCCTAGGCTTTCTCTGTGCTTCAGCAAATTCGGGGATTCGAGCTTCTTCATTCTGAGAGTTTGGCTTCCGGCTTTTCGTCTTTGCCAAGCTGGGCTCTCCCCTTCTCCACCGGTTGTTGGGATCGATCTCCACCCAGATCTCCCATTTGCACTTCTCTCCCCTTCTCTTTAAAACTGAGTAAGGGGTCGAGCTTCTTCTCGCCTGAATTCTCTTAAGTCGAGCTCCATGTGCTCTCTGAGTTACTCTCCATGACAAAGAGCTGAAGTCTATCTCTGTGACCAAGAGTTGAAGTCTATCCCCTCTGATGCGCACAGTTACGGACGCTTCGCAGTGGCAATGTTTCGGGAAGCCTCAAGTTCCCACAGGACAGGTTGAGCATCTTCCTCTCATGATGTTCTCAACTGGTTGAATGAGCTTCCGTGCTCCCGAAGCCCCTTGCCTGAAGTAACGATGGAGTCATACCGTTGCATGCTTCCCTGCCGACTGTTTCTATGTTTCGGAATCTCAGAAAGCCCTCGTGTCTTGCCTTGTACGTCCAATCAACTTGAAGTTGAGCATGGCTTTACCATCTGTTTCTACTGTGTGATAGTTGAGTTATGTCTAGGACAGACTATTGCTCACATACCATCTCTACTGGGTGTTTCTCTATGGGTTGAGAGAGGTTCCTCGATTGATCTTACCTCTAAAGTGTGAATTATGTTTAGGTTGTCATGGCTAAGATTAGGAACTCGGCATGGCCAGCTTTTCTGGTACTGTATATGTCCATAACCAGCGTTATTGAAAGGTCTTACAGTTTGTGCAGTTGTAGTTGGGATTGTTTGTGGTTGGGATTGTTTTGTGGTATAAGGAGGAAGGGAGAATGAATGACCTAATGTAGATCTTGTAGGGCTGTAATCGCATGCACTCCCCGATCCCCTGAATTGGTTCTCGCTTCGGGATTATGAGATAACGAAGTCACCATTCCTCGATGTACATCTTCAAAGGTTACGTATGTACTTACTTGATGAGCAAATCTTGTGTTTGGTAGGGTTCCTCTTCCCCACTATCTGCATCTTTTGTTTTTCTACTACGGAAAGAATCAACAATGACATCTTGTATCAATGAGTTGGGGAAAACTTCCGTGTTCGACTTCACAAGAGTATTGGAATGTCTGCTGATCTGGTTCTTCCAAGCCATGGGGGTGCATCCAAGTGACTCGTCTGATGCTGCCTCATTTTCTACGGTAATGCAAGAATAAAGCATAGGACGGCCTAGTATTCCTTTGTGTCTGAAATAGGATCGATATATGGAGCTTCCTGTGCTTGATCATTGTGGGTTGTAAGTTTTGAGCCTTGGATCTCTGCTTGCCATCATACGGGTTTTTTTGAATGATTGTCTTCATATCTATGTGTACTTTGCGATGGTTGATCTTGCCTCTCTCTTCTTGGAGTTTGATTTCTGTCAGCACGACTAAAGGAATTAAAAGGGGCAGTATATGTTTCTTATAAAAATCTTGATCCCCATCAGGGTGGTGCTTACCAAAAAGAACCATATTTGTGTCGGTAATAAAGAGCTTCGAAGGAGATACCCGACATTTTTCATGCCGTTCTTGTTTCAAAACGTTTGTGTCAATCGAAACATTCAAATGCAAAGGGTCGTGCTGATACCTGATTTTGTTAAAGGACTGATTGCTTTTCTTATTAAGTTTGTCTGTGGTTGAATAAGATGCTACCTAGAACAACTGTCCAATTAGGGTTTTTTGAAGAACAATGACAAACATGTGTTAGTGTCGTTGGCTTTGCATCAAGATGTCAGGACTGACACTCGATAGGTACAATGGTGACATGAGCACACAAACTCATGATGATGTCACTTGCATAATGTTGATGGACTGTTCAATAGTCATGATTATGGTTTGGATGAGGTTGATATAACAAATTAAATTGTGTTTTTAATGTCGTTCTCGCTGGGGTGCTACAATTATCTTGTCAAGGGATGTGTCTACCCTACTTGCCTTTGTTCATGGTGAGTTGTAATCTGATAGGTTTTGGTGCTTGTGGGAGTTTTGTCCCTCCTTACTCATAAAAGGTTGTGACCATCCATACTTGCCAGTCAGTGTTCAAAATTTTTGATGCATCCGTGAACATTGGTTGTTTCTCTTTTCGCATTATTGATTCTTGCTGAAAGACATAAACTTGTAAGTTGGTAAGACCATGGTGTACAGGTCAATGAGTTTCCTTACTTTCATACTAACAAGTTTCCAAAGGATCTATTGCAGGCTCTGTCGAGTATAGGAATTGTTTCCTTTTTCACCTGCTTCCCATTGCAAGAATTGGGTATTACAAACCGTGGCATCATATGGTTGAAGTAGGTATCATGAATATGCAGGTTTGTCCTGACCATGCTTCAAGATTTGCTGCAGGTTTTGAGTCCTCTTGTCATCATTTTATGAAAGAAGAATGAACTAGCCTCTACACTTCTCTCTGTTCATATTAAGCCATATATGCTTCAAGGAAAAAGTGTGAAAAATTTCTGCTGACTGCTATATTTCAAAATATCTATCGTAGGCTCCAGGGAGGATAGGAATAGTTTCTTTTACAATTTCATTTGCATTGCAAGGGTTGGGTATTACAAACTTGGCATCATGTGACTGAAGTATATGACTCAATATTCAAGGACTGTGCCCAAACTTCCTACTAAAAGAAATTGTAGTGTCTGTTTCTTACTGTTGCAGGCATTCGGTTGAGCTACAGGATCTTTTGGTCTTGCAATATTTCCAATTTAAAAAAAAAAAAAAAAAAAAAAAAAGGATTATGTCTGTAGCATATAAAGAAACTTTGAGTTCGTAAACTCGGTTTCCTGAATGATGTTGTGTATGACTTGGAATTGGGAAAGAACAGAAAAAATTGCAGTGCTTGAAGGATTGTCTTTAGATTACTGACTCGAGATGACCTTTCATAATTATGTCCAAAAAGGATTCCTACCAAATTGGGCCACATATTAGTTGTTTGGTCAGGCTTTGATCAAATAATTATATTTCTGTCTATGACTCTTTGGTGTGGTTACTCTTGTATTTTCATGATCACATGAACATATGCAGGTCAATCATCAGATGCATGACAAGAGCAATGTTTATCTCATGTTTTTGTTATTTTTGAGCTAACACAAGTAGGATTGTTAGCATGGAAAAGAATCAAAAGAATGTTTGGATGTCAAGGAATGAGAAATCATTTTTTGCCAGGGAAGTTACTCTCGGGTTTTCCAATAATGCATCACAGACTTACATAAAGTTCCAGCATTGATTCTTTCATGGCTCCTATAAGATGATTTGCAGGAACAGCTTTGGACAAAACTGTTTACATTTCATAAATGCTTGAAGAGTGATAAGAATGCTGGTCACACCACTTAGGGCCCTCTTGAGCCTAGTTGTTGCACTATTGCTTTAATCAAAGTTTTGAATGCATACCACTCAATTAGCAACATTGCTGATATGAGCATAGTCTAAAATGATGACAGGAACATGAGTTAATCATGACACCACATTCATCTCATTCTATACAATGCAATATGTCACACACTCATTTGGGGATAGCATATTTAAGAATGAAGATATAAGGGATATATAGGTTCTTGAGATGATCTTTGCTCTTTCGTTGTACTCCTTGGATTGCAGGAACAATAATGTTTTCAGGACTTCGCTCCAGAAGAAAGGTCTTACAGAAGAGGAGGATGCTCCTGAAATGGAAACTAAAAATTGGAATTAATATTTTATGGCTGCTTCTTTTCAAATTCAGTCTACTTGTTGTGTATGTTTAAATTTCAGGTATTGGAGCTTTGAAGAGATGACACACTGGAGAAATGCAGGGCTGACTGCCCCCCAAGGGGATTGTGTCGCTCAGCAATATGGAGTTGCAGACTTGAAGATTGGCGACTTGCTGATTCAGAAGATTTGCAGTCTTGCAAAATTCAGATTGGAACTGCCGCATGTTTGATGAATTGAAGACTCCAAACATGGACCAGTTCGGCATTATATGCTTCTCTCTGAGCTTTGTCGAGGACGACAAAGTCTAGGAGGGGGGGAAGTGTTGCTCTAAGGGTTGCCCATAATTTTTCCTCATGCTATGGCATCCTTGAGCCCTCATGAAAATACCACCTTTTTGTAAATTAGGAGAGGTCCATATGAACGCTCTCCTAAAACCACTTTTTGATAAATCCCTTAGTCTATGGTATTGAAGCCTTTCCTTTTTGAACAACTCCTTTTTTGAACAAACCAAAATTCCCACGTAGGAATTCTCCAAGCGCCCACTCTCTCTCTAGGTGGTTATTGAAATTCCCAAATCACATAAAGATCCTCTTTTTGATTTAGCACATGTGGTCTTTTGACCACATGTTTTTATTCACATATGCCTCTCTTCTCTATATAAAGAAGAGCCTCATTTGTAAAGAGGAGGTCCCTTGGCCATGGCCTTGGCCTCCATTTTGGTAATGGAAGAAGGTGTCATTTGGCTTCCACATTTCTCCTTGTGTGCTAGGCGATGATCCATGTGTGTGGGTTTGGCATTTGGGGTTGGCTTGTGTGTGAGCATTGCCCTCCCTTGTTCCTTTTGACGTTGGCCATGGTGCCATTGTTCATGGACGTGGGTGTGTGTGCGTTGCTTGCACTTCTTGCAACTCCTCTTGGAAGAGCCCCTCACTTCCATGTGAGGCGGTTTGGGTTGGTTACTCCCCATACTTCAACAGACAGCAAGAGCCCGACACCTTCCGACCAGCAGCAGCCCCCACACCTGCAGAAAAACGAGAAGAACCAAAATGGGAGAGACACACGGAGAGCCCCCCACTTCGGAAAAAAATTCAGCACGACTTTATCATCCACATCATTTTCTTGTTGCTCTAAAGCACGTATAGAAGTACTGCCATCACTTTCCATTAACGGATAAGTATTCATCTAGAAGCGCTCACTTATGAGGATACATCTTTCTGCCAAGTGAGACTAAGTGCACCGATCTCTTGCAATTTACTGTATGCACCACCTTCAAAATTTCACATGCTTCCAATAAAATCCTCCGATCATGCGAATCCAACTTTGCAATTGACGCTGTGGCGTTGGTATCAAACTAGAAATCCATAACCACATTATCTCTAGAGCAGCACAACCCCCCAGATGTCTCTAATAATCCCCACAATCACCAATGAGCCGCTTTCCTTTGTGCACAATAGCTTGTATTAAAGACGCGTCATCGGCATCAGTAACTCTCTTCAAACGCACTGTAGGAGAGGCCCTACACACTCCAAATACTTCTCATGAATCGTCGATTCCACTCTTCAAATACCTGAAATCAAACGTATTTTCCTGCCAAATAGAACCACATTAGTGCATAAAAACCAACCATTTTGTGAGCTAACACTATGCAATCAGAACATGATGTCATTATGAATAATGGTACTTGGTCTTTATGTGATTTTCCCTTTGATGAATAGACCATTGGTACTAAATGGATACACAAGCTAAAACCTGAGCTGGATGAAACAATTGATACATATAAGCTTAGGGTTATTGCCAAAGGTTAAGTTCAAAATAAGGGGATTGGTTTTTATGAGATCTTTGCTCCCACATGCCGAATGGTAACTGTTCATAGCATTTCTAGACTTGCAGCTCATCATGGTTGGAATGTACATCCATTGGATATTAGAATTGCATTTTTAAATTGTGATCTAAACAAATAATTGTATGTATCTCAACCCCAACGTTTTGTACATAAAGGGCATGAAAACAAAGTATGCAGGTCAAAAAAAGCATTATGTGGATCAAACCAAGCACAACATGTTTGGTATGAAAAGATAGATGGCTACTTGCTAGCACATGGATTCGAGAATAGTCCAACAATGTCTTATATGTTAAGCGTGCAGACAATGTAATTCTCATAATTGTTGTATATGTGGATGTTTAATTTCTCATGGGTCCTAAATAGAAGTATATGTTTGAATTTAAGGCTGATTTGCATGCCTTTTTGAGATGTTAGATTTGGATCTTTTGCATCATTATTCAAGCATTTAGTTTATGCAAGTTCATGGGGGAATAACATTGTTTCAAAAAAAAAATATTGACAGGTTCTTACGTTGTTTTGGCCTTGAATATTGCAAACCTATTGCCACTCCATAGAGACAACTTTAGGGTTGAGCCTTCATGATGTTGGAAATGCATTAGATGTTGTTGTCTATTAGTAGGTTGTTGGATTCTTGATTTACTTATGCATAATCCAACCTAATATTTGTTGCCTCTCATATGAAAGAGCTTATCATAGCCTAGGTTTTAAGCATTTGTAATCAATTGAACACATATTTTTCTATTTGAGTGGTATCTGGGTTGTTTTATCCCAAGGGGAGATCATTATCACCAAACTTACATGCTTTTTTAGATTCCAATTGGGCAGGTTTCTATGACACTCATGTGTCCACGAGTGGTTTTTGTTTCATGCTTGGTAGCTCATGCATATCTTGTTAAGAAAGAAGTAGCCTACTATGGCCACTTCTAGTTGTGAGGCTGAGTATAGGGCAATGTTCATAGATATTGTTAAGTGTGCGTGGCTTAGACACTTTTTGGTTGATTTGGGTGCTGGTCACTCTTTTGCCACCACCATCTTTATTGACAGTGAGAGAACAATTACAATTGTGAGGAACCTTATGTTCCATGCTTACACTTTTGAGGTGCACTATCATTATGTCAGGGCGAGACTCTCTGCTAGAAAAATTGACTTGGCTTATGTACCCACAGAGGGGAATGTTGCAAAATTTTGCATAAAATCTCTACGGAGGGAGAAGTTCCAAGCTTGTGCAAAGCTTTGGACTTCCATTTATAGATTGATTGCAGTCCATATTGCTTGAGACTTCCTTATACATGAGTGCTAGCTCCTTGTTCACTACATCACTCCTAGGGGGTATTTTTTGATATACTTTGATGGTGATATGTCTTAACACATTTAGGACCATCGGGGCACTTTTTTCCCTCTTTATGAGGTTTCTTCCCTCATCTTATATGTACATCTATAACCTATCTTGCACATTTAGTTAGCCATACACTCAGTGTTGTGCTCCAAGCTTCTTCTTCTTCCTCCTGCAATTTGCATGCCTCCCTTGGACTCTAACTCCAACATATTGATTATTTATAAGGTAGTGCAAAAATAAATTTAATCCTTGAAGTAGCATTCCCCCAAATGGTATATTTGTTACCAATGCCCAACTCCTTTATGTATTTCATAATTAAATCCCATTCCAATCATTCATTCACTTTATCTAAGTTTGTATCCACAAAGTTGGACTCTTGGCCTAATCATGTGGTAAATTATATACCTTTCTTGATATCTATTATAGGTCCTAAAGAACATCTACCTTATGAATCCATTGGTGTAGAGAGTTAACAATTCTACTTGTTAAAGCTTTGGAAATGATATTGTATCTTGTTTTGCGCATAATAATGGGTGTCAAGTTCTTGATAATGTTCCTTTTTTTTTTCAAACCAACTAAAAAAACCCTTCATTTATATCAGAAGCAATGGATAAAGTCTTGAAGTATTGGGGTTGGAAACTTTCAAAAGATCAGATGGTGATGAAGAAGATCCTTCTTGTATTATTTCAAGAGTCACATACAACGCAAAGGATATACCATCACAAACCACAAGTGGCATGTTCGACAAACTCAAAGGAGCTCTGTCAAGGATGATGGACACTAGGAGGGGGAGAGTGTTGTAGAGAAAAAAAGATTAAGAGAAGGAAATAGAAGGAAACAAAGATCAAGATCAAAGCAAGGAAATATCTAAAAAAAGGGGCCCAAGTTTTCAAAATTTTAAATAACACATCGTAGTGATAATGGAGTAAATCTTGATGCATGTGCAAAAGCCTTTTAATTGTACACTTCGAGGAGTCCTCAAGTGTTACATATCATGCCTTGTAGACAAGTGAATTAGCCCATAGGGAGAGGAATGATGTTACTATGCCCATCCAAAATGTGAAAGGACACACTTATGGGCTTATGTATATAATTCAATTCTAACTCTTTTGTAAAGACTTGTGCCATTTTTAATAGAAGAAATAACTTGAAGAGAATAATCTTGTTACTCCTTCTTGCCTTTTTTTCTCCTTTTATGTGTGCTTGTGTGCGTTACTATGGCATGTAATGTGTGCTAAATAGTGTTGTCTACCCCTTCCCCACCTTGTTTCATTGTTTTTTTGCACGCAAAAGGAATAGGGTGTCATGAGGTACTAGGTAGGCGATTCTAAAAACCTAATTTTTTGACCATAAGTCCACCTCAAATAGACATGTCTTGTTGAGAGCTTAAAAAAAAAACCCATTATTGATCATGTTTGGATTTCAGAGCTGAGAGAAACCATCATTTTTTTTTGTCTACTACTACTACTACAGGCATCGTGGTGCATATCTACATGTAAAAGGTGAGTGTGTGATGTGTTTCACTTCTAGCACATGTTCACTTGACCATGGGATGCATTAACGTGGTAGTCAAGCCACCACTTGAGTGTGCTCATGGAGTGTGTGGTCACTAGCTAGGATCATTTGCTGCAAGTCTAGACGATTAAACAACTACCCTCACTTCTTCCTTTCTTTCCTCTTATCTAATATCTATCTAATATATGTGTGTACACCTCTAATGTTCTAATATCATGTGTGTACACCTCTAATGTTCTAATATCATGTGTGTACACCTCTAATGTTCTAATATCATGTGTGTACACCTCTAATGTGTCTACTCTCTAATATCATGTGTGTACACCTCTAATGTTCTAATTGCATCCTCAATCGTGACCACCTACTCATATTCGACTGCCCATAGACTTAACTCAAACCTTTTTTTGTTTCAAGTTTTCTTCAAATGTTATCTCTGCTAAAACTAGAACCATCGCTAAATTAAGAAGAAAACCTATTCTAAATATGCAAATGATGAAGAATCAAAACTACAGACTGGCCTTAGCTCTTGTTCCAAAGTTGGTATAGCATGCAAACCATGGAAGTGAAGATGAATGTGATCAAATAACCCTGCAATCAACAAAAAGAACAAACCAACATCTTCAACAAAGTTCTTTTGTCATCTCTCCCAAAATTCAAGATTCAATGGAAACCTTGAACAACAACATGTCCCTGACAATGGTGCCAAACATTGTTATAGACCCATTAGTATGCAACCCAACTGACATCAAGTGATTTGGATCAACTTCAGTTGTCAATCCAAATAGGCTTATCCATTCAAGCATATGACCAGTCCTTCCATGCAACAAAAGAGCTAATGTACATGCTTAGAAAAAGGTAAATACATAAAAAAGACCATAAAAGCAAGTAACACACCTCAAATGTGCAAAAAAACACTTAGCTTGGGTAGCTATGGGGTTAGGACGCCTCAACCATGCCATGAAACCTGTGCATGAAGTAGACGAAAAAAAAGAGCTCACTAAAGAAGACGCATGCAATATTTTTTTATTGAGATAAAAAATATACACAAAATTAAGGTGCCTGTCTTTCATAAGAAAAATAATTCTCCAGTTTCACATGCATATTGGACAAGTAAACATTAAAAAATGGTCCTAATTGGCTATTTGCCTCTCAAAATGAGCCCTCAAATCTATGAAATATTTTTATCGTGTTCGGATCCCAATTCTTTTGTGTTTTTGAGAACGCTTCATGCACTTTCGTTAACTAAAGTGAAAGTTGTTGTGATGGAAAAACTCGAAACACGTCAAAAGAGGTGGTTGGATATGTCTACACGTTTGTTTTCTCGGCTTATGTTGGGCGTATCATCACGTGACAAAAAGAAGGGAAGATCACACAACAACAAAAGATCCCCATCACCGAGTTTCCAACGAATATATGGGGACATCATTTCCATTCACACTGCGATACTTAGACTTGAATTATGACACCTCTTCGATAAACGATGTAATGAAATTGACGTTTTCTTTTTGCCTTCTTACATTTCAAGATTGCCCTACCTCCGTTCCGCAAAGGCCACATTCTAGAATATATATATATATATATATATATATATATATATATATATATATATATATATATATATATATATATATGAGGATGATGATGATGATCTTCACTATCTCCTCCTATACATCTAGGGACTTGTCTTCCCTCTACATAAGTACATGTGTGTCACAAAATCCTAGGAGGAGGTGGATGAACCACACACTATAACATATGAGTCCCATACTGACGCTAGCCATACCAACGGTCATATTTTGGTGCCAGTATGACCGTTGGAAATGTTTGAAAAAAACACCCTAGTCATATCGACGATCATTTCGACGTCAGTATAACCATTGGAAAGTTAGCGCCAGTATATCCATCGAGAAAATAAAGCATCGATAGCTCTCAGAAAAATACCAACACCTATACTGACGCTTATACCGACAGCACGTTTTAATAACTCGAGAGCCAAAAGTCGATTACTTTTCTATTTTGAACTGTGACCTCACACATTTGAATTTATGCATGCGTGCTTGCATTGTGCCCAATCTCACACATCCACCTGCATTGTGCTCATCTGCTTCTTTTTGTCTCTCCCCTCACACATCCACCCTCCTCTCTTTCCATACACATGCATAGATCTCTCTTTCTCCTCATACACACAGAGATCTCTTTCTCTCTATACACACACATCTCTCTCTCACACATCTTGGTAGTGATGCATGCACTCTTTTATCCTCTCTCTTTATCTAGTCATTTTTGTTTACTAATTTCTCTTTCATTTTGTTTTGGAGGAGCTTTTTGGCATCGATTTTTTGTACTTTGACGAGAGGCGATGTCAATTGTGCTTTGAAAAATGATCCGAAGGAAATTACATCGATGTAAATGATTTATGTGCATGCATGTATTGTTTTGTTCGTTATTAGAGAGAGAGAGAAAGAGAGAGAGAGAGAAAGTGAGAGAGAGAAAAAGAGAGAGAGATGAAAGAGAAAGAGAAATGAAATTAATGTTTGTTACTGTTTAATGTTAGTTTTAGAGCATACACACACATATACACACACACACTCACATGCATACATATACACACATGCATACTCATGCATATGCGTGCATACATACAAACATGCATATGCATACATACACACATGCATATGCATACATACATACACACACACATATACATACACAAATATATGCATACACACATACATATACATATGCATACACATACATATGCATACACATACACTCTCGCATGCATAACACATATACATACACATATACACTCACATACACACATATTCATACACACACTTTTTCACTTTTCACACACATACATATATACATATATACATACACACATAGACACACACATATACACACACTCACATGCATTCATAGACACTCACGTATATTCATGCATATGCATACATACACACATATACATACACACATGCATATGCATACATACATACACACACATATACATACTTGCACGCACACACATATACATACATGCACATACATACACATATGGACACACATATATACTTACATGCATATATACACACACACAAAAGAGACACACATATAGACACACATACACATACATACACATGTACATACACACACATATAGATACACACATATACACATACACACATATACACATACACACACATATACATAGATACACATAGACACACATAGTCACATACACATATATATACACATGCATACACACATACACATGCACATATACATACACACACATACACATACACACATGTCTTAGAGTTAGGGTTTAAGGGTTTTACATGCATGCACACATGCATGCACACATATACACATACACACACATATACATACATACACATACACATAGACACACATAGTCACACTTTTCTATTTTTGTGCAGTGGAAATTTTACTTGTTTGAGGTAAGTGTATTTCTAGTTCTTAGTTTCCATAAATCTCCAATTCTCTTTCCTTGACTAATTTATGTCAATGACTATGTTCAACATCCAGGTTTTTTCGTTCCTTGAATGTTAACTGATGAACCCAAATGACCTACCCAAAAAGGCATGGGAAGGAACTATCTTCCAACCAACTTGGCATGCACGACTATTGACAGATTATCCCGAAATGATGTGCACTTGGTCAAATATGCCATTGTACATTAAATATAACCCTTGCCATTGTCCTGTTGTCTATTGCCAACCATGGCTAGCATTTGCAATCAAAGTCCGCAATACCAAAGGGTGTTCAGATTGGATAAACTATCCTTATTTTGCTGCCCCCACAATGCCACCCATTGTTGCTTACATGATATCTACTGTACACCATTGGTCTTCAAGATCCAAGAATGTGCCGCACATTGCCACAAAGTTCATGAAGATTATTGAGCTAATGAGGATCGTTTTCAAAACTTTTTGAAAAGTGCAAGCTCCACATATTTCCACCCTAGGGTTCTCTGAAGGTAGTCATGACCTAGTAGATGATATGAGCCAAACACCCTCCATCAACACCCATTAAGTATTTACCTGCTTGCTATAAGCAGACACTTGAGGAGATGTTTTCTATAGTGTTCTAGGAGTACCACTCTGAGATTTTCATTCCCAGACCCACCCATCTGCTGCACCTTTTTGCAGAAGAACAAGCAATCCATTCAAACCAACTATGAGTCCCACATCCGAACATCCCAGGTCTAGTAGATTGGGATCAACTTATGACAGATTTGACATGAGGACTATGATTGAGCAAACATCATCTTGCCACAGATGTTGTAGAATACTACATCCAACACTCTTCACAACAAGGGTCTGTTAGGGATGACAGATGCGAGAGAGGGGGTGTTGGTAGTAGTCAGGGTAGTCAAGGTGGAGTTACAAGACAAGGAAGCCATTGGACAGAATTAGAACAAAGGGAGATTCAAGCAAGATGAAACAGGTAGAGCAGTCAACGAAGGCCCAACAACTAGGCCTACTTAATTTTTCAAAGGATAACTCTTTTACAACAGTGATTTTAATCAATAAACACCATTGTAAATGTTGTTTTTGATGCTTTTTACTCCATTTTGTGAAAGTCAAGGAGTGCTCTAGCTTGAGGAGTATTGGATTTAAGTAGGTACCACTTTTCATATTTTTTAGAGCTCGTTTGAGCCTCCAAGTCAGCCTAGGAACCTATCTTTTAACTAGGCTGGACACTAGGTCTGGACAGGGCCATAGCTAGTCAAAAATTATAAAAGGAGCCAGACAACTCATTTTTGAGGTTGGCAAATTGGGAATTGAAGTGAAAAAAAGAGCTTGTAATCTTGTTTTTGGCTAGTCAAGGATTCCATTGCTCCATCTTTTTGTCTTGCAGTGTGTGCATGTTTGTGTGTATGTGTGTGCATGATAGTGTGCTTCTCACTCATGCACTTGTGCCTTCACTTGCTCACGCTCGTCATACCCTCCTCATGTCTTCCCAAATTGACAATTATGAGGTGGATCTCCTCATGTTGGTACTTGCCATTGTGCTAGAGTGACAGACCTTGAATGAACTTTTTACTATTGGATTTTACACAGAGTGGCATTAATAGCATACATAAGTTTGATTACATTGTGATTAAGTCCATCCAACTATATTTCAGCTCCAAAAGTGTTAGTATATAGTTGATCTTACTTACTAATTCCTCTTTCATGGGATGTATTTGCATGTAGTTAGAGGTATTCATGGTTTCTAACATAACTACCTAAGTCAATGAACAAGAATGTTATTTTGAACGACTTTTATGTCACACTTACCTACAAGAAAATATGGCTTTGGACATTGGTCTTTGATCCTAATATACATCTATAATAGAACATGTCATGTTTTTAAAATTGAGTCGATGTACAATTTACATTTTTGATCCCTTTTTCGTGCTTCAACTAGGCTTTGAACTACATATGTTCCAAAATGAAGGTTCACAAGCATGGATTGACTCAAGCAAGCTCTTTGGAATACCTAGTGCTCATATATTCACAATTGAACGATGCTTCATCATTTAGAGGTGCGTGATCTCCTTTTGTAAGCTCCGGAATCTTTAGACCCCACCTTCCCAATAATCCAATTCAACTTCTATCTACAACCCTATAGAAAATTATCAAGATGAGTCCACAAATTCAAAAAAAATTCAAGAGCTATCCACAAAATGTGGTATTTTTCACATAAGGATTTTCCTTGGGCTTTCATGATTTCTATGAATGTTAAATCATGGTTTCCTAGGGATAGGAAGTTGGGACTTTTAAAATTTTTGCTCTCCAAAAAACACGTCTCTACATTGATTTCATACATGAATAGGAAATCTGAATTGCTCCTAATTGGACCTCCCTCGAACATTATTTCTTTTACAAGTTAAATTGCAGTTTATCTACGCACAATTTCCTAGGAAGTCACAACTGTGACAAGAAATTACAATTTATCAACCAAGATTTCCTAGATGGGAAATTACAATTTCTTATAACACAGTTTCTCATGTAGAAGAATATTATGATTTTTTGCATTTTTCCTTCTTAGGCAAAAGTTTTGCAATTTTTTAATGGGTTTTGGTGTAGGGACCTAGGGGGATATACTTCTCAAATAACATCACAAAAAAATTTTTTTGAGAATAATAAATCATATATTTTAGATGTTGGGATCTCTGTGCATAGTCGTCCATCATGAAAAACTGAAGCAAAAGAGGTGGAGAAGCTCTGCTAGAGTTTTCTTCTAAATTGGAGCTTCATACAAAACACAAGAAGTTTGAAAAGTCATAGTTCTTTCTTGTCTCCATATGTATAAAGACAATATGCTAACACTATGGGGATAAACATGTGTCTCTCTAAGTGTGAGAAATATTTTCACAAATCAGAAATTCATGTGTCTCTCTAAGTGCTTAGATTATGGGGATAAACATGTGTCTCTCTAAATGTGAGAAATATTCTCAAAAATCAGAAATTCATGCTCTTAATTTCTATGTTTGGCACTCCATATGTATAAAGACAATATGCTCACTATGGGGATAAGTATGTGTCTCTCTAAGTGTGAGAAATATTTTCAAAAATCAGAAATTCATGCTCTTAATTTCTATGTTTAAAAATCTAAGCTTCTAGAAATAGAAATCAAAGTAAGTTCTGGTGAGAATTAAGAAGCACTCACCTACAAGCTTGATTTTTTCAAATATCATTGATTAATTCATGCTACAGCCTCTCATGCAATCATCAATCTTTCAACATACGTTTTACATTGATATAGATTTGGATTCCCTGCAATACTACCAAATAACATGCTGTCATGGATTCACAGAGGTAGAAAAATCCTTACACTAATGTAAAGTGTCTGAAGAGACAAACATTGCAATTTTTCAATGAGAATATCTACCCAGTTGGGGGGTGTGGAGACCATAAAGCATACACAATACCAATCTTGAATCACTCCAAAATGAAATTTGCAAATCTAATACTTGTGGTAAATTTATCCTCAAAGTTCTCCTAATTTATGCTGAATACCGCTTGGCTCTCAAACATCATTATGTTTCTCTTAAAAAGACCTACATTCCAACAAAAATCATAGCAAATAGAGCTTGCTATGCAGAAAAATCATTAATTGTGTGCTTGTAATAATTTAATTTACTTAAAACTTGAGTTGTAACATGGGTATAACATTCTTTAGGCTTTAGAAGAGAACACAAGGGAGCAAGAGAAGCCAAAATGAAGGAAGAAGATAGAGAAATATGGGGAAGACCATTCGGCTATTTCTTTAGAAACGAGCAAAATGTTCTTACAAATGAGCTCTTCATTTAGCTATATACCAAAATCTATGACCGCGTTCACACTCATTGGACCAGTTTAATTAAAAATAGTCTTGTGTAGCTACTTAATTGTGGGTATTTTAATTCGGTAGACCTATTCTAAATTACAACAATTTGATGCAATAGCTATGCTAGTAAAGCAATTGATTGTTTTGTCATCCTATAGAATGTGATAAAAAAATGAAGATCTTGTTTTTCCATCCTATAGAATGTGATAAAAAATGAAGCGATCTGTAAGATATGGAGGAGCATGTGTACTATCTAATTCGTATTAGACTGCAATTATATGTTGTTGTATATCTCTCTATATTTAGTAGACAAAAGAAAAATCAAGAACCATAGGGAACATTGTAGCTCAAGCGTGAGCACCACCTCCTTTACTTGTCAATCCGTGGAGATGTGAGGACTGGTATGAAGACCGTGAGCAAATGAAGGCACAAGTGCGTGAGTGAAAGCACACAAGCATGCACACACATACACACACACACACGCGCACAAACAAGGCAAGAACAAAGAGTGGAACACTGGAAGGTCTTTGATTACAAAAGAACTCTCTTACAAAGCTCAAATCTACAACAAGCTAACCTCAAAAACGAGCTCTCTAGCTCTTTTTATAGTTTCTTGACTAGCTTTGGCCCTATCCAGACCTAGTGTCCGGCCTAGTTAAAAATTAGGTTCCAGGGCTTATTTGAGGGCTCAAACGAAGTCTAAAAATTATGAAAATTGGTAGGATGATACTTCTAATACTCCTCAAGCTCGAGGACTCCTTGGCTGAACAAAATGGAGTTACAAAAATATGAAATGGTATTTACAATGGCTTTTAGTGATGAAAATCACTATTTCTATAGGGATTCCTTTTGAAACTTTGACATGTACTTCTGGGAGCCACCTACTTGCTCCCTCTTCTTGTGTGTCCACTTCTTTGATGCATTATCATGCCCTGTGATTGACCTTGAATGCCAACACTCCCCCCCTCTCGAGTCTGTCATCCCTGACAGACCCTTGTTGTAGTGGTTGTTCCATGTAGTGCTTTGAGAGGTAGTGTCCATCATGTATGAACAAGAGCTGTATATCTTCCAAACATAGCAGGGTCGGTTGTCCGGTTCTTCATTCGTCACTGCGAGCCTTTGCGAGTTGTAGTCCCTTGGTATGTACTTCATCCTTGGATTCTTGCATGAAGATATATTTGTGAGCTTTCGAAAGTTGCGAGGTGCTCAAAAGAGGTTGTCCATGTAAATTTGGAGCAATTATCGATGGTGGATTGCTTTGTTGCTATTGTTGCAATAATCTTAATGTCCACTGGATATTCATAGTACTCATGCCAAGTACTCGTAACCCATAATGAGTGATGGGTTAGTGTGGCAGTGCATGGGTTGAAGAAAGTATGTGCCCTATGCATGGCCTTGTAATGTGGCCCTATGCATGTATACTCGAAAAATGCATTGGAAGAAGTATGGTGCAAAAAGTGGAGGTCTTGAGCTAAGTGTTCAAGGGTATGTTGACGAAGAGGCTTCCTAATCTATCATGGTTATGGTGTTGCCAAAGAAGGATTCTTACCATGTTGAATTATCGATCGGTGTTGTTCTCTTCGTGTTGTACACCCGTCATTGTGATGGACCATCGGCTAGCCTTTCGTTGTCGATGAATGTCCTTGTTGATGGTCCATCAATGAACTTTTGTGAGTGTCTGGTCCTATCCCCTCTCATGGTAAGGGGGAACAATAGTTGTGGATGCCACGTGCATGCCAAGTTCTTGACATCTACCAGATAAGGCCGATGGCAGCAATAATATCATTTGCTACCCAAGACACACTTCTATCAAAACTGATAAATGCCCAGTAATCAATGGTTCCACCTTCAACTAAGCATGAAT
Source organism: Ceratopteris richardii (assembly GCA_020310875.1). Classification (NCBI taxonomy): domain Eukaryota; kingdom Viridiplantae; phylum Streptophyta; class Polypodiopsida; order Polypodiales; family Pteridaceae; genus Ceratopteris; species Ceratopteris richardii. The sequence goes on from CM035406.1 coordinate 222,261,060, forward strand.
CATTCATGTTCCATGAACCAAACCTATGAACAAACTTTCTCTCGCTCTCTCTCTCTCTCTCTCTCTCCCCCTCCCTTTTTCTCTCTTTTTTTTTTGAGGAACAATGGCACAAAACAAGAAGAAAGATGTTATAAACAATAAAAATAGTTGACATATGTCAATGTGCTCGTGCCTGGGACTCTCAAATGTGTCTATGCACGGCTATCTAATGTGGCCCTATATTAGTGCATACTTTGGAAATGCATGGCCTCAATGGTCCAAAAGACAAGGTTGTGCAAGGAGCACATGGTTCTTGCTCGTTGAAGCTTTCCATGTTACTTGTAGATGTTTGATGTCGTCTTTGTTGGAGGTATCCATTGGACCTTGAAATGATGTAAGCGATGGATTGTTGACTGACAACTGATTGTTCTTCCTTATGGGGATCCATTTGAGAAGAGTGTTTGATTACGAAGTGATCACCTTTGGCTGCTTCATGTTTGGATGCTTTCTTGACTTTTGTGTCCCTTGTGGTTGGCTCTTTGGTTTTGTAGGGGCTAGCAGTGCTTTTGGCTTCCAAACCCATATCCTTGATGATTGTCTTTTTACCAGTGCCGAAGAGGTGAACTGACCTTCTTTTGATCTTTGTGCTTAGTTCTGACTCATTCTTCTCCTGGGATTCTTTGTGGAGACTTTCTTTGGTAATGAGAGCCAAGGGTTTTGTGCATGTAAGAGTTCCCTGGGTACCCACATGTGTAATCTTCCTTGTTGAGCTGCCACTAATTTCTTAGGCACCCAAATATTTAAGTGATTGTGGTCAAACTTCATTGACTGCTTTGTAACCAAATTCGGACTACATTTTGAGATGGAGATCTTCGTTGTTCTGCTGCTTATTGCCTTGGCTGTTTGTGCAGGTTCTCCGGTAATGAATTTGACTGCACTAGCGTGATTGGTTGCTCTCCCTTTTGTACCCATATATGTTTCATGCCCATAACTTCTTTCTTCTTGGCTTTTCTTTGTCTATTTGATCTAGCGATTGTCCTAAACTGTTTGGCTTGCCTCTGCGGTTGAACTATTATGGCTGCTTTGGCCTTTGAAAAAGAAAAGAGATCCATGCGCCTTCGAGCCTGAGCCTGTTCTTCCACGATTGACTCCTTCTGCTTCATAGAGCTTTTGGCACATACAACATCTTGTTTGCTAAGATTAGTCTTAGTAGAACTAAGAGAATGTGTGATCCCTGGATTTGTGATCATGCAATTCTCTAATTCTAATGATGCATTTTTTCATGTACCCAAACTTGAAGAATTTGATTTTTTAGTTTTAAATTGATTGCATGGTCATAGATCTAGTCTTGGCTGAAGACAAGTGGTTCTGTAAGGTCCTCATCTTCATACGCTAGCATTTTGACTCTCATTGGAACATCTTGAAGATAGATGGGAAGCTCTACCTCACCCAAACAAGGGGTTTCCACACCTCCCAATCCTATGAGATAGGCTTTTATGGGATTGATGTTCAATTGCAGGTCTTGATAGTATGAAAGTCTAACTGCAGTAGTTGCTGCACCTGAGTCAATCAACACTTTCAGAGTCCTTACATTTTTCCCTTTTCCTACCTCTATGGTCAAAAAGGGATGTTGGTCAATTATTCGAGAAGAAATTTACATGGCCGTGTGACATCGTGGGGCTTCATGATTGACATCTAGGCATAGTCATTGTAACTTATTTTTTCTAATGTGCTCTTTGGTCTCTGCCTGTGCTTCTTCTCTAACCCTTATCTCTTCTTCTTTTTGCTTCTTAGCAGTGTTGAGTCTCTTTAGCATATCCTCTATAAGAGGTGCTTGATACAGCTGTTGCCCCAGGTACCACAGACGCACGAACGCAGAGAATAACAGACGTACGAACGCAGAGAAAAAAATACTCAAAGATAGAAAGAGATAAGAGATGACACCAAATTGGGTACAATCTCCCCCCACATGCTCTGATGGACACTCTACCAGAGCATGCGTATTTATAGTAAATTCTTATTACGTCCTGAATAGAAGTTACATGAGGGCCGCGCTCTGAAAAGCGTGTTTTTGCTTTATTTACAAGTTCATAATTTTCTATTTTTACAAAAACGTCGCTTTCTAAAGCGATCCATTATTTTTTTACAAAAATAACTAAAAATAACCATCTTCTAAAAATATTCTTCTAAATATCTCCAAGTCCATGCGCGTTCACACCCTCATGGATCTTCACCTGCTAAATCAAAACACAAAACACATTAAAATCCTCAAGGCATTACACCTTCATTCCAAATATCCCATAAAGTATAACATGCTGCCATTGATGAGCAACTGACCTCAATTGATAAAAAATAAAATAGACATGGATGGCCAATCACATGTCGCATCACTGAACAATCATAGGCATGTGCCATGTAAAAAAAAAAAAAAACATGGATGGAATTGGAAAACTGGAATTTAATGTGATTGTGAATGATAAGCAAAAATCAAATGATGATAATGTGGAATTAGTGATGTTTTGTGAATCCATTGTGATTCTTCGAATGAATGATTTTTATATTTAATCAAATATCTATGGTATTGATTACCTGTGCATGTAGTAGTAACATCATGATCAAGTATTTTTTCTGGAATTAAAACTTCAGCATCCTCTTCTAACAATGGAGGATCATCCAAAATAGGAATGAGTGGTAAAATTCCTTTAAATGGTTTCAATAAACTGATATGAAAAGAATTATGAATATTCCAATGAGAAGGTATATCTAATCTAAAAGCATTGTCATTAATTTTTTGAATAATACGGAAAGGTCCATAATAACGTGGTGCAAGTTTTACCTTAGGATGTTGTAGAATATTTTTCAAACGTCGTTTAATTATGCGTAACCAAACATAATCATTTTCATTAAATTGTTTAGCTGCTCGTTTCTTATTAATATTACGGGTATAACGTTCCTGACTCTTTTTAATATGCTCATGAACCTCATGAAGTATAGAAATATGATCTTGTGCAAAAGAATCAGCCATAGGTATGTCAGTTTGAATGATAGAAATGGGAGTAGGAAGCTTTTTACCATATACAATTTCATTTGGTGCACGTCCAATAGTGGTATGTGTTGTGTTATTATATGCAAATTGGAGTAAAGAAAGTTTCTCATCCCAATTAGTTGGATTATCTAAAGAATAACAACGTAATAGATCCAAAATAGTACTATTCGTAGCTTCACTTTGCCCATTACTTTCAGGATGAAATGCAGAACTAAAATCTATTTTAGAGCCTAAATTTTTAAATAATGCAACCCAAAAGTGATTACAAAAACGAACATCACGATCGGATAAAATTACTTTTGGAAAACCATGATGTGGAAAAATACATTTAATAAATAATTTGGCAGCTTGAGGTGCAGAAAGAGTTTTCGTACAAGGAATGAAATATGCTTGTTTACTAAACCTATCAACAATTGTCCAAATCATATCATGATGTGATGAAGTTGTAGGAAGACCAGTAATAAAATCCATCCTGTCTCCTTGGAATGCAGCCTTAACTTTGTACATAGAAGGAAGTGGGGTTAGTTGGAGATCTTTGACTAATATGTGAGAAATAAAGTCATGTGAACTACCATCATCATGTAAAATATTAACAACTTTACCATTAATAGTACCTTGCATGCAAAGTAAAGAATGAATAGAAATTGTGTTACCCAAGGTACTTAGATCCTGCTCCAATGTGTCTTCAGTCCAATCAAGTTGAATGTCTTCAAATTGAATATCTTCAGGAACCACCTCCATGTTATGTACTTTAGCTCTGCCAGGTTGCATGTGGTTAGTTGGGAACCTACATCTAGCTTTGGTATGACCAATCTTACCACAATTCCAACAAATGATACGGGACCTCTTTTGTTGGGCATCCATCGTCGTAGTTTGAAAGGTTGGAGGTTTGGTAGGGTGTAAGGGGTTTGTCTTGGGGATTGGGGAAAAAATGGATTGATACCACTGTTGCCCCAGGTACCACAGACGCACGAACGCAGAGAATAACAGACGTACGAGCGCAGAGAAAAAAATACTCAAAGACAGAAAGAGATAAGAGACGACACCAAATTGGGTACAATCTCCCCCCACATGCTCTGATGGACACTCTACCAGAGCATGCGTATTTATAGTAAATTCCTATTACGTCTTGAATAGAAGATACATGAGGGCCGCGCTCCGAAAAGCGTGTTTTTGCTTTATTTACAAGTTTGTAATTTTCTATTTTTACAAAAACGTCGCTTTCTAAAGAGATCCATTATTTTTTACAAAAATAACTAAAGATAACCATCTTCTAAAAATATTCTTCTAAATATCTCAAAGTCCATGCGCGTTCACACCCTCATGGATCTTCACCTGCTAAATCAAAACACAAAACACATTAAAATCCTCAAGGCATTACACCTTCATTCCAAATATCCCATAAAGTATAACAACAACTTGAATCTACATCCACTAATATAATTTGGCAAGATGTCGCCTTCTAGGGTGGCCAATTGAACTACACCACTAGTGGAAATTCTGTCAATGATCATGGGTCCACATCCTCTTTTTTCCAATTTACAAGCGTGCTGTTTTAGTGTGTAAACCAACACTAGATCTCCGTCTTTCAATCCTTTATCCTTGATGTGTGCATCAAAATAAGCCTTTTGTCTTTTCTTTGCAGCATAGATGCCTGCTGCTGCTTGTAGCCTCGTCTCACCTAAACGTTCTAGATCAAAGATCCTAGAGGACAACTCGCATCCATTCCACTCATACTCATGTGCTACTTTTGAAGCTGGAATTAGGAAATCTAATGGTAGCACAACATTTTGTCCAAAGACCATCTGAAATGGGGTGGCATTGAGTACTGTTTTATAGGCAACTCGGCAAGCCCACACTGCATGATGAAGTTATTTATCTGAATCATGTGTTTATTGTTTACCAATTTTGTCAGTATATTACATAGGATCTTATTTGTGCTCTCGGCTTGTCCATTAGCTTGTGGATGATAGGGGCAGACTTCTTATGTATCACCAAGAATTCTTGGAGAAGGTTTTCAATAACTTCGTTCAAGAAGTGTGTACCTCTATCACTTACTAACTCTATTGGTAACCCATATCTAGTGAACACATTCTCAAATAAGAACTTAGCCATTGTTTGAGCGTCATTCTTTGTTGTGGCTTTTACTTCTACCCACTTGCTAAGGTAATCTGTGGCTACAATAATGCACTCTGCATGGGAGTTTCTAGCTGGGGGGTTGATAGGACCTACGAAGTCTATACCCCACTTTAAGAATGCATGTCCTCCCATCATTGGTCTTAAAGGCATCTCATCTTTTCTAATCGGATGTTGTGCACGTTGGCATATGTCACATATCTTCACATAGGTATGTGAATCCATATCAAGAGTTGGCCACCAAATTCATGAGAATAGAATGGTCTTAATCACTCGGTCAGACCCAAAGTGTCCTCCTGCAACACCGTTGTGTGCAATTTCTAAGATTTTCAAATAATTTGATTCGTGAACGCACAATCTTAAGTAACCATCTTTGCCTCTTCGATATAGGTTGTCCCCAATTAAGTTATAGTCTTGAGCCTCTTGCTCCATGCTCCATTTTCTTGCTAGACTTGCCTCATTGGGTAATGTTCCTGATCTCATAAATTCTACCAATGGGGCGCTCCAATCTGGAATTAATGACACGTGATAAAGGGTAGCATGCTCCACAGGGGGTCTCTACTGGCACACTGGAGAATTCTGCATCCACTCATGTATTTCTTTGTCCATACTAGGCCAATATACTCCTAAACATTTTAGATTTTGCAATGTTCGTTGTTTAGAGTAGTGATTTCCTAGCAATCCTTCATGAGCTTGTTGCAACCAACTGCTATGTTCATTGTCCTTGACACAAGCTAATACACCCTCTGTATCTTGTTTGTACATGCTAAGATGTGATATTTTTGTGATTTCACAATTTCCTCTTTGTTCGTTTTTACATTTTGACTTGCAGGTCCGAAGGCTAGGATAGGTACCAACTTATTTGCCCATTTAGGAACAACTTCTAAATTGAATAGATAAGCATCAGGTAGTTCATCAGACACTCCTTGGGGTGACTCTCATGAAGTTATGCGAGAAAGGTGATCCGCCCTGAGGTGGGTTCTACCTTTCCTGACAGCGACTTCAAAATCATATTCCATTAGTAAGAGGAACCATCTTACTAAGCATCCAGTATTGCAAGGTTTATTGAACAAATATAATAAAGCTTGATGATCAGTGAAAAACTTGAACTTATTGGCCAATAGATAGTTTTCTAAACTTTTTCACAGCATACACCATGCCTAAGCCTTCTCTTTCAGTTGTTGTATAGTTTTTTTTCAGTTGTGTTTAGTTGTCTGCTAGCATATGCTTTAGGAAAATCTAGATTTCCTTCACCACACTCGTATCTTCAGCTCATTGAAGGAATTTTCGCATTCGTCGTTCCACTAAAAAATTGTCAGCAAGGCATAGAGAGGCTTAGCTATGATTGCATACATCTGAATGAATGTGCGATAATATCCACAATGGCCCATAAAGGCTTGTACCTCTTTAACATTCCTTGGCCTTGGCAACTCCGCTATGGCTCTTACTTTGTCTTCATATGTTGAGATCCCATTCTTAGAAACAATGTGACCTAAGATTTTACCTTGTCGTACCATGAACACACACTTTTTTGGGTTTAGACAAACTCGATATTCTCTACACTTGTTGAAGAAATGCAAAGACAAACTACAAAATGCAAAGATTCCCCACTCTATGGCAAAAGCCATCTTGTGTTGATCTTCTGAGGCAATGGATACTTGGTTGTAACTTGAAAATCCATCAAGAAAGCTATAAACTTCCTTGCTTGCAACACATTCTAATAAATGTTCGGTGATTGGAAGCAGATAACTATCTCTAATTGTGGTGGCATTAACTTTTTTAAGATTAATAAACACTTACAACTTTCCATTCTTCTTGGGCACCACCACAACGGGGGACACCCATTCAGTATGCTCAATCTCATAGATAAATCCAGCTTCAATCAGCCTATCAATTTCTTCTTTTATTTTAGCCGCATAAGTGTCATTATATGTGTAGGACTTCTATTTGGTGGGTTTGGCATCGGCTATCATGGGGATTGTATGAGAGAATATTTTCGGATATACTCCCTTCAAGTCTCTATAGTGCCATGCAAACACGTCCTTATATTCCCGTAATAAGGCTACAAGCTTTGTTTCTTCTTCTGCACTTAGGTCATCTCCTATGTATGTACATCTCTCTTCCTTCTCCTCAATGGTTACCACAATTTTTTTGGTTTTCTCTTTATTATCATATGCTTCTCCTATAAGGGCCTCTCTCTTACTAGGCATTCATACCAAAATATTTCAGTTGTCAACTTCATATTTCTTGAAATTCTCTGGTACTTCAAACAATGATCCCTCCTCTTCTTGTTTCAATGATTTCCTTTTCTTTTTCTTTTGACGACCTTCACTTCCTTCCTTTGAATTTATAGTGTTAATGCTTGTGATAGGTTCTTCTTCTTTTTGGGTAAATACCCCTACATTTTCTAGATAATGCTCTTCCGAGTGAAAGCAACTATCCATCACAATGGACTCTAGATTGTCGCTATTCTCCTCTTCTCTTATGACATTACTAGGTTCACACTCTTCTAGCCATGGTTGACACATGAACACAGAGATATCATAGCCCTCCTCATCACAATGAGGTGTCCACTGTTCTTGATTCACAACAATCTCCATGGTGGCTAAGATTTCTGCCCAACCATGAGGCTCAAATTCCTCACCTGGAAAGATAATCGGTGCATAGATTGGGTCTCTAACCGGTCTATCTCCTTGAGAAGTTCCATCTTCTCTCGCCTTTAAGCGTCTTTCCTCTTCCTCAGCGACTTTGCACATCCACAAGTGATTATCTTCATGCATCCATGATGGATCAGAAGAACTTCCCAAGTGCACAGAGATTGAATCTTCTAGTGCCTTGTGGATAGGATTCCACTGTAGGGGTGGTACATCTCTGAAGGTATAATCTTTTAGATTGACATTGGTTGTGACCCCTAAGTGCTGCAACTACAAGGAATTGGTTCCCCAATCCTGTACTATTTGCAATTGTCGTAGGAAGGGCCTTCCTAGGATCATCTCATAGACATTATTTTTTCCAAAGTGACATATGGCCAAGGTGTGTTCAAACTCTACCCCACAAGTGGTTAGAGTTATCCCTTGTAGTAATCCTAGAGGTCTTTCAACATGTCCGTCAACCATCTGAAGCTTCATTCTAGTTGGTCTTAATGCAGGCTTACCCCATTGCTTCCACAAGGAGGTGGTCGCAATAGAAACACCAACACCTAAATCTATGATTGCTTTGGTTGTGTAACCTTGGTAGGTGATCGGGAGATAAGTATTACCTTCTTCACCTTCGCTCATGTCCCCTATTTTTTCTAGAGGTATCTCTGGTATTTTTTTCTTGGAGCTTGCTTTCAAAACATTGGAAACAAGTTCTAGAACTTGATTTGCCACATGTTTCCATACCTCAGGTTTTACCTTGAGCATCTCTTCTAAGGTGAGATGACACTATACCTTAACACAACTTCAGTGTTTCTTGGAACCACTGAGTCTTCATTTCTTATCAATATTGTGGGAGCTCTGATCTGAAGAGATTCAGATTCCCATGGGCTTGTGAATTGTGGCAACTCTTGTAAAGAATTAGATTCAAAATCCAATCTTTCATCTCCATGGTGCTTAGCTTGGTCTCCATAAATAGAGGGAATGTCTTGGGGAAACTGATCATGAAGGGCATCAATCTCAGAAATAGGAGGAGGATTACCCTTCTCCTTGGCCCATTTCTCTTCTTGTATTTCCCGCAAGAACTCTTGAGAGTCCTGCCCATTTCTCTTCTCGTATTTTCCGCAAGAACTCTTGAGGGTACTGTTGAATTGAAAGAGGTGCTCCATCATCTATGGAATCAAGAACATGAGCTTTTGTTGGTGGTGAGCTTTCTCTTTCGACAACTAGTTGAGCCTGTGGAGGTAAAGAAACATGCGGTTTGTTTAGCAATTGCTCTAATCTTTCTAGTAAGCCCTAGAAATGCAAACCCCATTTAATAGAATTTGTCTGCTTGAACAATTGACTAGTTTCTAGCATAGCTTGAGCCAATTCTACCATTTTTATGCACATCTTTGTCCGTTCAATCTCCAAATCTGCTTTAGGGTAGCTCTTGTCTAGGTTTGCAACTATTGGCCCTTCTTGAAGTCGAGCCTGGTAGGCCTTGAACATCATGTCCAAGCCTTCTGGGGTTGGATCTGCAAGAACAAAACCTCGTTGTGGTCTATTTACAATGGGTGGTGGGGTGGGATGAGGTGGTGTGGATGGAGTTTTGACATGTGAGGGATTTTGCGGGGCAGTATCTTTTATTTTGCTTTTTGTGTCTCCAAGGCTTTCTTCTAGACAACTTTCTATTCCACTTGTGATTGGCTTTCTCTCTGGTATCCTTCCATGTCCTTGTTTTCCTCTTACTAGGCTCTGATTCACTTGACTCTGATTGTTCAACTGGCTTATCTTGTTTTAAGGTTTGTGCTCTAGTGACTGCTTGTATAGGAGCCACACTACTGCTATTTGAACTTTTTTTTTCTTAATATAAAGGAAGTTCGGCATTAGCCTACTCTCCTGGACTTGAATTAAATAAAGAAAAGTACAAGAGAAGGGGACTAGTGCCCATGGGACCCCCCAAATCCCACAAAGCAGGGGAAGCTTTTACAGAGCTTAGATGGCATTACAAAGAAGGTTAATTACCCTCTCATCACTTTCATGTGGGGCCCACTTGGGTTTAAGCTTGTTATTGATCAAAAGGAGTACTTGATGATGCCTAAAGGGGGGGGGACTTCTTACAGTTAACAATCCTTTTGCCAAGGAGGAACAATGATTTCTCAATTGACCACTCTTTGGGGGAGTCACCGAAGTTGAAAGCACATCTTTCCCGCCAGATTTTCCATAGGACCTCCCCTCTGATGGCGTTCCAGAGAGTCGCGGAGCAGCCAATCGCTTCTCCTAGCAAGGCTTGCTGCCAACTGAGATGTTTATGAAGTCTAATTTTCTTTCCAACCGTCTGCCAGAGTCTATTGGAGTTGGGGCAGGTAAAGTAGATGTGTGAAACATCTTCGATAGACTGGTAGCAGTGTTTGCACTAGGGAGGAATCCCACAAAATTTGCTAGCCTTAAGGTTGGTCCAAATTCCATGATGAAGAATTTTCCATAAGAGGACATACTTTTTGATTTCTATGAGGGGGTGCCAGATAGCCATGAACTTCATGTCCCACCGAAGCCGCGTCCATGACAGGCACCACTTCTTGTTGAGGTTAACCTGATAGTCAGTCGTTTCTTTGATGTTCGGGATTCTTGATAGGCTGTTCCCATTGTGCCATTTGAGACGAAGCGAGCTTGACGTGTCGTGTCCCATGAGAAGGCGAACTTTGTATCGGTCCAAGGTGAAACATCTGCTTTGCAAAGTGTTCCATTCTTCGTACAAAATGTTGACGCCATGGTCAATATCCTCGAAGTTGATCCAGCGGTTGGTGTCTTGTTTTAGAGATGTTTCCATTTTTTGAAGCCTTTGTTCCATAACTTCTTGGCATTTTGAATGTTCCAAGATTTCACACTCCGGATGCCATGGATTGGAAACCAGATAGAGTCGTTTTGTCTGATACCGATAGCCCACTTCCAGTCTTCACTTATTCTTGTGTAGCTTTTGACTTTATTCCAACTCTTCCATAGGGAGCACACAAGATTTGAGCCTTTTGGGAAGACGGGGATCGGGGAAAATAGCGAGGTCAAGATGTCAAGATTCTTCCAATTTGGGAGACCCATGAGAGCTTGAATCCACCACTGCTATTTGAACTTGAATCCACCACTAAGCCTACCCACTACAAGAAAAAGGGGGGCGTAGCGACGCCCCCAAATCGGGAAAAAAACGAAAACCGTCGCTTATGCGACGAAACCGTCGCATAAGCGACGGTAAAAATTTCGGATTTTTTTTTTTGGCCGAGCCTCGTCGCATAAGCGACGATAGCGTCGCATAAGTGACGCTAGACCAGAAGCGTCGCTAGTAGCGTCCCAGGTTAGCGACGCACTTAACGACGATGGCAAACTGCAGAGCGTCGCATATGCGACGCTCTGGAATGTAAAAAAAAAAAATCAATTCTCCCGGCACATTTGTGCCGGGCCTTGAACGCGAGGAAGAACACAAAGACCAAGAGAGAGAGAGAGAGAGAGAGAGAGACATACAACGCGCGAGAGGGAGAGAGAGAAGCGAGACATACACAAGGTATGCGCACACACACACTCACACACACACATATGTACACACACATATACACGCATAGACACACACACACATACGCAGACACACACACACATACACACAAATACACACATAGACACACATACACAAGACGCGCACACACATACACACACATAGACGCTCACACACATACACACACATATACACTCATAGACACATACACACATAATGATGCATCCACACACATACCCATGCATACACACATAGACACACATATACACACACACACATATGCATACACACACACATAGAGAGACATACACACACATACACATACATGCATACACATACACACATAAACACATACACACACATAGACACATACACACATAAACACATACACACTCATAGGTACACACACATACAGATAGACACACACACATATAGTATATACACACACATGCACACATAGACACATACACACATACACATGCATACACACACATACACATGCATACACACATATAGACACATATACACACACATACACACACATATATGCATACACACACATAGAGAGACATACACACATAAACACATACATGCATACATTTGCATACATAATGCATATGCATATGCATATAATGTACATACATACTTACATGCATACATAATGCACATGCATAGATACATACACACACACAGATACATACACACATAGACACATACACACACATGAACACATACATACTCATAGATACACACACATACACACACAGACACACATACACACACAGACACACATACACATAGACGCGCACACACATACACACACATAGACGCTCACACACATACACACACATATACACACAGACACATACACACATAATGATGCATCCACACACATACACATGCATACACACATAGACACACATATACACACACACACATATGCATACACACACACATAGAGAGACATACACACACATACACATACATGCATACACATACATGCATACACATACACACATAAACACATACACACACATAGACACATACACACATAAACACATACACACTCATAGGTACACACACATACACATAGACACACACACACATATAGTATATACACACACATGCACACATAGACACATACACACATACACATGCATACACACACATACACATGCATACACACATACAGACACATATACACACACATACACACACATATATGCATACACACACATAGAGAGACATACACACATAAACACATACATGCATACATTTGCATACATAATGCATATGCATATGCATATAATGTACATACATACTTACATGCATACATAATGCACATGCATAGATACATACACACACACAGATACATACACACATAGACACATACACACACATGAACACATACATACTCATAGATACACACACATACACATAGACACACACACATACACACACATACACACATAATGATGCATACAAACACATACACATGCATACACACATACAGACACATGTACACACACACACATAATGATGCATACACACACATACACATGCATACACACATACAGACACATGTACACACACATTCACACACACATTCACACACACATTCACACACATTCACACACATATACATACATGCATACATATTGCATATGCATATGCATACATACATACTTACATGCATATGCATACACACACATATGCATACATACATACTTACATGCATATGCATATGCATACATAATGCATATGCATATGCATACATAATGCATATGCATACATAATGCATATGCCTATGCATACATAATGCATATGCATATGCATACATAATGCATATGCATATGCATACATAATGCACATGCTTACATACACTGTCATAATGTATACACACACACATACACACATAGACACATACACACATAATTATGCATACACACACATACATATGCATACACACACATATGCATACATACATGCATACACATACACACACATAGATACATACATACACATAAATACATACACACTCATAGACACACACACATACACATAGACACACACACATATACACACACATACACACATAGACACATGCACACGTAATGATGCATACACACATACACATGCATACATAGACACACATAATAATGCATACACACACATACATATGCATACACACACATGCATACAAACATATACACACATATACACACACACATGCATACACACATATACACACACATATACACATACACATGCATACACACACACATGCATACAAACATACAAACACATATACACACACACATACACACATAGATACATACACACGTAATGATGCATACACACATACACATGCATACATAGACACACATAATAATGCATACACACACATACATATGCATACATACATGCATACATACATGCATACACATACACACTTAGACACATAGACACACATAGATACATACATACACATAAACACATACACACTCATAAACACACACACATACACATAGACACACACACATATACACACACATACACACATAGACACATGCACATGCAATGATGCATACACACGTACAAATGCATACATAGACACACATAATGATTCATACACACACATACATATGCATACACACACATGCATACATACATGCATACACATACACACATAGATACATACACACACGTAGATACATACATATACATAAACACATACACACTCATAGACACACACACATACACATAGACAACACACACATATACCTACACACATACACACATAATGATGCATACACACACATACACATGCATGCACACACATACACATGCATACACACACATACACGTATATATATATATTGATTTCTAACCATTTTGTTTTATATGTTAGGTATTATGGATCCCAGTAAAGAGAGAAAGGTGAAACTCACTCTCATAAAAAGTCTTATGAGAGCCAGAGTTCCGTCAGATACTCTAGGGGCCATAATGCGGGACTACGCAGAGATGTCCGATGAGGAGCTGGATTATACGATCCAGATGCTTACGTGATCAGACGAGGGCTCTTCTGCGGATCCACATGCAGGAAGAGAGCTATCTGCTCATAGGTATGTTTTTTTTCATAAATTTTTTTAATGATATTATAGCACATATTTTTATTTATTTCTATCTATCTATTTTTAGGACACCTATAGCACCTCCAGCACGTGATAGCAGAGCAGAGTTCCCTATGAGGACATGCATAGGCACCTTAGGACTAGAGTGCGACATAGAGCCGGAGGGGAACATTGTGTACATAGGGAATGGATTGGAGTTCAAGGGAAGAATGCGGGCACTATGCGACTCTTACCTGCGCTTTATCCACTTACCATGGAAGTAAGTAAAAGTTTTACATATAAATTGAAATGTATATCTTATGTTTTATTTACATTATGTTTTTTATTTTTGTAGTGAGCATGATGAGAGGGATAAAAAGTACGTGCTTAGTTCACTTGAGACAGAGTTTGGGACAGGATGGTCCCTTAAGTGGTGTTTAAAAGAGATGCAGACACTTATGGCTCATCGTCGCGACAATGCACGGTATGTATGTATATGAGAGAGAGAGAGAGAGAGAGAGTCGAGACAGAGAGCACTAATCTCGATATTAGGGTTTTGAAATCCCTAATTTAAAAACTCTAATTCAACCTTTTAGCCATATGTTTGAAGTATATGTACACCTCCGACGTCCTACTAGAGAGATGTCTCTCCTCCCAACCTTATGCCTCTATATATAGCTACTCGAATCAACGAAGATCATGATTCATAATATATGTAAAGATATATACACATCATGTAGATAGGATACATAAATATAAAATGGAGTAGATATATTATGCTTCACACATACATGCCTAAATGCACACATAAATATATATATATACATACTAACATATTTACATGTACATATTTACACATACATGTACATGCCTACATGCACACATAAACATATATATACATGCATACATATTTACATGTACATATTTACACATAGACACATATACATATATACATGTACACAATTATAAACACTTGCATATATTACGTACATGAATACATGTATACATATATCACACACATGCAAACACATACATATACATGAAATACATATATATGCATACTAATATATGTATACATATAATACACATGAATACACACACATATGCATACATACATGATAAAAATTTACTCCTCGAAGATAAAGCTATATATAAAATAATTAGGCATACCCCCGAGCTTCATGTTCTAACTTAGAAGAACATGATTTCATCTCTCTAGTAGGATTCATCGTTATTCAAGTTAATAAAAAAAACCTATTATCTGATATCCATTCAGAAGCTTCAAGTTACTATCTAATCTGCTCATATGTTTTCATTATTGCCATCATTTTGGTAAGACATCAATATAGTCTCATCTTCATTATCCTTATTGATTTCATTTATTTCTTCTATTGTTAAATCTATGTTCTCATGAATCACATCATCTATTGGTGGATTAATATCTATTTCTGGTAATTCCTCTTCCTCATGAGTAGAATCAGCATGTAGAGAATTATCCTCTTCATAAAAAAGATTAGTATCATTATCACGTATAATGAGTCTAATTTCTATTCCAGATGTTGATGTATCAGTATCTGATGCTGAATCATCAAGAGGACTTTCTTCAATCTCTCTAACAATAAACTGTTCAAACAATGACCTACCTCTAGGTTGCACATGAATGAATTGCCACCAAGGATGAGCATCTGGGTTTTTATAAAAAAATGCTTGTTCAATATGCCTAGGAAGAATATATGGTTCTTTAGTAGATCGCATTACCTTGGAAGAATCAATTGCCCAAAACCCAGATAATTCCTTTCTTATTGTAGAATTACTACCTTTATACTCCGCTCGATACCAGTCAACCTTCAAAATGACCTATCAAAATATATAACAACAAAAACGTCCCATTATTAGGTGCTTAAAAAAATAACTAACTCTAAAAAAAATATATAAACTTTTTTCTACCTGTTTGAATGTACGAAATGAAATTTCGTAGATACCAACAATAGTTCCTACGTAACCAAGTTCGCTATCTATAAGGTTCGTGTCTTTTGAGCTAGCATGTGATAGTTGCTTGAAACAAGCAACAATACTAGAATCCTCTGTTTTACGTAAAGAATCAATGGATTTGATTCTAATATGCTGTCCAAAAGCCCACATATTAGTGAACATTCGAGCCTGCAAAATAAATTCAATTAGTAAATAGAAACTAACATACATATATGAAAAAAATAAAATATATATTTTAATAAAATTACCTTTTGTTCACAACCTATCATTAACTCTCTTTGCTCATCTGAGATTTCTTCATTATTTGCGTTGGCGCGTTGCAAACGACTATATAGCCAATCCGTGAAAGAAGGTATATCTGTAATCTCATTATTATCGAGATTACGTCTAGATCTTTTGTTTTTTTCGCCTTTTACTTTGGAGACTTTGAAGTTCCTCGTACTCGCTAACGAATGCTTGCATGCATTCGCTATTATATGCTACAAAAGTAGAAACATCATTTTTTTCTTGAAATGTAAATAAGAATGGAACCCCCTTACCTGATAATACCTCATCTGTTATTTTTGAAGAAGACTCGTTGGTCCATGCACGTGGAGCTTCTTCATGAACTCTTTCAAGGTACTCACTAACGTAATACATGCACTCTTCAAGCATCCAACCCTTTGCCATGGATCCTTCTGGTTTTGCTCTTTGTCGCACATAACCTTTTAGTATTCCCATAAATCACTCGACCCAAAACATCCATCGAGTGCTGACAACACCGGCAATCTCTATCTCATCTACAAGATGGACTAGTAAATGAACTTGAATATCAAAAAATGAAGTAGGAAGTTCTTTTTCCATCAAACATAGTAGCTCTTTGCATTCATGTTTTTTTTGTGGGATCGAATTTTTATCGATCTCTTTGGATGTAATCCACCTATACAAATCATAAAAACAATTGTAAAGAAGTTAATTAAAAAATAAAAGATATCCAATATTCATACATATTAAATATAAAAGTATCATAATTACCTTATAAGTGATCCAAGACGATAGATCACATCTCGTACTCCTTTCGTTGTACATCCATCGATAACCAAAGGTAAAATATGTTTCAAAAAGTTATGCCAGTCATGGGTCTTTAATCCAGATAAGCTCTTATCATCCATAGTAAACATGTTTTGAAACGATGCTCCATATCCTGTAGGAGTCTTGATCAATTGAATTCTATTGTTGATAGTCTGTATCTCTTTTGTCGTAAGTACCCAAGGAGCAGATGCATAAGTCGTTTCTTGTCGATGTCTATCAAAAACTGGCCATAACTTTGGTTTGGATTTTTGATCTTTCAAATCATTCCTTGATGTTGTGGTATCTTTTAGTCCAAGAAGATGCTGCCATAGTGAATAACCAATATTTTTGAATATATGCATAGGATCAAGAAGATGACATACTTTTAACTCTTTCCAATACTCCAAAGAATACCATATTGATATGTTCTCTGCGAGTGCCAATTTCCCTTTACCTTTGTTCACATACTCATTATTTGAATCAGCACTGAAGATTTCTGCTTCTGGATCTATCAGAGGTCCATCTGTCCATTTTTTATACCAATCCATAGGCGTCATAGGTTTTGGATACTGGCCTGTTTCAAGCTTTCCATTAAAATGTATCGCTTCTCTTTTAGATCTTAATGGATGATCATCAGGCAAGAATCGTCGATGTCGAAGATAAATATTTTTGTTGAGATTCTTACTATAGATTGATCTCAACCAATCACCACAATATGGACAAGCTTTATAACCCTTAGTAGATATTCCTGCATCATGGAAAAGGATAAAAATATAATTAGATTAAATCATATTTATTTACATGCATATTGAATAAAAAAATTACATCAATACCTGAACAAACGCCATATCCAGGAAAATTGTGAATAGTCCAAGCCACAATACCACGAATCGTAATATGTCTTTCATTGATGCTTTTTGATATATCAATGACATTAATACCTCTCCATAACTCTTGAAGATCGTCAATGAGAGGAGCAAGATATACATTCATATCTTTAACTTGTCTTTTGCCTGGGATTAAAAGTGAAAGCATTAAATGTTCCTTTTTAATGCTAAGATATGGCGGAAGATTGTAGTTTATGACTACCACTGGCCATGTTGACCATTTACTGGATTTCATGGAGAATGGATTAACCCCATCTAATGCAACTCCTAACTTTAGATTCTGTGGATTTTGTGCAAATTCAGGCCATGTAGAATCAATATGCTGAAAAGCAACACTATCATGAGGAATTCTGATTATTCCATCAGTACTTTTGTGATCATGTCCCCAAGTCAAAAGCTTTGATAATTCGGGGCTTTGAAACATATGTCTAATCCGTGGAGCCAATGGAAAATGTCTCAATACCTTATTCGGGATTTTACCTTCTTCACCCTTATATCGAGGAGATTGACATTTGGGACATGTCAAAGAGTCTGCATATTCACCTCTATATAAAATACAATCGTTAGGGCATGCATGTATACATTGATAATCTATACCAAGATTGTTGATTATCTTCTTCATTTCATCATGTGAGGTAGGAAGAATATTTTGACTTGGTAAAAACTTTTCAGATAATAACCTGTAAGTTTATCAAAAAAATGATATATTAAAGAAAGTAAATAAATAAATATACATATATATATGCAAAATTTGATTGTTTTGGATGGCAGGATATGATTGTTTGTTTTGGAGGATATGAAGTATATACCTTCATTGAATGATTTGTCGATTCTATCATATGTTCAGTTTGAAAGTGCGAGAAGCGAGTTTATAATTGCTATTCAAAGAATTTGGCACTGTTTATAGGCCATACGATGGTGACCTGGATGAATCGCATGCACAGAGGTTACTCAAGATAGAGCAACCTGATTATAAGGGACTAGTACTAGCAGGATTCCTGGGGTATGCAGTAAACCTCTTGCATGTATAAAAGTGATCCTCTCAAGCCACCATGATTTCCACTTTGTATCCTAAAGTTCAAATGCTCATCATTGACATGCAAGAGGTTTACTGCATACCCTAGGAATCTTGCTGGCACTAGTCCATTATAATCAGATTGCTCTATCTTGAGTAACCTCTGTGCATGCGATGCATCCAGGTCACCATTGTATGGCCTATAAACAGTGCCAAATTCTTTGAATACAAATTATAAATCCGCTTCTCACACTTTCAAACTGAACATATGTGTGAATCGACAAATCATTCAATGAAGGTACATACTTCATATCCTCCAAAACAAACAATCGTATCCTGCCATCCAAACAATCAAATTTTTTACAAATATTTTGAAAGATGCATTAATAGTTTTAAAAGATGCGCGGACAAAAAGTGTCCATTCAATTCAAGTTCTTGTTCTTACCTTATCTATAGTAAGAATAAAAACCTGCATGTATATATATATATATATATATATATATATATATATATATATATATATATATATATATATATATATATATATATATATATATATATATATATATATATATTTATTTATTTATTTATTTATTTATTTATTTATTTATTTATGCACATATATATAAATAGATAGAAAATTGAAAATTATACCTTAATAGTGTCGAAACAGATACATTACTCCATCCAAAACGATTTTGAAGGTTGAGAATAAGTAAGCTCGCACTTAGTCGTGTCAAACGACTTCCTTCATATACATGCTTTAGACATTCCTCTCGAAGATATTTCTCATTTTTAGAAATATCCATGCTCTCACTGTCATTTTGATACCAATCCTCAATAAAATCTGCCATGCCATCATCTTCATCATTGTCACACAAATCTTGTACTTTATCATCTTTTGAATATAGATCTTTCAACTTTGCATATTGCACAGACTTAGTTTTGCGTAGCCTCCTAATGGAAGCTTCTGATAAATGAGGTCTTATTGGTAATTGTGAATGTTGTGGACGAATATCATCAACATCATACGTTGGAATCTACACATATAAATAAAAATCATTAGTATTCCATAAATGAATAAAAATTAAACTTCAAATATAAAATTAAGTATATAGCTTATTAAATATGGATAGAAAATTTTTATTCTCTCTAGCTAAAAGGTGCTCTTGGAGGTCTACGCCATCCATAATTCACTAATAGTTCATCACCAGCATGTAATGTAGTAATAGCATTGACAACTATGTATCTTGATACATCTCTACTCATGTATGGTGATTCATGACTATTTTCACGCTCCTCAAATGTGCAATTAGTCCTTGAACTATTATGTAACCCTCGACTACTATTTATTAAACCTGCTATATTTCCATGTGTGTAAGGTCTTCCATCAATATATAATCTTTCATTTTCTGCATGTAAAATCCTTCTACTAGTAAGAGATGCTGCGTTCAAGCATATTCCATAAGTACTCATGCTTTGAACATAACGTGAAAGTCGATGCCAATCTCCCCATCCATATATAGGACCACAAAATGACATAAGAGTGACTTCAGAGTTCGGAGGCACATACAAATCCTCTACAATAAAGAGACCACGACCAGCATTAGTAATAGTGGATGGAGCAATCATATAGCGATTACCCCAAAAGTTGAAAACCTCTCCATCTAAAGGAAGTGGTCCTCTATTCCATCCTCCATATCTTCTTCTATCATATGTTTGTACTAAAGAACGATCACGAGCTGGCAATGGATAATCTCCAGCCGTTTCATTCTCTAAACCAGGAGGTAGAGGATTTCTAGAAACCTCTGCTTGTAATTGATGAACAGCAAGTCCATGACGTGTACGAGGTATATTAACATTATGAGAAAAATCATCATCATCATCATCATCGAGCAAGTATTCCTGTATATCAATAATAATTTGATTTTATACATGGTTTTTAAATTAAAAAATGACATTAATATATATAGAAAATACATACCCAAGCATTATCACGTTGACTAGGTGATGGTGCATGCTCAAAAGTACCATACTCTGCCTCATGTTCAATACATTCCAATCGTGGTCTTCGATACGTGCCATAACAAGAGTTACACCAACATATAATATGCTCTTGATAGTAAAATTCATCATAATTCCTATCGGAGGACACATGTGAAGTCGTTGCATGGGTAGGAGGTGAGTACCCTCTGATTGATCAGAATCTGCACATCATAAGAAACATAAAAAAAATATATAAGTTATGTATCCATCAAATATAGTTAAAATTAAATATTTCATATACTTACAGTATAAAGTCGTTGCACGATGAGGAGACGGTGGTGGAGTTCCATCCGATTGATCAAAATCTACAAATAATGGTATTTGATATTAATAATTTGATTATCTACATAAATAAAAAATTCACATATACATATTTACACATACACACATATTCACATATACACATTTATACATACACACATATTCACATATACACAACACATATTATTGTGGGATAAATGCATGTATTTTGTATGAATGAGTGTATATGCATGCATGTGTGTGTACGTATATATGTGGATATGTATATGTGTGTTTATGTTATATGTATGTATATGTATACATATATGCATGCGTATATGTTTGCATGTATATGTGTATGTGGGTATGTGTATGTGTATGTGTATGTGTATATGTGTGTATATATGTGTATGTATTCTGACTTTTTTTTCTGTTTGAGATTAAATTAACAGGAGATATTGTATGGTCAAAAAAAATAAGAGGCGAGCTAACATACCACCTGAGTCGTGGCAGTTTTTTCGTAGACAGCTACGTCTTCAGGAGTCATTTCCTCAGTAGAAGGTACACAAATTAATAGTTTATATTTATAATTTTTAGATATTTTAGTAATTTTTTAATTTAATTTATGTATTTTTTTCCTTGAATAAACAGGCTGCTGCAAAGAAGAGAGTGGAGTCGGGCCACACATCGCACTTAGGCCAAATGGGCCATAATGGTTTTGTAGCTACGTTTGTAAGTATATGTGTTATTGTGAGTATATTTTTTATTTTAGTTAAAATGCAAGCAACTAATGTTTTTTATTTGTTTCATTGCAGCGAAAGGATTATGGCCGATATCCTACGAAACACGAGATCGAATATGCTACACATTTTGGATATCGGCATTTGAGCGAGTATATACAAGATCATCCTGATGCCTTTGTGAGTATTTTTAAATTTTATATAATTATTTTGTTGTTATGAATGTTTTAATTATTTTATTGATTTATGTTTGTTATATGTAATACAGGAGTATTATGGGGAGACAAATATGGATGAGGTGGAGAGACAGACACAGGAGGGACGATCTCGATCGTCACAGGGTGATCATGAGGATGAGGATGAGGAAGATCAGGATGATCATGATATTGCTGATGATGATGATGATCATGATGATGATGATTAGGATTTTAGACGTTGATTATGACATTGGATTATATGTATTTACATTGATATATACATATATTTATCTATATATTTTTCATTTCAGTCATGTTTTGAATTGTGTGTATGGTATTAAGTAATGAAGAGTTTTGTTCTATTGATTGTTATTATTGTTTATATTAAGCATGTGTTTTAATACTTTAATTATATAATTCATTCATATGTGTGTACCTAAGTGTATATGTATGTGTGTGTATATGTATGTATGTGCATGTGTATGTGTGTGTATATGTATGTATGTGCATGTGCATGTATAAGTGTATATGTGTGTATGAGTATGTGCATGTGCATGTGTATGTGTGTATATGTATATGCATGTATATGTATAACTCTATGTGTATGTGTGTGTATGTGCATGTATATGTGTATATGTGCATGTGTATGTGTGCGTATATGTATGTATATGCATGTGCATGTATAAGTGTATATGTATGTATCAATATGTGCATGTTCTTGTGTATGTGTGTGTATATGTATAACTCTATGTGTATGTGTGTGTATGTGCATGTATATGTGTATATGTAGGTATATGCATGTGTGTGTGCTTCTTCATCATGTATAAGTGTATGAGTGCATATCAATAAGTGTGAGTATGGTATGTAATGAAAATAACACAATTCAAATGATCTACAAATAATAAAAATTGTACTTACAATTGTGATCCATAGTTTTTGCTTGGTTAGCTTCTTGAATAACCTGCAATAAAGAGAGAGAAGAGAGAGAGAGAGAGAGAGAGAGAGAGAGATCTAGAGAGAGAGAGAGATCTAGAGAGAGAGAGTGAGATCTAGAGAGAGAGAGAAAATTCAAAGAGAGAAAGATGTAGAAAAAGAGAAACAAAGACAGAGGGAGACAATAACAGAGAGCTTAAGCAAAACAACAATTCTGCATATACTTGCTTCAGCTCGTAAGCGCAGCGCAATTGCGAACGTTGGAGAGCTCTTCGATCGGATGCGTGAAAATGCCGATTGCAGAGCGTCCAACGTTTTAATTTTTGTCCGTCAACAGATCGTCGTATAAGCGATGCAACGCGTCGTCGTATAAGCAACATTTGCTTAGCGTCGCGTATACGACGGTCTGCACCGTCGCTTATACGACAGTGTGGACCGTCGCATAATGGACCGTCGCTTATGGACCGTCGCTTATGCGACACTAAAAAGCGTCGCTTAAGCGACGCAGAAAAGCGTCGCTTAAGCGACACCTTTGACAAGCGTCGTTTAAGCGACGTTAGGCAAATACCGTCGCAAATACCGTCGTTTTTTGCGTCGTATAATCGACGGTCCGCACTCGACGGTAATTCCGACGCAAGTTGCAATTTTATAGCGACGAAATTCTGTCGCGTTAACCATCCCTACACGCCCGTATTCCTTGTAGTGACCACATTAATTGGTGTGACCTTATGCACACTAGAGGGATTCCTTGGACAATCTCTCGGGGGATGTTCTTTGCCACACTTAGGACAAAAGGCTTGTATTGTGATGGTCTTTCCTTGTCCTAGAGTTGGTGGATGGGGGCATTCACGAATGAAATGGTCACCTTGACCTCTAAAACATGGTTCTCTAGGGGCTTGTGGTCTCATTTGTCTCAATTGGGGCTTGGGGTTAGGATTCGTATACATGAAATTGGGGGATTCTGGATCCCAATTTTGTTCCATAAGTGGTGGCCCATATGGATAGGAATGAGCCTCACTATGCTCTAATGACTTTGTGTAATAAGCTTTTGGACTATCTTCATAGGAATAGTTAGAATTCTAAGCATGATGGTCATTTTCTGAGACTAAAGGGGTCATTGGTATCAATGCTCTATTCGGGTTCTCCTCTACCATTGCATACGTAACTAGAACCACGTTGGCAGGAGTTGACGGTTGGTTTCCTACGGCTGGTTGTGGCCTATATGGTGCCTGATATTGTTGTTGGTATTGAGGTTGATATTGCTATTGGTACTGAGGTTGATATTGCTGTTGTGGTCTATAATACGGCTATTGGTATTGCTTCTGGTACCTACCCTACTGGTAAGCTTGCTGATAAGTTTTTCTAACAGCCTGCCTATTGTAGGGACAAACTTGAGCCACATGGTTCATGTATTTTCTCTCAATAGTGCAATATGGAGCATTCATTTCTCTCATGTTTTGGTTCTGCATCGGGCATACATTAGCCGTGTGGTCTCCTCCACAAGTATAACATCTCTTCACTATGGTGACCCTTGTTGTTTGTCTATTTTGGATGCCTAGCTTCTTGGCAACCTGATCAGCTATCTCCTCTATCTCAATGGAGGTTCTGAAAGTATGAGTAGTAGAGCTATCTGAATCCTTGTAGAGTTTGGACAATCCTAACTCCTCACCCAAGTTATCTTCTATGTCAATGCACATCCACACACACTCTTCTATGGATCTAGGCTCTTTCAAGTACACATATGATCTTAATTTGGTGCTTAGTAAGCCATCTAAAAGCAAGGCCATTTGTTTGGCCAATGTGGGTAACTCTGGAATAGGGCATCTTTCCAAGTATTGTCTAAACCGTCTTTGTGCAAGTCGAACTGTTTCTTGGGGTGTTTGCTTGAAGCTATGGATCAAGGATGATGTGTTATGCCTAATGCCACTCTTGGAGAATTCTACAATGAGTTCTTCTAGTAATTGACCTATGTTTCGGTAGTTGTGACTGTTTAGAGGGTGAAACCAAGCTAAGGTAGTACCCGTGAGGGTCAAACCAAATGCCTTGAACTTTCTCGACCTGTTCAGCTCTCAGCACTTGTTTGAACTCGGCCACATGATCATAAGAACCTCCTGACCCGTCAAAGTAGTTCTTCATTGCCTTCACCACTTGAGAGGGTCTAAGGGTTCTTGGGTACTCTCGAGGTCTAGGCAATAGAAAATCGTGTTCATCTCTTTGATGCCTATGTGCTTGATGTCTCTCTCTTTCATGTCTTTCACCTTCAAATCTTGATTTGCCTCTACCCGCACTGTGTGAAAGCTTACCTCAGGTCTCTCTCTCTAGCTCTTTCCCTCTAGTTTTCATGAGCCTGGGATGATCCTACTCCTTGGAGGCCATGGAAGATATTAGATCTTGGTGGAGGGAAAACCAATTCTCCTTGCCACGTGTAGGCATGCCTATCATGCTTTGTTACCAAGGATATTTTCTCAGATGTGTTATCTAGGTAGACAACTTTGTTTGGTATCTCAGGGTCTTTAAAATCATAGATGATGATTACTGGGTTAGGTTGATTTGGCTTGAATCTCCAAAAGGCTACTTGTGTTTCTCTATTCAGATATAGTTCTATGTTTTTGTTGTTTTGAGGGATCCACTCTAGAGTGATTATTTTCGTCAAGGTAGATTTTCCTCTAGGGGTCTTGGGTTCTCGTCCTAGGCCCTCTTGCTCTAGGTCTCCTATTTCGTTCTCAGGTATGATATTTCCACACCCATCTGTCCTATCGGGTAAGTTGGTGACCACACACATGGTTCCTTCCTTATCAATGTATGAACCCTCTTCAAACTTGACCACTAGGTGTTCAAGTCCAAAGGGTTGATTGGGATTTCTGAGTTGGACT
Source organism: Ceratopteris richardii (assembly GCA_020310875.1). Lineage (NCBI taxonomy): Eukaryota > Viridiplantae > Streptophyta > Polypodiopsida > Polypodiales > Pteridaceae > Ceratopteris > Ceratopteris richardii. Next base: position 222,287,466 of record CM035406.1, read on the forward strand.
ACTAATCACCTTAGGCCATCCTCATAGATGCGAGCACCTAATTGGTTGGTCCAAATATACTCTAGTTGTGTCTTATAGGGACCTTTTGGTGTTTGTAAATAGGTAGTTCCTGAGGTACATGTGGGTCTCTCTATGCTAAAAGACATTTCTGAGTCACTTGTTTTTGAACTTAGTGTGTAGGGATAACCACTTAGTTGTTGTGCCCAAGACCTAGCAGTATGGTTGATACCAGCCTTAGATCATCTAATGCTTTGCCTATCCTTGCCTAAGTGTCTACCAGATCTCAGGTTCATAAGCTTTGCCAAGTTCTAGTTCAAAATTTCCCCTTTGTATTGCTCAAAATCCTTTGGAGTGCCTTTAGTTTCCTAATTCCCCTGAGGGTCAACTTCAAAATACTATATCTATAATTCCTGGTATTAGATTTACCATAAGCAGTGGAAGTTTTTGGGAGTATTCAAAACGAACTCTCCAACGAACCCAAAATTACAACAAATGGATGTTGTATGAGAAAGCTATGCCACTTCAAGGTTCTGGGGGTTAAAACAGGGGAATATGATCTCTTTGGGAGTACCTCAGAACAAACGATACATGATACTAGGTCTAACAATGTGATACCTCTATGCTAAGCACACATGAGTTAAAAATTAATGACCAAAAATACCCCCAAAAACTTGAAAAACCCTAATTTTAGCATTCAGCTTGACTATCGTGATGGTCAGACACAATCGCGATGGTGTGTCACCATCGCGATGGTGTGAACACCCATGATGATCAGCCCACGATGGTCAGAGATCATGATGGTCAAGCCACGATGATCAGTCACAGTTGCAATGATCAGGGAAAATTGCGATGGTCAGGAAATGCCCGATGATGAGGGCAACAATGGTCAGTGATCGTCGTGATGGTCAAACACAGTCATGATGGTTAGACACAGTCGTGATGGTCAAGTAGCGATGGTTAACCCACGATGATCAATGACAGTCACGATGGTCAAGTCACGACGGTAAGGACCACGATGGTCACTGAAGATCGCGATTGTCAAGCACCGTCATGATGGTGTGTCACCGTCGCGATGATGAGACGCCATCGCGATGGTGTGAGCCAATCGCCACGACCGTCAGTGACCATCGTAATGGTCAGACACAGTCGTGATGATGAGTCACCATCCGGATGGTCAACCAGATGTGTGATTTCAAAAAAATGAGCTTAGATCTGTGCAAGCGCTTACCTTAGCTCCTCTTCCATGCAAAAATTTCAACCAATTACTCACATTTATCTAATAGTCGTGATGGTCAGCTTCTACGGCAATTTTTGATAAAAAATGAAGTTTTTACCTGTGTTTCTTGTAGATTCGTGATGTTTAGTGGCTTCCCTGCAATGTTAGTGCAACAAAAAATGCAAAGAAGCACCTGTAAAATCTCTCTCTCACAAGTGAAATGAGGGGAATGGAGTGGGGAAGGTGATATGACCAAAGAACACAAAATTCAAAGGAGATGGAGATGGAGATGGAGATGGAGGTGGGAGATGGTGAGGATGATAATGGTGATGATGGAGATGAAGTAAGAAAGGAAAAAATTAGGGGAAAGTAAAGAAATTACCTACCAATTCAACGTCGCAACTCTACATCTTACCATCACACGCTCGTCCTCAAAGCTCTCTCCTCGGCAACGGCACCAAAATTTGGTGTAGCTCAAGCATAAGCACCACCTCCTTTACTTGTCAATCCGTGGAGACATGAGGAATGGTATGAAGACCGTGAGCAAGTGAAGGCAAAGTGCATGAGTGAAAGCACACAAACATGCACACACATACACACATGCACACAAGGCAAGAGTAAAGAGTGGAACACTTGAAGTTCTTTTTTTTACAAAATAACTCTCTTACAAAGCTCAAATCTACAACAAGCTAACCTCAAAAATGAGCTCTCTAGCTCTTGTTATAGTTGCTTGACTAGTTTTGGCCCTATCCAGACCTAGTGTCTCACCTAGTTAAAAATTAGGTTCTAGGGCTTATTTGAGGGCTCAAACAAAGTAGAAAAAATATGAAAATTGGTAGGATGATACTTCTAATACTCCTCAAGCTCAAGGACTCCTCGGCTTCAACAAAATGGATTTAGAAAATATGAAATGGTATTTACAATGGCTTTTAGTGATGAAAATCACTATTTTTATAGGGATTCCTTTTGAAACTTTGACATGTACTTCTTGGAGCTCCCTACTTGCTCCCTCTTCTTGTGTGTCCACTTCTCTGATGCATTATCCTGCCTTGTGCTTGACCTCGAATGCCAACAAACATTCTCCCTTGCATTTGTCTATGGCAATTGTCATCAATGACAACAAAATGGAAAAAGAAGTGAGTACCACATTGGAAAAATGATAGGTTTATTAACCTAGTTTGTATTTCTATTATAATCTCTTTCAGGTTTAATCTAATATTAAACTTTATATTCGGAGAAACACTTGAAAATATTATTTATTTATTAAACGTAGTTGGACCTTACTATTTGCTCTTCTTGATAGCTTGAATTAATTGAAAGTACAATGAGAGGGGACCCCCAAATCTGACACAAGTAGGGGTTGAGTGTCTAACACCTATTAGGATTGGATAGAGCTCGAAAGGCCACTAAGGGAAGAAATCGGGTAGGAACGATCCTAAAGTCAAATGAAGAGATTGGTTTCAACATGCCTAAGTGTGCATACCCCATAACATCAATGGCAAACTTCAAAGAGAGTGCCTAAAATCCTACGAATGTCTCACACCTACTAGGCATGGATAGAGTTCGAAGGCCCACTAAAGGAAGAAACTGAGACGCTAGAGTTAGATGAGAAGACTAAATTCAAGTTGTAAGGGGGAGCACGACCCTTGCCACCAATGACGAGTTTCAAGGAGAGAGCTTGAAAACCTACTAATCCTTGTAAGGGGGAGCACGACCCTTGCCACCAATGACGAGTTTCAAGGAGAGAGCTTGAAAACCTACTAATCCTCAAAACAGATCTGGTTTTTCTCTCACCACATCATGTAGATGGAGAAGTGTTGATGCGTTTCCATGGTATCGAGTGAGTTCACCGACATAGGCTTGTTCTCTCTCTCTCTCTCACACACACATAAGCGACCAACTTCATAATAATAACAATAGTGACACAATAGTCTAAGCGACAATCATGCGGCACCATAGTCGGTACACTTCCTTCGTCTGTGCCGAATTGTATAAAGTGATATGAAGGTTGGTGAGAACTTGACAAAAGGGATATCTAAGTCTCATCAATCCAAACGAAAAAACAGCAAAAAGTAACAGCTCATTCTACTTTCATGAACATTGGAGTCCCCTGCCTCTCTAGTCCCATAAAATGACAATACCCTCATAGACATTAGCCTTTATAAAGCTATGTAATATAGCACCTACATACATGTTAATCCTTGTTTTAAGCTAATTAAGCTATTCTGTTGAGTTTCTGCTGTAGTTTAACCGGGGTAGCTTTTACAGGTCCTTGAAAGGTTGTCTGGTTCATTTTTGGCCATATAGGGATAGCACAATTTCTTTATATGTGCATTCTTGAGGATGTACATAGCTGCATTGATCTTTGATTGAAGTACAATTAAGAAAAATAGCCACTGATCTGCATTCACCAATAACAATTTCTTTATATGTGCATTCTTGAGGATGTACATAGCTGCATTGATCTTTTGATTGAAGTACAATTAAGAAAAATGTGACAAATATACTCAAACTGATTGCATCTAGTACATGGACCATTCCAGATCTTTTTTTTTTTAAATATAAAGGAAGTTCGGCATTAGCCTACTCTCCCGGACTTGAATTAAATAAAGAAAAGTACAAGAGAAGGGGACTAGTGCCCATGGGACCCCCCAAATCCCACAAAGCAGGGGAAGCTTTTATAGAGCTTAGATGGCATTACAAAGAAGGTTAATCACCCTCTCATCACCCTCATGTGGGGCTCACTTGGGTTTAAGCTTGTTATTGATCAAAAGGAGTACTTGATGATGCCTGAAGGGGGGGGGGGGGGATTTCTTATAGTTCACGATCCTTTTGCCAAGGAGGAACAACGATTTCTCAATTGACCACTCTTTGGGGGAGTTGGCGAAGTTAAAAGCACATCTTTCCCTCCAGATTTTCCATAGGACCTCCCCTCTGATGGCGTTCCAGAGAGTCGCGGAGCAGCCGATCGCTTCTCCCAGCAGGGCTTGCTTCCATCTGAGATGTTTCTGAAGTCTAAGTTTCTTTCCAACCGTCTGCCAGATTCTGTTGAGCTTGAGCTCTTATGGCAAATTCTTCTTTACCATTCCAGATCTTGAGCTTCAAAGCTTTATTGGCAATAAACAGTTCTTGGTTAAAGATAACAGACTGAAGAGCACTCTGGCTGGATGAAATGGGGTAAATCCAGAAGCCTGTGAGTCTACTATTTGTCATTCCATTTGACATGCCAATGCTTATTGAGGCTATCTAGGCGTTTTGGATCAAATGGAGGACTTTATTTATTGTCAAATGTAATTTACTAAGAGCATGAATAGGTATCATGCTTCAAATTTTCTTTATACAATTTGATGGCACTTCCAACCTGTGGTAATTGTTCACAATCTCTGCTTTGCATCCGCTTGATAGGAAGACTCAAGCTTGTGATTTAGAATATGACCCCTATCACAAGCAGCAATGTCATTCTAGAATTTTCTACCTGCTTTATGGCATTTATGTTGTATATTTCCAATATTATCATGATCTCTATTATGATCAAAATAAATAGATTTTGGAAGATAGAATCTTTAGAATGAATAAGCTCCTTAGGTAGAGGATTGGCCTCTTGTATATCCATCCGAGCCTCCCACACCTTGGTAATAAGTTGAGACCCATTAGGCTTGAAGCTGCAAGGAGAAAGCAAAATGGTTTCTTAGTGAAATATTTTTTTTATATAAAGGAAGTTCGGCAATAGCCTACTCTCCCGGACTTGAATTAAATTAAGAAACAAAGGTACAATAGAAGGGGACTAGTGTCCACGGGACCCCCCAAATCCCACAAAGCAGGGGAAGCTTGAGTAGATTCTATGTTGCATTACAGAGAAGGTTAATCATTCCAGCTTTTCTCCCCCTGAATTTAACATTTGGGGATATTTCTCTTAATGAGACATGCCCAAAAGTCATTGCAATTGACACTTTTAGAGATTCACCTAGCGGCCATTATGATAGCTCTTTTAAGAAGGTGTTTGAGCCTTATACCTCCTTTTCTTTAATCATATAGCATGTTTCCTATGCTACTCTACTAATCTTTAGGGAATGTTCAGCATCCCCCACATTGAAGCTTTATTGGGTCAATGAGTCATCCAACTCACTAAGATTTTAAAAATAGCATTTTCAGAAGGAATACTTACATAACTCATAGCTTGTCTACCTAACCTACATCATAGAGAGATTGTAAGATAGAATCCCAACTAATTCCATTATATGCTGTATCAAATTTCACTTTAAGGAAGTACTTGCCAGGTTTAATCTCTTGATCACATTCAAGACCTTACCACAAAGTTATTATTTCATCAATAATGTATCTCTTTTTTATGAAACTTTCAAAAAAGGAAAAAGAGAGAATTAACTTTCAAACCCTCTATAGGACATTACATTAGACACATGTTTTTCTCATGTCTGAAGAGTAGCGATGTTGGAAAGAGTGTCCAAAGAACCCCCAAATGTCAACATAGGTTGGCTATCTTTATGCCTTGTCTTTTTGTGTTTTTTGTTTGTGTGCATGGATATCATGGAAGTACTAGGCACCTCCCATATTAAAGGAAGTTTGATCTTAGGATCTGAATCTCCCAAGGTTTGAATTAATTGAGAGTGTAATTGTACAATGAAGTACATAGTACCCATGGGACCCCCTGAATCCCACACAAGCAGCGGTAGAATACCTAGCACCTACTAGGAATGAATAGAGCCCTAGGGCCTACTATGGGTAGGAACTCTGAAAGGACAACCGTAAGGCCACACAAATAAGCTAGTTTGAACTCATGAAATACTACTAGAATAAGCAATGGTCTTGCTGCAATCAATAATGTCCACCAAGAATACCCGAAGGCCGATGAGTGACATCCCCGGAGGACACCTTTTTCATCTCATCACAAGGATGAGGAGTTTCTTCTGCCCATGCATCTAGTGGGGTTTGAGCCTTCATCCCACCCTAGGGAGGGGAACAACCAAGCCATATGAGCTGAAGTGCTGGATAAACCCCCCCCCCCCCCCCCCAATAAAGTTGAAAATCCATTGATTTGATGTCATTCTTTACATTGAAGACAACCTAAAAGCCCACTGCATGCATAGTACCACACATAAATTTAAATTCCTAGCATAAATATAAGCTGAAAAAGTAATGTTTTTTTTTTTTTAAATGGAGGTTCGGCCGAGGCCTACTCCTCCAGGCTTTAACTTTGAAATTGCAACTCTACAAGGAAGGGCATAGTACCCATGGGATCCCCCTTATTCCACAAGAACAAGGGTTTACATAGCTCGGTTAGACTGCAGTCACAACTATTGCGGGGCAGGACAAACGGTGGCACATCAGCCACAAGATACAATTTTCCATGATAACATGTCCCTTATATGTTGTCGGTGGGGGTTGAACTCTCGCCCCCACCTCAAGAGGTGAAAGGCCCAACCACCCAAACAAGTGACCTAGGACAAAAGTAATTTTGCAAGGAGCTCGAAAGAAGTTGTATATGCCCCAACACTCATCACTTTCTTGTGATTTGCTATATTACAAAGGAAGAAATTGGTGTGGTGGGGACGGAGATCACATGGCTACTATACACGCTTCTACTTGGAAGACCGACACAAAAGGACAGAATAAGTGATTATCGTTGGCATCTATCAAGTCAGATCACCGACACCTCTTTCTCTCTCTCTGTGTAGAGTCGTCTTTCTCTCTCTCTCTCTGTGTAGAGTCGTCTTTCTCTCTCTCTCTCTGTGTAGAGTCGTCTCTTTCTCTCTCTCTTCACACAATCAACCAACTTGACAGTAAGAGGGTACTTTCGTTCGACGACAATCATACGGCGCAACAATCGGCTCCAATTATATAAAGATCACATGGAGGTGGTTGACAAAAAAGGGGTAGAAGAAAACAACCTCCCATCAGTCAAAAAGCAAAAACAACGAAGAATATTTCACTCTACTTTTCACGGAACTTTTAAAAGTCAAGTACGAACTCGCTATCTCTCTATTTCCATGAAGAGCAAACGCAAAAGGAGCACATTCATTCTATTTTCAATCTTTCTTTCGTTAGTCCTTTGTCCTAAGAAGAATTTTTCTTTTTTGAGCAGAAACAAAGGAGATAAATTAGTGATAGGAGTACAACTCTGTAAGGAGCAAGATCCCCAAGTTCAAAAGAGCCAATGTTACAAGAGAATATCATGTCAAATCTTTGTTGGGAGTAAAAGGACAACATGTGATTCCTCCACTTATTGGAAGGTAGAGAATTTATTACATAGAGAACTGAGTATTCTCATTGAGGGTACATTTAATAGCCTGAATACAATTAATAGTGATTGTTCTAAATCCTAGGGTAAAGAAGAAATAGACATCTTTCTTGCCCTCATTGAATACAAATTGATTTCTGTTGAGCCAACTATACGAGAGGATGTGGCTGCTCCACATATTCCATATAATCATGTCCATTCTATTGCAAGACCCAAGTAAAATCTCCTAATGAGTAAGCACAATTTTCTGCTCCCTATAGTAAGGTATGATGACCTGCCAAAACTTAGTAGCGAGCTGGCAGTACATGAATATGTGGAGCAAATCCTCCACCTTACCACAAGTTTTACAAAGACCATTACTAACTCCACACTTCTTGGTTCTGTTTCCACTCCATAATCCATCATGAATAATCAACCATTGGAAATAGGAATACTTGATGTTAGTAGTAATAGACCAGAGAGGCAAAAATCCATGCCTCCATTTATGAGCATTCCATTGAATATGCCATCACGTATTAAACTTATGAAGAATCTTGGTAACTGATCCTCTATGCTTCTTGTACTATTTCCACATTTCTTTAGCAACTACCCCTTGAATAATCCTGCAACATTTCCTTGAGCAAGGTCTTCTTCTTCAACAGAACCTATTTGCAAGAGAAGGGTAAGTTAGAAAGGGAAAGAATGTACTCATCAAAGCATACCTCATGAGCGAGATCTGTCTAGTAGTGGTAGCCAGATTTTTTGCATTTATGTTCCAAGGTACCAAGATTTTCATTGTTGTAGAAGGAGAGCCAACCAGTCCAAATTGATTCCTGCAACACAAAGGAAGTGCTAATGATGAAAAAGGGGTTAGGGGACCAAACCTTCTTGACCTCCATCCAAGGAGACTAGTACATGCAACTTAAACTAGAATCCGCAGGAGTGAAAGAAAGAGGTGAAATAATCAAGTCCCAGACACAATGATTATGCTACGCTTTATTTTGTACCTGAATTTATTCATGACCCAATCCCATCTTTGAGGGAAAGAGATTTGCAAGCCCATAAGAATGCCTAAGAGTCTAAAAACTTCACCATCTTTTATAATGCTACAACCTTTGTCAATGGCACAAGCAAGGGTGTAATTGTTAGAAGCTTTAAAACGAGCCTTATTATGGTTAGTCTGAGAGGCACTAGCAATACAAAAAATTTCCAACCACTTGAGGAAGCAATCAACAGAATAGTCATCAGCAAGCATCACCATGTTAGTGTCATCAGCAAACATTTGCAAGCCAAGAGGGGAGGGAGAAAGGGGAATATAAATGCCCTTGATCAGGTTAGAAGACATAGCATCTTTGATAAGCCAGCTCAAGGCATCACTAGAAATAGAAATCAAAAGGGGGCCAAGGGGATAACCTTTTCTTATAGATCTAGCAAGCTTAAAAGGATGGGATAGGGAGCCATTTATGGAAACTTTACAGTAGGCATTCCTAAAGAGAGTACTAACAAGCTTGATGATTTTGTTTTTCCAAAATCAACATCCTGAAGGGATTGAAGAACAAATTCCCATTCAATTATACAATAAGCTTTATCAAAATCAATTTTAAAGAAGAAAAACTCTTGATTGGCATCTTTAGCATGCTCCATACCTTCCTAAAGGGAAATAATGACATCAAGGATGTATCTCCCTTTGATGAAACCCTTTTGCTTAGGAAGGATAATACTATTCATAATAGTGTTGATTCTTCTAGCAAGAGTAGAGGCAAAAATCTTATAGATGGTGGAGAAGCAACAAATGCGTCTCCAATTAATCAGATCCTCTTTAGGGCCTCTCTTGTGTGCTAACTTGATAACTCCATTGTTGATTTCCATAGGAAGAGATCCATTGGCTATAGCTTCTTTCCACACCAAGAGCATATAAGGAGCCAAGAAATCTTTTAGCACAAGGAAAAACAAATTTGATAAACCATCAAGATCTAGACTTTTATAGGGTTTCAATAGTGGGGTCGAAGAGGTTGTCTACGATTTGAAGAATCATTTTCTTCCTTTTAAGAGCGATGGTAGTTCTGACCCTTCGGATGTCCTCCACCTACTTGGAAGTGCTAGGGAAAACATTCACAAAGAAGTTGATAGCCTCCTGTACATTTTGTTCAACATTGATAGCGAGACCTCCTGACTTTTTCTTTAACATAGACATGAAATCGTTAATATTTTCTTTTTCTTCATGAAAGAAAACATACTTTTGTTAGGTTTATCATGATTCCCAGCCCGAAATTCTCTTGATGAGGAAGAGAGAATGCTACTAGCCTCAAGATACTCTTCATCTTCCAATCTTTCCTGAAGGATCAAGAATCTATCCAAATAGTCAAGGTTGTGAGGAGAGTTGACCTAGCAATGTCTATTCTCCCTTTAGCCCGCTTGAGGGCATCTACAAATTTTTTCGATGGGGAGCCATTAGCTATAGTAGTCGGGTTGCCTCCAGCAGCAAGCGATGAATGATTGGTGTTAGCCTCCTGCATGTTCATTGTCTTGAGCTGTTGAAGCGAGTGAGAGAACTCGCTAATGAGCATTTCACGTAATGCATTCCCTCCCCGTGAAGGGCAGGAGACGAGGAAGAAGCTTCACAAAGTCCAAAGGGAGTAAGAACACCACCTTGAGCCAAGCTGGAGATCCTAGCTTCAAGTACGAAAAACCATAGGTCAGAAGATGCAACACAAACCCTATCTTGCAGACGAGGTTCAAAGCCCTTAATGGTCAGATAGGGACATAGTGTCTCATTGAATTATCTAGCATTATTTATTTTTCTTTCTCTCTAACCTTATATATGTATATCTATGTGTGAGTATGTATGTATCTAAGATGAGAGAGAGAGGGAAGAAAATTGAAGGGACTAATAAGTGGAAAAATCTTATTATACAATGGAATAATGAATAAATAGGTAAATATACACATGTATGCATGTATACATACACACACACTTATATATATATATATATATATATATATATATATATATATATATATATATATATATATATATATATATATGTGTGTGTGTGTGTGTATGTGTGTGTGCGCGTGTGTTTGTGTCTGTGCGTCAGCTCAATCACTTAAATTATCAATCAAAGCCTAACTCGATTAGGGTAATACTCTAGCTAAACACATAGACTATGTCAACAACACTGGTCAAATTACTCATTGAGATAGGTGCACAAGTGCTTCATCCCCTTTTCCATACGAGAGGCTTATCGTTATTGCACTCAATCACCTTCTACACAAGAATGACCCTATCACAATTGCCGAAATTATTTTTGAAAATGTTTCTGGTTGTAGATTTTGAGATATAGCATAAAATCGAGTGATTCTTGTGAATGTCTTGTACATGATTGCATTATCCATTTGGTCATATGGATCATCCTTTGCAAGATAAACCACTTCCAAGAAATCATGGAACCTATCTCTTGACAAACTTGGAATCCCCTAGAAATAACCAAGTACATGTATGGAAGATAAAAGCTTGAAGTGGGTAGAAAGCGCCACCTTTCAAGCGATTAAACATATGGCGCACTAGTCCCATTCACTTGTATCTTGTTCTTCCTTTTTTTAATTAAAGTCCTGGAGAGTAGGCCAAGGCCGAACTTCCTTTTGATCGAAAAAAAAGAAAAGTTCATATAGGGAAGAAGTTATGAGACTTCCAATGCAAGAATCTTACTCTCAAAATGAACCACAAGTTCTAACATGAGTTAATAAGTTATTATGTGTATGCACTTTTATTGAGATTGGACTTGTTCACACAAAATTGGCCAATCTACCAAGCCCTAATGTCTAGGCTAAAGCAAATGTACATCATTGTATGGCTAAAAGGAATCACAAAAATCACAACCTTAATTTGAGATCCTCTAGAAGACTCCCTTGGGTTCTCGTAAAAGGGTTGATTTCAAGGTGAGATATTGCTTTTGGATGTTGTACCATTTGTGTAAGAGGCCCTCAGACTAGATTTGTAGGGGAAGGAAAGCTACCTATTCACCTAGGGAATGTGTCCATGGATGTAAGTTTCCTAGCATGTAGGATATAAAAAAAGAATTCATATTAGGGCAATACTAGTTATACCAACACTGTTACCATCAATATAATTCAAGGCATGCCACCTATGATTTCCATTGTAGAATGGATTTTAGCCTCCTAGAAGAGAGAAAATCTAGTCAAGTAATTCTACAAACCAATTTGAAGAACTTGATAAGAAAGAAATTCAAGTGAAGATCTTCCTAATCTATCACTGATTGACAATTGTAACATTTTGACTTATTTGGAAGGATCAAACATGATTCACAAATGAATGAAACCCTATAGAAGGAGTATCGTATGAGAAGATTCTGATGGAACCAACATAGTAAGTGATGACCATTGTGATAAAAAAAGCACAAAAGCAAATGACTAATCAATAGAGGAATACACAAGGGACAAAGCACGTATGGGTGGTGAAAGGATCACTTCCTTAACAACCCCATGCAACAAGATCTAACTAGATTCCAAATTGTAAAATAACATAGAAATACCAGAAGAGATATCAAACAAGCATGAAGATCCGTCACAAGAAGCAAGTGCAACTAGTAGTCCATTAACTTTGGGTGTCTAAGACAATTTTGGAAGCACAATAAAAAATTCAAAGAAATGGATTGGGAGGTCTCAGTTATGACTACTATCTGTGTTTGACTAATATGGATGCTAAAGAAGACACATACTATGAACTCAAGGAGTTTCCTTCTTTCGAAATTTTATATTGTAAATATTAAAAGCACAAATTACAAGCAACCAAAAAAGGGTCACCATACTCTAATATATTATTAGAAACCTAAGGGAAAACATAAGCCTCATCGAGAGAAGCCCCTTGATGCTTCATCAAGGACCCATCCTTCTTGCACCATTAGAAAATTTTTCACTTAGACTATGCATGTTTGGGACCTTAATGCATGGCAATGCAGAAGGCACTAAATTTTAGAAACTCATTCAGACATACAAAAACCTCTATGAGGGGATTAAAAAAAAATGAGTCTTGTAATATTGTGGCTTTGAGAGATTCCATTGTGCCTCCTATTGTTCTTCTTATGATGAATTTTCTTCACAAAAATGTGCATATTGAGTCTTGTTTAAACACATTGATAACACATATAACTTCACATCCCATCTGTTTGCAATGTAAGAAACACATAATGCTCATAATATGGGTTTATTTTTATTTTACTCAGAATGAATTCTCTATAGCTTGCATCATTCGTAAAGTAGGCATGGCAGCTAGTAATGGAGGCAGTAGAAGTGCCGAAATCCTTTAGGAGGGGACATTATCCCAAGTTGGAGACATGATGTTCATGCAATAAATAGATTGCCCTAGGATCAAACCAAAGTTTCATGATGTGTCTCCAACCATTCTTATTGTAGGATCCTTCGTACCTGAGTTTATCATATCCTAGAGGACATTCCTTGAAAGAGAGCAATCACCCCATGGGAGAGGGAGCACAATTCTTTGTCAATCAACACGATATCCTCAAGCATAAATTTAAGGTTCACTTCATGTCCCTTAAATTTGAACACCTGGTCTTGTGGTGCATAGATCAATGAACCTATAATACTCCTATGTGTAGTTACATCATGTAAATTCTCTCCATCATTTGAGCATAACTTCACATTTGCATCCATAGGTTGAGTGAGTGGTTTGCATTCACTCATTACAAATCTAAAAAGAATATCCAATATGTACTTTATTTGCATCAAGTAGATGCCATCTTTCCCATAGACCACCTCAATCCCTAAAAAATATTTCACCTCACCAACATCTGAACTTCTAAACTCCTTACCGAGTTTTCTTTTGATTTATTTTCTTCCTACAACATTACTTCCTGCTATGATGAGATCATCAACATATATGCACATGTATACCTGCTTGCCTTTTGTTGATATATTTAGGTAGTGATATGTGTGATAACACTATGACCACCAGGGTACTTTTTTCCCTCTTTAGGAGGTTTTTCCCCTCGCTTGTATAGATGCATATTGCCCTATTAATGTGTTACTTATCTTTGTACATTCTAGTGGTAATGCATTTAGTATTGTGTGTTGTGATCCAAGCTTCTTCTTCTTCCTTTTGTTGGTCATGTGCTTCTACAAATGTCTAACTCCAACCATTGGTATCAGAGTAGGTCGTCGCTTCATCTAGGGCATCGTAGAGACCCCTCTGGTTGCAATCTCAGAGTCACATGAAATTTGGTGTGCATACTCAGGCTCATTAGGAGATCAAAACAACTTCACTTTGTCGTGCCGAAATCGTGAGCTGAGCTCGTTTTGGCCTCCTAACACACTGTCATAGTGCTTGTGCATGCTATTTTGTCTTTTTGTGCCAAAGACATATACAAGTTTCAATCTGCCAATACAAGCATCTCAAAGTCTGTTATATGTTTAGCAAAACTCGTCAAGGTAGTTCTGTTCAACTTTTTCAGATACAAACTTTTTTTTTTGCATCAGGGTATTTCAATGAGTGGCCATGGCTGAAAGCAATGATGTATTTCATACGTTGGCTATTGAGGATAAGCTGGATGTTATGAATTACCCATTGTGGGCTTATATGATGTGTCATGTATTGGTTGCAAAAGGAATCTAGAATATTGTGCAGGGTGTTGAAAAACGTCCTATTACACGTGCAAATATAGATAATGAAGCTGATGGAGACGACATTGAAGGTGATGATATTCTTCATGTTCATATTCATGCTGCAGTTTCTGCTGCACCTACTACAGAGCAAATTTGTTGGGATGGCAGAGATGCTCAGGCACATGCATTGATAGCCTTCTCTCTCAAACGTGCCATTATTCCTCACATTTGCTCTTGCAGAACAGCTAAGGATGCTTGGGATACACTTACCACATTGTACCAAGCTAGGAATGAGGCTCGTGTTGCTTACCTCCGAAAATAGTTGGAGAGTGAGCACATGAATGAAGGTGATTCTATGGATAGTTTTTTGACAAAGATCAAAGACTTGAAGGAACAATTGATTTTTGCTGATGAAGTTATACCATATAGCTCACTTGTGCAGACCGTTCTGAATGGTCTTCCTGATTCATATCAAATGTTGCTTCTATTCTTTGTTTGATGACAAAAGGCAATCCAAATGCCTTGATATTTAAGGAGTTAGTCGTTGTTCTATTGCAGAAAGATCAGTCTAGGCAGAACATGTCCATTATGCATGTTGCAGATCAAGCATTCCTAGCTAGTCAGAAGTGCAAAGGTGAATGTAGCTCATCTACTAGTAAGCAAAAATCTGCAAATGTTGCACATTCGAAGAAGGAAGATAAAGATGATAAGAAATAAAAAAAGCAAAAATTCTTTTGTAAGTACTATAAAGGAAATCATAATTGTTGGTGCATTTTACCCAAGCCTACATGCTTGATATATTTGATATCATCCTCATTTGTAAGTCACATGAGTAGTCATGTGAACACCTCTTGTAAAAGAGTTCATTTTTATCTCTTGTAATTGACAAAAGAAAAAGGAAAAGGATGGCTTACCTCATGCATGATGTAAAAGCAATTTCGTGGCTCTAACTACCAAAACCCACAAATTTTTGAGCTGAGGGAATATCTCCTAACTTTGGAGATCACTTTTAGGTGGAGCCATTCGAATTCGAATTCAAAACTCCCTCCAAGAATAGCTATAAAAGGAGCAAGAAGGAAGAGGCGATTAGCAAGTTTTGTACGTGACCACTTCATGTCATTTTGTAGAGATTGAAGAGCTTAATCCATAACTCTATCATTCTACTCCCATTGTGCAAATATTCATTGCCAATGTGGTTGTAATCATATATGAATTTATACATTTATCATCATTCACTTCTCTGTTTTGTTCTCTGCTATACTCACTCAGAGCAGTACCTTCAGAAGGTCATATCTCGAGTTCTACTGATTCTTTTTCAGTAATTTAACATGCGTTGGATAGATCTTACTGTCTAATTTTTTCATATAAAGTTTCAAGATCATTGGATTAATAGTTTTGAAGATATCTGCAATTTACTGCTCACTAGTCTATCTCTGCAGAGCCCCGAGAATGGTGGGCATGTTCCAGAAATTGATAAATCTTGTTCTCAGTGCTCAGTCCATCATTTGAAGTATTTTAACTTGGATTGGGAAGCTTGCTAAGTCTATTTGCTATTCCCAAAAGGAATTTTTCTAATTCCTACCAGGTTCAGAGCACTGCTCATTTTTTCCAGCAGGTGTATGTCCAAAAATAGCAAGTTTTGGGAGCTAGTCATTTCGCAACTAGTCTGTCTTGACTTAAACTTTTGGGATACATGCTCCAAAGTACTTGGCTGATATTTTGGTGGATTTAGGAAGCTTAAAGGGTCTACTAATCAACTCTGAAGTCTCAGTTGGCTAATGTGAAGCTAGTTGTAGCAGCACCTACTGATCTTTGGATTGCATCCACCATCTCTCTTCACAGTGGTATCAGAGCATAGTCAAGCAACATGGGAGATGGATTTCCATCAACAATTGACAAATTGGATCGAAACAACTACCTGGCATGGTCTCTAAGGATGGAGGCTTACCTTCAAGGGAGGAATCTATATGGATTCATATCCGGAGATGAAGCAATGCCAACCATGAGGAACAAAGGGCAACCATCACATGAAGAAGTGGAAGGACTTTCGAATTGGTGTTCGAAGGATGCACTTGCAAGGTCCTATATTCTAAACTCAATCTTTGATTTTCTTTTACCTCATGTCAAGGGATGCAAGACATGAAGAGAGACCTGGAATGCACTTGCTTCTTTCTTCTCTTCCAACACTCGAGCAAGGAAGAACCAATTGTGGATGGAGTTCACAACAACGAAGAAAAGTCCAAAGCAAAATGTGACTGATTATGTCACAAAGATGAAGGAGATTTCCGACCAACTTAGAAGCATTGGAGAGGTAATTGAAGAGGAGCAAATCATAAGACAAATCATGAATGGAATCAAAGCAGACGACAAGTGGGAGTCATTCACAACAGCCATGGATTTATACATGGATATGCATGTACCCGACCTCAACACACTCATGGGCCAACTCTTCACTCATGAAGCAAAGATTAGCAAAGGTGGTGAGTCCTCAAGAGGTAATCAAACTTCTACCTTATATTCTGATAAAGCTAAGGTCAAGGACAAGTCAAAGAATAGGAAGAATGAAGATGAAGGTAGCTCTTTCCAAGCAAACTTTGTAGGTAGAGGAAGAGGCAGAAGTGGAAAGCAAGGCAGTGGGAGATTCCAATCATCTCAACCTTGCAACATATGTGGCTTATCTAACCATACTACTGAAGAATGTTTCAGGAACCCGAGGAACTCAAGAGGAAGAGGATTCAATAGAGGTGGCTATGGATCAAATAGAGGCACGTACAATGGAGGCTACAACAACAACTACTACAACAACAATTACAACAACAACAACTATCAAAGTGGCCATAGAGGAAGAAGAGATTACAATAACTATGCAGAGGACCAAAGTCAAGAAGATTCATTATTGATTATGAATCTATCAGCGAAGAAGGGTAAGGATGATGATCACATATTTTACATTGATTCGGGATGCTCGAACCATGTAGCAGGAAATGTGGCTTTACTTTCTGATTTGGAAGATCCTCATAACAAGCATGAAGTCCAGACAGGAGATGACACAAAGCACTCAGTGGAGAAGATAGGTAATGTGAAGACATCAGATAGGAATATGAACCTCTTAAGCAAAGTCTTGTATGTCCCTACAATTACCAAAAATTTAATAAGTGTTGGACAGATTGTTGAAAAAGGATTGCAGGTTAGATTCAATCAATTTGGAGCATATGTTGAAGACCCAAGGCAAGGCTTTCAAAGGATTGCCAAAGGACAAAAGACAGGAAGGCTTTTCACTTTTGAAGTGGAAGATACAAAGAACATAGCTTTGTTTAGCTATGGATCTCAAACTCTAACAGAGTTGGAGATATGGCACAAAAGGCTTGCTCACATTGGTGAGAGGACACTCAAACAGATTTGCAGGGACCAAAGTGTACTTGGTTTGCCTAATATCACAAGGCAACACATGATTTATAAGTGTGAAGCTTGTCAACTCGGCAAGGCTCATAGACAACCTTTCAATAAGAAAGGATATATGTATCAAAATCCTTTGGATCTAGTCCACACGGATGTGTGGGGTCCAAGTAAGGAGCCATCTATATCAGGCTCAAGATATTATGTGTCTTTCATAGATGATTGTAGCAGGTGGACCATTCTGTTTTTCGTGAAGCACAAGGATGAAGTGTTTAATTGCTTTAAGAAGTATATTGCTCTTGTTGAAAACCAAACAGGTAGGACTTTGAAACGACTCAAATCAGATGGTGGAGGAGAATACTTATCTTCTGAATTTGATGCCTTCTTGCATGAAAGAGGCATTAAAAGGGAAGTCACTACAAGGTATACACCCGAACTCAATGGTGTAGCAGAGAGGAGGAACAAAGCTATTGTCGAAGCAGCAAGGTCCATGCTCAACAAAAAGGGATTGCCAAACTACCTATGGGCAGAGGCTATGTCTACAACCACATATCTCATAAATAGACTTCCATCTAAGTCACTAGATGGAACCACTCCATATGAAGTGTGGAATGGAAGAAGACCTAGTCTAGAGCATTGCAAAATCTTTGGATGCTTAGCCTATGCTCACATTCCTTCTCAAGTAAGAGGGAAATTGGATCCCAAGGCAGAGAAGTGTGTATTCATTGGTTATGATCAAAACCAAAAAGGATATAGATTGTACAATCCAACCAATAAAGGATTTTCTGTGAGTAGAGATGTAATTTTTGATGAAAACAAATCATGGTTTGATGATGACAGGAAAGTGAAGCTGCCTTATGACTTGGATGAAGATTTTCCATCACTTCAACCAAAGGAGCCGAAGCAGATTGAAGAAAGTGATTCGGAGATTGACCTAGAAGACTTGGAAAGACTAAAGCTATGGAAGAACAAAGGAAAAGCAAAGATGCAGGATGCTACATATGGACCTGAGAGCTCACATCAACCACTTAGAAGGTCTTCAAGGGAGAAGAAGAAACCAGAGAGGTTTGGTTATGATACTTCTTTGGTCACGAAGCACTCAATCTACATTGCAAAAGATTCAACCAATGAAGAGCCTACCACATTCGAAGAAGCACAAAGCAAGAAAACTTGGAGAGATGCAATGGATGAAGAAATGGAAGCCTTGAAGGAGAATGACACTTGGGAGCTTGTACCTAACAAGCCATCTATGAAGGTAATTAGATCTCGATGGATATACAAAATCAAGAGGAATCTAGATGGAAGTATAAATAGACACAAAGCAAGGTTAGTTGCTAAAGGGTTTGCTCAAACCCATGGTATTGATTATGAGAAGACTTTCTCTCCTGTTGCAAAAATGCCTACAATTAGGGTTCTCATTAGTCTTGCTGCATCTAGAAATTGGAATCTTTATCAACTTGATGTAAAGAATGCTTTCTTGAATGGATGGATTTCTGAGGAAGTGTATATGGCACAACCTCCTGGATATGAGGATGCACATCATCCTAACTATGTATGAAAACTAAAGAAAGCTTTGTATGGATTGAAGCAAGCTCCAAGAGCTTGGAATTTCAGATTGGTGACTTATTTGCGGGACCAAGGATTCAAAGCTAGCAAGGCGGATACCTCTTTGTTCATAAAGAGGAATGGATCTGAAGTGATCTATTTATGTGTGTATGTTGATGATATTATTATCACAGGCAATGATCTTGAAGGAATCAAACAGGTAAAGAGTCAAATGAAGGAGGAGTTCAAAATAAGTGACCTCGGACCACTCACTTATTTTCTTGGATTGGAGTTGATCTACACAGATTCAGGTATATACATCACACAAAGGAAGTATGTCCATGACATGCTCGTCAAGTTCAAGATGGAAAATACCAAGTGTGCAGGTACACCTATGGAGCAAAATCATAAGCTTAGTGCTTATGAAGGAGAGCCAATTGAAGACATCACAAGCTATCAAAGCTTGGTTGGAAGTTTGAACTATGCAACACTCACAAGGGTGGATATACGATATAGTGTTAGCATATTGAGTCAGTTTATGCATAAGCCGAGAAGACCACATATGGAAGCGGCCAAGAGAGTCCTCAAGTACCTAAAGGGGACCATGAATGAAGGTTTGTTCTATTCATATACTTCAGATATTGAGCTAAAGGTCTACTCAGATGCAGATTGGGCTGGATCTAAAGATGATAGACGAAGCACATTAGGGTATATATCATTTGCAGGTTCAAAAATCATTTCTTGGTCATCGAAGAAGCAACCAACCGTGGCATTATCTTCTACTGAAGCAGAATATAGAGGTTTGGCTAATGCAACTCAAGAAATCATGTGGTTAAAGTCTTTGTACACAGATCTTGGACTTCATTCTTCAACACCTCATATTTTTTGTGACAACACAAGCTCACTACATCTAGCAGCTAATCCGGTATACCATGCTAGAACCAAGCATATTGAAGTCCACTACCATTACGTAAGGGAGAAGCTAATGAGCAAGGATATTCAACTATCCTATGTCTCTACAGATATGCAATGTGCCGACATGTTGACTAAAGCTCTTGATGGTACAAAATTAAGTAGATTCAAGTTGATGATTGGCTTGCAGGAAATCAAGGACAATTGAAGACTTATTTGAAGGTCAAGCGTGTTAAGCTTGAGGGGGAGTTGTTGGTGCATTTTACCCAAGCCTACATGCTTGATATATTTGATATCATCCTCATTTGTAAGTCACATGAGTAGTCATGTGAACACCTCTTGTAAAAGAGTTCATTTTTATCTCTTGTAATTGAAAAAAGAAAAAGAAAAAGGATGGCTTACCTCATGCATGATGTAAAAGCAATTTCGTGGCTCTAACTACCAAAACCCACGACTTTTTGAGCTGAGGGAATATAGCTCTATCATTCTACTCCCATTGTGCAAAGATTCATTGCCAATGTGGTTGTAATCATATATGAATTTATACATTTATCATCATTCACTTCTCTGTTTTGTTCTCTGCTATACTCACTCAGAGCAGTACCTTCAGAAGGTCATATCTCGAGTTCTACTTATGCTTTTTCAGTGATTTAACGTGCGTTGGATAGATCTTACTATCTAGTTTTTGCATATAAAGTTTCAAGATCATTGGATATATAATTTTGAAGATATCTGCAATTTACTGCTCACTGGTCTATCTCTGCAGAGCCCCAAGAATGGTGAGCATGTTCCAGAAATTGATAAATCTTGTTCTCAGTGCTCAGTCCATCATTTGAAGTGTTTTAACTTGGATTGGGAAGCTTGCTAAGTCTATTTGCTATGCCCAAAAGGAATTTTTCTAATTCCTACCAAGTTGAGAGCACTGCTCATTTTTTCCAGCAGGTGTATGTCCAAAAATAGCAAGTTTTGGGAGCTAGTCATTTCGCAACTAGTCTATCTTGACTTAAACTTTTGGGATACATGTTCCAAAGTACTTGGCTGATATTTTGGTGGATTTAGGAAGCTTAAAGGGTCTACTAATCAACTCTAAAGTCTCAGTTGGCTGGTGTGAAGCTGGTTGTAGCAGCACCTACTCATCTTTGGATTGCATCCACCATCTCTCTTCACAATAATGTCATAAAGAATTGTCCAAAACTGGAGACAAAAGAGGCAAAGAAAAAAGAGGTTGAAATGGTTGTTGTAGAGGCCTCTACAGCAAAAACAAAGTCTTCTAATCTTGTGCAGAATGAAGAATGGGCATTTA
Organism: Ceratopteris richardii; assembly: GCA_020310875.1. NCBI lineage: Eukaryota > Viridiplantae > Streptophyta > Polypodiopsida > Polypodiales > Pteridaceae > Ceratopteris > Ceratopteris richardii. The sequence continues at coordinate 222,308,712 of CM035406.1, forward strand.
CTACTATTTGCAGTTTTGACCCATCTTGTCATGAGTAGTGTATGTCTGCAGTAGACTTAGATGTTTGGTACTTTGATAGTGGGGCAACCAAACATGTAACCTTGCAGCGTAGTTTCTTCACTTCACTCAAGCCTACCTCTATAGGGAATACTGCCAGATGTGCCAACAACTCCTCTTATCCTATTACGGGAGTTGGTAAGATGATTCTGAATACTACTAATGGTAGTTCTTTTACATTGTTAGATGCTTTATTTGTGCTAGGGATTAAAAAGAATTTGTTATCAGTTTTAGCTTTAGCCAAGATTGGCTTGGTTGTGCAATTTGTTGATGATAGATGTATAGTTCATGATCTGTCAAATGGTGACATGATTATTGCTTCTTGCATTTTATATCGTGGGCTGTATAAGCTCATAGACTATGAAAAATCTGTGGATGATTCAGCATGTGCAGTACATGACTCTTAGGCTATGTCAAATGCAAAGTTTTGGCATGCATGCTTTGGTCATCTGAACTTTGTTAGTTTGCTATGCCTGTAGAAATCTGAAATGATGTCGTCTTTACCCAAACTTGAGGTCCTCAAAAAACATGTCTCTGAAGGCTATATCTTGGGCAAAATAAAGTGTCCTCCTTCCCAAAATATGGTTCAATTTGAGCTACTCAGAAATTGCAGCTTATTCACAATGATATCTATGGTCCTATGCAGACACCCTCTTTTGGGAACTGTCTGTACTTGGTGACTTTCATTGATGATTTTTCCAGGCATGCATGGGTATATCCACTCAAAGAAAAGTCTGAAGTGTTTATGTGCTTCAAACAATTTTTGCTTTTGGCTGAAAATGTGTCAGCATGTAAAATGGGCACCCTCCATTCTGATTCAGGGGGAAATATATACCTTCTGACTTTAATGCATTTCTGGCTAAATGTGGGATAAAACATTAATGTACAATGCCGTATATAGCTCAACAGAATGGAGTTGCTTAACGGAAGAATAGGTCACTCATGGATATGGCGAGGTGTATTTTGGCTTGAGGCTATCATGTGTGTAGCATATGTATTTAACAGGTGTCCCACTAAAGCATTGTATTCTATCACTCCATATGAGGCTTGGCATGGTTGTAAGCCATCTGTTGCTCACCTACGTGTTTTTGGTTGTCTAGCATATGCATTAGTGCCTGAACAACATCGTAGGAAATTGGATAATAAAGGAGTAAAATGTATTTTTGTTGGGTATAGTTATAAAAGCAAAGGGTATCATTTGTATGATCCACAAAGTAAATGCATTTTGGTTAGCGGTGATGTTGTTTTTATGGAAGATGCTATTCATCCTTTACTCTCATGTATCAAGGAGACATCTGTCAGCTCCATGTGCTTGGTATGAAAAAATGCATGCCTATCTGATTGCACATAGTTTTGAGAATAGTCCAACTGAGAGCACCTTATATGTTAAGCATGCAAATGATGTGCAATTTATCATTGTTGTGTATGTTGATGACATGCTGCTCACTGGTCCTCATGAGAAGCATATTGTTGATTTTAAGGCTGATTTGCACGCCTTATTGGAGATGTCTGATTTGGGGCATTTGAGTTTATTTGGGCATTGAGTTTATGCAAGTTGATGGTAGAATATCTTTGTGTCAAACAAAATATATTGACATATTATTGCAACATTTTGGCCTTGAAGACTGCGAACCTATTGCCACTCCTATGGAGTCAAGTTTACGTTTGAGTCTCCATGATGTTGGAGATGCATTTGATGTTGTTATCTATCAATAGGCTATTGGATGCTTGATTTATTTATGCATTACTCAGTCAGATTTTCAGTTTTCTCTCTCACAGATGAGCAGATTTATGCATTGCCCAGGTGTCAAGCATTGGCAGACAGTTAAGCGCATCTTTCGCTACTTGAATGGTACCCGACTACTTGGATTGTTTTATCCCAAGGGGGGATCACTACTGCCAGATTTACATGCTTTTTCTGACTCTGACTGGGCTGGTTACTATGACACTCGTGTGTCCACTAGTGGCTTTTGCTTCATGCTTGGTAGTTCATGTATATCTTGGTTGAGCAAGAAGCAGCCTATTGTGGCCACTTGTAGTTGTGAGGCTGAGTATAGGGCAACTTTCAGAGTGATTGTTGAGTGTGTGTGGCCCAGATGCCAGATGCCTTATGGCTGATTTGGGTGTTGATCACTCTTCTGCCATCACCATCTTCACTGACAGTTAGAGCACATTGGCAATTGCGAGGAACCGTTGTCATAGAGATTACACTCTATACTTTTGGTTCTACTTCCATTAAAACATCATTTGAAACAATGGCTCAAGATATACATTGTGGATTTGAGAATGCTCAAAATGTCGAAATGACTCAATGGAGTATCTATGATTCTTGTAAAAGCAGCTCAATTCTTCGTCATCTAATCCTTCATTCGATGATGGTCACACTTCTCAATTTGGAATATTTTACTTCTCTATAATTCAAAATTCTCCAAAAGGCACAGGGTGATCCATTCTTAAGCCTTGTTTACAAGGAAAGGAAAAGAAGGTTCTTATGATTCTGATACCCTTGCAAGTTCTTGAGAATATTGGAACTGTTGTACTCAGAGAAACACGTCTTTCAGATAGGTATTGGTTAACCTGGAGGCAGTTAATAATATTAGTGGATGTGATCTGCTATTGTCCAATGCTCTTTCCAATAGTATGGTGTATCAAACAACTTTGTGAGGCTGCTCTCACTAATGGAAAGGCTGCCAGAAACCTTTTCAAACTAATATTGTTTTGAAAGTATTACCTTGTTGTTACGGCCTACATCTAGTTTACTCGCATCGTGGTATTCGCTCTATAGAAGGTGACTTCATATCATTACAGATGGTTATACATGGGCTAAAAGAGGAACCATTCATTGCCAAAAGAATCGCATGCAGAGGTGGCTGTGCATGCAACAAATGAAACTAGGAGGATTTTGCATGAAGAAGGGGGTAGAAAGAACCATAATAAAATAATCAGAAAGGGCTAACGGAGGATCTCTTCATCTTTTTCTATTTTTGAGGCGAATAGAGAGAAAAAAGGAGGGCCTGAGGAGTGGGCGCTATGCGCTACTAATCAGAAGAGTTAGAAGAAGTGGCTACTGATCAAAAGGAGGAGAGCCAATGTTGCACATAATGCAGAGAGAGGAAAATACAGAGAGGTGATTGCGGTTGCTCTTAGAAAGATGAGTAGAGAACACAGTTGTAGCAGACAAATCGCTGGAGGGCTGTGGATGAAGATTCAGAACAAGTGATTGTGTTTCTTTCGATAAGTTTACTTCAACAACTTCAACTTTGATCTTGTGCATATTTAGCTTGCTGTCAGGTTTATACTTAAATAAAGATTTCCTTTGATCCTTCTTAATTAATTGAAAAATTATCTTATTTTTCTGTTCGTGCAATTCGTTTAAAACTACGTAGAAGTTTGAGTTTTATTACATATGTTTTGGGAGTTGTGTTGCTTTATCACAGTGAAGGAAGGCATCAAAGCAAAATTGCGCTACAAAAACGATCATGAGACTTCAAGTGTATGTTGCTCACGTGTGAGAACGATTGACTAACATTTTGATGGTGTCAAGTTTGGATCTTGGAGTCAGAGTCTGCATCTAATGTCTGATTTTTTTTATTTTTTTTTCCTATTCTCTGAGCTTCGCTTCTTTTGTAAATCACAGCAGCGATGATATTTGTGCATTACACTATAATACTTAAAAAAACCTCTGAAGTAGATAAGTTGTATTTGTTTCTTCGTTAATGCATGATCGAATGCAGTGCTCTTCCATTATTCTGCATATGGGCAATAATGAAAACTTCATGAATTTTGATGCTTATGACTATGGAAGCTTCGCTCATATAATGTTAAAGTGTACTTAATAAAATTGGATGAGTGTACTCAACTGCAAACTACAGTTGATGAGATGATGTTCGAGCACACTAATTATGCTGCATTTTATTAATTGATGCATTGTTTCCTCGCTTTCTCAAAAAGTCGTAGGAAGAGGATCTTGTCAGGTGATTACACACATTTTGTCAGGTGATTACACACATTACAGAGGATCTTTCTGATGATTTAAATTCGATTGTATTGTGTCAATTTATTCTAGTAGTATCATGTTGTCTTTTCTAAGCTTACTACAATACGCATTTACAAAGCTATTCTACACTATGAGATAACTTTTTATAGGCATCAAATTAGACTAGCCGTTCAGAACACACAATTCCGTGAAGCCTCAGATTCTCTTTTCATCTGATCCGGAGTAATTTATTGACCCTCTGTTATATTTAAATATGTGTTACAGTACAACATATGCATTGAGCTGAATTTGATTTAAGATTTGCATTTCATACGAACAACTTTTGTTTTCTTTTGAGCAATCAAGTTTCGTACCGAAGGACCGTACATGAGCGCATCAAAAGAAGTGTTCCGTTGTGTTGCATATCATAAGCCTCCATTTTCTTTTCATATCATACATATGAAATGATGTTTTCTAGTTGAAAGTAATAGACTTAGGAAGTCAGCTAAAGGGTGTGGTATTGTCTAACAATAGGTTAATCATGATCGATTTAGTTGATAATGATTGATTCTCTTCATGACGCTTGTTCTATTGTTTTAAACTTGATTGTAGTGCTTCCATTAGTGTCTTACCCTTAGTTGAGTGATAAACTTACACTTAACTTTTATCGAAAAACATCCATTAAAAGATGCATAGGCATATGTTGATGAGTTGAAGCGTAAAGTGTTTCCTTATTCCCGAAATGGTTACAATTGGGTTAAGGTGAATCAAAGTGATAACTCTTATAACCTAATGCGAGATATTTGGTATTTCATATCCCCTTTGATTCTCTTCTCTCTTCACCTTTGAGTTCACGTGAAGCACCCCGTGTGTGTCATGTGAATGTTTACGCCTTAAGTATAACAAATTTCGGAAAACCTTAAGTTTTCCGAATGAAAACATGATGAATTGTTTCTATGGTTCTTGAAGAGAGGATATGATTTTTGCGATTGAATTTCTAATAAATCTTTCTGAATTGATTCATGCTCTTTGAATCTCCACTGTACGTGAGCTTGCTTTGGTTCCAAGCACGTGGTGCTTGCTTTAACCCAATCTGGATGCCTTTCATCTTCAAATCCAATCGATTGACTCATGTATAACTCTCCTTGAAGTTATCCATTGAGAAAAGCATTTTTTATGTCAAGTTCATACTATGGCCATCTCGTTGCTGTTGAAATAAAAAAGGACTACTCCTACTCTACTCACATGCACATATCTAACAAGCTAAGGAGGAAGAGACAAAAGATAACAAAACATGATGAATGAATTAAAATGGAAAAGACTTACATAAGATGCTCTATGAGCATGATGACTCCATGAGGAGAGGAAGCACACTCTTGGCAATGGGCTAGAGTGAATGAGATTATGACGAGTGAAGGGATGCCTTGCTTATATGGATTTCGGGAGAATTCCCTTGCATGTGGGATAAATGCACTTGCATGTGAATGATTCTAGCTTTGGACAAAAGGGTGGGCATGTGACTCTCAACACCCCCCCATGTGATGACCCTTTTGTTTTTAGTATAGGGAACTAGTGACATATAGGATCACTTAGTCCATTGGTTTTTTTTTTAAGGATCTAAGGACATATGGGATCCTTAGACATAACTTGGACATATGAGATCCAAGTTTGGGAAATATGGCATCCGTTGCTTTTTAGCTCCATGGACATATGGGATCCATGGTGTGTGGGACATATGGCATCCTTGGGATCTTGGGACATATGGGATCCCAAGAAATATACTTGGGCATCTGGGATCAGTGATTTTAAGGATCTAGGGACATGTGGTATCCCTAGACATATACAAGGGTTTACATCATGGTTAGGTAGTGCTTTTGATCCATTTGCATATTATTCTTGGTACTCCTTTTGCCTTGTTGTTGTGATCCATTGTTGGGATCCTTCAAGCTTTAGTTCTTTTTTACTTCTTTTCTGAAGATATGTTGAGCTTTTCCTTGTGATGGGTTTTGAATGTCATGTGTTTAAGCCATATGGAAGGTCTTACTCTTTTCAAGAGCAGTGTCTAATCCCTTTACATAGGGCTAGAAATAATTTGGAGCTCAATAATATTGATAAGATCTTTGGAGAGATAGGGAAATTACTCATATGATGGCCTTGGGAAGGTTCTACCTTCATTAAAGAAGGTGGTGTCTAATCCCTTACAAAAAGTTATAATTTTGTGTCAATATATGAGGATTTAGTGTACATAAGGGGGCAAGAACTATTATGAATGTTTCTACCCTTTTTTAATATTTCATAATGAACTTTACGATACTCATAAGATTAGCTCTTTGGAGAGCTAGAAAAGATGAGATATATCAAGAGATTGACATTAACCGTAAGCTACAAAATCATAATTTTTACAAGGTTTTGAAGTCCAAAATTTTATCAAATATGGTGGTCACTGAAGAGAAGTCAATGAAAGATGAAACTATCTTTATCTTTCTATTTATTTGATTGACATCAGTGCTAACCCATTACCGCGTCTCTGATTGACCACCTGATTGACGCATTACTACCTCTCTACACATGTAGTACGTGGAGTTTTCTCTATCAAGCAACCTTAGCATCAACACAAAACCAAACTCTTTCTTTAGTGGGAGCAGCACCACATATCTACTGAATTCCTTGTTCTAAGAAGCAAATTAGTCGCTGAAGAAATAGAAGTTGTGGCTTTCTCATGACTACAAGCTTCGTGCGGGGAGATGTTTTTTGTTGCATTGTAGTTGAGAGTATAGAGAAAGCTTTCTCAACTGTGATAATTGCACCTATTTCACAGGTAGTTTGTAGAGTTGTTCAGCAGCTCTGAGCCTTCCTGCATCATCACTTGCATTACCATCTCCAATTTTTATGTCGATCTCTACAAGATACATACTTGCTCATTAGTGATAGTGTACATAGGACACAATTACATTGAAACCTCTTTCTCTCTCTCTCTCTACACTGTTTGAGCCAACACCCTTCATTCTTGAGGCAATTATGTGAGCACAGTCTCAAGCCTTGAATAGAAACTTCATTATGCTTTGAGAAAAGTGTTGTTACTTTTGCCATATTGTGCAGGTCGGCCAATGGTTTCTCCAAGCTATCGATGCTCTCTCTGTCTTCTGGTTCAATGCTCTCTCTGTCTTCTGGTATAGAACTCTCACAACACAGAGCTCTAGAACTTCTTTCTTGTCCGAGCGCACGAGAAGTTATTTTTGAATATTTCGCTCCACCTGATTATGCATGTTCCTCATTAGGAGCACCCAAAAGAGTCCACATATCACTGAATCTTCCATTACGATAAATGAGCTCAAATGAGCACAAGCAGATGTCACACTATAATTTGATGTTGCATCTTCAATGCAAGCTCTATGGCCATCATCCATAGGTTGAAGCTGCACCTCCAAAGTTGGACTCTTGTACATAGTTCTAGCAGACATAGTAGCTTTAAAAAATGGTAGTGATCAACCATAAACAAGCTTTCCTTGATGAGGAGGGGCAAAGCTGAGGCAAATTTTGAGCACTCAAACAAATGTAAAAGGATAAACTTTATATCTTGCTCATAAAAATGATAGACACAGAGAGACTAAATGATATTATGAAATGGTGCTTAGAAGCACCCTTATTGGAAAGAGAGGGAGGGAGGGAGGGATAAAGAAAGAAATTGTATCTATGCTGAAGTTGATGAAAAAATTTGAGAACAAAAACTCAAAGAAAAATGAACCTATGCTCTGATACCATGTTGAAATGAAAAAGCAATACTCCTACTCTACTCACATGCACACATCTAACAAGCTAAGGAGGAAGAAACAAAAGATAACAAAACATGATGAATGAATTAAAATGGAAAATACTTACATAAGATGCTCTATGAGAATGGTGACTCCATAAGGAGAGGAAGAACACTCTTGGCAATGGGCTAGAGTGAATGAGCTTGTGAGGAGTGAAGGGAGGCCTTGCTTATATGGAGTTTGGGAGAATTCGCATGTAGGATAAATGCACTTGCATGTGAATGATTCTAGCTTTGGACAAAAGGTTGGATCATGGAACTCTCAACACTTGCTACACTCATTGGAATGAAGGTTCTAATTGTTCCCATCTTTGCAACCAAGTTAAAATCCTCTTCATAGTCGATGTCATGAGTCTACTTGAATCCTTTTGCTACTAGTCTAGTTTTATGCCTAGCTAGAGAACCATCAACATTTCTCTTTACTGTGTACATACTTCTTCATATGCATCTAGTTTTTTGTCTTTAACCCCTTGTGTCATAGATGAAAAATGCTTTCTAATAAAACTATCATAGATAAGCCTCTGAATTGGATACCTTTCCCTTGAAAACCTCCTTTCATTTCCTTTGGGATATTGCTTCTTCAATCGGTTCAACTTTACCTTTTCTGTAATCACCTCCTCATACTCTTCTTCACTTACATTTGAATCATTATTTTGGGCAGCACTTTTAGCTTCAAATCTTTCATAACCTGATGTTGGTGATGAGGAATGACTCCTTAGTATCCCCTTCCATGTTGAGCTTTCTCCATATGATGTAGAAGCTTTTGGACCTGACATTTGAGTGCTTGTTTGTTGAAACTCTTCTTGGACAACACATCCAATATCTTCATAATCTTCTTCAAGAATCTTCTCTTTCCCTTTGTCTCCAAACCATGGTTTAGCTCATCAAATACCACATCTCATGAGAATCACAACTCCTTTGTCACCGGATTGTAGCACCTATATCCTTTTTGCTTTGATGAATATCCAATGACCATACATTTTTTGGACTTTGGCTTCATCTTTGTCCTTAGTTCTTGGGGAATGTGAACATAATGCATGCATCAAAAACTTTGAGATGTGTAAGATTAGGTTTCTTATTGACATAAACCTCCTCGAGAGATAAACTATGCACTCCAGCTCTTGTGCATTTGTTCATCAAATAAATAATCGTACTAGCTACTTAAACTCAATAGTTTAGTGGAACCTTCATCTCGTTGAGCATGCATCTCACAATTTTTGTGATATGTCTATTTTTCCTTTCAGCAATTCCATTTTGTTTAGGGATGTACCTACATGAAAATTGTTGTTTGATGCCATTTTCATAAAGAAAATCTAAAAATTCTTTGGAGAAATATTATTTTTCTCCATCAAACCTCAAGGTCTTTAAGTATCATCCTATTTCCTTTTCTACATGCGCTTTAAATTTCTTCAACATAGAGAACACATCTCATTTTTGTTTTATGCAGAGCATCCATAGTTTTCTTGAATGATCATCAATAAAAGTGACAAAATATCTATTACCAGCCACCAATGGTTGTTGTGTTGGTCCTCATACATTCATCTGTATCAAGTTGAGGACATTCCTTGCCACATAGTTTCCCTTCTTGAATGGTTGTCAAATTTTCTTTCCTAGTTGGCATGCTTCACAAGACTCATGCAGTCCAACATCATTGAATCTTGGAAGACCTCTTACCACTTCATGGTTGCTCATGTCCTTGAGCTTGTGAATGTTGATATGCCCAAACCTTTTGTGCACAAATCAATTTCAACAATCCTCTTGTTTCCAAATTGAATGTACATCGCCTTTCCATATGTTGGTTGAATGTCCAAAGTGAACATCCTACCTTCTTTCGTTTCTTGAGCAACAACCTTGAATCCATCTTTGGATTCTTTATAAAGCAGCATGTTTCATTGAAGATAACATGATATCTTTCCCTACCATTTGCCCTACTGAAAACAAATTCTTTGCAATAGTAGGAACATGAAGAACATCACTCAATACCTCCTTGTCTCCAAGCTTGATTTCTCCAACATGCTCAATTGTGTGTTGAGTTTCATCACCGGTCTCCACACATCCTTTTCCACTTTGAGCTTGTAGATTTGTGAATAAATCTCCTTGGAATGTAAAATGATTGTTGCAACCTGAATCTATAAACCATTTTTGGTCATCACTTCTCAGGTTGTTGCTCTCATGCTTCATGGCAAGCATGGTTTGCTTGTCTCCCTTATTTGATGTACTTGCATAGTTAATTTGGCTATTTTGGTTGCCTCTATTCGGCCTTCCATTCTTTTTCCAACAATCATTTGCACAATTTCTTACTTACCACAATGATAACATGTTATACCTTTATGAGGATTGTATGAACCTCAACCTCTTCCTCTATTTCTTCCTTGATCTCTTCCATATGTGTTGTCATTTGAGTTTTGGCTAGAAATTGTGTTTTTGTAGCTTCTTCCTCTTCGTCTCGAGCCTCCTATTGAGTTCCTTCCTCTACCTTGACCTGCATATAACATTTGGCTATGGTCGTCCTTACCTTTTTTGCCTTCTTCTTGTTGAGCAGCATCTTCAGCCACAAGATTTGGTATAATATCCTGGAAAATTGGTAGACGATCTCTATAAAGAATGTTTATGATGAGGGGCTTCCACTTATCTTCACTCATCAAGACATTGACAACTGTTTGGACGATGTCTTCCTCTTTTATCTTCCATCCAACTGATGCTACCTGATCTCAAGGCTTCGTGATCTTCAATGTATACTCACTAATGCTTTGGTTTGAGCTTTTCTTCATGTTGTTGAGCTCGATCTTGAGTTGCATTTTCCCATACCTTGTTGAGCTGTCATACACCATATCCAATGCTTCCTAAACATCCTTGGTTGTCTCTAGGATTTGCACATGACCAATCATAGTTTTAGAAATAACTTGTGAAATAAGGAACATCACCCTTTGATTCCTCTCTTCCAAATTTGCAAATTGTTTCATTTGTGCTAGAATAACGTTGGGATCTTGAAGATCTACTAGTTGTGGATCATCTCGAGTAACTAGAATCCATAAATATTTAGCTTTAAGATAAGTTTTCATTCTATACCTCCAAGACTAAAAATTATCTTTATCTAACTTCCCAACGTGCTGTCCTAAATCAACCATTGAAGACTTCCAAGTTTGAAGTTTACCTCAATTATGTTCTAGTGCTCTACCTTGACTTTACAAAGACCCCCCTTGATTTATTGCTTCTCCTTTGCTTTACTTTACTTCCAATGCTTTGCCTCTTCAAGCTCCAACGCTCTATTGTTGAGCTCTGATGCCAACTATTGGAGAATTCATCTCCTATGCACAACGAAACGTGTAGAAGACCTTCTTAGGATCAAGACGTTTACCTATAGCTGAAACTTAGGATGAAAACTGGTATCAATTGAAGAATACAATGAACTTCTGGCTTTGTTCCCTAACACCGAACAATAATATCTTTCAAATGATCTATCAAACACTCAATTTTTGGAGTATTTTTGGTTTGGTAACTCTTTGCCTCAAAGCACGTTGCCTATCCACTCAATTAGGATGAAAATTGGTCTTGACTACAAACTTAATAACTCAAAGAGCAAGACGAATTTGACAAAATCGTTTTATTTAAAGGAATTACATAACCTAAGCTTTCCAAAAAATATTTAAACACTAGAATTGAATACATACAATGAGAGTTATGACTCTTGCAATCAGGCTACTTAGAAATAGTGAGTGGCTAGACATAGTCTATGAGACTGTAGAAAACAGGATGACTAAAACTAAATGAACTAACTATAAAGGGACTTCAGTACCTTCTTCCTTTTTACTTGAGAGTCCTTACTTGCCTCTTTTGTAGCCAAGTGACCACAAGCTGGCATGATAAATTAAGCTCTTCTCCATAACTCCTCCACTACTTTGAGCGACCACTCTTTTGGATTCATTCTCTTTTGATTGATTCTCTTTTGTCCTCCACTACTTGCTGAAGTAAATGCTTCCATTTTTCATTTTTGTATTTTCCTTCTATTTGAAGAAAATCCTTTTTGCAAAATATATACCACCTTGTTTCTTATTTTCTAATAGTTTTGCAAGTGATAATCATTAGTCCTTGAATATGAGACATTGGCTTTGTGTGGGAAGGTTGCCAAAAGTCAATAGAATTTTGTGTCTCTTTGGTTCCATTTTGTGTGCCCTTGTAACTTCTCTTCTTCTTTCTTCTTTGGTTTTTTTCTATCTGTTCAGGTTCTTCTTCCATACTTGTTCTTTAAATCTTGATCCTTTGACATTGTTTAACTCGTCCATGTGAGTGTTTCAACATGAGACATCAATAAACAATAAATAAAAACATGCCAGTTTATAGAACTTAGTCTGATTGGATGGATGGACTTGTCGGAGTTAGATGTCTATGGAAGCACGTGAACAACACAAGGAAGAAGAAGAAGCTTGGAGCACAACACACAAGAATGAATATATTACCACTAGAATGTAAAAAGATAAGTAGCCTAATAGGGCAATATGCATATATACAAGCCGCGGGAAAAAACCTCCTGAAGAGGGAAAAACGTGCCCCAGCAGTGTTTTCACACATCACTACCTAAATATATCAACACATCACCCCTGGAAGTGCTATCGTGAACAAGGAGTTGGCACTCATGTATAAGGAAGTGCCAAGCTATGTGCAATCAATCCACAAAAGGAAGTAAGCCCAAAGCTTTGTGGAAAGCTTCAAACTTCTCCCTAGGCAGAGCCTTTGTAAAAAGGTCTGCAATGTTCTCATGTGTGGGCACATATGCCAAGATGATCTCCCCAACAGAGAACCTCTCCCTAATATAATGATAATGCACCTCAATGTGCTTAGTGCAAGCATGGAACACAGGGTTCCTCGCAACTGCCAATGCGCTCTAACTGTCACTGAAGATGGTGGTGGCAGAAGACTGACCAACACCCAAATCAACCATAAGGCATCTGAGCCACACACACTCAACAGTCACTGTGAAGGTTGCCCTATATTCAACCTCACAAGTGGAAGTGGCCACAGTAGGCTGCTTCTTGCTCAGCCGAGATATGCATGAGCTACCAAGCATGAAGCAAAAACCACTAGTGGACACACGTGTAATAGCAACCAACCCAATCACTGTTTGAAAAAGCATGCAAATCTGGTAGTAGTGATCCCCCTTGGGATAAAACAATCCAAGTAGTCGGTTACCACTCAAGTAGTGAAAGATGCGCTTAACTGTCTGCCAATGCTTGACACATAGGCGATGCATAAACCTACTCATTTTTGAGACAACAAACTCAATATCTGGCCGAGAAATGCATATGTAAATCAAGCATCCAAGAGCTTCCTGATAGAGAATAGCATCAAATGCATCTCCATCATCATGAAGACTCAATTGTAAACCTGTCTCCATAGGGGTAACAATAGGTTTGCAGTCTTCAAGGCCAAAACACTGCAATAATGTGTCAATATGTTTCATTTGACACAGAGCCATTCCATCATCAATGTGCATAAACTGAATGCCCAAATATTGATGCAAATGCCCCAAATTAGACATCTCAAATGAGGCATGCAAATCAGCCTTAAAGGTCTACTAGTTGTGGATCATCTCGAGTGGGTAGAATCCATAAATATTTAGCTTTAAGATAATTTGTCATTCTATACCTCCAAGACTAAAAATTATCTTTATCTAACTCCCCAACTTGTTGTCCTAAATCAACCATTGAAGACTTCCAAGTTTGAAGTTTACCTCAATTATGTTCTAGTGCTCTACCTTGACTTTACAAAGATCCCCCTTGATTTATTGCTTCTCCTTTGCTTTACTTTAGTTCCAATGCTTTGCCTCGTCAACCTCCAATGCTCTATTGTTGAGCTCTGATACCAACTATTGGAGAATTCATCTCCCTTGCACAACAAAAGGTGTAGAAGACCTTCTTAGGATCAAGACTTTTACCTATAGCTGAAACTTAGGATGAAAACTGGTATCAATTGAAGAATACAATGAACTTCTATCTTTGTTCCCTAACACGGAACAGTAATATCTTTCAAATGATCTATCAAACACTCAATTTTTGGATTATTTTTTGTTTGGTAACTCTTTGCCTCAAAGCAGGTTGCCTATCCACTCAGTTAGGATGAAAATTGGTCTTGACTAAAAACTGAATAACTCAAAGAGCAAGACGAATTTGACAAAATCGTTTTATATAAAGGAATTACACAACATAAGCTTTCCAAAAAATATTTGAATTCTAGAATTGAATACATACAATGAGAGTTATGACTCTTGCAATCATGCTACTTAGAAATAGTGAGTGGCTAGACATAGTCTATGAGATTGTAGAAAACAAAATGACTAAAATTAAATGAACTAACTATGAGATTCCTCCCTTGCCTCTTTTGTAACCAAGTGACCACAAGCTCGCATGATAAATTAAGCTCTTCTGCATAACTCCTCCACTACTTTGAGCGACCACTCTTTTGGATTCACTCTCTTTTGATTGATTCTCCTTTGTCCCCCACTACTTGCTGAAGTAAATGCTTCCATTTTTCATTTTTGTATTTTCCTTCTATTTGAAGAAAATCCTTTTTGCAAAATATATACGACCTTATTTCTTTTTTTTTAATAGTTTTGCAAGTGATGATCATTAGTCCTTGAATATGAGACATTGGCTTTGTGTGGGAAGGTTGCCAAAATTGAATAGAATTTTGTGTCTCTTTGGTTCCATTTTGTGTCCCCTTGTAACTTCTCTTCTTCTTTCTTCTTTGGTTTTTTTCTATCTGTTCGGATTCTTCTTCCATACTTGTTCTTTAAATCTTGATCCTTTGACATTGTTTAACTCGTCCATGTGAGTGTTTCAACATGAGACATCAATAAACAAAAAATAACATGCCAGTTTATAGAACTTGGTCTAATTGGATGGATGGACTTGTCGAAGTTAGATGTCTATGGAAGCACGTGAACAACACAAGGAAGAAGAAGAAGCTTGGAGCACAACACACAAGAATGAATATATTACCACTAGAATGTAAAAAGATAATTAGCTCAATAGGGCAATATGCATATATACAAGCCGGGGGAAAAAACCTCCTAAAGAGGGAAAAAAGTGCCCCAGCAGTGTTCACACACATCACTACCTAAATATATCAACCCATCACCCCTGGAAGTGCTATCGTGAACAAGGACCTGGCACTCATGTATAAGGAAGTGCCAATCTATGTGCAATCAATCCACAAAAGGAAGTGAGCCCAAAGCTTTGTGGAAAGCTTCAAACTTCTCCCTAGGCAGAGCCTTTGTAAAAAGGTTTCCAATGTTCTCATGTGTGGGCACATATGCCAAGCTGATCTCCCCAACAGAGAACCTCTCCCTGATATAATGATAATGCACCTCAATGTGCTTAGTGCAAGCATGGAACACAGGGTTCCTCACAACTGCCAATGTGCTCTAATTTTCACTGAAGATGGTGGTGGTAGAAGATTGACCAACACCCAAATCAACCATAAGGCATCTCAGCCACACACACTCAATAGTCGCTGTGAACGTTGCCCTATACTCAGCCTCACAACTGGAAGTGGCCACAGTAGGCTGCTTCTTGCTCAGCCAAGATATGCATGAGCTACCAAGCATGAAGCAAAAACCACTAGTGGACACACAAGTGTCATAGAAACCAACCCAATCACTGTATGAAAAAGCATGCAAATCTGGCAGAGATGATCCCCCCTTGGGATAAAACAATCCAAGTAGTCGGTTACCACTCAAGTAGCGAAAGATGTGCTTACCTACCTGCCAATGCTTGACACCTAGGCGATGCATAAACCTGCTCATTTGTGAGACAACAAACTCAATATCTGGCCGAGCAATGCATATGTAAATCAAGCATCCAAGAGCTTCCTGATAGAGAATAGCATGAAATGCATCTCCAACATCATGAAGACTCAATTGTAAACCTGTCTCCATAGGGGTAACAATAGGCTTACAGTCTTCAAGGCCAAAACACTGCAATAATGTGTCAATATGTTTCATTTGACACAAAGCCATTCCACCATCAATGTGCATAAAGTGAATGCCCAAATATTGATGCAAATGCCTCAAATTAGACATCTCAAATGAGGCATGCAAATCAGCCTTGAAGGTCTACTAGTTGTGGATCATCTCGAGTAACTAGAATCCATAAATATTTAGCTTAAAGATAATTTGTCATTCTATACCTCCAAGACTAATAATTATCTTTATCTAACTCCCAACTTGCTGTCCTAAATCAACCATTGAAGACTTCCAAGTTTGAAGTTTACCTCAATTATGTTCTAGTGCTCTACCTTGACTTTACAAAGATCCCCCTTGATTTATTGCTTCTCCTTTGCTTTACTTTAGTTCCAATGCTTTGCGTCTTCAAGCTCTAATGCTCTATTGTTGAGCTCTGATACCAGCTATTGGAGAATTCATCTCGCATGCAGAACAAAAGGTGTAAAAGACCTTCTTAGGATCAAGACTTTTACCTATAGCTGAAACTTAGGATGAAAAATGGTATCAATTGAAGAATACAATGAACTTATGGCTTTGTTCCCTAACACCGAACAATAATATCTTTCAAATGATCTATCAAACACTCAATTTTCGGAGTATTTTTGGTTTGGTAACTCTTTGCCTCAAAGCAGGTTGCCTATCCACTCAGTTAGGATGAAAATTGGTCTTGACTAAAAACTTAATAACTCAAAGAGCAAGATGAATTTGACAAAATTGTTTTATATAAAGGAATGATACAACATAAGCTTTCCAAAAAATATTTAAACTCTAGAATTGAATACATACAATGAGAGTTATGACTCTTGCAATAAGGCTACTTAGAAATAGTGAGTGGCTAGACATAGTCTATGAGACTATAGAAAACAAAATGACTAAAACTAAATGAAGTAACTATAAGTGGACTTCAGTGCCTTCTTCCTTTTTACTTGAGTCCTCCCTTGCCTCTTTTGTATCCAAGTGATCACAAGCTCCCATGATAAATTAAGCAATTATCCATAACTCCTCCACTACTTTGAGCGACCAGTCTTTTGGATTCATTCTCTTTTGATTGATTCTTTTTTGTCCTCCACTACTTGCTGAAGTAAATGCTTCCATTTTTCATTTTTGTATTTTCCTTCTATTTGAAGAAAATCCTTTTTGCAAAATATATACGACCTTGTTTCTTATTTTTTAATAGTTTTGCAAGTGATGATCATTAGTCCTTGAATATGAGACATTGGCTTTGTGTGGGAAGGTTGCCAAAAGTCAATAGAATTTTGTGTCTCTTTGGTTCCATTTTGTGTGCCCTTGTAACTTCTCTTCTTCTTTCTTCTTTGGTTTTTTTCTATCTGTTCGGGTTCTTCTTCCATACTTGTTCTTTAAATCTTGATCCTTTGACATTGTTTAACTCGTCCATGTGAGTGTTTCAACATGAGACATTAATAAACAATACATAACAACATGCCACTTTATAGAACTTAGTCTGATTGGATGGATGGACTTGTCGGAGTTAGATGTCTATGGAAGCACGTGAACAACACAAGGAAGATGAAGAAGCTTGGAGCACAACACACAAGAAGGAATATATTACCACTAGAATGTAAAAATATAATTATGATCATACACTGTGTAGGAGCCATGACGCTAGATGCAGTGATTGCAATGGCTCTACAGCTAGAAAACAAGGTTGGACGATTTACAGAAGATCTGAAGTGGCTAAAGGCAAATAGAAATACCACCGAGGATCCGACCAGACAAATGTATTGCACTACATGCAAGAATTCAGGCCATACTAGTGCCACTTGTGCACTTAATCAGTTGTTTTGTGCTATCTGTAACACTATCGGACACACCACCGAAAACTGCGCATATAACGCCAAAGTGCAGGGAACATCGACTGTCAATGCAATTATACAGGAACCAGGGCAGCCAGCCAATCACTATGTTCCTCCGCAAATGAGAAACAACCAGCAACAAGGATATCAAAATTTCAGAGGACAGAGAATTAATAACTATAATGCAAACCGCTGGCAGACCGGACCGCCACCGGAAAATCCCAATTTGCCACCACCGCGCTGCCATTTCTGTGGTGAATTTAGTCACATTAGAAGATTTTGTAAGGATGCAGCTGAGTATGATCAGAGGAAGAAAGAGCGTCAAAATCCAATGGCTAATATGGTACAAATCACACCAGTGGAAACGCACGCTGCAGTAATTCAGACCCACTCCGGTAAACAACTGCAACCAGCAGCAGAAATATTTGAACCAGGCATACGTGAACAACAAAGGATGTATGATAAAGTTATTCAATGGACTACCACAGAGCCTCCAGTCTTCCAAGATCCTATTCCGGTAACCCAGACTCTGTTAACCGAAGAAGGAACACAACAACAGAATTCTGATTCAGCAGCAGGCACATCATCTTCAGCAGGCGCATCATCTTCAGAATCTGTGGAAAATACAAACCAATCACAAAAGGCTTGGGAAATTTTATCTAAAGCATCCATTACTCTTCCTCTGGGCCAATTACTTGCACTAGTACCAGGGGTTCGACAGCAATTCCATTAGCAGTTCAATCCTGTGCCTCCCTGCATTCCAGCGACAGCAACAGTGCAACCGGAATCCGATTCTACGGTCGACCATTCAGTTCCTTTGATTATGGTATGGTATAAAAATCATAAAATCACACAGGTACTAATTGATGGAGGATCTGGAGTCAACATTGCTACTGCTGCACTGTGTAAAAAGTTAGGGTGGACCAAAATCGAACCAGTTCAGTTTTTTGTCAGAATGGCCGACCAATCAAGAGTCCATCCCATAGGACTTGTACAAAATATACCAATCACTTTACAAGGTACAACATTTAAAATGACCTTTGTCATACTAGATTTACCAGAATCCACTCTTGATTACAACCTCCTTTTCGGCCGACCTTGGCTGAAGCATGCTAAGGTGATACAGGATTGGTCTGCACAAGAACTCACTTTCAAGGATAATAATCGTAAATACGTTGTAAAATTAGATGCTATACAACCTTGCGACTTGCATGCTAGACCGTATTTTGCGGAACCAGTCCATATGCTAGATGGGTTGTCAGATGATGAAGAAGAAGAGTTTCGGAAAAATAACATTGACTTGATCTCCCTAGGAACTGTTGATCTACAATCTGTTGTAGATAACTGGAATCCTACAGTGTGTACGGTGATGACTGTAACAGAAAAAGATATGAAAGAAGAAACAACTACCATAGATGACGCTGATCTACAACAACTTTTTAAGCCATCTGAGAATACAGAGAAGCCTCGACAATTTTATGTTCCAGAAGATCAACTGACCACTTACAATTTAGGTGATGAAGAAAATCCACGACCTATTAGGATAAAGCAGAACTTACCGGAATTATTTCAAGCAGATCTAATCCAACTACTTCACGAATTTTCTGATGTATCTGCATGGGATTACAAAGATATGAAGGGTTTGGACCCGCGCATCTATCAACACAGGGTCATGCTGAAGCCGGAAGCAAAACCACTTAAGCAACCCAGCTACCGGATGAACCCGAACTATGCATCACAGGTAAAGGCAGAACTTGATAGGCTACTCAAAGTCGGATTTATTGTACTAGTAGAGCATGCTGAATGGATCTCTCCAATTGTTATTGTCCCTAAAAAGAATAAGCAATTACGAATATGTGTAGATTACCGGAAACTGAACGCAGCTACAGTGCCTGATCCATTTCCACTTCCTTTTCTTGACACAATGCTTGATAGAGTAGCAGGACATGAAATGTATTCATTTTTAGATGGGTACAGTGGATATAATCAAGTTAGAATGGCTGAACAGGATATACCGAAGACCACCTTCATTACCAACTGGGGTGTTTTCACATGTACTGTTATGTGGTTTGGATTAAGGAATGCCCCAAGTACGTTCCAAAGGTGTATGCAAGAAATATTTTCTCCTTACCTTACCTCTTTTATGCAAGTATATCTTGATGATTTTTCAATTTTCGGTAAGATGATAGCACACCTGTTCCATTTACGGTGCTGCTTTGAAAAGTGCAGAGAATACAGACTCTGCTTGAACCCAAACAAATCTGTGTTTGCAGTTTCATGTGGAAAGCTACTTGGCCACATTGTATCTACACAAGGTATACAGGTGGATCCAGATAAAATTTCAGCTATGTTAGAAGCTCCGGTGCCCACTACACCAAAGGAAGTAATGCGCTTCATGGACCAAGTAAGATGGCATGGACGACACCTACGATGGCTTGCTCACTTGGCAATACCACTAAACAGATTAATCACCAAGACTCCTCGACAGTTTGAATGGACTCAAGAATGTCAGATAGCATTTGATCGCTTAAAGTGTTTATTAACACAAGTTCCCATCTTACAACCTCCTGACTGGGATCGCCCATTTCATGTATTTGTTGATGCCTCAGATATAGCAATAGGAAGCGTTCTAATGCAACAAACCGATAAGTGGTTCAGACCAGTGTACTATGCAAGTCGAAGATTAGCCCCTGCTGAAAAGAATTACTCTGTAATAGAAAGAGAATGTCTAGGTCTAGTATATTCTGCCAAGAAATTCAGACATTATTTATTGGGCCGTAAATTTACTTTTCATGTAGATCATGCTGCACTTGTTTATCTGGTTCGGCAACAGCATCTAGGTGGTCGATTAGCACGATGGGTTCTGCTTTTACAAGAGTTTGACTATGAAGTCATTCATCGGCCAGGCAGTTCACATGCCTTAGCAGATTTTCTCTCTCGCTTAGATTTCGGTGAAGCTCCGATAGGTATAGATGACACAACTCCGGCGATTTATGTCTCTGAACCAACGAATGATGAAATTACAGACCCGCCTATGCCATCTACATACTATGATCAAATATTGACCTTCCTCACTGATGGATGCCTTCCATCTCAGACTTCTACGGCAATACGCAGGAAAATTGCAATTTTTAGCTGCCGATTTCGGTTGATTGTTGGGGAATTATACTATGTGGATCATACTGGAATTTTACTTCGATGTATTCCACCACATGAAGTTAACTCAGTCATTAATTTGGCTCACTCAATTCCTTCCGGTGGCCATTTTGCTGCAGACTTAACACACCGGAAAATTCTGCAAAGTGGTCTCTGGTGGCCTACTATGTACAGAGATGTATCACAGTTTGTCAAACAATGTGATAGTTGTCAAAGATCTGGACAGCCCCTGCAACGTCATCTTTTCCCTCTACAACCTGTCTTGCCATTAGGACCTTTTCAGAAGTGGGTTCTAGATTTCATTGGACCTATTACACCACCAGCAATCTTCACTGAGTAACAATCGTTATATTTTGACATGTATTGATTATGCTACCAGATGGGCAGAAGCCTAGGCTCTACGGTCTGCTACAGCTGTTGCGGTAGCAAAGTGTCTGCTAACCGATGTCTTTCCACGTTTTGGTTTACCACTGGAACTTGTTACAGATCAAGGCACTCATTTTGTCAACAATTTAATGAAAGTACTCACACATTCGTTTCAGGTCACACATAAATTTAGTTCACCATATTATCCTCGTGCAAATGGCCTGGCTGAGAGTACAAACAAATCTTTGTTGAATATGCTCCAAAAACTCATTTTAGAAGCACCGAAAAGATGGGATCAACTGCTACCTGCAGTATTATGGGCATATCGGACTACATACAAGGTAACAACAGGATTAACCCCGTTCAAACTAGCTTATGGATTAGAAGCAATAGCACCGATGGAGATAGTTATACCAAACTTATGAGTAGCAATCGCTCAGAAACTGCTACCGGAAGACTCACTGTCATTTCGGCTGGATACACTCAGAGAATTAGACGAGCATCGATGGCACAATTTTTTGACTATGCAGGAAGTACAGCTAAGACAAGCTCGAACACATGATCGATATCTAAAGACTCCAATTTTTACGGTGGGACAACTTGTACTCTTTTACAATGCAAAGTCGAATCGGTCTGCTGGCAAATTCAAATTACGATGGTTTGGTCCCTACCGGATTCCTGAACAAGTGGGCCCAGCAACTTTTTGGTTGACTACATTGACCGGAATCCCTCTTTTGAAAGTCATCAATGGTTCGAAGCTGCGGCCGTATCAACACACCTCTAACCCACACTGAAACGTTTCACTTACCCGCGTTTTTTTTTTTGACGTTCTCTTTTCTTTATTTTCTTTTCTTGTTTGGCGTGCTTAATAAAACAAGTCTGTAAATCTCCGCGTTTTGATACCTAATTATGTCCACAGCCGCCCTGCCCTTGCAAGCTACTCACGCATGCACACCGAAGTTAAGACTTATCATTTCAAATACCGCGTGATGATTAATCATCCCTTAATGCTCCCCACTGCGACACATCTACTTAACCTTTTCTGTTTCGTCGAAAAACGCTATTGTGTTTTTGTGATTTGTGCTTTGTGTGCTTACCCTGTGCTCTGTGTGCTTGTGCTTACTGTCCTTGTGCGCGCCATGGAAGCTTTGGCTAACTACGCTGCCTTCCGTGATGGACTCCCTGCAGACGTAGGAGAGTTCCTGCGCATTCGTGGGCTTTCCAACTTCGCTGAATTGCCTTGGCATTCAGTGCAGTCCCACCCATTCTTTGCCCAAATCATCTCCGCCATCGCCAACACACCTGCCACCAAGTAGAGTTGGCCGATCACCTCCCTCCCATCCCGTACACTTATCACATTCCAAGCCTTTGCAGAAGCCTTTAGACTCCCTTCGCAAGGTCGGGAAAATGGCCCGAGTCTGCCAGTCGCTAGAATGGTAGAGTTATTCCCTAGGTATTCATCCAACGAGTATGCAATTCTCTGCCGATCGGAACCAGAAAAATCAGCCCTTCAGTTTTTAGTAGCCATTCTCAACCTATAGAAACGCACATATGGAATATCCCGCCCCTTCTACTCCGCCATAGAATTAGCTGCGCAAGAACCAGTAAACTTCGCATCCTTCTTCTTCCACCGCATTCACCGAGAATGCGTGTCCATTATGAAACAGGTAAACAAGGGAGGCATGCCGAGATCCAGACTGCCGCACATCCTTTCATTCCTCTTTCCGGCAATACTCGCAGCACAACCACCACCCAGAGGGCCTGTTCTGCGACATGAAGAATCAGTACAACTGTGGGACGATGAGGAAGAAGATGAAGAGGAACTAAACCAGCTCTTCCGCAGAAAAAGGATCCGAATTAGTTCTTCTGAGAGTGAAGCACAAGGATCTGCTGAAGGAAACAAAGATGAGGACAAAGAATAAGAAAAACAGGACGAGGAAACATTCCACAACACCACAACATCAATGCAGAATGAATCCTCTACACAATCTTCCCAGGAGCAACAACAGGAAAATCATACTGAAGCTGACACAGCCTCTACCGAAGAAGAATCACAGCAACAGTCTGAAGGAGAACAACAAGCACATGAAGAACAAGTGGCTAAACAAGCGCTCGAAAGGCTGCTTAAGGCAGTTGAGTCCACAGCCGAAGATACTGCACAACAAAACGTCGATCAGGTAACACAATCTCAGACTGTCATTACCACTCCCCCACCGGAACCACCCATCGACCCCATTATCCCCATCCAACCCATTCACCCTGCCGAACCCACTGATTCTTCATCCTCCTCCCTCAACTACTCTCCACCGAACTCCCAACAACTGTTCACCGCCTCCTCATCCCAACCATGACCTCAGCTGCCATTTCCCTCGATTCTCGTAATTTGTGAATTGGCCAACATGGGTCAATTACTCATTAACCTATCACAACAACTGCCAATCCAATTGAAAGAAGCCACAGACAACATCCGGAATGAGCTACAACACAAAGTGGACACTCTAGAAGCAGACATCACGCCACTGCACGAAGAGATAGATGCAGTTAAAGCCGAAAACCATCAGCTCAACTCACAGATTGCCCAGCTCCAAGCTCAAATTGCCGATCAACAGAAAATTACTGAACAGAGAGATGCAGCCGTGGCGGAGCTCTCAAAGAAAGAAGAGTTATTACAGATTGCAAATGAGGAAATCAGTAAAATGAAACAAGATATCCAGGACAAGGAAGATGCAAGGATCACGTTAGGTAATCTATTAGAAGAAACCAGAAATCAGCTACAAGAATTAGTGTAGTAGAGTCAAGAACAGCAGAGGCAGGCTAAAAGAACAGAAGAAGAGCTTCAGAGAACCAATGAAAATTTAGTAGATGTCAATAATATGCTCAAACACTACTTAACCAAGGAAGCGCAGACACAAAAGCTAATTGCAGATCTCAGACGCGAAAAAGAATCATATACAAGAACAGTAAACTTTCAAATTCAAGAGATCGAGAGACGAGAAAATCAACTGGAAAACCAAAAAGAAAGAGTACAGAAGATGGAGCAAAAGGTGGCCGAAATGAAGACTTCCAGAGATGCGGCACTGGCCAACGAGTTTTACTTACAGGAAGCCTTTCTGCAGACCCAAGCAGAAATTTTGCTAAATGAAGCCATAGCTCTAAGCTCTGTACGTATAGATGCGCAATTACTAGAACCAGATACCCTAAACCAGTTATTAGAAACCCTCAAGAAAAAGATCGCCTGTACCTTTAGATTAGCTAGAAATATGTACTTAAAAGGAATCATAGATGAGCAATAGTTTTGTAAAACCTGCGGGTTCGAGTCCACCGTGCGTGCCAGAGTGTTAGTCGGCCGCCGGATTGGGAAGATGTAACCGAATCTTGTTCGCACGAGTGAAAAAAGTAGTTACAAACATTTTGTAAAAAGTTATATAAATCAAGAAGACGCGTAGAGACGAGAACGTGATGGATCACCAGACGGTCTGTCTGGGTGACTGACTGGGCGTTGTCTGTAGTGTCATTTGCATATCTCCTGTATTGTTGAGTTCGTGTTCATCTCTTGTCTTGTCTGCCGTCAACATCTGTTCTGTTGTTAACCAGTGAGACGATTCGTGGAAACACCAGACTGTTCGTCTGGAGGTTGGCCTGAATACTACTGTAGCGTTGTTGTCTAACTTCTGTGTACTCCGATTGTACTGTGTATCTATGTTTTGCTACCTATCGATCTTTGTTGAGGTTGCGAGTTCCATTCACAGCTAAGAGATCGTGGACTGTTGTCTGCGTAAGTGGTTTGTGAATCTCTATTGAGTTGTGGTGTTAGTCCGCGCATTGTGTGTTACCCATTCTTGGAATGTTCTGCCAATGGTTGGTGAAATCTGAGCAACTGTAATAGCATTCTGGTATTCAGATCTGTATTGTGTTGTCTGTAATGTTGGAATCTGTCTTCATACGGTAAGTTAAGTGCAGTAGGAATCTTTCTAAGTTGTGCACTGAGCCTGCAGTACTGTGTGGTTGAACTCTCAAATTCTCTGTGTCTATGGTGTGCCTGACTGATTAGATCTAGTCGGTAAAGGTTAACGATTACTCTCGTTCTGGTATTTCTAGTAAGTTTAGGTGTAGCTGCAACATAGCATATTGCGTATTCGATGCCCGTGGTGAGCTAAGACTGTGACGGTAATATCTAAGTACGACAATCTTTGATAGTGCTCTCAGCATTAGTATAGTGCTGGGTGTGAGCAGTAAGTTTGGGAACTAAGTACAGGGCCTCTGTTTAACAGACCCCTACCACTCCCAAGAACCCAAGAATCACTTAAACGCACTTCTGATAGTTAGAAGGAACCAACTGCGTTCAAAGCAGCATTTAACAACTGCGTTTTAACAGAATGTCAGGATGGAGTATCATCTTGATTCTGCCCCATTGTAACATCCTCTTGATGCCCATTTTCTTGAACCATTTTTTCTATGTCCTTGCTATCTTGTTCATTTAGTTCTTTAGAAAACACAGAGTCAAGGAAAGAAGTTGGATCATTACCTTTGTTGTGGCTACTAGCCTCATAATTAGGGCATTTTTTTAGTCACAACTGTCCAGTCACCTTCTTCTACTAAATGATCATTAGGAGGTACATAATGATTAACTGAAGGAATATTATCCTTAATCTCGAAAACTACAATAGGAGATTCATTTTCTTTATTCGGTTTTGTATCATCATTGATATCCATAAAGGGATTATACACATCAAATGAATTATATGATTTACCTCCCATTATTTAACAGGTTTGCTGAAGTTTTCTTGGCAAAATTATAAGGATTTTGAAGACCTTCACTGGTAGAGCCCTTTTTTCCATTGTCATTCCTGGTAGCTATTGGACTATCAGAACATAAAGGATTTAATAAAGGACAATCTTTAATGAGATATCCTTGCTTATAAGATTTGTAATATGCATTAGGAAGATTCCTATATGCATGAGCAAGATTCCTATATAGCACCTTTTGCTCCTGTAATTTTCTCCCATCAGAGTCTTTGATAACAATTGAGGGTTTTATTGGTTTACAAACATCAATCTCTACCCAGATTGAGGATTCCACTTGAGATTAATACTAATACCCTTTGCTTTTTGACATAAAACTTTTCCGAGAACACCACCTGGTTTTTTGACCCACCAATAGTACTCAATGGGAAGATCCGAAAAATCTATCCAAATAGGAATTTTAGTGGTATAGGACCTTGGGGATTAAACCCTATGAACCACTTAAAAAATGAATTAGCTATGATTTTAATAAGCCACTGGCCTTCAATTATCACCCGCAAAGCACTCTTAGAGTCATCAAAGAAAAACAAAAAATAGTTATTTGGTAAAAACTGAATCTGCCTTACAAATAGACATCTTGACTCCGAGTTTGCCCTTATCCAATGCTTTGAGGATTCTTGTGAGGGTCGAGGCCCATGGCACAACCCTATAACAACTCTTTCTGAGAGTTGTGCCTGCCAAATATCAAGATCATTGCTATATATAACCAGAGCATTATCTGCTACTTCATTTTCCATAGCATCGACATTAATATGGTGCGGATCTAAATTGACCTTCTTTTTGCCTTTAAGATCATAATAGAACATAGGCTTGTTGTACATGCCAAAAGGAAGCACATAGGAGGACACTATATGATTGTTGTTGGTCCCACCTTTGATTGTATTTGCATAAGATCAAGGGGGCAAAATAGCATGGAAGATCTGGCGGGAAAGATGTGCCTATAACTTTGGCGACTCTCCCAAAGAGTGGTTGATTGAAAAATCGCTATTCCTCTTCGGCAAAAGAATCGCTAACTGTGAGAATCCCCCCCCTCCCTTTCAAGCATCATCAAGTGCTCATTCTGATCAACAAAAAGGTTAAACCCAAGTGGGCCCCGCATGAGGGTGATGAGAGGGTGATTAACCTTCTTTGTAATGCCATATAAACTTTGTAAAATCTACCCCTGCTGTGGGATTCAGGGCGGCCCGTGGGCACTAGGCCCCTTCACTTGTACTTTTCTTTTAATTAATACAAGTTCGGGAGAGTAAGCTAAGGCCGAACTTCCTTTATCAAAAAAAAAATATTCCGATGAGTTAATCCGTTACATAATGCTTCATGAAAGGCCGTGGTCTCACCATTTCGGGGAGTCCATAAACTGAGTGGGCTTCCACGTGCACGGGGAAGCAGAGAGGAGTCGTGCACTTTGGAGCTTTTGAAACCCTAAGCCGTCAAAGGACCCTAATTTTTTTTTAGTCATGCCCCATTTAGGCGCTTCTGTTCTTAAGATTTTTATGCGATCCCCTTTGCTTTTTCTTTTCTTGTGCTGTGGGCTGCCTCTCCGGCTTTCTGCGAGGTTTCTGCGCTGTTCTTTTGCTTTTAGTTTACCTTCTTTCCAAACTGAGAGAGAATCAGGAAAGGAATGATGAATGGGCTGGCTGTGTCGACACAGTTTGACCACGTACTGACGATTGACGAATGAAGGAACTCTTACTTCGGAGTTCAGACTCGAGAGGCGGTCGATCGAACAGTGTAGAGTAGGGCGACGCACACGCGAACCAGAAAGAAAGCCATGAAGGAAGAGTGAAGACTCGTATGAGGGTAGGGACCATGCAGGTACACGCTCAGGCGAATTCAAAGAGGCCAAAAACAACCACTGTCGAGAGGTCATCGAATTCCAACCTTCAACGTGGTGCTTGTTCCTTCCGACTTCCGCTGAACTGTCGATCCCCAAGCTCGGGAGAGTGCCGGTGCCAAATGTCCACTGGTGAGACGAAAACAATCACATTGATGATGAAAGTGACAGAGGTACTCCTCTTTTTTCTGAGATTATAATGAATGAAAAACACCACACCCGACCTAGTAACGTAGAGGCACATATTTGAACGCAGGCTTTTTGCCCCACGGTGACCAAGGCTTACCGCTACACCACACCTATTGGTAATGCCTTTGTTTTGATGACTACAACCAAGATTGCACGAATCCCTTGTTCCATACGTATATTTCATTGGTTTGGCACATTATATGCCTTGGATTGTCAAGTCAGCTCATTGATGGACATAAAGCTATGTCCGAAACAGTATCGTTGATCCTTCATGATACATCAGGTTCACTCAGTTCTTATGTGGCAAATTCTCTATCGTGGAATTTGGACCAATGCCAAAGCTAATAAACTGTGTGGGGCCTGTCATTGGTGTAAGCGTTGTGTTCGAGGCAAAGAGGACCTTGGTCATTTCTTCTTCTGATTCCCTAGAAGCTACCACATCTTACAATCTCTCACCATGATTTTGAGCTTAATAAGGCAAATCAATTGTACACAAACATTACTTGGAAAAACAATTGATTGCTCTTTTGCGTTGTGGAATGCCATCAGAGGCAAAGTGCTTTTGAAGATATGGAAAAAAAGATGTGTGATTAACTTTGATGGCAATCTCAAAGAGTGGTTGATTGAAAAACCTCTCTACATGTTGGGTAGAAGAATAAGTAATTGTAAAAAATATACACCTTTCAGAGAACTATAATGTTTGTCTTGGAAAACAACATGATTAAAAGCAAATGGATCGGTCATGAAGGGGATAAAAAAATTATTAACTCTGTCAACAACTCTCTTCAAAATATTTGTCACTGGTCAAATCTTAGATATCCTATCAATTTTGGTCCATCATAGCTATCATTCCTTAAAGCCATTATACCCTTGTTTTGTGGGATACAGAAGATCCCAAAAACACAATTTATAATTCAAGCATGAGAGAGTTGTCTATGTCCGAACTATCTTTTATATAAAAAAAAAACTATCGTTGATGGACCAAGGACACCATTCGATAAGTATCGAGCGGTAGCTGTAAGATTAGGCATTTTAATTTTTGAAAATATGTAGTTTTATTTTATTATTATTATTATTATTATTATTATTATAATTTTAAAGGGGGAATTTGAAGTATCCCAACGTGCAACAATGTGCAACTTAATGCATATAACTATACCTTCTCCATTCTCAACTCTTTACTGTAGCTCAAATCTCATCTTCTTTATGAGTTCCCTTATAAATGTGTAGAATTCATAAGGATGAGGAAAGAGAACATTTTGAACAGCATCTAGCAATTTAATTTAGTTTTCTTTTTGTTTTTGTGGGAAAGTTGGATCGTCTAACCTACTCTTCTACATTGAATTTGGAATGAACAAGTCACTCACTTTTCATGGGGACTAACATCAGATCTCACTCCAAGTGTTGAACCTTTGATCTCATACTTCTGGATCCAAAGTGTTCACCAGTACACCACATATCTCTCACAATACCTTTTGGTATTCAGCCATGAGAGAAAGTTGTATTGCAGGCATGTTGGGTACATCTAGTATTTTATGCATTTAGTTTTATGTATTTTATGCATTTAGTTTTGAAAAAAAAGGCTTCGCATCTCTCCAAGCAGCTACTCTTTTATCTCATTTCCCTTTAAATTTGTCTTCTTTGGAGTAAATACACTTGTGAGGTCATGACTCATGAGGCCCCTGTTTGTTGCTGGAGTCGGTGTCGGTGATCTCAATTCATTTCACGCCAAAATGAAGTAGCACTGACTATATACGGTCATGTGACTCCTTGGGCTTTCTCTCACTTACCAAGTTCCAACCACCTTCTGGACATATGAAGACAAAAGAGAAGTCATGACTCATGGCATATCCAGCTATCTCTCTATACTCACCTCCCATGTGATTCTTATTCCTCAACGCTTTTAGGGTGCTTTTCTATACAAATTTGCACTTGGAAGGTGCTTCTTCTGTACAAATTCTCACCTTGAAGGAATCTAACTTAACCTTTGGAAATAGCTTGAGGCACACACATGTCCAGTACATGCATAAAAACACTACATCTTTCCTCATTGAACTTCTCTATCAAAGGCTAACAGAGTTGATTTGCCATGTACATACATTGACATGACATCTTCTTCAGTTTTTTGAAGCATCTCATCATCGCAAATGTGGGGAAAGAGGCATCCCATATGCAGATCATATACAATTAAAAATCATACATAATCGCACAGATGAATACAAGAATAGAGCACAACACAGTCCCTCCATGTACAAGATTTCATGTATTTCTGTACATAAATTATATTACATACTCAGAGACTTGAGACATCCTATCAAGGGCTCATTGAGCACTTCTTCTCAATCAAGTATTCAGAGATGAATGTGACCTACTTTCGTATCATCAAACACCATCCTATTTCTCTGTAGCAAGCAATACCAAAGGTCACTAGTTCTCTGCATCATCCATAAAAAGGATGTCCATTTTGTAACATTCTCCAAGAAGTAATTCTCTATAGTTGAACCAACTAGGATGAATCCTTTTCCAGTTTGACTCCAGCATTGCTAGTAGCTTATGATTGGCTTTGCAACGCATAAAAATATTAGTCTGAGCATTTCCATGTTCCCATATTGGCTTTGGCAGCCCTATTAGTAGTCTACAAAGCTTGACGCACTATAAGCCAAAGGAAGATGTTTTTTGAATCTCCATTGGAACTTGTACTTGCATTGCCCGAGACACCATTAAACCTTGCGTTTAGCATTCATTGAGGTTTCTTTGGATAGTATGCACATTCTGAACATTTTTCTTGTGGCTCTGTATATAAATAGCCACATTGTGCAGACTTATCCTTTGTCTTATATATGCAACACTAATGAATCCCCTAGGAGAATTCACTATTTTGAGTGTCTCCTCTTACATCCTTTGGACAAGTTATATCTATGAGCCACTTCATGCTGCTCCATCAACTGCTCCTCAATGTGTAGGTCTCGTCAAGCTATAATCTTTTTTTTGGAGCACTTGTGAGCTTTTATGTTGTACTCCAAGTTGGCCTTCTTAGCATGCCATCCATACTAAGGAGACTCCTACACAATAGAAAAATGCTTTAAGTAGAATCTTCTAAAAAAGTTGATTTCCTTCTTTATTGTCACATCTCATGGTGGGAACATCATGTCATATTTCATGGTGATAACATCTTGTCACATCTCATGGTGGGAACATCCCTTAGTTAGGCATGCCAAGGAAAACCCCCAATATCACGGAATTAGAAAAGAGGCTATATGAAAGAATTTAAGAATAAAAAAATAATAGTCAAAGAGAATAGAGTATGAACTCCCATGCAGGGTCAATAAATTCATGATATTATTAACCTAATGAAGGTATTTTCCACCCTCCAAATCATCCTTGGCCTTCATTTGCATTATTCTTACAACCTGAAATTTAATAAATCCCCATTTTGGGAAAGGTTAAAAAGAGAGTTTAAGAGAATTTTCATGGGCAATGATGAAGACATAAAGTATATTGGGCATGCTCTCATGAGAAATTAGTAAACGCAAGAGAAAATATATTAGAAAAAGATTAGAAGCTTGCCAAAACCTCACATTCACCATTTTTGCAATAATGTAAAAATCTTTGTTTATGCCTCTTTTTGGGAGAAGATTAAGATATGAGAAAAAAGGATTTGAGAATATGAAAAATATGTTAAAGAAATATTTTTATAAACTTCTTTCAAGGTGTGGAAAGATCTGTAGGATTTGCATGATGGAAGAGTGCCTTTGGGCACTTCAAAAATCACATTTCCTCTCTGTTCTTGATCCCTCTACCCATTGATTAATTTGGCATGTTACACTTCTAGAGGCCATATCTTGGTCTAGGAAGCTCCAAGTTGGATGTGCTATGGCTCATTTCGAAGAGAAGATCTACAAACATATTATCCAAATAAAATTTGAAAATTATGTATTTTTAATCTATGTTCGTGTCTATAACATTTGATATTTTTACAACTACTTTTCAAAGCCATATCTTGCAAACGGAGAAAGCATTTGAAGTGATTTCAAATCGACACATTAACATATGATGTATAGTATGTTTTATGATTGTTTGTAGATCTTGGAAAGTTTTTTAAATATCTTTCAATGGATTAGATATGCACCTTTAGGCATATGTATATTTGGTTTTGTGATCACTTGACCATTATTGAATTTTGGGAAGTGTTTTGAGGCCATAAGATATTTCAAATTTCATTTTAGTACTTGGCAAAAAAGTGCATAGTTCTTAAAGCACTTTAAAAAGTTTGGATGCATTCAATTATGACATCAGAACATTTCAAGGATGTACTATTTATATTTTAAGCATTCTGGTTTATGTTTGGGCATATTAGCATATGCATGCATGGATGCATATTTGAAGTGCACTAATAAAGGTTAATAATTGTTTCCCATTTAAGAGAAGAATGGATCTACTTGTTTAAAAACATTTCTTTGATGTTTGCAAAAAATATACTTGCAAGAAGTTAAGAAGAAATGCAACAACGATGTTGTTGCAAGCATGTTGTCGGGGGAGCACTAGATTGTGCCATCTGACTAGACTAGACAAGATTTTAGAATAACACTTTTAATTACAAGATCACCCACATAGAGATATAATACAAGACTCCATGTGAATTTCCTACATCTCATGTTGGGTTAAGATTCTGGAGAAACTAATGCTACCATTGCTTCCGAAATGTGCCAAAACCCTAAGATTGACTGCCTATTTACTCAATTCTAACACCCGGAGGTCTTGTTTCCAGTTGATGATCTCATCGATGACATCATCAAATCGTAACCGCCCTTGAAAACCTATATAAGGAGGGTTGACCACATTCATTCTTAGTCTTGTGGATGCCAGTCTTGGGAGCTTAAGGGGTCGTGATCACCAAGTAAGTACCTTCAACTTCCAGTTCAAGTTCTAGTCTTGTCTCTTGCTCTAGTCTTGTCTAGTCTTATATCGTGGACATCCTTTCTTGTCTTATTGTAATCTCATAGTACGAGATCCTTTCTAGTTATTTCTTGTATCTAGTTTATATCCCTGAAGGGGTTTATTGTAATTGAGATATCTTGTTTCCTACCTACGGTCCCAGGTTGTGGGATCTCCTGTATCATCTCTAGTCGACTTTTCCATACCTATAGGTCCCGGGTTGTGGGACGTCTTGTATCAATCATATATTCTTGTATTATTTTCCCTTCGTGGGTGTTCTTGTAATCGAAAGTGTATTTCCAAAATCTTGTCTAGTGAAGTTAGAGAGCACAATCTAGTGCTCCCCTGACAAAACCAATCATTTTGATGATAGTTGATGGTGCAAGAGAGATATTGTTCTAGGACTTGATTCACCCGTTCTGCTTGTCCATCAATCTATGGATTATTGGTTGTAGATAGTTTACCTTAAACACCAAGGAGCTTGCAAAGACTGTTCCAAAAGTTGGATATGAACTACAAACCCCGATCATTGACAATATCATCAGCCAATCCATGAAGTCTAAAGATGTATCTGAGAAAAATTCTAGTAGTGGTTGCACTTGTGATTGCTTTGATAGTTGGAATGAAGTGTGTTATCTTTGTAAATCTATACACTATAACAGGAATGGCATCATACTTATCTAACTTTGGTAGATCTGTGATGAAATCCATAGATAATGAAGCCCATGGCCTTTGTGGAATAGGTAAAGGTTGCAAGAGGCCATGAGGTTTATGTTGTAGTACCTTATATCTATTGCAAGTGTCACAGGTTCGGATATATTCTTTGACTTCCTTCAACATTTGAGGACAACAAAAATCCCTTGATATGAGTTCTATTGTTTTATTCACTCCAAAATGTCGGAGGAGTCTCGACGATGCCCTAGATGAAGCGGAAACCTACTATGATACCAATTGTTGGAGTTAGACGTCTGAGGAAGCACGAGTACAGCACAAGGAAGAAGAAGAAGCTTGGAGCACAACACACAAGACTGAATGTATTACTAGAGAATGTACAAAGATAAGTAGCCCATTAGGGCAATAGGCGTATATACAAGCCGGGAAAAAAAAACATCCTAAAGAGGGAAAAAAGTGCCCCGGTAGTCCTAGAGTGTTCACGCACATCACTACCTAAATATATTAACATGCACATTCAGAGAGTCCCATCCTTCTTCTTTACAAGTAGGATAGGGGCTTCTGCAAGAGACTTTGAGTGTTTGATAAACCCCTTGGCTAGATTCTCATCAATGTTCTTGCATAATTCTATAAGTTCCTCTAGGGATAGTATATGGATTGGTCCAAAGGGTGGTTGTGCTCCCTCTTGAAGTTCTATGGTACAATCATAAGATCTATGCTCTGGGAGGATATCTGCATTCTTCTTTTCAAAAACATCTTCAAAACCTTGGTATTGGTCAGGTAGCTTCATTGAACCGTCTTTCTTGGGTTCTTGAGTTGGTATGGCATAGATCATATATGTCGGTTCCTTCCTTACTGCATGCATGAAGGCTTTGGCTCTGATATATGTTGGGTCCTTCTGGATATCTCAACGGGTAATTTTACTCTTTTTTCGATTAATGTCTGGATTATGTTCCTTTAACCAAGGCATTCCAATGATAACCAAATTTAGTAGACTCGATATTACATTGAAACATATGTGGGAATCATGGTCACCAAGTTGTACTCTTAATGGTGTGGTTTCCATGGCTATATTCCCGGATGCTAGAGATCATCCATATACTACTTCAGTTGCCACTGGTTCGTTCTTCCGAAGTACTCGAATTCTATGTTTCTTAACCAATCCTTCATTGATGGAACATGAGGAGGCTCCTGAATCTACTAGGGTTCTAAGGGAAAGGGTCTTCTTAAGCATGATTAACTTGACAAGGGCAATGCATGTTTCTATGGGTGTAACTAGAATAATGAGACCCTTTCTTATATCATGTTTCAACTGTACGGTCTCTTTTACAACTGAACTTCCTCGTTTTCCTGCTCTACAAGGGTGGCTATGACTCTAGAGTTTGTTCTCTTGTTGGGATAATTAATTGCAATATATCTAGGGTTTTCACAATAGAGGCATAACTTGTTATCTCTCCTTCTCTGTTTCTCTTGTGGTGTTAGAGGCTCGAACTTAGTAACATCTATCTGCATAGGTTTGGACATAGACTCATCTCTAGGATTGGGCTGGAAGGGTTTTCATTGGCGAGGTCTTCCTTCTACTTGTTTTTCTTGTTTCCTTTCAAAAAGGTGGTTATCACATTGAATAGCTTGGGTGATGTATTCATTCAATGTCTTAACCTCTTGCATCATGAGCAGAAGGTCCTTCACATCATCTCTTAAACCCCATCTAGATTGTCTTATGAAATAATATTCATGCCAAGTGAAATCATATATCAACTGCCTAAATTCTAATGCATAAGTAGAGGCAAGGTGGTTA
This sequence comes from Ceratopteris richardii, assembly GCA_020310875.1. Taxonomy (NCBI): domain Eukaryota; kingdom Viridiplantae; phylum Streptophyta; class Polypodiopsida; order Polypodiales; family Pteridaceae; genus Ceratopteris; species Ceratopteris richardii. The sequence continues at coordinate 222,344,119 of CM035406.1, forward strand.
CCTTAATGTAGCTTTTGGAGTTTTATTTTTGCCAATCAGCTCGTGTTTGCATCTCCATATGTGGCGGTGAGTTCTCGAAGAAACCCCTCATAGTCCTCAAGTACTCCCATGTTCTTCTCTAGGACTGGGGTGAACCAAGATAATGCTTGGCCACAAATCAAGGTTCCAATAAACCAACCTTGGATGCCTCATCAAGGTATCTATCAGGTTGCATACAAATGTACAATTTAACTTGTTGGAAAAATCTATGGAACTTCATATGATCACCATCAAACTTTTCTAGCATACAAATCTTGGGTTCCTTCATGAAGGATGAGCTAAGTTGTTGATTCAATTGAATACTTTCTTGATTTGCTTGAAGATTCTTGATTCGTTCTTGTAATTACTAGAGGAGTGCACCTACATGCACCGAATGTTCCATCTGACTTGTGTCTGTCTATTTGTTAGGTCCTCGATTTGTTGTTGGAGACTCTAAAGTGATGCCACAATTTGTTCATGAGTGTTCTCCATGATGCTTGATCTTGGATAGAAGCTAGTCTTGCCAAAATGTTAGGGGAGCAATAGATTGTGCCCTCTTACTAGACTAGACAAGATTTCATAAATACACTTTCAATTACAAGATCACCCATGTAGGGAAATAATACAAGAATAAATAACTAATACAAGAATTCCCACAATGCAGGACTGATAGGTATAGATAACTCAACCAGAGATGGTGCAGATCCCACAACCCGAGACCGTAGGTATGAAGCAAGATCTGTTGGTTACCAGATTTCCCTTCAGGGAGATGAACTAGATATAAGAAATAACTTGAAAAGATCTACAAGAGGACAAGGCTAGATGTCCAAGAACTAGACTAATTAGGACTAGAATAAGGAACAAGACAAGATTTGGAACTAGATCTTCGAAGTACTTTCTTTGTGATCATGACCCTTTGAGCTCCCAATACTGGTATTGGCAAGACTGAGTATGTATATGGACAACCCCTCTTTATATAGGTCTCCAAGGTGGTTCATCAAAGGCGGTTACAAATTGATGATGTCATTGATGATATCATTGATGATATCCTCAATTCCAAACACGGTCTCTAGATGTCAGAATCAAGCAAGAACAATTGATCTTAGGGTTTTGGTACGTTTCAGATGCAAAGGAAGCATTGGTTTCTCCAAATTTTGAACCAATCATGAGATATAGAAGTCACATGGATTCTGAGGTCTAGGATGGTTTCCTTTGTCCATGACACATGTTGTGTTCTTTGCAAATTATGGAGCTTGATACTTTAGTATATGGATTGCATGCCATGGGATTACAAAGCCCTATGTTATTGTTGATGGCATGTGTGCCTTAGTCTTGCAAAGCCTTTATGCTTATGATATGGTTAAAATGTTTTTCAGAACTCTATTTCCTTGGGGAAATGCTGCAAAACGTTTTCACTTCTCATGGAATTATATATGCACTTATCTTTAAATAGAATTTCATGTCATGGTAAATGCATTCATGAATCAATACAAACATCAATAATTTGTAAGCATGCTTGTAAGCATGAACATTATGGACTTATCACCATCAAAAATCTTTATAGTTAAGGCAGCTTCATTAGTGATGGGATCCCAAAGAATAATCCTTATGGATTTAGGCTACAAGATTTCCAATGAGAAGGACATAGAACTTCACCCTTATGACTAAGCAAAAGCAATCCTATAGATTTTAGGAAGTTGCATAGAGGATTATGTGATGTACATATGATCATCTCCAACATAGTGAAGGTTTATACACCTTGAAGAGAGTCTTAAGAAATGATTAGGAGATTGTGGGGCATCGTGAGGTATCCATACAAAGTGAGTATTTTCACTATTGGACATCACTTGAGTAAATTAATGAAGCATTTCTCGCTAAACTATTAAGAAAACCATTTGGAAAGTATCGTGAAGATGGGTTTCATATGAGAGCATTGGTGAATGCCAATGTGATTCAAATGATGGTTAAGAATGCCATAGTCATAGCGCTAGCTCTATGATTTAGGGCATAGTTCCCTAAATTAGGAATATTTGTGTTGCCCTTCGGATCCCGTAGACGCACGAACACAGAGGATAGTATAGAAACAAAATCACACAAAAGTACTCAGAGAATAGAAAGAGACAAGAGACAACACTAGATTGGGTACAATCTCCCCCCACATACTCTAATGGATGAGTCTATCAGAGCAGTATATTTATAGTAAATTCATATTACGTCATGGATAGAAGACACATTAGGGCAACACTTCGAAAAGCATGCTTTGCTTTATTTACAAAATCGTAATTTTCTATTTTTACAAAACATCGCTTTCTAAAGCGATCTATTATTTTTACAAAAATAACTAAAAAGTACTATCTTCTAAATATCTCCAAAAATATTTGAATAAGTCCATGTGCGTGCACACCCTCATGGAGTAGGTGGATGTTGCAAAGTAGGTGGGCGTTGAGAAGTAGGAGAAGAAAAAGTAGAAAAAAGGCACTTAAAGGGAAAAGTGGGCTGTATTGGTTGTGGTCATTGACGTGTTTGTTGTAAGAAAATGGACTTGGTGATGGATTGAAATTCTTTCTCAGCATCATGGGCAAAAGAGATAACTTCATAGAGGGTTGTGGAACATAGAGTTTTGACCTTAGCTTGGATTCCTATCTTCAAACCATCTTCATATTTCTGTTGCAAAGTGTCTTCAAGAATCGTATCAAGTGAATGAATAAGTAATAGTCGTTGCGAAAATGTTCAGTATAAGTAGATACATTATCTCCATCTTTCCACCCAAAAGTTATCCATGACCAACGAGCATGTAAGTGAAACTTCATGGGCAAAAGAGATAACTTCATAGAGGGTTGTGGAACATAGAGTTTTGACCTTAGCTTGGATTCCTATCTTCAAACCATCTTCATATTTCTATTGCAAAGTGTCTTCAAGAATCGTATCAAGTGAATGAATAAGTAATAGTCGTTGCGAAAATGTTCAGTATAAGTAGATACATTATCTCCATCTTTCCACCCAAAAGTTATCCATGACCAACGAGCATGTAAGTGAAACTGAGGAGGAAGGAAGGACTCCTTGATCTTTTCTTGAAATGCTTGCCATGTGGTGGGGCAATCAGTGCTATGGTGCAAAACATTCCACCATAACTATGCTTTACCCACCAAATAATTAGTTGCAAATTTCACTTTTTCACTTTCAGAGTATGATTCATCAGAATAGAAGTCATCAAACTGAGATAACCATGAAAGAACAAAATGTCCATCTTTTTGTTCATCAAAGTGTGAAAATTGAAAACTTTTAGCACCAATCTTGGACTACGTGCCTTACTCTTGAGGAGTTATAATGGCCATCACTACCCTAACTAGGTTATTGTCATCACTTTGCAGTTGTTGGCATGCAGCATCATGTTCGTTAATCTCGTTTTGGGCATGTTGAGCTCGTGCCGCAAAAGCTCTAATTGTTGCTCGATTGGTACCCCGGGGAGGGCTGAGGAACTAAAATCGTTGATATTTTGAGTAGGATCCATGGCCTTATGTAGAGATCCAAAACCTAGGTCTGGATCGGACGGTTGAGATGGATGCCAAATCGTGAATGGAACAGATACTGCAAATCACAATGCAGATGATATTATAGAAACAAAATCACACAAAAGTACTCAAAGAATAGAAAGAGACAACAAACGACACCAGATTGGGTACAATCTCCCCCCACATACTCTAATGGACGAGTCTATCGAAGCATGTGTATTTATAGTTAATTCATATTACGTCCTTGATAGAAGATACATGAGGGCGATGTTTCGAAAAGCGTGCTTTTGCTTTATTTACAAAATCGTAATTTTCTATTTTTACAAAACATCGCTTTCTAAGAGATCTATTATTTGTACAAACATAACTAAAAAATACTATCTTCTAAAAATAACTATCTTCTAAATATCTCAAAAAATATTTGAATAAGTCCATGCCCATTCACACCCTCATGGATCTTCACATGCTAAATCAAAACACAAAACACATTAAAAACCTCAAGGCATTAAAATCCTTTTGACATTCCAATATTCCATAAATAACAATTTCGGGTGCCCAATATACATATATCAAGATCTAGATAGAGGTAATTAGATTCAGTCTTGCTACCTAGGAATTCAAGAAAAAAGAGTGGTTAGTAGAGGCATTTCCTTAGTATGGATACACATATTTTTATTATGGTAGCCTTTCATAGAATTGCTGATCACTTTCGAGGAGGGCTTTGATCCTAAGAAGGAATTTAATTTTTCCACTCTTCACTATATAATCCTTCATTCTTTATGGGATAGTTTTTTCTCCACATTTATGAAAATATATATAATGAGGGATTATGCATTGTCTTTATGGAAGGTAGGATCAAATGAATTCATCAATCTCTATTTTGAGAAAAGGAGAAAGTGGGAAGAGATCGAACCGCTATGAGAGATTTCACTTTAGCTCCTCTCCTTTGAAAGGGAGAAAGGAAATGAAAATATTATTTATGGGATGGTAGTTGAGTATGATTTAATTTTAGGGATTAGTTAAGTAGTTTCTCTTGTGAGGTCCATAAGCATAAAAGAAGAGTACAACTTATCTCTAGTGGAAGTAAAATAAAAGTCATAATCCATTCAGTATGAATTATGTTAGACAAGTAGAGGTATTTGGTGATATACGTATGTTTAGATGTAAGAAGTAGATTTATGGCTCTACTTAGGTATTCATTCACTCTACTTTGAAGTCTAATTTTTCTTCATATAGGAGTTTCATTCTCTAGGTATCAGAGCCTAAGAAGTACACTTGAGCCTAGGAAGTACACTTTGGGTAAGTGGATAGATTCCACAAAGATTGTGGATACCTAATGGCCACTAGAAAAGGTGTTTTGGCACTTTGGTATCTAAAAATGTGCAAAAAGGCATGCAATGCTTTCAATAATTTCCAACAAAGATTGGAGTGTATTTTCCAATCTATAAGTTGGAATGGGATGTAAACAGAACCTTTGGGAAGCTCTCAAAATGAGATTTGCTTAGGTGACACTTGATTAAGGATTAAAGATACCAAGAAAAGGTGAGAATGAGGTTCAAGATAACAAGGTTGAGAACACAAGTTCAAGACACCAAGGTTTGCAAACAAGAGGCTCATGAGACCCTATGAGGGTTAGAACATCAATTGAAAGGTGCCAAGGGATTTCATGAGCATCATCAAGACTAGAGGGATACAACTGTTGATAATTGAGGAAAATGATCAACCAAGGGGGAAGAATATCATTAAGTGATGGACAAGAGATGGTTAAACCATACCCCAAGAGGGAGGATCACGAAGTAATCCTCAACCATAGCTTTAGGGTCATATGGTTAGCCCGTGGGATTCCTAGTTGTTCGTCATGAGCTCAAACCCCTTTTGGATACAATATTGGTATTAGAGCTCTAATATCACTATAGAGAAGAAGAATGTTAGGACCATCATACTGATACCAGATGACTTTCCTCCCAACTATATGCCTCTATATATAGCTCTCTCGATGGTACTTTTTACTCTAGCACGTTGATACTATCTATCCAAGTGTCACCCATGTAACTAGATATGCTCCAAGTGTTCTAGTTAACTTGATTTAGAAACTTGTAGAAGTTTGGGCTTGGGTTTCGATATAATATACTTATACTTAAGTCCAACATTAGGACTTTGGATGTTGTCACTCTAGCACAATGGTGAGAACCAATGTGAGGAGTTTGATCTCGTAATTGTCAATCTATGGAACCATGAGGATGGTATGACAAGCTTGAGCAAGTGGAATGCACAAGTGCATGAGTGAGAGGCACACTAACATGCACACACAGACATACGCATAGCGGGTAGCTGACCCAATCTGAACACCCTTTGTTGTTGCGGACTTTGATGGCAAAATCTTGCTAGGATCTGCGACAGACAACGGGGTAATAACATGGGTTATATTTAATGTAGAGTGGCATGGTTGCCCATGTGTGCATCATTTCAAGGTATTCCGTTAACAATCGCTCATGTCAGTTAGGTTGAAAAATCAAGCGTATGCCTTTTAATCTCTGCATTATAGTCAGCTAGCAATACAAAGTAAGGCATATATTGCATTTTTTATGTGGTAATTAGCTGTTGATATGATAGATTATGAAAATAAGAAGATTTTAGAATAGTGTCTTCCAGATTGGAGAGCGACTGAATTCGTACGATGACTCGATCATCATGCATTTGTCCTATCTGCTCTACTCTCTTGAGCCAATCTTGGTCAAAGGTGTCTCGGCCTTTGGTTGTGACACACCCACCAACTAATAGCATCGGATCATATGGTTCTTCAAAGCTTTCTTCGACTTGAATCTCCACCATTGCTTTAGATTCTAGTTCTTCAATTGGAGAGGGTGGTCTCTCATATGGTAACATGCGTTCTTTTAGTTCTGCCACCTACTTCCTAAGGGCTTCTAGTTCTTCTATAGACTGTTGAGGGATGGCAATCTTTGGTTGAGTTGTGCTAAACGTGGCTAGCTGCTTCTTGAGATCTGCACATTTTGATTCTAGCTTTTCATAGGATGCTAAAAAGTTTGCATGTTCCTCTAGTAATATTTTGATATCTTTGAGGGAATAGCACGATACTTTGTAGGACTAATCTTTATACCTGAGGTGCCTTCCATAGATGCTTCAAAATTGTCTTGATTTTTTTGTTGTACTCGCTTGTTCTCTTCCAAGGCCACAGATATATGCCTCTTGAGAATCCCTAGATTTTATCGTAGTTTGGCATTGGTGAGAGTTTGCGCCTAGAGCATGTTCTCCAATTCTTTGATCGCTTGAGCATCCACATTTGACATTTTGGACTGCATTTCTATGTGCGCCTGTTGTAAGGTGGTGTATTCTGCTAGGAGTGTTTGGTTGTCGACCTCCAGGGCTGTGACTCTTGCTTTTAGCCTCTGTGTCTCTACCTGGAAGGTAGCATTTTGCTCTTCCAATCATTGGTACCCTTGTTGTGGTTGATATGCACACTGAATGATTGTATTGAAGGTATTATTTACAGTATGAGATGCAAGGGGAATGGTGTGGAATATAGAGGGAATGGGAATGGGGATGGGAATGGTGGATGCTATGTTTAACAAAGAGTTGGTTGCAAGTGAAGTTGGTGGTAAGGAGATGGGAGATGATGGAATTGCGGGTGGAGGGGGAGGTGTTGTGGGTGGTGAAATGTCCATGGGGTCGGATAATGTGGTGTGTGCAAGAGCTACCATGTATGTGGGTATGGTAGGTGAAGTGAGTGTGGTGTCTATGTATAGTGAAGTGGTTGTGAGACTTTGTGAAACTAGCATGTGAGTGGCAAGAGCATGAACGAAATGTTCCATGAATGACATGTAATGGGGTGGGGCTATGGTGCCCGGTTGAAGTATAGGGGAACATGGATGAGGTGGATGGGAAGTATGGATCCCTAGAAAGGGGAATGTATGAATATGGGTAAGCAGGGAAACCTAGAATCCTTTTATGGGTCGCACGTGTCCTTCTATACCAGGGAGAGGGGGGTGTCCAAAGAATGGCTCTATAGACAAAAATGATGAAGTAAAAAGAGGGTTGCTAATGGAAGAAAAGAGGATGTCCTGAGATGTTGGTTCACGAAAGGAAAATGATGTTGATGAAACTGGGTTTTGGATCATGATTCTTATTACATCGGTTTTGTCGGTGATTGGTGGCGGAGGTGGGGGTGAGGGAGGAGAGGGAGGAGATGGGGTTTGTTGGGGTGCAATTGGGGATGTTTATACAAAGAAGTAAGGTCTATGGTTGCCATAGGGGTAGCGTTTGGTTCGATGGCTGCTTGGGGTTTGGATACTAGTATTCATATGTTCTTGTCTGCCCTTGGTCTTGTATCCACTCTACATTTGTCATACCGGGTGGATTGTCTGACTGATGTGTGGATGGCCTCCTGAACTCCCAAGGATTCTAATAGTAATTTGAGGGTAGTGATGAAATGAGGGTCCACTCCTTCCTCTGCAAGCATCTATTCTATCAGGGCTTGGCCTGATGCGAATGACATTCTATGCCTTTCTTGCACTACCTTGATTGTGTTGTATAACCTTTGTAACCGGGTTGTGTACACAAGAGCACCTACGAGTTCTAGTACTTCTTGTTGCTCATCTTGTTGTTTTTGTTCATGCCCATCCTTTCCTTCTTCAAATTCTTCATCTTCCTCATCACCTTCATTGTCTTCTTCATCCACATCAATAGTGGTAATGGGTACTTGTGATGTTCTTGCTTGTAGTTGAGCACCTTCTAGTTGTTGTTCTTCTTCCACCTCCAGATTCACTTCTTTTAAAATCTGCTCAAAATCCTCAGTAGTGAGCTCTTCCAAATGTACTCCACCAAGGAACTCAAAGTTCCATGGGAATTGGTGAAAATATCAAGTTGGGGCCTTTGGTGCTACATCATGGGAGGCATAGTGTAAATGGGTGGACACGGCAAGGTGGGGGAGTGATGTCTCGGGTTAACGTGGCTCCGCACGGTTGAGCATATGGTACTTGTGTTGCTCCTCTCATCCTCTTGGGAGGGGGTCCTATGGACGTTTGGCCCTTGAATTGTTGTACTCTATTCCACATGAGAGCTCTCTAGATTGGAATGTCATAAGCTAAACATCTATAAATGATCCTGGTCAATGCACAACACCCATACAAAGCTGACTTATGCAGCCATCGCCTGTGTGCCAAGTGTATCTAATCAATGATCCAATGAGGCAAGTTAATTGTTAAGTTTTGAGTCTCTACAACATACAAGTTGAACCATATCTTCTTGGGTGGCATAGTGAATCTATATTGGGTAGGGAAGGCAAAGTGTTGCATGCACATCCTCAAGTGAACTTCAATGTTTGGCATCATGGCCACCATGTCCTTGAGCTTGGTAAGGTTTCGATTCTTCATGTTGTCTAGTACTAGAATCTCCTTTTCTGTGGGTATGTGCATTACTCCCACATACAGGGCCTCCCTCACTAAGTTATTGGTTAACTTAAACCTCTTCAACTCATTTTCCCTTGTTAGAGATTGGAGCACAAAATTGCTTGGTGCTTGGGGGTGCTTCCTAGTAGTCAAGGTGTTGATGAGATAATAGCATCTCATGAAATTGGGTTTTTGAAGCTTATCTCAATTCATGCATTGTCCAAGGAAGGAACATTGGATTGCAAGTCAAAGGGTGCTAAGATACATTAAGGGTACACTTAAGAAGGTTTGTACTATCGGTTTACATCAGATACAAGAATCAAATGCAGATTGGGCAGGTGACTTTGATGATAGAACATCAACACATGGGTATTTGTGTCAATGAGGGAGCTTTGTGAAGCAGGCTTTCTTTAGTGAAGCCATGTCTCACAAAAGAGTTAAGTATTCATAATTTGGTAAAGACTTCCAAAAATTGGTGAAGGTTTTGAGCTATGCTTGACATAGAGGTATTCTAAACTCAAGTATAGCTTGCCTTTTGGAGATTAATCATCTCCATCAATATGGATGTATTTATACTTTTTGAAATAATAAAATTGATGACATAAAAAGAAATTATTGTTCTTTGAGTCTTTTGAATGAGCTTGACTTTGGAAAATCTCCTTTGTATCTAAGATACTCTTTCCTCTTGTAGTTCACAATACTTTTCACATCTCAGATCTTTGCACCCAGTGCATATCTAGAATAACAAAGGAAGTAACTAGCTCTTGAAGCATGTAGACTTGGGGCATAGCCAAATATCTTGAATTTTCTTTATCTCTCAAGAAGAAATACCCTATATTCATTAAATGGCAATAAGGAGTGGCCCATATATTTTGATAGGGTCTTTAGATACAACACTGCAAAATCACGGTCTTCACTACAAAGCTTATGTACAACATAGAATAAATGTGGATTCAAATTTGGATGATAATGAATTATTGAATGTATATCCATCTTTGCTTTTCCTTTATTCTCTAAAGCTTTCATTATGTCCTTCCCTCTACTAAGAAAATTTTCTTCATCTAATATAGATATCCACAAAAGAAGCAACAATAGTAAGATTCTATATGTGATGGGGAAAAGGAATCATGAAGCAAAAGGAAATTGCATAAGAAAATGACAAAAAACTCAAGTTAAGGTATGATTCAAGGACACAACCAATTCAAGCGATTATTCTCATTCAAAGGTCTTGGATGGGCATAATTGCTTGAATCAGTCATCCCTCAAAATCATGAAAAATCAAAGATATTTGGCTATTTCTTTTGCAAATACCTATGAATGATAAGAGACATATGGAAAAAATGAAAAAAATCAATTTCTAACATGAATCTAGGACTTGATCAATTCAAGCAATTAAGCTCATTAGGAAATCTTGGATGGGCTTAACCGCTTGAATCGGTTGTGTGTGAAAATCATTACAAGTTATCATTAATTGGAAACAAGACCTCTGGGTATCAGAATCACACGAATAGATAGTCGATCTTAGGGTTTTGGCACGTTCTAAATGTAATGGTAGTATTAGTTTATCAAACTCTTGAACCAATCAAAAGGTACACAATTTCACACGGAGTATGAGGTTCAAGAAGATTTCGTATGTGTCGGAGACATCAAGGGGATTGCATAGAGAGAAAAACAAAAAATCTCAAGTAATGGAATGAAACTAGGGCACATTTGATTCAAGCGATTAGGTCCATCCAAGATCTTCTAATGGGCCTAATCACTTGAATAATCGTATGTCAAAATCATAGGAAATAGAGGTTAATGAATGATGATGAATAAGGGGATTGCATAAGGAACAAACCAAAGAACTCAAGTATATGAATGAATCTAGGACATGATCAATTCAAGTGATTAGGCTCATGTGTACCTAAGTCATGAAGTCTTAGGGACTTGTGTCGAGGAGACTGTCTCTCGATCGCCCCACAAGTGCATATAGTGGTGGATTAATACACACACACTATAGTAGTTCAAAAGCAATGGGAAGGGGTAGACAACAGCCCTACACACACATTTCAAGCATTAGATACACAGAAAAGGTCTTGGAGAAGAAGAAAATCAACAGGAAAGAGGCAAATTCGAAATTCTTCTTCAATTCTCACAATGGCAAAAAGTCCTTTACAAGAGTCACCAAGTGACTTATATACATGTGCCCTAAAATTGGTCCTTTCACACAAGAGATAGGCACTTTTATTGGCTAACTCTAATTTCCTAATATTTGACAAGGACTAGGATACAATGATTGGGGTTTATGCATCTAGAGGACTCCTCTAGTGCATTTACATAGTTTCAAGGGATTTTCATAGGAATTCAAAGAAGAAAATTTGTGTCCATAATTTGAAAATTTTTGGGGGCTCCTCTTTTGTGCTTCTTTACTCTGCAACACTCTCCCCCTCTTTGTCTCTGTCGTCACTTGACAGGCTTTTGCTTCTTTCTTGGTGGCTTGTTTATAGCTCTTTAGTACATGCACCCAGTGGTCAAAGAAGTAGTTAGGACTGTAAGTGAATTTGTTACCTTATCTGATCTAAGTCCTTTGCTTCTGTTTTCCCCTTGGTATTCCACACATTCATAAATCTAGGTTGCTATGTTAATTCGGGTTGCCACGCACGCATCACTTGGTCAACCTTGCATCAGTTTTTGTCTTTTGGGCGATGCTTCAAAGGTTTTGTCTTTAAATCTATCTTGTCATCCTCTGGGACCTGATGCTTTTCTTTTATCCTGTCCATTTCTTTCCACCACACTCATGTGGTGGAGGAGGAGAGAGTTAAGATCTTCAGTCGATTTGTTACTTTATCCGATATGACGTCCTTTGTGTATAGCCTCCCCTTGAAAGGTCTTGGTTTTGATTCTTTGTTTCCACTCTTCGGGACCTACTTCTTTGGTGTTGCAGCTTGATGCGTGCCCCTACAGGGCTTTGGACAGAGGGTGGTTCTTCTTATTGAGTTGTTTTGTTCTTTGATCTTCTTCTTCTTCTTCTTCTTCTTCTTCTTCTTCTTCTTCTTCTTCTTCTTCTTCTTCTCTTTTTACTTGATTCTCCCTCCACACGTCCTTCCTCCTGAATTCTGTCGTCCTCGACAGGCTTTTTGTGGTGACGTGAGTATGTTTGTATGACTTTCTGCTCTCTATTATTTTGCAAATTTGCTTCACATATCATGAGCTCCTTCCATTGTGTTGACTTCACTCCATCGTCTGGTGCCTGCCTATGATTTGCAAAGATGCGAAGCTAGTAGGCCACCAGTCTTGCATTTAAGTTTGAAGTCATTTTTACAAAAATTTCTGAATCCATTTCAAAAAATCTTGTAAAGAATGCTTCCTCAAATTTCTGCATGTGTGGACTCTGGAGGAACATTAACCTAGAATATATAGCCAAAATTGTAAGTCTATTGGGTGTCATAGATAAATAAAAAATGAGTGCATTTGCTCCTTGATTGATGCCGATAAAGTTCATAATGTATATTGTGCATGTTTGAATATCTTCAAGACTGTAAGGAGCATGCTTAGTATTTTATTTGTCATCTTGATGGATAAGTTTGGCACTATCGTATATCTTGATAACCAAAATTCTATTGTTCATACCATGTATTCTTCCGTCGGTAAAAAATTATGTGGCAGACTCGGTAGAAGTGCATAGTTTAGCCATTGATTATTTAGTGTATCCTGGCACTGTGCTTTCCAAAATTGTATCCAAGTTTATCTTCGAGGGACTGGCAAAAAGATGGATTGATTTGTAGCACATATGGTGCTGACTCCCAGTGCACTCTTAATGTCGAATTCTTCTCTAAGAACTTCCATCTCCACACCGGATCTGCCTTGCCAAATTCTCCTTGAGTATATGAAAATGTGTTCATGTTGAATTGCATATCATGATTAGGTTCCTTATTGGTAGTTTTCTTGATATATTGTGTCTGGTTTCCTCTTTTAACAGTCCGTAAGGTATATTGAATGGCTTCAAAATTTGTTCTAAACTTTTACTTTTGATCTTTGCCTCTTTCATTACCTTCACTACCTGGTCCTCAAACTACTATGTAAGTTGGGATACCAGTAGTGCCCACTCCTGACGGCTTAGTCCTGCAACAATCCATTTATGTCTATCAACGCTTGGCTCTGCTTCCTCTTTAATAGGTGAAAGATGCATGGGGGGAGAAAGAGGATATATCTGAGTCTCCATAGTAGCCACTTGGGAGATCGGAACTACGGGTGTCCCCATTTGATCCTGTTGTGCTATCTGAGCCTTTAAATTTGCAATGATGTCATCCTTTTCCTTGATTTCACTAGCCACCTTTGTGAGTGCTTCCTTGTTCTTCAAGAGTTCTCCTCCTATAGCAGCCATTTGATCGGCATCTTCATTACATTGTGCTAGAAGTTGCACTTCTCTAGTCTTCCACCTTTTTCTGAGCTCATTTGTGTCATACATATATTTATTTTCCCATTCTTCTCTTAGCGCTTGCTCTTGTTTTAGCTAGTCTTCATACCTTGCTATTTGTGCTTCTAGTGCCTGTGTATTATTTGGTGTGATTTCTTGTGCCTCTACTGGTTGATTGCACAAGATGGCAGTCATCAGTTCTTTATTTCTCTTTCTTAGATTATCTGCTTCATCCATGTATACCTTGGTTTATGTTTCTAGGAGTTTACTTCTTGTAATCATTCATGCCTTTTCTGCTTCACCGGCTTCATACTTACTTTGAAGTTCTTTGAGCTGATCTTGTAGATTTTTATTTTCAATCGTGAGCCAATTGCACCTTTCCATAGCTTCATTTGCTTCTTTTTCCTTGGTGGTAAGTGCCTGTTGAACTTGTATTACTTGTGAAGAAAGCTTCTCACTCAACACCTTGAATTGATTTTGTTCCACTAAGGTCTTGTCATAATCGCTATCTTCTTTGATAAGTTGTTACTGAGTATCCATGGTTGTTTGTATCATTTGCTTCACTATGGGTTTGAGTTGAGCTACATCCACATTCAACCAGGTTTTTGGAATACTCGCTGCTTCACCTGTGATTACATCTTTTCCCTTATCCGCGTGCATTGTTTCATTCTGTGGTTGTCTAATCTGAAGATGAATCTGATTTACTGTTTCTTCATGTGTTGGAGGCTTTGTAGGACTTCCTTGAAATGTCACATCTAGTGGCAACGGCTCTGCTACAATTCATATTGGTGTAAACAGTTCTTGCTCCTCTACATCCAAGAGCGCTTATTCGAAGCCAAGAAGCAACGGTGCTAGAAGAAGTTCCTGTTTGGTCGCATGAGATAATAGTTGTACTACAATCTTTTGTGGTGTTGTATATCGATGTCTTTGTTCCATGGTTTTCTTCCTTTAGGTCGGTGTTCCCATCTTTCTCCCATCCAAATGCTTCTTTAATCAAGTCGTGTGTGAACTGTATAATCACCCAATCTCCTTCTGCATCGAGAACTTTTGCTTCGGGCACTAAAGGGTTATGTAGACCTAGTTGAAGAGTGTTCATAACCTGAGTGCATCGTTGGAAATCCGGCTTATAAATGGGTAGCTCGAAGTACTTATTAATTCTTGCTTTTGTCAACACATTCACAGTTAATGGGAGTTCAAGTCTTAGGACATTACAGGGAACTGATGGTCAATGTCCATGATCTTTATAGTCACCAAGAATAGATGCTCGCTAGCAGGTTGTTCCTCTCAAAACCAGTGGCCCTTGGCTTTGGTTACACTTTGCAGTGGAAATTCTAGTACTTCTTCTTGAATGGTTGCCTCGGAATCGTCGGAAGCCATCTGCACTTGTAAGAAGGGACAAAATCAGCTTATAGGAGAAACCAATTCATGTGTTTTATGCGTGGTTCATTGATATGTCTTTTCTTCTTTTATCGCTCCGTTCCCCCTTGCATAATTAAGTTATCTCTTATCACATTTTTCTTAAAAATTTTCTTACTCTTGAAAGAAAACAAAAGATTAATGCTAGCTGAAGCATTTATTTATTTAAAATACAGGGTCATTCCTATGATAGGAGAAGCTAAGTCCTATTCCAATTGTGGAAATGTGCACCACTATTTTTATTGAAGAGCCAATGTGCCGAATTCATGGCCTTCTAATGTGGACCTGCCATGCATACTCTGGATGCAACGGACTCTTCATGGGTGCAAGTAGAATCTCGTTGAATCTGTTGGTCCCATTCTTGCTGCTTTTTAGGTCTCCATATCCACTTTGTAGTTGGTGCTTGAGGCATTTGCTTCTGTCGAGTCCCTCGTTCTGTGGTCTTTGGCTCCTTTTTACCTGTGGTTTGAGTTTTCGATGTTGTCGTATTTTGCTATCTTTGGTGAGTCTTTATAGACTTCTTTGCTTCATGTTGTAGGTATGATATCTCAATGAGTTTTCCTATTTCCTAATTTGCAATTTGTCAGACTATCTTTAGTATTCATATTCATTGCTGTGATTTATGGGCTTCTACTAATGACTTTGGAAGCCATACACGAAGAAGTCTTTGTTTATCCAATTGCGATTGCACATAGTGGTTGTCCCTTCGTGCTTCCACTGAATGGTTGTTCTGCTTCTGTGTTGATCTGACTAGTTGAGTCATTCGATCCTTCCGTACCCATTGTAGATGAGTATTACATGGATGTGGTGTTCGTACAATAGACATCTAGGTGGGTTTTCTTCTCCCAGTGTAGATAGGTTGAGAAGTAATGTCCTCACTCTCTCTCTTAAGCTCAATTCTCATGGTCGAGGTGGTCGCACCATCATGCAACACTTCCCTATTTGCAGGCAATTCTAAATTAAGGCATTCTTGGGATATACTCTTTATTGAATCAGTTTCTTTCTCTTCCTCTAAGTTCTCTTCCTTAAGTTTGATGACATTATGGATTTGAGATGGCCTTTCTCCCAACAAGCTAGAGATTTCTTTATGCCCTATTTTTGTTGATATGTATCCTTGTGCAAGATGTATACTCACTTCATTCTCAATAATACAGTCTTGCCCTAAGATCAGATTTTCAATCAGGTCTTTGTCTTTGCATACCAAAACTTTTTGCTCCATAGTGGAATTTCCTAAGTGAAGGGATATTAGGGCTTCTCTAACACATTCTATGACTTGACCTCCAATTCCTATCATACTTGCTTTAGTGGAACTTATGGTTGTTTGGAGACAAGTGGTTAATGACACTCATAAACAGCTTATAGCCACTCCTGAGTCAATCAGAGCATCCACTAGTTGATACTCCATGTTTCCAATTCCTAGGTTTAAGTATGGTTGGGAGATAATGCACCTTTTACAAGACTACCCTAAGAACCCAAACAATGATCAAGAGAGATAAAGAGAGAGAGAGAGAGAGATTGTGGGAAAGAGCACCTCTTATGAGACTACCCTAAGAACCCAAACAATGCAATGATCAAGAGAGATAAAGAGAGAGAGAGAGAGAGGCAACATCAGGGTTGCTCAAGACAAATGCAAGTAGGTCAATGAAGGGTCTATGCAGAGACAAGAAGAGAGAGAGAGAGAGAGAGAGAGAGAGAGAGAGAGATGTTGGGTATGTAAGGATCATGTGACCTTACCCCTATATTCATATATATACATCATATATAGTGCATTGCCTCAATGGAGATCATTATGTGGGTTTCGAGGCTCCCATGCATGTGTGTGCATCTCTCCTCTTCTCTCTCTTCTTCCATCTCCTCCTTGCTCCTTTTGTTCTACACACGAAAGCCCTTCATTGGTATCAGAGCTTGTTGAAGGCTGGTGTGCAAGAAGCTTCAATGGAAGCTTAGGTCACAAAAGGTGAATGTGCAAGTCGGCACCTCTCAATAGATGTTCAATATTTTGGCCATAACGCGAGCTAGGAAGCTCCGATTGGTGTGTTTTAAAGTTTTGTGCATAGCTGAGACATTTTTTATAAGGGTGCAGAATCTGGTTTGGAGTTCTAAATTTCCAAAAATTTGAAAAACACAAACTGATGTAGAAGATGAATCTACAACATTTGGATACCAGGTTGGTTTTTGGGTTGTAACTTGAGTTTTATAAGTCAGATTCAAGTGATTCAATATGCTTTGCGTAGGTTGGAAAAGAAGCCACAAATTTTTTGACGAACACAGGTCCAGATTATGAGTGTTAGGTTGCCAAAAATGCACAATACAGAGTAGCAATATTGTAGGTAAAAGTGAAATTAATAGTAGATACTTGTTTTGTGTATATCTTGAGCTACACACCTCTGACTGAGGCGTTCTAAATATCATTATGTAGATAAGAAAGAGAATTTAAAGTTTGCTAAACAGAAAAAATTCAAATTCAGAGGTTATCATCTCTGAAATAGTAAAACACAGAGTGGCATATTTTCACCACAAGAATCATAATTGCTTTGGAGGTTCATTTTATTGTGGAACTTCTTTCAGAGAGATTTTTTGGTGTGTGAACTCTTATATTTAGAGCTTGAAGGCATTGTCCATGTATGATTGTTGTGGTGGCTCCTCTGTATAAGAGTAGATCATGATCTTGTCATGTGCTTGGCATGTGAGATGAGATTGTGGTATATCCTTTTTTTTAGAGGTTTATGTCATCATAAGTTTAATCATAGCATTGTCAATGGATGTATAGTTGCATTGTGTTCTATATCTTGCTTATGCCATTTAGTTATGACTTTTCTTATAGATTGCATATAATTTTATGAGAGTTGATTTTGGATCTTAGTTGTACTTATATCTTTATTTTTATGCAGGTACATGATCTAGATTGGAGCCTCAGTTGTGCATTCATTTGTCACCCTGATGAACTATTATTCTAGCATATGATTATTGATTTGATATATGTTTATCAGTGTGATTCTTGGCATATGTGGATGGTGATTCCCACATAGTTATTTTGGTTCTAGAGTCCATTTTATAGAGGAGATGCTGTCAAAATTTTATCAGTTTTTACACTAGATAGATGGTCTAGTAGATCCTTTATGCTTGTGAGATAGCTTTGGATCATTGCTTATCTCCATTTACTTGGACTTGGTCATAAATTATTCATGACAGATTAGATCATCTTGCAAGATTCATTCTTGAGTGGGAGGATTAGTGGAAAGTGGTGATAGTTTACTCATTGTTATTTTGTTATTGGTTATCTTATTTGATTGCTCAATTTACACAGAATACTCTACCAATTTTTTCCAAGATTCTTTCATATATAATTGGTCAGTTTAGAGACTTGGTGAGCAGGCTTATGCTCATGGTTTTGTGTGCATGCTAGATGCATGGTTTGGTTCACATGGTTTCTTCTTCAGCGAGATATTTATGTTGTGAGTTATGCATATGGATATGCCGGTATGATCCGATTGAGAATAGAGTATTGTTTCTAGTCTCTTATTATATTTATAGTCTCTTGGATTTCCAGCATGGTGTCTTCTCGATTTGATGGCATTGACTTTTTGAGATGAAAAGATCAGATGTGGCATTCATTGATTCGTGCAGGGTTACACATATATGTGCATAGAGATGCACAGAAGCCTCGTGATGTGCTTGACCACTTGTGGATGGATATGGATGCATTGGCCAGCTCCATTATCCGATTACAGCTTGTGGATTCTATATATGAGTTTGTTATGTATGAGGAGACGAGTAGTACATTATGGCAGAGACGACATGATATGTATGCGAGTCCATTGACTCATGTGAGACATAGATCACATCAACAGCTTTGATATTGGTACTGTGTTCATGAGGGCCATGTTTGACGATATTGCTTCAGGTGGATGCGATGGCGATGTCAGAGATATGCACGTGATGCACATCAGGTAGTGATTTCAGGAGAGTCTACGATATTTGATTATGCTAGCGATGGTGATATCACTTTCTCCTATGGTTCATCTATAAAAAATGGAGAATGACATGCCTGGAACTCACCTCCCAACCTACTTATAGCCCTTTGCTAGTCGCCATCTAGAGTTCTCTCTAAGGTACTCGGAATATCCTTAGACTCCCTATGCCTAGACCTTGACCACTAACTTGTGATAGCATGTAACTTATAGAGACCTTGGCAACTTGCTCTTGTCTCCTTGAAATACCTGCTGATAGCTTGTCATATGGTATAATCGTGCAAAATCACTTACTCCACTAGAGTAACAAAAAATACTATGCTCATCCAAAACAATCTGACTATGTCCCCAAATCTCTATGGAAAAATACTAAAAATAAATGGAAATCTTTTCCAAATAGTGCTTAATCTCTAAGCTCAAGTAAACCTACTTGACATACTCACTGTAATGAAATGAAACTCAAGAAAGTCTCATCATGATGCAAACTGTGAATCCAAGATGATAGTCTATCAATGATCCAGATTATGGACCAAGATGCCAATCTATAAATGATCCAAACTATGGATCAAAATCTCGATCAATCATATATAATAATCCAAACTATGGATCAAAATTTTGATCTATCATATATAATAATCCAAGCTATGGATCAAAATCTTGATCTATCATATATAATAATCCAAACTATGGATCAAAATATCTCTCATACAAAGTAAATCCCAATCCACTCTATGGAAATAAGTCCATCATGCCAAATGAAGATGTGCTAAGAAAGTATAGCAACTAGTGGAACTACCACCACCTTCTCAATAATAACATGCAAGATGTTCCAAGTAGATGAAACTTGCTTTATCTCTAACCACCATTGTCTGATCATCACTATGATCGAATCATTCCCAACTAGGAATGAGGTGTCTCTAGTAAACTATTGTAATAATCTGGCACTCCCCATATATAATGAGGATCATAATGTTAGTCCACTAAATATACTGAAAAATGTTAAGTAGATGTGTGCACACTCCTATGACACTAGGCTAAGCATCTAGCTCACCTCATACACACTATGGATGAAACATGGCCTATCCTCATGCATATCAAATAAAGTAGTATGTACTCTATGAATTTATTCTCAATGCATTCGCCTATTCATAGTTCTTATATGCAAATCTTGCCTTTCCTCTTTTAGGCTACTTGCCTGCAGACTTGCCTTGTTTGCAATCACATATAGAGTGATTGTCTCAACTGCCCCTCTATTGTCTAATAATAAGAAGATCATATGAATGAACTATAGATCATATCAAAAATACAATCTCAAATACTTCTCTCTCATACCATCTGTCCTACACCTAGGTAGAACACAAAGTTTGATGTCACATACCACCAAACTTTATACCCCACATAGATGCATGTATGAGACTAAAGTTGAACACTTCTCTCAAAACAATAAGAATAAATCGATGAGTACTCACAACCATAAATATAAAAATGAAATCATGAAGTGTTCTTGAAGTGTTTCCTTTCCTCTATGGAAAGAACAAAGTCATTCCTATGACTCTATCACTCATAACCATCTCTAACATCAACTCATCTTGAGTTGAGAAATGAGAAATTATATCATAAATCAACTCAACTAGAGTTGTGGAGGATGCAGCTTGCATCAAATATAAACCAATAGGACTTGAATCAAATATTAAATCATAAAAATTTGGAATTTATACAACTTTTATCAATCCAAAATATATGAAATGAGAACAACTACTAAAGTTTTGTTCCATACTTGCATGGCATTATATATATATATTTTGGAAGATTTCGATAAAGTCTCCTCTGTCCTAATGAGAATGTTCACCATAAACCAATGATCAATAAACAAGTATCTAGGGCATGGATAGCCCATGTTGATCAAGCCATATCAAAAACATATCATAAAAACCTGTGGAAAATCTTTTCCTTTCAACAACATCTCCTGGATAAACAATTTTCAACAATAGCAGATTAAATATTAAATTTAACTAACTTGTACTAACACAAAATCTATGAAATTTTCCAGCCTTATATAGCTTTTCTCAAGCTTTCATTATGCTCAAAAATCAATAGGTTTGGATATTTTCTCAGAGTTTTATAACCATTTCATTGGACAGGTCGAACACTTGACCAACTCTGGAAACGTATAGGATCATCTTCTTGAAGCCCTTATACTAATTAAAAAAACTCCAAATTTCATTTTCTTTGTACCAAAATATAGGTCAACTTATCTAGTTTGTCTCACAAAATTTCAATTTGAAATTCAATCACCTATGCATTCAAATCTATCATTATATCGCTGCTACACCTACGCTTGGGTGAGCCTAAAAACAATGATGTTGCATCTTTAGAATATGTTCTTACTATGAAGATAAATCCCAAAATCTTTGAATTTTGGATATATCATAGGGTCTGTACTCGAATAGCTTCTCCAAGAAAGATTTTTGAAATTGGAGCTTCCAATATGAAACAATCATGTGTTAGACACATGTACCACTCTTTGGCAAATCCTCACTAGAGATTGTTTTGAGAAGAATAGGTCATTTGACCTATCCATTGATTTCTAATTTCTTCAAAATTTTAATTTCATATAGGTACAGATCTAATTTTTTTTGTATAAATTTCATAGTATTTGGACATTTGAAGCTTTCACAATGAACAAAATACTAAGCCTCTATACCTGTAATATTTTAAGGATTTGTAGAGGCTAATGTTTACTCTTTTCCTTATATCTCCTAAATAGAGACACATCTCACCTTGATATTTTGTAAGCCCAATATATAGTTATTTAGCTATTTTTAGAAAAATCAATCATTCAAATTGAGTAAATGAGCTAAGCAAATCAATCACCTCTAGCTAACATGGTCTCTGGTCCTTTCATAAATTCCAGAGGTCGCACTTTCATGTGCATAGATTGTTTGATCTATAAAATGATCTCTAAAAATAATGAAAATTGGTATGAAAAAATTTCATATAACTAACATTTATATCCAATAAAATTCATGCCATTTAGATCTACCAATGAAGAGAAATGCCCTTCGTAAGAGGCCTATGTCACTTGTTTTAGGCCTCTACCTCTATTAGGAGCACTTCTAGTGTGTAGAGGTCATGACCTTTCTAAAAGTATCCAAATTACTTGAAAATTGGTCAGCTTAAAGAAACACCTATGAGATACGTGCTCTCCAAATTTCAATAAATTTGGGCATTCCCTCAAAGAGCAGCATCCAAATCTCTATGAGGCTATTACCTCACTAACTATTTGCTCAATTATTTTTTTTAACTTAAAAATGACGAGACATGTTAATTTTTATGATTAAACATACTCATTCATTCTCTTGGATGCATTATGACATGGAGACATATCCATGCATATAATGATCTTCTAGATCAATGCAAACCAATTAACAATCCAAATCATCTTTTGGAAAATCGATTCTTTATAGTATCCTCTTTTCAATGGAAGTGAATATCTATGGATGACATTCTAGACATTTGGCTTCTTTCATATTCATTAACCTCATAAAAAACAATCACATACAAGCATTTAATACTTTTATGGATGATCATAACCATAGCACTCTTGTGCCGACTAGGGATGAAATTCTATATCAAGTACATAGACTCCCATGAAGAACAATTCATGTGCTCATGAGTTACATGAAGAAAATAGATCTTAGTTGTTCTTGATGGATATACCTTTTTCATTTACTTTTTAAAGGTAAAATTAGCCTATTCATGGTACTTCTATCAGATACTTTATGCTCACCCTAACCCATCATGGTGATACATCAAAATGATCTTCTAGACATAGAAAATGCATCATGCACTTCACCTTTCTAGAAATCATATCATCTATGTATGCATGCATCCACTCATGTATCTTCTTCTCTATTTAAATTATTTTATATGCCTTTTGTTATGTTGCACACATAAGACTTTCTCTCTCTTACAACACAACATCACTCTAGTTCTCACATGGCATATAACGCCATATAGCTATGAAAATTTCAACATCACTTCCCCAAGAAAATGAAGCCTAAAAAAATAATAACTATGATACAATGAGAGGCATCAGCATAGTGGTAAGCAAACCACTTTCTTATCTTCAGAAACTTGCAAATAAGGCACTTTTCCAATACGTGTTGTTGGGCATTACATGCCCTCATAAAAAGGTCCTTTTTTTCTCCAATACCTGCACAAGATCTTGAAACACACAACAAGAATTGTGCATGCTTTTATAAATCAACATAAGTTAGTGTAACTTCATGTGCATAGATCGATTCATATCAAACTAACTTTCATGCACATTCTCATGTTAGTTTCATAACATTGGAAAAGAATACAATGCAAAATTATAAACTTTGATGCAAAAAGTATTCAAATGAATACATTTGAGAGCCGAGGTATGAAAATCAATTCATTACCGTCAAAAATTGTTAAAAAAATGATTAAGAACTCCTAAGTATCATAATTGGATAGTCAAGTAATTCAAAAAGAGTTTCTCGCCAACCAACAGCCATATAATATGATGTCGAGGTATGAAAATCAATTCATTACCGTCCAAAATTGTTAAAAAAATGATTAGGAACTCCTAAGTATCATAATTGGATAGTCAAGTAATTCAAAAAGAGTTTCTCGCCAACCAACAGCCATATAAAATCTTGTGTATAGATGGATTTAAATGGTAAAAATATTTCATTCAAGATTCAAAAGAAAGATCTTGAAGTCTAGAATACATACCAATTTGAATTTCGTAATTTGGATATTCTATGAGGAAGTTATGGCCAATACAATGGAGCTAGGTGAGTGGGCGTCATCTTTCCTTGAAGAGATATGTAGAGAATTAAATGCTCTATATAGGCGGTTTTTAATTATCCAATCATAGTTTCCACAAAATTAATTTGAAATCTCTTGGACTCTACTTTCTATACCAAGTGGAATCATCCAATTTGGACATCATATGAGAGAGTTATGTCCATTTTAGTAAAGGTAGGTATGCTAACTTTGCTCTTCCTCTTACTTCCTTTCTTTTTCTCTTTCTTTACTCTTCTCTCTCTTTCTAATATTTTCCTTCTCTCTCTACTCTTCACTTTATCTCACTCATGATCTCCTTCTTCGTCTCTTTCTCCTTCTCTTTCTCCTTCTCTTTCTCCTTCTCTTTCTTTCCTTCTTCCCTTTCTCCTTCTTGCTTTCCTTCTTCTCTTTCTCTTTCTCTTTCTTTACCTCTTTCTATCTCTCTCTTTTCCCCTTCTTCTCTTTTTCTTTCTTTCTCTTTCTCCTTCTCTTTCTTTATTTATCTTTCTCCTTCTCTTTCTTTCTTTCTCTTTCTCCTTCTCTTTCTTTCTTTCTCTTTCTCCTTCTCTTTATTTCTTTCTCTTTCTCCTTCTCTTTCTTTCTTTCTCTTTCTCCTTCTCTTTCTTTCTTTCTCTTTCTCCTTCTCTTTCTTTCTTTCTCTTTCTCTCTCTCTCTCTCTCTCTCTCTCTCTCTCTCTCTCCTTCTTCTCCCGTCCTCCATCTTCTTTTTTATTTCTCTCTCTTTCCTTCTTCTATTTCTCCTTCTCTCTTTCCTTCTTCTATTTCTCTTTCTCTTTCTTTCTTTATTTTAACCTCTCTCTTTCCAAAAGATCATTGCATGCATAGAAGCATGTGCATGACATATTTTATCTATGCAAAAGATATTATCAAATAGGATTGGTGAACTGGTTAGAACACTTACCGCTTGACCAGAGGCCATGGGTTCAAATCCGATGACTTGCAGCCTGTAGTTGAAAAGCATAATTGAGTAGCTCTGTTAAAGTTTCCATCTGCATCACTATGGTGAACATATCATTTTTTTTCTCCTTATTGCTTCACAAGCTACACACCTTTCGAGAAGGGTTTGGATGCTCGAGACGTTCCTTCTGAGCTACATGTGAACCCCACTTCATGGCTGCTCCCATTTTTTTTGTCACAAAGATAATGGAGATCTCCCCAAGGTCTCTCTCTCTCCTCTAAGCTCTGATACCAAATGTAAGAACTGGAGAATGACATGCCTAGGACTTACCTCCCAACCAATTTATAGCCCTTGCCTAGTCACCATCTAGAGTTCTCTCTAAGGTCCCTCTACTCATCTGGCCATCATGAGTAGGTACCTCGTATGAACTCTCTAGATTTTGGCCTTGGTTATCCCCCAAGCAAGGAACTTCTGGTTCCTCTCTCAAGATTCCTCTTGTTCATTGGATAGCACACATATGTCTTGGTTGCTTGATGCATTACCCAGTTTTCATATTGCTCCACATCACAAGAGATTTTGTCGATCTCAAGTGAGAGTCCTGGATATGTGCACATGCCTGATGGTATGACATATGACATTGAGAGTGAAAGAGATGTATGCTTTATGCCACCTAGTGGAGCATCACTTATACTCAGACATGTACATTATGTGCCTTCATTCTCTATGAGCTTGATTTCAGTTAACCATCCACAAGAGAGCAGATGTTATGCATTCCTTGGTGAGCATCATTTTCAGTTGCAGTGGGGACAGCTTATGCTTGTTAGAGGTGTCAGGTTTGGGCACAAGTATCCTTTTTAGGTATTCCATGTGAGAGATAGTCTTGTCTCAGTGGGAGCTCAGCCTTAAGTGTGATGTGAGAGTCTTCATGTCTCATTTTGTCTACATATACATAGGTCTATTGACATTCATGATGCACATGTATGGTAGGATTCAGATGCTCAAATGGATGCACATATAGAGCATGTTTTGGATGCTCATGATGCTTATATAGAGCATGATTTTGTTGACCATATAGATGCTCATATGGATCACACTTTGGATGATCATTTGGATGCTTTAAAGCATGATGTGGATGCTCATGTAGGGCATTCTGATGATATTCAAATAGAGTATGATCATCACTTTCACCTTGGTATTGATGTTGTGCAGTTAGCTCATGTGGAGCATGATGATACACTTGGTGTGGTAGAGCAGGATAGCTCTTATGATACACAGTGTATGCCAGAGCGTACTAGGTCTCAGGGTGCATAGCTAGACATATTCTTGGTTGAGAGGATGACTGATTTAGATGTTGATGAGTCAGCCATCATGCAATCATTCTTAGATTCGCTCATGTTGATATATTTAGGTAGTGATGTGTGTGAACACACTAGGGCCACCAGGGCACTTTTTTCCATCTTTAGGAGGTTTTTTCCCCCATGTTGTATATATGCCTATTTCCCTAATGGGTTACTTATCTTTGTTCACTCTAGTGGTAATACATTCAATATTGTGTGTTTTGCTCCAACCTTCTCCTTCTTCCTTGTGCTATTTGTGTGCTTCCACAAACCTCAAACTCCAACAACTGGTATCAAAGCAGGTTGTTGCTTCATCTAGGGCATCATCGATACCCTTCTGGACACACTCTCATAATTGCATGAAATTTGGTGAGCATACTCAGGGTGATTAGGAGATCAAAACAGCTTTGCTATGTGGTGCCTAAATCTCGATCTGAGCTCATTTTAGCCTCCAAATGCACTATCATAGTGCTTATGTAGGCTATTTTATCTTTTTGTGCCAAAGATATATATAGTTTTTGGTTCGCTAGTATAAGCATCTCAAAGCCTACTACAGATTTAGAAGAACTCGATATGATAGTTTTGTTCAACTTTTTGAGATACAGTCAATTTTTGCATCAATTTATTTTAGTCAGTGGCCATGGTTGAAAGTAGCGATGTATTTCGTATGCTATTAAGGATAAGTTGGATGATACCAAATACCCATTATGGGCTTATATGATGCATCATGTATTGGTTGCAAAAGGACTATGGAAAATTCTACAAGGTGTTGAAAAATGTCCTATTACACCTGCAAACATACTTGTTGAAGGTGATGCAGATGTCATTGAAGATGATGATATTCTTCATGTTCTTATTCGTATTGAGGTTCCTATTGCACCTACTATAGAGAAAATTCATCGAGATGGCAGAAATGCTCAAGCACATGCATTGATAGCCTTGACTGTCAAATATGCCATTATTCCTCACACTCGCTCTTGCAGAACAGCTAAGGATGCTTATGATACACTAACCACTTTACACCAGGCAAGGAATGAGGCTCATGTTGCTTACCTCTGAAAACAATTGGAGTGAGCACATGAATGAAGGTGATTCCATGGATAGTTTTCTCACAAAGATCAAAGATTTGAAGGAACAATTGATTTTTGCTGACAAAGTCTTGCTTGACAGTTCACTTATGCAAATTGTTATGAATGGTCTTCCCAATTCATATCAAAGTTTTCCTTCCACTCTTCGTTTGATGATGAAAGGTAATCCAAATGCCTTAACATTTGAGGAGTTAGTCTCTATTCTGTTGTAGGAAGATCAGTCGAGGTAGAATAGGTCTATTATGCATGTTGTAGATCAAGCTTTCCTAACTAGTCAAAAGGGCAAAGGTAAATGGAGCTCCTCTACTAGTAAGCAGAAATCTACTAATTCTACACAATCAAAGAAGGATGACAGAGACAATCAGAAAATAGAAAAGCACAAATTGTTTTGCAAATGTTGTAAAGCAAATGATCATGTCATAAAAAGTTGTCCAAAACTGCTTGCTAAAGAAGCAAAGAAAAAAAAGTTTGGAATGGTTGTTGCAGAGGTATCTACACCAAAAACAGAGTCTGCTAATCTAGTGTAGAATGAAGAGTGGGCATTTACTACTGTTTGTAGTTTTGACCCATCTCCTCCTGAACAGTGTATGTCTGCAGTAGACTCAGATGTTTGGTACTTTGATAGTGGGGCAACCAAACATATTACTTTGCAGTGCAGTTTCTTCACTTCACTCGAGCCTACCCCTATAGGGAATAGTGTCACATGCGCCAACAACTCCTCTTATCCTGTCATGGGAGATGGTAAGATCATTTTGACTATTGTTGATGGTAGTTCTTTACATTGTCAGATGCTTTATTTGTGCCATGGATCAAGAAGAATCTGTTATCAGGTTTAGCTTTAGCCAAGATTGGCTTGGTTGTAAAATTTATTCATGACATATGTAGAGCTCATGATCTGTCAAATGGTGATGTGATTATTGATTTTGGCATTTTATGTCATGGGCTATATAAGCTCATAAACTATGAAAAATCTGTGAATGAGTTGGCATGTGCAGTACATGATTCTTAGGCTATGTCAGATGCAAAGCTTTGGCATGCACGCTTTGGTCATTTGAATTTTGCTAGTTTGCTACACCTGCAGAAATCTAAAATGGTATCCTCTCTGCCCAAACTTGAGGCACCTAGTAAACATGTATGTGAAGGTTGTATTTTGGGCAAAATGCAATGTTTCTCATTCCCAAAAGATGGTTCAATTTGAGATACTCAAAAATTGCAGCTTGTTCACAGTGATGTCTGTGGCCCTATGCAAACACCTTCTTTTAGGAGCTATCTTTACTTCGTGACTTTCATTGATGGTTTTTCCAGTCATGCATAGGTATATCCATTGAAAGAAAAGTCCGAAGTGTGTGTGCTTCAAACAGTTTCTAGTTTTGGTTGAAAATCTATCATCATCTAAAATGGGCACCCTCCATTCTGATGGAAGGGGAGGAATATATGTCTTTTGAGTTTAATGCATTTCTAGTTGAACGTGGGATAAAGCATTAGTGTAAAGTGTCGTATACACTTTAATAGAATGGAGTTGTACGAAAGAATAGGTCACTCATGGAGATGGCGAGGTGTATGGTCAAGAGTCAAGCTTTACCACATATTTTCTGGCTTAATGTTGTCATGTGTGTAGCATATGTACTTAACACCGGTCCCACTAAAGCATTGCAATCTATCACTCCATATCAGGCTTGGCATGGTCACAAGCCATCTGTTGCCTACCTGCACATTTTTAGTTGTCTAGCATATGCATTAGTGCCTGAACAACAACGCAGGAAATTGGATGATAAAGTAGTGAAATGTATTTTGTTGGGTACAGTTTTGAAAGCAAAGGCTATCTTTTGTATCATCCATAGACTAAACCCATTTTGGTTAGCCATGATGTTGTTTTTGTGGAAGATGTTATTCGGCCACTACTTTCATGTACTAAGGAGACATTTGTTAGCTCCAAAGACATGTATGATACTTTGCTGCCTCTTTTTACAGGTGGACAGTCTAGTGCTGGTCCTAATAGGCAACATCTCATCCTTTACAAGTTTCATGTGATGATGCACATCATTCCATTTCTTATGCAGATTTGCATGATCCACTTGTTGATGAGAGAGCTGATATTGAGGAGGCAAAATCTATAAGAAAATTGCTGGTTCAAACTTTGCATGACAGTAAATTAGATGCACCTTTTTCATATCATACTCATTCAGGCTCTAATAGTACCTCTTTTGCATCAGATTGCTATGTTATGGCTGCCTCTAGTCTCTGTGATGGGAATGAGCATGTTTCATTTGATGAAGCACAAAATTCAGAAAATTGGATGGCTGTTATACAATCTGAATATGATGTTATAATGAAAAATGATACATGGTCTTTATGTGACTTGCCTCCTAGAAAGAAGGCCATTGGCACTAAGAAGGTATACAAGCTTATGTGTAAGCCAGATGGAACAGTTGACAGGTATAATTCTACGCTTGTTGCAAAGGTTTATGCTCAAGAAAGAGGCATTGATTTTGATGAGACCTTTTCTCGTACTTGCTGAATGACTATTGTTCATAGCATCTATGAACTTGTAGCTCATCATGGTTGAAATGTACATCAATTAGACATTAGAACTGCATTTTCTAATGGTGATTTGCGTGAAGAAGTGTATGTTTTTTTAGCCCCGAGGCTTTTTGCAGAAAGGGCATGAAAACTAGGTGTGCAGGTTAAAGAAGGCATTATATAAAGCAAGCACCACCTGCTTGGTATGAAAAGATACATGCCTATCTGATTGCACATGGTTTTAAGAATAGTCCAACTAAAAGGAATTTATATGTTAAGCATGCTAATGATGTGCTTATGATCATTGTTGTGTATGTTGATGATATGTTGCTCACTAGTCCTCATGAGAAGCATATTGCTGATTTTAAGGCTGATCTGCATGCCTCATTTGAGATGTCACATTTGGGACATTTGCATCATTATTTGGGCATCCAGTTTATGCAAGTTGATGGCAGAATAGCTCTGTGTCAAACAAAATATATTGACACATTATTGCAGTGTTTTGGCCTTGAAAACTGCAAACCTATTGCCACTCATATGGAGACAAGTTTATGATTGAGCCTTCATGATGCTGGAGATGCGTTTGATGTAGTTCTCTATTAGCAGGGTGTTGGATGCTTGATTTACTTATGCATTACTTAGCCAGATATTCAATTTGTTGTCTCACATATGAGTAGGTGTATGCATTGCCTAAGTTTTAAGCATTGGTAAGCGATTAAGCGCATCTTTCACTACTTGACTGGTACCTGGACACTTGGATTGTTTTATCCCAAAGGTGGATCACTACCGCTAGATTTACATGCTTTCTTTAACTCTGACTGGGCTGCTTGCTATGACACTCATGTGTCCACCCATGGTTTTTGCTTCATGCTTGGTAGCTCATGCATATCTTGGTTGAGCAAGAAGCAGCCTACTATGGCCACTTCGAGTTGTGAGGCTGAGTATGGGGCAACTTTCACAGTGATTGTTGATTGTGTGTGGATCAGATGCCTTATGGCTAATTTGGGTGTTGTTCAATCTTCTGCCACAACCATCTTCACTTGTTCAGAGTGCATTGGTAGTTGTGAAGAACCTTGTGTTCCATGCTTTCACTAAGCACATTGAGATGCATTATCATTATGTCAAGGAGAGGTTCGTCAATGGAGAGATCAGCTTGGCATATGTGCCCACATAAAAGAACATTGCAGACCTTTTCCCAAAGGCTCTTCCTAGGGAGAACTTTGAAGCTTTCCGCAAAGCTTTGGTCTTACTTCCTTTTGTGGGTTGATTCCACATAGCTTGGCACTTCCTTATACATGAGTGCCAGCTCCTTATTCACCGCATGACTCCCAAGGCAGATTTTTGATATATTTAGGTAGCGATGTGTGTGTAAACACTAGGATTGTCGGGGTAATTTTTTCCCTCTTTAGGAGGTTTTTTCCCTCGACTTGTATATATTCCTATTGCCCTAACAGGTTGCTTATCTTTGTACATTCTAATGGTAATACATTCAGTATTTTGTGTTGTGATCCAAGCTTCTTCTTCTTCCTTGTGTTGTTCGCGTGCTTCTACAGACCTTGAACTCCAATAGCCCATGCAACATGTTGATAGAGATATCTCAGGACATATTGTTCTTGATGATGGTGCTTTGGATGCCTTGGATATAGGCATGGCTGATATGCTTAGGTTAGCCAGGATAGCATAGGTTTCGTCATCATTTGGGAGTCTAATGTATTATTTGTTATGCTCGAGACCACATATTGTAGTTGCTATTGGAGCATTTGCACTCGGAGTTGTCAGTTGGTCGATGATTGACATAGGCATAGAGCGAGTGGGAGCTTTGTAGGAACTTCATCAGTTCTTGCATCAGTCATATGTGAGCTCAACTCTTATCGATATGAGTCTAGAGCAGTTTGGAGTACACCTTATTCAAGGTAGTTGGTATATGCTGATCTGTATGGGTTGAGATCCAGACTTTTCCTGTACATTATTTTATAATCCTACATCATTCTTTGTATGTGTTACCACTTACGATCACATTTGAAGGGCTTAAGTGTGCAGAACAAGAGGAGCAAGGAGGAGATGGAGGGAGAGAGAAGAGAGGAGAGACACGCACAGATGCGTGGGATCCTCGTCGGCTTGTATATACGCCTGTAACCCTAATGGGTCACTTATCTTTGTACATTCTAGTGGTAATACATTCATTATTGTGTATTGTGCTCCAAGCTTCAAAGAAAAATGCATTTCTTTGACTTATGGTCCAGCTTTTGTCTAAGATTTTGGGTATATGAACATATTCTTCACACCCAAAAACTCAAAGATGATCATAATATGGTGCTTCCCTATCCATAACTCTTGTGCTACTTTCAGAACTTTGACAATACTACGTGAAAGATTAATCATGTGGATTGAAGTCAATATTCCTTCTGCCCAAAAGCATTGTGAAAGGTTTGCATGATGCAACATTGAATATACTCTATCTTGAATAGTTTTATTCATCCTTTTAGCTACACCATTTTATATTCGGGTATAAGGAGCTTGAAGATCTCTATGAATTCCTCTAGATTGACAAAAAAGGCTAAATTCATGTGAGGTATACTCACCCCCATTATCTGATTGTAAAGCCTTAAGCTTAGCTCATTTTTTAGTCTCAATTGAAGCAAGCCATTTTTTGAAAATAGGCAATACCTCATCCTTCGATTTGATAGGATATACCCAAACTTTAGTAGCATCATCTATGAAAGTGACAAAGTAAAGAGAACCACCTAATGACCTTGTGGGCATAGGACCACGCACATCTGTATGAACAAGATCTAAAGGCTAACTTGAAGATTCCATGTGCGTTTTATGCACATTCCTAGTTTGGTTTCTAGATTGAAAATGCTCACAAATGAAAAATTAGAGAGAGATAACACAAGTAAGTAGGCAGAATGAGAAAGATTTTCCATTCCACTATGAGATATGTGGCCCAAATGTTCATGCCAAATACAAGCCATATGTTGTTCAATAATAATTAACAAGTGTTCTTTCTATGATACAAATAAATGATAAAGTGAGCCAACTTTTCTTCCTTTTGCAATAACCATATTGCCCTTTGATATGCAAAAGGGTTGAGCATAGAAAACCACCTTGTAACCAAGGTCATCAAGTTGAACAACTGACATCAAAGGACGTGACAACTGAGGTACATGGCATACATAATGAATAGTAAATTTTGAACCATCAATGAAGTGCCTAACCACATCTCTAATAACAATGCTTCTTTTAGTCATTTGAACTTCAATAGTTTGCATTAGTTACAAAGGATATGGTTATTGGTTTGCTGACACTTGATTCCATTGAAAAGCATGAATGTGAGGGTTGTATACTTGGGAAAATGCATCGTGCTTGCTTTCCAAAAGATGATACTACACATACTACTTTGTTACCTTCAATGATGATGCAACATGCCAAACTTGTGTGTATCCTATGAGCAAAGAATGAGGTATTCTCGTACTTCAAAATATTTTTACCTATGGTTGAAAATTATTCTAGTGATAAGCTTTTGACTCTTTGCATGGATCATGGCAATGAATACATGGAATTTAATGCTTTTCCTTGTGAAATAATATTTTTCACCAAATTACAATGCCATATATACCTTGAAAATTGGTGTTGTGGGGTGCTAGAATAGAACACTTCTTGAAATGGCACAATGTATGGTTAAAGGAAAGCATCTTTCATATAAACTTTGGATGAAAGCATTCATGTGTGCAAACTATGTATTGAATTGTTGATGTACATAAGCATTGGGATTCATTACACCTTATGATCATTGGAATGGGCAAAAGTCAATGGTTGTTCATATGTGCATAATTGTTTGTTTAACATATGCTATTCAACCATCACAACAATGTCATAAACTTGATGACAAGGTAAAGAAATGTATATTTGTTGGATAAAGTAGAGAGAGTAAATGTTATTTATTATACAATCCATTGTTGAATAAAATTATTGTTATTTGAGGTGTAGTATTTGCTAAAATTTCATTTTACCCTTTACTTGAATGTAAATTTCAAACAACAATTATTTCACAAGATGTGTTTGATACACTCATGCATTTGCTTCAATGTCGTGTGTTTGACTATGGCCATGTACATCATCCAAATGAGTTTCAAAGAGATAAGAATTTTTAGTTGCACATGGGTGAAATCTCCAACCAGAGATAGCTAGATATTTCTAGCCAAACATGGCTGAAAATTCCAAAATTTTGGAGCAAACATGGCTGAAAATTTCTTATTAGAGCTTGAGGGTCTATGGAAGCATATGAATAGCACAAGGAAGTAGAAGAAGAAGCTTGGAGCACAACACACAATACTGAATGTATTACCAAGATAATGTACAAAGATAGTAACCCATTAGGGTTATAGGCATATAAACAAACCTAGGGAAAAAAACCTCCTCAAGAGGGGAAAAGTATCATGGCTATTCTAATGTGTTTACACACATCACTACCAAAATATATCAATCAACCCGAGGTATCACTATTTCAGCCTATTGGCATACTAGAATATCAGTAGATCATTTGAGTGATTACATTATGGCTTCATTATCAAACACTGGTCTTGGTGCTCCAGCTAATGTTAATGTTGCACCTATTCGAATTGGTCCACCTGCATTAAGGTAAGCTGGATGGAACCAACTATACACTCTGGAAGTTTAAAATTTCTCCAATTTTGGACTCCTATGAATTATTTGACAATGTCATGGGACCGATGGGATTGGATCCAAAGCCTATACCAATTGAAGATCCAGCAAATTCAAGATTGATGATTCATCCAAATCTAGATATTTTACAAGCTTGGAAGAGGTGGAATGCTGATGCATTATGTGCAATTGTCACCAGTGTAAGTCATTTTGTGCTTACTTTAGTTCAACATACTACTAAAGCACATGAGGCTTGGGGCATATTGGCTTGTCAATATGAGACCAAGAACCACACTAGGATACATAATTTAGAAAATCAGTTGGAAAATGAAAATCATTCTTATTTTGAAAAGGTTGAAGATTTTATCAGACAGATAAAACATCTTCAAGATCAATTGGCTGTAGTTTGTGTTGTTATAACACCAGAAGAGTTGGCTCAAAGATGTGTGCGTATTCCTCCAGCAAAGTATGATGGATTAGTAACATCCCTAAACACTCAGGTAAGACCAAGTCCCCTTACATTTGAAGATTTTTGTGCTATGTTTTTCAAAGGATCTTCTGATGGATCAAAGAAGGCGCCAAACAAGAAAAATTTCACATGAAGTTGCTTATATTGTGAAAAGAAAGGCCATGCCATTAAGGATTGCAGAAAGAAGCAAGCTGATGAACAAAATGGGACTGTAAAATCATCCTAGAAGAACAAAGACTTTGCAAACAACACAGAGTTGGAACTATGGGTAGATATTGAAGAGATATGCTCATCTGCTCAAGCTCATGTTGATGAACCATGGATTTTAGATAGTGGAGCTTCTCGCCATATAACTGATAAAAAGGATTAGTATAGTTCCCTAGTACCGTTGCGGGAATCCATCAATGTAGTGGTGGGAAATGACTCCAAGTGTCTAGCTAAAGGAACTGAAACCATCTCTTTTATCACTTCTCTAGGTGTTGAGAAAAATTTATCTGATGTTCTCTATGTACCTACACTTAAAAGAAATTTTTTGTCAGTTTCTGCAATAATAGATCGTGGACTGGAAGTTCACTTTAATAAGAGTGGTGCAGAAATCATGGATTCATCAGGTAATGTAGTAGGAAAAGCCGTAAGACATGATAACTTGTATGAGTTAGGTGCCTTAACTGCTACAGAAGATAAAGATGTAAGCAGCTTATGGCACCAACGACTTGGGTATCTCAGATTTGTAGTCTTGAAGGAGATGCAAAGAACAAGGATGGTTGCTCATTTTCTTGCATTTTTAGAGTTGCAAGAACCTTCTGAAGCTTGCATGATGGGCAAGCAACAATGAAAGGCATTTCCACAAGAGACCAACAATCGATCTCAAGCTCCTCTAGAGTTGGTACATGCTAATCTCTGTGATAAAATGTCTACACCTGCTTTAGGAGGATCTTTCTACTTTTTGTTGTTAGTCGACGATTATAGTAGAAAGATGTGGGTTTATTTCATTCAGGAGAAGGCTGATACTTTTGAAAAATTTAAAACGTGGCATAAGTATGTGGAAAATGAAGCAGGAAAGAAATTGAAGAAATTCAAAAAGATAGAGGAGGTGAATTCTTGTCAACAAAATTCAATAATTACTGTAAGGAGCATGGTGTGAAAAGGAAACTTACCACAGCTCAGACACCTCAACAAAATGGCATTGTTGAGCATAGGAACAGGACAATAGTTGAAATGGCTCACTATATGTTAAAGGCTCAAGACATGCCTGATTCATTCTAGGCAGACGCAGTCAATACAGCGGTCTACATCCTTAATCGAGGCTACACGAAAGCATTGAAGGGGATGACTCCTCAAGAAGCATATTCTGGTAAAAAGCCTTGAGTTTTACATTTCAAAATTTTTGGTTGTTTTTGTTATGCACATATTCCTGATTCAACAAGATCAAAGTTGGATTCAAAAATCAAAAGTGTGTCTTCCTAGGATATAGTGAAGAGTCTAAAGCATACAGATTGGGGGATCCTGAGGCAAGGAGGATTTTTGTGAGCCGAGATGTGGTGCTTGATGAACGACCACACTTAGTAGAAGATAAATTTAAATCTATTATCTCATCAAACGGAGAAATATCTCACCTTGTGCCTATCAAAAGACAAGTTAAAGTTGAGGAGGAGGAAACATCTGATGGTGAAATTTCCCCAATAAAAAGCCAACCGGTTGTAGCTACACAGTGTAAGCCACTACCAAAGTGGTCACAACAGGTCTTTGATGATCGCAATCCACATGTAGATGTACCAGAATCATCCTCGGATGGATTACAAAGATCAAAGAGAATAGAGGAGCAAAGAAGAGCCTCAGAACACATTGTTAACATGGCTCTAATGGCAGATATCATGGGCTCGATAAAGGAACCTACCACCATTGAAGAAGCCCTTGATGATCTAGATTGGAGAGCGGAAATGCAGTCTGAGTATGATAGTATACTCAAAAATGATACATGGGATCTAGTCGACTTTCCGCCAAAGAAGAAGGTAATAGGTACTAAATGGATTTGGAAAGCTAAGTATAAAGTAGATGGCGCATTAGAAAAGTATAAGGCAAGATTAGTTGCACAAGCTTTTTCACAAATCGAAGGATTTGATGTTCAAGAAACTTTTGCACCAATAGCACGCATGACAACTATTCGGACGGTACTTGTAGTAGTTGCACAAAAGGCATGGCCTATTTTTCAGATGGATGTGAAATCTGCATTCTTGAATGGTCATCTCAAGGAGGAGGTATATGTATCTCAACCACTAGGTTTTTGAGGTGCCCAATTCAGAAAATAAAGTTTGCAAGTTGAAGAAAGCGTTGTATGGACTTAAGCAAGCACCACGAGATTGGTACCAACGGATAGACAATCTTTTCAAAAATATGGATTTTGAAAGAAGTACTTCTGATGCTAACTTATATGTAATGAAAAGGAATAATAAGTTAGTTGTTGTCATTGTATATGTAGATGATTTGATCATTACAAGAGATCATCAGGAACTCATCAATCAAACTCGGATCAGGTTGGGAACTGAGTTTGAAATGACAGACTTAGGTCTACTCTATTTTTGTCTAGGAATTGAAGTATGGCAAAGAATGGATGGCATTTTCATCTCACAACAAAAATATGCCAAAGAAATTCTCAAGGCATTTGGAATGATGGACTCGAAACCAACTAGCACACCTATGGAGGTAAATCATAAGCTATCTATGGATGATAACATGCCTGATGTAGATGCTAAGAAGTATAGGAAGCTCATTAGAAGTCTTATTTTTTTTGTGCAACACTAGAGAAAACATTTGCTATGCTATTGGAGTGTTAAGCAGGTTTTCCAACAAACCTAAGGAGAGTCACTAGAATGCTGGAATGCAAATTCTAAGGTACATTGCAGGAACCTTGGATTTTGGTATTTTTTATACATAGGTGATACACTTCAAGGATATTGTGATTCACATTGGGCTGGAGATTGTGATTCTAGAAAATCAGTTTTTGGATATTGTTTCTCACTTGGTTCAGGTATATTTTCTTGGGTAAGTAGGAAGCAACCATCTCTCGCACTCTCCTCCACTAAAGCAAAGTACAAAGCAGCTTGTTTTGCTTCTTGTGAGGCAATCTAGTTAAGGAGAATTCTTGCAAATCTAGGCTTTCCATCAAATATGGCAACTGTTCTCAAGTGCGATAATCAAAGTTTTGTGGTCATTGCAAAGAACCCAGCATTTCATGCTCGCACCAAGCATATAGAAGTACAATACCATTATGTTTGTGAGCTAATTGAAGATGAAATTGTGGAGCTAGAATATTTCCCAACAGAGGCAAATTGTGATGACATATTCACTAAAGCACTTGGAAGAGAGTAGCTCAACAGGCATCTTCAACAAATGGGCATAGGACCGAGACCTACTTGATTTATCATTCGGTAAATATTGAGGGGGGTGTTAGTACATGATCAATGTCTACCCCTCATGATTGTATGCACATTTTGTAAGGCCCCGATTATGAGGAGAAGCCAGCATGCATTACCCAATTTGATGGGAATCCCAACTTGCATGTTGGATGAAGGTCATATTGGACCATGTAAGGTATTTTAAGGAAAGGGAGTTACCAGGGTCCCAATTGTGGGGTCTCAGACAGCGGTGAGCAGCCCTGATTGGGGGTCCAAGGGAGCTAGTGGGCCCCTCACTAGGGGGTCCTAGGGGGTCCTAAGGGGCCAACGGGCCCCCTGATGGGGGTCTGGGGTAGCGCCCCCAGTGCGATAGTAAAGGGAATATTCCCTATCAAAGTGAGAAGTCATTTATATTTGTTAGGTCAGTTTAACCGACCTAAGCTGTGTATGGCAACTACGCAGGTGGTGGCCACCCATGCTCTACCTCCCATGTATAGCCGCCATGAAAGGCTACCCATTATCCTATATATACATGACTTCTAGACTACCGGAGACATCAAATCGAGCCAATATACATATGCCTTGTATCTCCCTATCTAGAGTTGTCCAGATCACCATTTAAGCTCTACCTTAAGAACACATGGGTGGACAACACCATCATCTTTGTACTTGTTGTTAGTGGAAAATTGTTGAGATTCTCCTATATCTGTTATTTTCTCTGCTACTGATCCTATGTTATATTGTGTAACTATTATCGTACACTATTTGCATCACCTTCAGTAACTGTATTTGCAAATGTAGTAGGATGTTTTTCAACACCTTGCACAATATTCCATAGTCCTTTTGCGACCAATACATGACGCATCATATATGCCCATAATGGGTAATTGGTACCATCCAACTTATCCTCAACATCCTACATCATTGCTTTCAACCATGGCCAATGACTAAAATACCTTGATGCAAAAAAATGATTGTATCTCAAAAAGTTGAAGAGAACTACCCTATCCAGTTCTACTAAACGTGTAGCAAACTTTGATTCGCTTATACAGGCTAACCAAAACATGTATATATGTTGGCACAAAAAGACAAAATGCCTGCATAGGTCTTGTGATAGTGCATTCGGAGGCCAAAACGAGCTCAAATCACGATTTTGACACCACAAAGTGAAGTTGTTTTGAACTCCTAATTGCCTTGAGTATCCTCACCAACTTTCGTGCAATTTTGAGACTGTGGCTAGAGGGGTATCGACGATGCCCTATATGAAGTTGCAACCTGCTATAATACTAATTGTTGGAGTTTGAGGTTCGGAGAAGCACACGAACAGCATAAGGAAGAAGAAGAAGCTTGGAGCACAACACACATTACTCAATGTATTACCAAGAGAATGTACAAAGATAAGTAACATGTTCGGGCTATAGGCATATATACAAGCTGAGGAAAAAACCTCCTAAAGAGGGAAAAAAGTGCCCTGATGGTTCTAGTGTGTTCACACACATCACTACTGATTCTAACTAAAGATGACTCATTGAAAAATTGAAAAATTTATAGCCATACATGGTTGGAAAATTGCACGACATTTATTACACTTCTTATCTACATTTTGACGATGTATTACATGAGGAACACATGTCTATCAAGAATGCACAATCTATGCCGAAACGGCTAGAAAAGATATTGCAGATAGCAAATTGAGTGCTTCTTAGTAGAACAATATCATGCTCTCACCATGCATCAAGAGACTTTGTGGGTGTACCTATTATTGCAATTGTGTGTAATGAAGAGCCACTCACTTTTGAAGATGCATGTGATGATTCAAATTGGATGAGTGCAATGCAATTGGAATTGGATTTTATTCAAGGAAATTGTATAGAGTTATGTGAATGCCAAAAGGCAAGAATGACATTGGTACTAAGTGGGTTTACAAGATCAAAAAAAAAATAGATGGAAGCATTGATGGTTACAAAGCAAGATTAGTTGCAAAAGGTTATGATAAAAAATGTGGCATTGATTATGAGGATACTTTTGCACTTACTTCATGCATGACTACCATTCATATTGTGATTGCATTGGCTACCCCTCATGGTTGGAAAATGTATCATATTGATGTAAAAATAGCTTTCTTGAATGGTGATTTGCAAGAATAGGTCTATGTCAAGCAACCTCTTAGATTTTCCATCAAAGTTCAAGAGCATATGGTTTTCCATTTGTGTAAGGTTTCGTATGAACTTAAGCAAGTTCCACGTGCATGGTATGAAAAATACATAAGCACTTGATTGCTCTTGGTTTTAAATGTATTCCAATTGAAAACACACTTTATGTATGCAAAGATGGGGTTGACGTTATGGTGCTCATTCTTTATGTTGATGATCTTCTCTTGTGGGTCATGTGATGAGAAAATTGGCGTGCTTATGTTTGATTTGCAGCATACTTTTGATGTCAAATATCTTGATCTTTTGGACTATTATCTTGGAATTCATCTTATATACGTTGATGGGGAATTGTTCTACATCAAGCAAAGTATATGGAGAAACTCTGGAGAATGAGTTCTCCTATGCGCAACGGAAGTGTGTAGTGAACCCTTGTATGTCCAGCACTTGGACAAACATCTGCACCTTAGATAGCTTGCTGCTCTCAACACAAAACTCAAATGGACTTGATACTTTAGTCAATCAAATTAGACAAGGAGAGCTTTCTAAAAAGCTATAAATGACTTAATTTGGACAAGTTTTGATTAGGAAACATAACTGTCAAAGATGAACTACATGTCCACATAGGTATGCTGAAGAACTGAGCTTCACTCTCGGACTCATAACTCTCTGAATATATATCCTTTGAGAAAGATGTTTGGTATAGAGAAAGTAGACACAAATAGCTTTCCAACAAGCTAAAAATCAAGTAATTTGGATGAGTTTTGATCAGGGAACTCAACTCATCAAGATAGACCACCTGCACACATAAGTACACTATAAAACTAGACTTTACTCTCTGATAGATATCTCACAAATTATGAATGATCTGAATGAGATATTTGAGACAGTGAAAGTAGATGCCAAGGGCTTTCCAACAAGACAAAAATCACGCAATTTGGATATGTTTTGGTTGGGAAACTGAACCGACCAAAATAGACTACCTATCTACACAGGTATACTGAAAAACTGGACTTCACGCTTCCACTGATATCTCATAAAATACATAAGTTTTCAAAGAGATATTTGATATGCAAAAAGTACACGAGATAAGCTTTCCAATGAATGTTTAAACGCACAAAATGGTTACATATGCACTGAGATATGAGTTCTGCAACATAGCTGTGTACAAACTGATGTGCGGCTGGAAGGAGTCTAAGGGAAAACCAAAATGACAAAATGGCTAGATCCGACTACTGGGAGCTCTTGCGTCTTTCTCTCCTTGTTTTGAATGTGCTCTCACTTCACTTTTATAACCAATGAGCATGTGAAGAAGTTTTTGCCTTCTTCTTAACTCACCACTTTCTCCACTACATGCTACTAACTACAAGGCAAGATATTGTATCTCTTACTCATCATGAATTTTTACTATACTTTTTCTTTTATTATTTTTTTCCTTTTTTCCTCTACTTTTTCTTTATCTTTATATTTGGTAAATTTATCCAAGCATGGCTCATATGAAAATGATCTTGTACATTTATCTTCAACAGAAACTTCATCAGCATTTTGGTTTTATGGATAGGAAGCCTATCTCAACACCAATGGAAAAAAGATTTAGGTAGGTTATCAATTGAGGATAGTTTAATCAATCTATGCATAGCCCTAGCATTAAGCATTGGAAATTGGTAAAATGTGTGCTTAGATATGTCAAAGACATTTTGATTTTGGGTCTCTTTTATGTAGAGATGATTAGCCATTGCTTTCATGCTTTTACAGATAGTAATTGGGATGGTTTTTATGATACACATATCTAGTAGTGGAAAATTCTTTTTCTTTGGACGATCATGCATACCTTGGTTGAGAAAGAAGAAAGCTATTGTGTCTATATCAAGTCGTAGGTCTCATCTATCATTTGTTGTAGTGTTCACATCATTCTCTCCAAGGGGATTTGTTACACTCGTGTGTCCCTTGAGTAGCTTTGATGTAAACCATTTCCCTATACATGGGCACTTTTTACTTTAGAGCTGATTAGAATTTTTTTTTTTTCCTCCATGTAACCACATATGCACAATATATCCATATGTGATGGTACATAGTACTTAGGGATTCACTTATAGCTCTCCCTTTTGCAATTGTCATACTTTTGATCATTGTTCATCATCTATCAATAGAGAGAACTTCAATCCATCGTGTTTCTTCATGCATCGATCTCCTTTTTTTATCTTATGTGCATTTCGATTGGCACTTTCTCACTCTATAACACACCCAACATTTCCTTAGGTGTATCAGTTGTTCTTCCAAATTTCAAGCCCATCGAAAGAGTAGTTTGAAGACAAATTCTCAAAACAAACAAGATGCTCTACTTGAAAATGAGATTCCAATATTGATATGTACCCTAATGCAATCATTCTCATAAATCTAGAAGGAAGCATCTCCCTCATTTGAAAAAACTCGAATTTTCCCTTTGTCAACTACTGAGTATGTCAAGCCCCAAAGGTGTTCCAAGGGGAGGCTTTTCCATTCTAGCACTTCTAGCAAAGTCAAGTACCACAATTCTTGGTGTACAATGCATACTTGTGTTGTAGTAATTGGCATATATGTATGTTGTATCATAAATAGTTTTACATATACATACTTTCAAGGATCTTGTAAAATAGATTGTCCCACATGTTCGAAAGGAACATACATGGTTGCAGATATGTTGTAAAACATTCTATACTATATTTTATGTTTTAATGGCTATGATGAGATGAAGATAATTTATCTCAAAAACCTCTTACTTGTATCATTTTTTTGTATTCGTTTAGTATAATAATCTATCTTGTGCCATTTAGCTTTATTTGACTTTTATTATGGTATAACATGGCTAAAAATTCATTTTTGGCTCATTTTGATTATTTCCCCTTTTTCTTGTACACAATGAATTGGAGAAATGTATTGTAGTCAATTTCATAACATGGTATGGACATAAATGTGTAAAAATTTGCAACTAAAAGATTGATCTCATAAAAACTAATACTCTACGTGCAATCTCTTCAGCCTGAATTGAAACTTTTCACTTCAACTGTTGAAGGATCTCAATTAAGCCCATCATTAAGAAAATTCTTCGTACCTAAGCCCATAGAGTGCCTATCGTGTAGGCAATTATCTTTTACAGGTAAACGTGATGAAAAGGCCAGATCATCATTCTCGACTGCTGTATTTTGATATCCATTATGCACCATTTTATCCTGAGTTGGGTATGGTGCAAAGCAGATATCATATCTTCTGAAAATGTGTTGAAGGTGGAGTTGCACATACTGAAGCTGAAGGTCTAGGTGCAAAAGATGGGAGACTGCCGCTGGCCCAAAAAACCCCTTCACTGTCCATGTTTCTCACCTTATAAACTTATATTCTATCAATTCAAGTGGCAGTGCTCTGCGTACACGTGTCTAGATGAATGTGTAAATATACATACATCTACACACGTGCATTCATGTATGCATACATATACATACATACATACATACATATGTACAAGCATACATATATACATACATGCATACATATGTACGAGCATATGCATGTTTATATACACCATGCATGCATGCTTGTGTATAGAGACTATGTCTTATGTAGATTTTCCACAAATGCAGCAGAAAATGCACAGCTGGTCACATTCTATTAAGTGGATATTTTCAGCATGCAGAGACATTTGCTGCTATACACAGAGGTGAGTTCTACACGTGCCTGGACAAGAGCGAATGAACATGGCATGCATGGAAGCGTACACGTGCACACAAAGGCACAAATAACAATGTAGACAGAAAAGTACACAGAAGTTCAGAACTGTCATCATAAGACTGTTATGAAAATACAGGACCACTATCTTCGATCTCAAAAATTCATCATCTACAGTTTGACAAGTATAATTAAGAAGGGAAAATGGATGAGCTTGTCCATTTCTATATAAATAACCTGTCGGAATCTCATCGCTTCTTTCCCGGCTCTTTGAATAGGGGAAAACAGAAGTTACAAAAGCCTAGCAAAGGTGTCATCAATTAAATCATACTTGCAACTGAGCAAATCTCAATACCTACGAGTTATTAGTGTCATGTGATAAAAGAATCAATGCCACTTAGGAAAAGGTATCATGCAGCCAATGCAAAAAAGCATCGAAATGAAAAATATTACCCCAATGGATTCTCTCCTCATGATCAAATATATAACTTGTATTGATATTGCAAGTTGATGCAAAAACACAGCACCAAAATTGCATGAGAATTGGATATCACAG
The DNA here is from genome assembly GCA_020310875.1 of Ceratopteris richardii. NCBI lineage: Eukaryota > Viridiplantae > Streptophyta > Polypodiopsida > Polypodiales > Pteridaceae > Ceratopteris > Ceratopteris richardii. The sequence continues at coordinate 222,388,455 of CM035406.1, forward strand.
TCTCAGAAGTGATGGGTACAGAATTTAAGCATCAAACACTGTACTTAAACCGAGCCATTTAAAAATAGCATTTGCTTGCCTTGCCTCATCCTGCTATGCCCTTCAAATATGTCCAAGTGAAACATCAGTCACCATATTTGTAGAGGACAATTAAGCTTGTGTTTTCTCCAACACCCATTATTGAGTTCAAGCAACTTTAGCCTGATCTGTTATCAAACCTAATCTGTAGTTCAATGTGTGCAACCAAGCTGGAGCAAATATAATAAACCCTCATGCTTGACAAACGTGAGCTTCAGCACTTGAGAAGGAAACAAGATAGGTTTGAGCTGAGGCCTAAGCGCATGCAACACAAAATTGTACAGCACCTTCATATTGAAACATCAAGTAATATTCTCATAACGAGGCCTCTTTGAGTCCCCTTCTTGCCAATCCCTTGACTTTGCCCATTTGTAACTGTCACCTCCACACTCTGCCCTATTCTGCTTATGGAAAGCATTAGGACATTCCCTGCTGTAAGAATGCCAGTGCTTGGTGTCAGACTCTACCATCAAGCCTCCATCCAGCACTTGATCATGTAGGCCTCTTGTTGTGTGCTTGGATTCACCTACATGCATTTGGTGCACACCATCCCTCGGATGTGCAGTGTCCCTTGGATACTGGCGAGCATATAATGACACCTCAGAATGAGCAACTGTGATTCCACTTTCCATCCCCCTTTCTAGCAACTCCTCTTCAGCTGTTAGCTCTGGTTTAGTAGTCCTTGCGTCACCACCTTCAGCCTTGAACTTTCTCTGTTTCTCCAAGGCTACCTTCCATTTGTCCAAGTTCCTTTGCTCAATATCAGTTGTAGAGGTGCCTTGGTGAGTCTCCTGACCACATTGCAGACTGACCTTTGATTTTGGTTCTGCCATAGTCCTTTTTTCTGCTACTTGGGGTGTGCGAGGAGGTATCGCACTTGATTTAGCAGCATTTGATTCAGCTGCACAAGCAGATAGTCCTCTGTGCTGCTCATACAACTCTAACATTTGGTTGCTGACTTCTGCAAAATAAATTGAGGTTATCAAAGAAATATCCAATACAGGAATCTTCTTGCCCCCCAAGAAAATACAAAAATACATCTCAAATACATATTATGTCAGCCATTGACACACGTGAATGAATCAGATGTAGATGTAAATCTAAAATCATGTGTGAAAGAATATGCAGAACTATGAACATCAAGTGATCTCCTCTTAAACCAAAAGAAACCCACAAGTCACATACTTGCCTTGAACAAAGATAAACCAGTAAAAATCCAACATAGAACATGCAGACTACAGACTATGTTTGTTTGCTCATCACTTGTGACATAGATATTTCTTTTCTGAGCTGCCTATATTATCCAGTAGTTTGATATAGAGTTTTGTGTCTACCTGTCTCAACACTTAGTTACCTATTATAGATTATCGCAGTTGACTAGGTAGGAATAACTTCTGTGCATGAAATACCAATCATGCTCAAAATATTTCACCTTCCAACTGTCGAGGGGTGACATCAAATTCCTGCCACCAAGGCCTCTTGTCGTTTGATGGAAGCTTAACCTTCAAAAATTTTGCAGCAAGGAAGATTGCCCCTGCAGCAACGTGATGTGGTTTGAACTGCAAACAGAGAGAGGTTCGCAATCTGCAATAGAAAAGATGTGACTTTCATTGTTTTCTCTATATTATCTCATTAAAAAGAAATAATGCAATATCTCTTACCCATCATTTACAAAATTCCAAGCTACTTGTGCCAGTGAATTCTGAGCCACTCTCAACTTCTTGATAGCTGTCACAAGAGGCTTGTAAGGGTGGTAAATGTTCAGATCAAATTCTAAAGTTGAGAGGACCAATCGCTCCCCTGTAAGCACAAGATCCTTTTCTTGTTCATAAACCTCCTGAACAGAAGGGTGAAAAAATGATCAGGAGATGAGATCATGATTTCAACCCAGTTTGACACTCCAGTATAAACTGAACTCTACCTTCAATTTTATTCTCTCCACCATCTCTGGATCCTTTTTATGACGTATCTCCCAAGCAGCAGAAATAACATGATGTAATAATTTTGGGGTCTCTTCAACCTTTCCAGCCAAGAACATGCAGACTGTTGCAATGACCTGCGGTTACAAAAAACATGAGACAGACATCAGAGCACAGCTTAAAACATCAAGTCTCTTCAAATTCACTACTCCTTCACCATGATTAACTTATGACTAATAAGGGAAAAGGAAACAAGAAGCCAATGGGAAATAAGATAGAAAATGATATCATAGTTCACATTTATCATTTATGGCTGAATTAATGCAAAATAACAAGTTGAATATGAACCAAACTACCATCCATTTTGATCATAAGATTTTTTTTATCATTTTTAATAGCTGTCTTGATATAGCTATCGTGAAGAGCAACTAATTTGCAAGACCCATATAACATCTGTACAAATTTTATGCCATAGATCAATGATCTCAGATCAATTGCCAAAGTTTGGCATATTCTGATCTGTAATATGTGATAATATATAAATGTTATGAATAGAAATAAATAAATAAACCCGATCACATCATCACTGTCAACTAGTAGTGAGAACACAGTTCTAAAAAATATCCAAGTCATCAATGGCAAGTATCAAACTTAAAACTTCCAATATAACGCAGGCATCACTCAAATTAAATATTTGAATCATGTGCTGCATCATCACTAGGTTCCTGAAATGAGCCTGATTCACTAGAAGAAAGATTGCCTCTATGTGTACTAGTAGGCTTTGTGGAATTGATGTGCGTCATAAGAATCTAAATGTACTTCCTCATTCAATAATGTACACTCAACTTGATCCTCCCGTGGAAGATCAAGAATAAAAAGCTCTTCTTTATGTCACCTTTATCTATAGAAGACTATAGTTAGTTGATTCTGTTCTAGAGACCAATTAGCACTCAAATATGGATGTATGCATATGTGTTCATTGTGTTGTATTTATATGCATTTAGTTTATCTGCATTGTAATTCACACCATGTATGTGCTGAAGAAAGTGTTACATGTTAGTAACCTTCACTAGAAGGTAATCTGGCATGTCTCATCACATGAAGATTGGCCCCCACCGGTTGGTTCTTTTTTTTTTTTTTTTTTTTGGTGGGGGGGGGGGGGGATATATACAAAAAACAAACAAATAAAGGAAACAAAAACAAACAAACAAAAACCAGAAAAGAGATTTTTGCATAACTTTGGGTAAAAGTTTTTTACTTTTAACAGGTAAAATGCAGGCATATCACAGTATATCTAAGGATGCCTCGAGTATCTCTTACTCTTGTTCAATCCAAAGAACTTGGGCGTTCAATATCTAACAGTAAGTACTATGTAGCATGAATGTATGTGTTTGTGTATCATAATCAAATTTTTGCATACAATGCGTCATATGTATGCATTGTAAGCATGTATCCATTTGTTATATACATATATTGATGTGTTGTATGTGTCTCTGCTGTGAACCTATACATGTGTGTACGTGTGTTGTCTGTATCAATGCATACAACATGTATGTTGTTAACTCGTTTATATGTTCAACATTATCACACGTTGTAGAATTGCCCCAGCCCATCAAAATGAAAAAAAAAACACACACACACAAAAGAAACATGGAAAACGTCTAATTGGGCCTACAACATCATTTCGTGCAATTATGATAACAAGCCTAGTCCAGCTTGTTCTCTATGATGAAAAGAAAGAGTTATACCTCAAGCCTACATTGAAGAAAGGAAAACTAAAACATGACTGTCAGAGAGAAGGAAAAGTGAAAAAAGCAATAAACATATGCACTGCATTATGCATACAACTACCAGATAGAAGAATCTCAGACAAATAAATGGAAACAGAAACAAATAAACAAATGACAAAACAAATCTCTTGCCTAAGGTTCCATGAGGTTGAGCTTCTTGAGCTTTTTTTTTTTTTTTGAGGGAGACAACAAAACTCGGCTATAATGGGCACTGGCACTTCAAAAGCACATACATAGCATGAATAAAGGAGATGATAGGGCATAAGACTAAAACAATGAAAAGAAAAACAAAATGGCAACTATGTAGCGCTACATGTGTACATCTACATCTTAGTCCGACTAAGCATGGGGGGAGGGGAGTTAACTCGTGCAAAGACTGAACACTTAAAAAAAAAGGAACATAGACTTGGAGACTGTGATGTAATGGTAAAATCCCACCACATTCATATAAGAAAATGTGAGATGTCTAGTAAGTCAAATTGGTATAAACTTACAAATCTGTCATTCCTTGCATGAGATTGGCGTAGATAAAATCGGTGGCAAAAGACAATTGCAGTTGCAATCGTTAATTGTGGCCTGCCAAATAACCCAAAAAAAAAAAAAGGCCTTCAGTTTTTATCTCCAAACACTATCCCAAATCATTACACTCAACATAGTTTCAGTTTCCTCACTCATGGGTGCAGAACCCATCAGATGGAAAATTATGATTACACTCCATGAATAGATACTGAAGGTACTAAGAACCATTAAGGTTCCTCCTCAAGATTGCTGGTTCAACTTTTTACAAGAAAACCTACTTGTTAGTCTATGTACAACACACAAAGGTTTGAAACTCGTGCCAATAGTATGAAATCAAAAAAAAAAAGAAACAAACTTGAAACAATCAATGATATAATTCAATAATGTGAAGAAAAATTGCATAAAATTTATGGATAAAGTTTACAATGCAGCTAAAGCCACTTCCTGCCCATAATAGAAAAGCAATAAGTATGTCACTTTATAAAAATAATTCGAGCTTACAATTCAATAGATAGGACCTAGAATGATTCAACAAAACGCTTTTTCCATAATAACAAAAACAACTACAACCCTACAAACTCCCTACAAAAAGAGGGAAATATGTTCATTTCGTACTGATAATCATGTAGCCTGTCTGAAATTTTATTGCAAGAGAATGATTACACGCCAAACTGTTTACTTATGGTTTCATTCGAAAGGTATTTTCTAGCTACCGTCTGTATAATAGACGTTTGAACCCCTTTCACAATGAATTTTCCTTGAATTATAATTGTTCTATAAATGAGAGTGATAGTGCTCTCGTTCTAAGTTCTCTAACCTGGAGTGCATATTTGTAAAGAAATAAAGGAGGGAAGCTTACACTTTAAGATGCATCCCAAGATCTTGAAGAAAAGTGCAATAGGACTTCCGGAGATAGGACTCCTTTGCAGCATCAATACCATCAAGACGTGAAGGGGATGCCCTTTCGATTTGATCCCGGGGGAAGTACCACTGACAGCATGAATGTTCTGGCTCCTCCAATGTAGCCTTGCAACGCCATGAATCAGCTTCTCCTTCTAGCAACTCTGACATTCTGAATGATTTCTCTGCTCAAGTCAGAGATTGTATGAACTGCGAAAAAAACGAAGGATTTTATCCTGCCTCTAAAAAACTAAAGTTCGATGCAGTCGTAAACTGCATAACGAAAGTTTCTCGGCGTTTGCCGACGGACAAAAGACACGTGTAAGTGCATCATGTGTGCTCGTACTGACTGTAACCGCAAGAATATGAAAGGGGAAAGGGAATCGAGGTTCCAACTCCCCACCCTCTACAAGAATCAGAAGCCGATATAAAGGTCGGGGAGACTGAATCGTATCTACCTTGCGTCATGTTCTCAGGGTACCAAGTTGCTATCAAAAAGACGATTAGTGCACTAACCTGCGATGAACCCTAATCTTACAAGGAAAATTAGAAATTACCTTTGCGAAAACGCGGAACAGAAATACTTCCACCACGGAGACACAGGCGCCAAATTAAAGAAGGTCGATCACGGACAAAACTCGTCTGCCTGTGCAGGCGAGAGATCGTTTAAGCACCTCACACGGACAGTGCTGTCTATATATCACGCGGCAAAGATCCTTGTGCCGAGACTAACAATAAACACCATCATTTGACGGACAGATTCCTCACCGTCGAGATTTATAGTCTTTCTTGGGGACTGACAGCTTTTACATTCTCGGTGTTAAGTTTCCGGGGTGTTTCAAACGTGCTTGCTTTTTGCTTTTAGACGCGTCACGTTTATCATCGAGACCCCAAATTGTCCCCAATACAAATTATTTTTTAGACCCCAAAAGCATTATGTTTCATGAAAATTTTTAAAAAAGCAATGTAACACACATCCAAAGAAAGTTACCAAAAAGTGGATTATGTTCCCCATGAAGGAATATACATTCTATAAGTGGTCTTCTTTGATGGACTTTTGTAGGGTGACCAAGCAACCACTACCTCACTTAGTGAGAATTGTTGAAGATTGTTCCTTACGAGCCAAAGTAGTCTTCCAAGTGTTTTGTATAGCTCAAGGCTTGAAGTACATGAGCACATGAGAAGCGTGAGCTCTTTTGGTTCTCTTTTGCAATACTAGCACCATGGATATTCATTGTTTGATCTAGCACCTTCTAATTGTTTTCAATCTCATGATGTAGGATTTCTTGTAGTAGTACGAACTCCTCTAAGTGGATGTTATAAGATTGCAAATTGAGTATTCTCCCCTCTACACAAAGCCTATAGGGACACTTTTTCCCTCTTTAGCTGGCTTTTTTCCCTCGGTTTGTATATACACATATAACCTCAAGGGGTTTTTATCTATGTACAATCACTTGGTAATACATTCAATGTTGTGTTGTGCTCCAAGCTTCTTCTTTTTCCTTGTGATGTTCACGGGCTTCAGCAGACCTCGAATTCCAACAATGTCTCCTCATATGCAAAGCCCTCTCATAGCTATACTCACTTCATGTTCGTTTACTAAGGTGTTCCTGTTAGAGGGGAACCAAACGGAATTTTTCTATGCAATCTCAAATAACCATTTCAACTCTCTATGGGGCTTGAATTTTTTTCTTGAACCTATTCAAAGGATGATATGAAAAAGAGACAAGCCTTGAGATTCTAGGCTTCACCTTTGCAAATAAGTTAGACATGTCAATCTTTGGGATATAAAATGACTTGGATCCCAACCCTCATCTTTGGGTAGGTAGCATATTTATAGTTCATCCTACGAATTATTTTCATATTTAGGTCACCTTTACATGAGAAGTTCATATGATTGGACATATGTTAGGCATAGATCCAAGTTGAAACAATTATCAATATGTGTTGGAACAAGAGCATGAAATGCCAAGGTTCCTAGCTCGAGGGTTATCCTAAGGTTCCTAAGGTGATAGTAGAGCAGATTTGCATGTTGGCCGCATGTCCACACTAGATTACTCCAGATACTATCTAATTTAGGAGCAAGGAGATAAATAGGATGGGAGAAGAGTAGGATACATGCCATTTTCAAGTCTCTTTTGTGAGAATAATCTCACATTCAGTATTAGAAATGACGTTATAATCTTCTTCTTGGAGTTTTATGTGTGAGAAATTTGGGAGCAACATGTCACTTTATATGTTTTTGATCCATCATCATCTTCATGGAGAGTTGCTACCAACTTAATTAGGATGCAGAGGCTATTCCTTGTAAAAGACAAGAGCTTTGGAGGCCCCCAAAAGGAGGTTTGAGCCTCCTCAGGGATCTTCGTGTGAAAACAAAGCAAAGAGGAAGGCGACATGCTCACAAGCAATCCATAGGAATTTTTTCATGTGCATTAGAGGTGTGAACGTTAAGACATTACTCTATTTATATTCTTTCTATTGGTTGTGAGGAAGGTATGGTTAGGATGTGCCTTATATAGGCAGAAATTTCATTGAGGAACAACTATGTGGGATTAAAAGCAATTGCACATGGAGCATTGAGAGCTCTTGAAAGATTATTTCCCTCACCTTCCGGCTCTTTAGCAACTCTTTTTCAACACCTATCTTCACTCTTTTGACCATAACTCTCTCAATTCTTGTCCAAATTGAGTGGTTCAACTTGATATATAATATATACTGGCTCTAATCAAAAAGGAAAACAAATGTAACTAGAGTCCACAAGTGCATGTGCAATCTGCACCATTCCTTTAATATCCTCCACTATAGTCTACTACTGGTTGAAGTGATCTTGACCATTGCTTTAGTACCTTCCATTAGAGTCCACTAGTGGTTGGCGTACTCACCACTCTAGCTAAGCCTCTTTAAACTCAAGTTAACTCATGTTAACTTGAGTTAGAAGGCTCTTTGGGAAAAACTCTCTCCCAATGCTCCCCTAGGAGTTGAACCCAAGACTTCCTCTTTCACAACCTTAAGACTTAACCACTATGCTAAGTGGATCACTTGCGTAAGAGATCACATGAACTTATGCTCAAGTCTAATCTCTAGATCGTTGGTCATACACATGAGTGACCAAATATGATTTCTAGATTTTAGGTATGTCTAAACCGACCGGACCCTTAGATCCTACACTTACTATATTACATTGCTTCCCCTTGGGAAAGATTTTTGTCCTAAAAAATAAAGCTATATAAATAATCTAGGTATCACTCGAGCTTCATGTACAAATTATACATGATCATCTCTGTGTGTTGTTTCCCCATATCCTTCTCCTTAAGAATTCTAATAAAAGATCATCTTAAAGGTGGGAAACCGTCTTACTAGTGCCTACTATCTCCCATGTATACCTAGTTTTCAAACTATTACTCCCATAACATATAACATCATCAAAATGACCAAAGTCCATATGATATATCCTCTATAGAGTAATAATATGAAAAACAAATGTAAGGTGCCAAGCTTATAGGGTTGACCATACCAAAATGGAGATAATAACCATAAAATCCTATGAAATGTAGAATAAAGGCCCATAGAAAGTGACTTCACCCATCTAGGAGTAAATGATAGATTTTCATGCATGCCACTCCATGTCTTCCTAACATTGAGTGTAATCACAAGTAATAGTATAAAACAATATAGACTACCTTGTGAACCATGCAAATCCACATCCTAGCTCCTAAATAAGAGTTCCTTGGTAGTAAAATGAAATCTCTACATTCCATTAACCAAGAATTCTTTGGTTTGTCATCCATAACCTTTGGACTTAGTTCTATTGGAAGAGCATCTATTGGCACAAGTGCAAACTCTAAAATTTTCTCCTCCCTTTAGTTTGCCATATGAATGCAAAAGCATTCCCTTTGAGATTCAAAAATAATACATAAGTACCCATCCTTGTAATTGATGTTTACACATCATCCTCGTGATAAAACATCAACTAAGAGTTTGGTAAGCCAATAGCTCATATATATTCCTATCTCCTAGAAACCCTAGAAAGAAAAGTCATAACTCTACTTGTAGTTTTATTAATGTCAATAAATAGATCATCTCATCTAGTCAAGGAACATCACTAGAAATAAACATGACTACTTATCTCTAGAGTCTACAGAGTGCCACTCTTATTTAGACAATCTAAACATAAGAAAGTGAAACTCTCTCTCTCTCTCTCTCTCTCTCTAATCTCATCTAAGGAAAGACCTCTAATAGTGGAATTTATTCCACTTTCCCTTTTCCTTTGAAAGAGATTTCGTTGAATCCAATTGCTCTACTCATCCATAGCTGAGAACATACACATAAGTTCTCCATGTTTTTTCCTTCAAAATTAGTGGAGAAGCAAACTCCCATGTGAAGGAATACACTAAAAAGATAGAGTAAATGAATTCCTTCTAAAATACGTACTAAAATCTGTTTTCTAAACACATCTTCTCTCTAAAGGAAAACATACTTTGTTCTTCTCCTAAGAAAAAATCATATTTTCCTTTCCTTTTTCTCTTTGAAAAGAACATGAGCTACAGTGAGATATGTAAGCTAAAGCGAGATCTCTCCTCAATCTCTCAACTAATTCGTGCTTTCTCCTTTTCTTAAAAGAGAGACTTATGAAGTTATTTGCTCACCTCTTCCATAATCCCTCATTACACGCATTTTTATGAAAATGGAGAACAAATCTCCCATAAATAATGAAGGTGTATGTGGTGAAGAGTTAAGAAAATAAATTCCTTCTAAGGGTCAAAGCCCTTTGTCGAAACGGTAAGCAATGATATGACATGGTACCATTGCAAACAGATGTGTATCCATACTAAAGAAACTATCTCTGCCAACCATCCTCTATGCATGGACCCTTATGATCCATTCATAGTACTGGAATTATCCTTTCTGAAAACTATAAAGTGAGTATGTGCATCCTCTATTGGAAGAATAAATCTTCCCCAAACTATGAAGGATAACTCCCAATCCCAAGGGGATGTCTATTAAGAACTCTCTTATGATCTAGTGAGTTATGCCCCCATGAATGATGAGCCCTTTTCTCCCTTGCCATAGAAGAAGAGTGCTCAAAGGGAAGTTGTTTCCACTGTCCCATACGAATGGAACCTTCTTCCAATTCATGGTGTCATACCTGCACTAAACCATATATATATATATATATATATATATATATATATATATAATGGAATATGTAGGTGGAATCAAATGAATCCCATATCCTCAAACTAGTTTTGTTTGGTTCTATTCAACATGTGATAATGGATATCCCTTTCTATTCCAAATTAACTTGTTCTTAGGTACCAATATTGAGTCTAAGTATCTCTCTCTAGATCCTAACATATGTATATATATTGGGTACCCCAAATATTTCTTACTGAGGGATCTATGCTTTTAAGTCATAGAGCTAGTGCCATTCCTATGGACTTCCTAACCATCAATCAAATCACAATAGCACACGTCGATGCTCTCTCATGAAACCCATCTCTATTATCCCATCTAATTGATTTCCTTAGTAGTGTATCAAAAATACTACAATACTTAATCAAGTGATGTGCATGAGTGAAACTATTCACTCTTTAGCTATTCTTCATGATACCCATAGTCCCTAATCATACTGTGGGACTCTTTTGAAGGTAACTAAACCTCAGTACCTTGGAGACGATCATAAATGTATCTCTTGTAATCCTCTATGCAAATTCCTAAAATCCATAGGATTGTTTGTGCACATTCCTAATGTTGAAGGTTTATCTCCTCCCCCTTAGCAATCCTATAGTCCAAATCCAGAAGGATTATGTGTAGGGATCCAAGTACTACTGAAGTTTCATTTTCTATGTATATACATGACTAAGCATAAAATCACTAAACATATTGTTATTAAGATGGAGTTCTAATATATCCTATCTGGTGGATTCTCATGAATCCCATATGGTATAACTAGACTTGCTTGGTTATGATACAAAGAACATCAATCTACCAATGCGAGCTAGTTATGAAGTACTAATATAGCTACTTATTAGATTTCCTTACTATATGGCATCCTATCTAACTTCCTCTATGAGTGGAATACATTGTTCATAAGTGAGCTAAAGTCAATACTAAGACCTAGGTGAGTCCTGTGAGCATGAATCAATGCTCCTTGTGAAACCCATAAGTGATACCAAACACTCTAAGTGGTTTCCATCTAAGCTATGCCATCAAGTATAGCTTTCTAGTACTAACAGACTTTCTTTGAAGGTTCATTACCTTCACTAACTATAGACTTTAACTTACTTGCTCTTTGGAATCCTATCATACATACCCCTTAGTCTCCATCCATGAAATTTCAACAGCATACCATGGATAACGTTGCAAGATGCATGGAACTGGATATGCATGTTGTTCCTTCCTTTCCTTAACTCAAGCTATATAATCTTTCACAAATGCCTAAATAAAGAGAATTTAAGCATTCCTATGAATCATCTTCACAACCATGCATATGCCCTAAACTATGCATCATGCAATCAAAATATGAGAAAACAAGAAAGAAAGAGTGAAAGGATCTTCCCTATGATGAGACAACGATCCATTGGCTCTTCATGTTGTAGGAGAGGATGTGCATTGGTCCTTCTATCTCTTAGAGTCATTGATGCCTTGAGATGCACTTGCATTTGCTCCACCTATCCTCTTTCTCTCTTACAAAGCAAATATATTGTTTCCCCTCAACAATGGGGTATAATAAATGTTACAGGAGCACGAACATGTGCTAATATAAATGTCCCTAAGGCACCTAAGTGTGCCAATATACATGTACCAAATTTTTCGAAGCCCATCATGTGCTAAAAAAATACAAAATTACAAGGCCAAGTAGGAATTTCCTATTTTTACAAGCTTAAGAGATGGTTGTTGAGAACAAATCTATTGTACAGAACTAATAAATCTCATCAATTTATAGTTACATAATTTGAAGGTTGATCAGAAGATCTTTCTAAGAACCTAAAACTCATCAAAATCGGACACTCAAACAAAGAGAAGTGTGTGTTTGAAGTTGGCTAGCTGCTAGGTTATCATTGACTAGAAACATATTTGAAGTGCCTGCTTTGGATGCTTCCCAAAGTGAATTTGGAGATAGATGTTGATATATTTATGTAGTGATGTGTGTGAGCACTCCACTGGGGCACTTTTTTCCCTCTTTAGAAGGCTTTCCCCCCCCCCACTTGTATATATGCCTATTGCCATAACATGCTACTTATCTTTGTACATTCTAGTGGTAATGCATTCAGTATTGTGTGTTGTGCTCCAAGCTTGTTCTTCTTCGTTGTGTTATTTGCGTGCTTCCGCAGACATCTAACTACAACAATTGATATTAGCGCAGGTCGCCACTTCATATAGGGCGTCATCGACACCTCTCCGATTGTACTCTCAGAATCGCACGAAATTTGGTAAGCATATTCAATGCCTTTCAGAGATCAAAATAGCTTTGTCGTGTTGTGTGGAAATCGCGATTTGAGCTCGTTTCGGCCTCCGAATGCACTATCATAGTGCTTGTGCAAGCTAGTTCATCTTTTTGTGCCAAAGATATATACCAATTTTGGTTTGCCAGTATAAGCATCTCAAAGTCTACTAAAGGTCTAGCAGAACTCGTCAAGATAGTTCTGTTCAACTTTTTCAGATACAATCATTTTTTTGCATCAAGGTATTTTAGTCAGTGCCATGGCTGAAAGTAGTGATGTGTTTTGTATATTGGCTATTGAGGATAAGTTGGAAGGTACAAATTACCCATTGTGGGCTTATCTGATGCATCATGTATTAGTCTCAAAAGGACTATGGAATATTTTGCAAGGTGTTGAGAGACATCCTATTACACCTGCGAATACAGGTACTACAAATACAGGTACTGAAGCTTATGTAGACGGTGTCGAAGATGGTGATATTCTACAGATTCTTGTTCGTGCTGTTGTTTTTGTTGCACTATTATAGAGCAAATTCATTGGGATGGCAGAGATGCTCAGGCACATGCATTGGTAGCTTTGTCTATCAAACGTGCCATTATTCCTCACATTCGCTCTTGTGGAACAACTAATGATGCTTGGGATACACTTACCACATTGTACCAAGCTAAGAATGAGGATCGTGTTGCTTACCTCCGAAAATAGTTGGAGATTGAGCACATGAATGAAGGTGATTCTATGGATAATTTTCTAATAAAGATCAAGGATTTGAAGGAAGAGTTGATTTTTGCAAATGAAGTCCTTCCTAACAGTTCACTTGTGCAGACTATTTTGAATGGTCTTCCCAACTCATATCAAAGTTTTGCTTCTACTCTTCGTTTAATGATGAAAGGCAATCTAAATGCCTTAACATTTGAAGAGTTAGTTTCTGTTTTGTTGCAGGAAGACCACTTTAGGCAGAATAGGTCTATTATGCATGTTGTAGATCAAGCTTTCCTAGCTAGTCATAAGGGCAAAGCTAAATGGAGCTCTTCTACTAGTAAGCAGAAATCTGCAAACGCTACACATTCGAAGAAGGAAGACAAAGATGAGAAGAAATCAGAAAAGCAGAAATTGTTTTGCAAATACCATAAAGCAAATGATTATGTCATTAAGATTTGTCCAAAACTAGTTGCTAAAGAGGCAAGGAAGAAAGAGACCAGAATGGTTGTTGCAGAGGCCTCTACATAGAAAACAAAGTCTGCTAATCTTGTGCAAGATAAAGAATGGGCGTTTACTACTGTTTGCAGTTTTGAGCCATCTTCTCATGAGCAGTGCATGTCTGCAGTAGACTCAGATGTAATAAAAACTAGGAATTAATTGTGTTAGAGTTTGAGGTCTGCGGAAGCATGTGGACAACACAAGGAAGAAGAAGAAGCTTGGAGCACAACACACAATACTGAATGTATTACAAAGAGAATGTATAAAGATAAGTAACTCATTAGGGTTATAGGTATATATACAAGTTGGGGGAAAAAATCTTCTAAAGAGGGAAAAAGTGTGGCGATTGTCCTAGTGTGTTCACACACATCACTACCGAAATATATCAACAAATACCCACTGGGAGTGATACGGTGAACAAGGAGTTGGCACTCATGTATAAGGAAGCGCCAAACTATGTGGAATCAATGCACAAAAGGAAGTAAGCCCAAAGCTTTGCAGAAAGCTTCAACTTCTCCCTAGGCAAAGCTCATGTATAAGGAAGTGCCAAACTATATGGAATCAATCCACAAAAGGAAGTAAGCCCAAAGCTTTGCAGAAAGTTTCAACTTCTCCCTAGGCAAAACTTTTGTGAAAAGGTCTACAATGTTTTCTTGTGTGGGCACATATGCCAAACTAATCTCTCCAACAGAGAACCTCTCCTTGACATAATGATAGTGCACCTCAATATGTTTAGTGCGAGCATGGAACACAAGGTTCCTCCCAACTGCTAATGCTGTGTGACTGCTAATGAAGATGGTGGTGACAGAAGACTGACCAACACCCAAATCAACCATAAGACATTTGAGCCACACGCACTCAATAGTCGCTATGAAAGCTGCCCTATACTCAGCCTCACAACTAGAAGTGGCCAAAGTAGATTGCTTCTTGCTCAAACAAGATATGCATGAGCTACCAAGCATGAAGCAAAAACCATTGATGGACATACTAGTGTCATCGCAAGCAACCTAGTAAGAGTTAAAAAAAGCATGTAAATCTAGCAATAGTGATCCCCCTTTTGGATAAAAACAATCCAAGTAGTCAAGTACTACTCAAGTAGCGAAATATGCATTTAACCACCTACCAATGCTTGACAGTTGGGCAATGCATCAACCTACTCATCTGTGAGATGACAAACTAAATATTTGGTTGAGTAATGCATAAGTAAATCAAACATCCAACAACATGTTGATAGAGAATAACATCAAATGCATCTCCTGCATCATGAAGACTCAACCATAAACCTATTTCCATGGGAGTGGGAATAAATTTGTAGTGTTCAAGGCCAAGGTGCTGCAATAATGTGTCAATATATTTTGTTTGGCACAAAGCTATTCCACCATCAACTTAAAATTAGCAATATGCTTCTCATGAGGACCAGTGAGCAGCATGTCATTAACATAGATAACAATGATCAAAAGCACATCATTTGCATGCATACCAAGCATGTGGTGCTTGTTTCAAACCATGTAATACCTTTTTTGCAACATGCACACTTTGTTTTCATGCCCTTTCTGCACAAAAACATGGGGCTGAAAAACGTACAGTTTGTCATGCAAGTCACCATTTAAAAATGCAATTTTAATGTCCAATTGATGTATGTTCCAACCATGATGAGCTATAAGTGCATAGATGCTACAAACAATAGTCATTTGACATGTAGGAGCAAAGGTCTCATCAAAGTCAATGCCTCTTTCTTGAGCATAACCCTTTGCAACAAGCCTAGCCTTATACCTGCCAACTGTTACATCAAGCTTACCCTTCAACTTGTATACCCACTTAGTGCCAATGGCATTCTTGCCAGGAGGCAAGTCACATAAAGGCGAGATACCATTTGTCGTAATAGCATCATATTGTGATTGCGTAACAACCATCCACATTTCTGAATTTTGTGCTTCATCAAACAAAACATGCTCATTCTCATCACAAAGACTAGAGACAACCACAACATAGCAATATGATGCAAAAGAAGCACTATGAGAGCTTGAATGAGTATGATATGAGAGAGGTTCATCTAATTTGGTATCTCGCAAAGTGTACACTAGCCATTTAGGCATAGTTTTGCCTCCTCTATATCAAACCTCTCATCAAGAAGTGCATCATGTAAATCTGCATCAAAAATGGAACGATCTTCATCATCATGTGGAACTTGCAAAGACTGAGAAATTGCCTCATTTGGATAACAACAATATTTTCCACCTATAAGAAGAGGCAACAAAGTGTCATACACATCTTTGGAGCTAATTGATGTCTCCTTAGTACATGAAAGTAATGGCAAATTGCATCTTCCACAAAAACAACATCACGACCAATTTTGGACAACTCTTTATGACATGATTATTTCCTTTAGAGTATTTGCAAAATAATTTTTTCATTTCTATTTTCTTCTCGTCTCTATCATCCTTCTTCGATTGTGCAGAATTAGCAGATTTCAACTTACTAATAGATAAGCTCCATTTACCTTTGCCCTTTTGACTAGCTAGGAAAGCTTGATCTGCAACATGCGTAATGGACCTGTTCCACCTAGACTGATCTTCCTGCAATAGAACAAATAATAACTCCTCAAACATTAATCCATTTGGATTGCCATTCATCATCAATCAAAGAGTAGAAACAAAAATATGATATGAATCTAGAAGACTATTCTGAACATTCTACACAAGTGAACTAGCAAGCAAGACTCCATTAACAAAAATCAATTGCTCCTTCAAATCTTTGATCTTTGTCAAAAAAACTATCCATGGCATCTCCTTAATTCATGTGCTCACTCTCCAATTGTTTCTGGAGGTAAGCAACACGAGCCTCATTCCTTGTCTGATATAAAGTGGTTAGTGTATCCCAAGCATCCTTTGTTATTTTTAAGAGCGAATGTGAGGAATAATGGCATATTTGATAGACAAGGCTATCAGCATGTGCTTGAGCATCTCTGCCATCCCAACAAAGTTGCTCTATAATAGCTGCAACAGGAACCACAACACAAACATGAACGTAAAGAATATCACCATCTTCAACACCATTTGCATCACCTTCAGTAACTCTATTTGCAGGTGTAATAGGATGTTTTTCAACACCCTACACAATATTCCATAGACCTTTTGCAACCAATACATGACGCATCATATAAGCCCATAATGGGTATTTGGTACCATCCAACTTATCCTCAAGAACCAACATATAGAATACATCAATTCTTTCAGCCATGGCCACTGACTAAATTACCTTGGTGCAAAAAAAATGATTGTATCTCAAAAAGTTGAAAAAGACTATCCTATCGAGTTCTGCTAAACCTATAAGAGACTTCAAGGTGCTTATACTAGTGAACCAAAACATGTACATATGTTTGGCACAAAAAGATGAAATTTCCTGCATAGGCACTGTGATAGTGCATTTGGGGTCGAAATGAGGTCAGATCGCGATTTTGACACCACATAGGAAAGTTGTTTTGAACTCCTAATCACCTTGAGCATGCTCACCAATTTTTATGTGATTTTGAGACTATGACCCAAGGGGTGTTGATGATGCCCTAGATGAAGCGGGGACCTGCTCTAATAATAATTGTTGGAGTTTGAGGTCTGCGGAAGCATGCAAACAACACAAGGAAGAAGAAGAAGCTTGGAGCACAACACATGGTACTGAATATATTACCAATAGAATGTACAAAGATAAGTAACCCATTAGGGTTGTACATGTATATACAAGCCACGGAAAAAAAACCTCCTAAAGAGGGAAAAAAGTTCCCCGATGATCCTAGTGTGTTCACGCATATCACTATTGAAATATCAACAAATTGAATTAAAAAGAAATATATGGTTAAATTGAATTAAAAAGAAAATAAGTAATTACAAATAAAATAAAATAAAAATATGTAAATAGAAAGAAATAAAAGAAGGAATATTTTAAAGTAATTAGAAAAATAAAAAGAAAGTAGGAAAAAGAAGTATGCATAATAAACAAAATGAAAAAGGAAAATATAAAAAATAAAGTATATAAAAAGAAAAAGAAATAAAAATAAGAAAATCATAAGAAAAACAAAATAGAAAAAGGATCAAAGTGAAGTATTGTTTTTTTTCATGATTTTTTTTTATTTTAGGATATACTAAATGATTTTTTCCTAATGTTATTTCATAGCTGAATCAAAGTAAAGTGTGAAATAAAGAATCCTTTTTGCTTGTCAAAGTCAAATTTATTTTATCTGCCTATAACAGTACATGTAAAGCTATCTCATTGAGGATTTATACTTAGTTTGTATTAAACATTATCTTTTGTTCATGGGGTTTTCACCCATACATTGTATTTTTTCGTACGTCCATGGAAGGTGATCATGTACCTTTGAGAGTTGATTATGGCATAAATGATGTTTCTTCTTCATCTTCCATGACCATTCTCATAGTTAGCATGATTTCAAACACATCTTTTATTCACGATATCCTCTTGCCTAAACCACTCACCACCTCGATCCCTCTGACCACTTTCATTCATGATGTCCTCCTCCCGCAATTGCATGCTTCACTACTCCCCCTAAAGCATAGATGGAGGCACTTCAACTATCCCTAGAAAGCACCCAGTGTGCAAACATTGCTCGTTAGATGTACAACAAGGCCTGATCCAACCTAGTTGTCTCTTTGCAACCATCCCCTTTCCTCTCCGACAACTGAATTGGATGTGAAGCAAAGCAGTTGCTTGGAGATAGATGAACCTCGTCTCACCACCCATACCTTCAAAGACAATAGAGCACTTTACATATCTTAGATTTATTTGTATTTAGGGTTTCAAATAAATGTAAAAATTCTATTATACTGCAGAAACATAACCTTGGCATCAAATCATATAATCCAGGTATTTATTTTCTTCAAGTTGTGTCCATATCTGCATTGCTTTCACTCATATAAAAAGAAAGATTGTTTTTTGCTTGCATTTGAACACTCATGACATGCATTAATATAAACTTACATTCTGAGCACTTTCAATTGTTACTTAGCTAGCTAAATTGCAATTGTTATAGTTTAACTAATTTCTCATAAAAAGAACAAAAAATAAAATATATAAAATAAACAAAAAGTAAAAACTAAAAAAAAAAGATCATAAAAAGAAGAAAAAAATTCATAAACATTAAAAAGAACTTTAAAAATCAACCAAAAGTACTTGTTAGAAATATATATATATATATATATATATATATATATATATATATATATATATATATATATATATATATATATATATATATATATATATATATATATATATATATATATATAGCATTTAAAAATACAAAAACACAAAAGAAATATTCTAAGAAAAGAAATCAAGTTGTAGAAATTAAATACAAGAAGAAAATCAAGTTGCTAAGAAGAAAATGAAGTTGTTGAAATTAAATCCAAGTTAAATCCAAGAAAGAAATCAAACATAGATCAATAAAAGAAATCAAGTTGCCTATGCTAAATCTGATAAGAAGGAGAATCAAGTTGCAGAGAATTGATCAAGAAAAGAAGTTTGTCAAAAGATGATACTATCATATGAACACTCAAACTCTAGAAGCATGTTCTACTTAGGTAGCTAATATGAGAATAGAATAGACGTTCTTAAAGCTCACTTTCATTCCCGGACTCAAAATTCAAACAATCTTTTCCTTCTCTAAACTCTACTATGAGTTAAGGGGGATTATTGAGCCTCACTCTAGACATTGCTCTACATTCTAGGACAAGCCAGAGAAAGGAAATGGAAGAGGCTTTTAAAGAGCTTATGAGTGAGAAACAAGGGGCACAACTAGTCTAGGCTATTCTAAAAAGATAAAGGAAAGTTTACTTGAGTGAATGACACCAAATAGTTAGATAGTTGAGGATGAAGCTCAAATCTAGGGGCTACTTGAAGAGATGTTGACACATTTCTTTAGGTGGATGGTTTAAGGATCAATCTTGACTTCTATCCAAGCACATATAGAAAAGAGTTGGGTTGGTTTTAGGAAAGAGTTGCACAAAATCTTGTATTTAGAAGATTTTAGCCTGCATAGTCAGGAGGGATTTCTACGATGGGTTCATTCCCTGAAACCTTCATTCTTGAATCATCTGCTAAATGAATTTCTAAGGAGATTTGTGGAACTTCTACAAGTTGATCTAGATTCCTTAAAACTAGATCCCGTTATGATATTCCTTACGATTTTAACTCCTGAAGAAAGGGCTAAAGTCGAGAGGAGAATTGAGGAAACTGGTAAGAGATTTGAGTTGGTTGAGGACTAGGTGACAATAAGGAGAGAGGTAGAGGTGGTTCCCCGAATGAGGCAATGTCAGTTTGTCCTCTATGATAGACCAATGCAACTAGTTCCCATGCAGCCTAAAGAGACACCTATTTCGATGGGTCTAAATGTATTTCGAGCATCTACTGTGGCTAATGTGGCATCTACATGTTAGAAATCATTGGAATTGCAGTTACAAATTCTTACTAAACGACTTGAGAAAATTATATCGATGCAAGCATCTCTATCCAAAGAGATGGCTAGCCTTCATAACAAGGTGTCCTCATGGATTTTTCACCCTCCATAATTCTTAATTAACCAGGGATGTCAAGAGCTCCGGAGTGGATAAATCTTCTTGCTGCTCAAAATCCCATTGGGTTTTGATGTTTCGATGGGCTAGTGATGGGATTGTGTTTTGATCAAGCTCGATAATAAATTCACTTACTAGAAGGGCATGCGATTCAACCTAGCATGATGTGTCATGGTCACCAACACCTTCCTCCTTTCATTGATTATCTATTTTTGGCTTGTTGGAGAGTGAAAGACAAAGAATTAGTGAAGTTGGAAAGAAGTTGTAGAAATTTCCTTTGGACAAGTGATCCCAATAGGGAGGGTGTGCCCAAAATTAAATGGTCATTTGTGTTAACTAGAATATGGTTGGTTTGACATTTTGGATGTTGGAGGTATGGCATATAAGTTGGCTGCTAGATGGATGATCAAAGTGTGGTGCAACATAGAAGCTTCATGGGAAACACTCCTCAGAAACAAAAATTCTCTTACACTTACGAGAATCGCTAGGTGGAAGGGACTTGATCTATTCACTATGATGTTTTCTATACTCCTTGAGACCCCCAAACGTTTGAACAAGCTATTCTGCTCCATGTAGAAGAAATAGAACAAGATGAAACCATACATCAAGGTTAATGAACATTGGAAGGTGGTAGTTGAAATTAGAAAAAAATGATTCTATATGGTTTCCTATTAGGGGAATCAAAGAAATCGACTTTGAGAAACTACAAAGGGCAAAAAAGCTGTGGAACAAAGGGTTACATAAATGGAAACATCTATGGAACCAAGAAAGAGGACACCATGTAAGATTTGAAGAGATAAACCCTCATAGGAGAGTTGACTATGAAGATTGGTGTCTACTTAGACACAGAATCTATTCTTGGGGAAACTCAAAGGCACATATCCTTCTTGAGAATGATCCACAATAGATTGAAGGACTAAGATGGATCAATGGTAAAAAATTGGGTACAACATTGAGGATCCATGAGCAACTTGATTTGCATATCTCATTTGAAGGGAGATGGTGTGAAAATTGACCATGTACTAGATGGAAATTTAAATTTGGGGACCTGTGGCATTCTCTCATTGAGAATAAAAGATTGGTACTTATGTGGAAAATTCTCCACTGGATAATTTGGACTAATGTCAAAGTTAATAAGATTTGTGGGGTGCCTCATTGGTGTAAATGTTGCCCCTCGATAGTGAAGACCTTGGTCACCTCTTCTTTTCATGCCCAAAGTGTCGCTCAGTTTGGAAACCTCTTACCAATATTTTGAATTTACAAATTCAAATAAACTAGAAGCAAGTATTACTCGGAGAAGTGACTGGCTGCTCTTCTTCCTTCTTGGATGCCATCAGTGGGGAAGCACTTTGGAAGATATGGAAAGAATGACGTGCGGCCAGCTTTGATGACCATCCAAAAGAATGATTGATTGAAAATTCCCTCGATATGTTAGACAGAAGAATATGTAATTTTAAGAAATCCCCTCCTTTTAGACACCATATGGTTTTCAACTTGGAAAACAACAAGATTAAAAGCAAGTGGGCTATCCATGAGGGTGATGAAAAATTCATTAACCTACTATGTAACTCTGTCTAAATCATAAATCTCCCTAAATCATTGGTCTCCTTCCAAATCTTAGGTATCCTACCATTTGCAAACCATCACCATTGTTGTAGCGCTGGACCACCCTACCCCTGCTTTATGGGATATGGGGAATCCCAACAACACTATGCCCATTCATTGTACAATTTTTCTTTTATAAATTCTAATGGGGGATATTAGGCCCTAGCCGAACTTCTTTAAAAAAAAGAAAAGGAAAAAAAATCTTAATACTATGCAACATGAGGATGACTATTTGCTCATGCAAGTGCAATCGGATCCCATTTCTGCCTTGAGAGATGTGTGAAAGTGGTCCTTGTTGCAAGAATTTTGTGGCCCACATTGCATCATGATATCAAAAGGTTTGTCAAGAGATGTGAAAAATGTCAAGTAGTGAAATATCCAATACAAAGGGATGGCATGCCATTAAGACCCATGATTAGTAGTAGAGGTTTTCTTAGGTGGGGCATAGATTAGGTCCAATTAGTTTCCTTGCATGAAGCTCTCATTTGGACTATATAATTATGGTGATTGATTATTTGACAAAATGGATTATGGCTAAGGCAACAACCAAGAATGATGCATAGGAAAATATAAAGACATTGACATAGTTCATGGTTATATTGGTGCATATCAAGATGCACAATCAATGTACGATACCGGGTAACTATATCAACAATGTTTTCTAGGTTACATGGCATCTCGATTCAATATCAACACGTTAGGGAGCCTCCTTACTCAAGTCCATGTAACCCATAGAATTTTTACGTGAAATTCTTTCAATCATTAGAATAGGATGTTTCTCCAACAACTAGCCCTAGAGCACCCTAGTCGAGAAACCATTTTTCCTTTTTTTCATCATTTCTTTTTGTTTGCACTGTATACTATGAATGCCATGCATAGGAACCCTTCTTTCTTTTTCATCCATGCACTACACCAAGTAGTATGCTCCTACTACTGTAAAAAGAAAACAAGAAATATCACTTGTAATTTCTATAAAAGCTAAGAACTTGACAACCCAATGTGCTTCAATGCCCACACTTCCAAATCCAATAGACTTGCTGATTGTCTAGTAGAGACAACGTACTTTAAGAGGAGGGTTGTTGGAGATCAAGACTCGTTAAAGTAGTTTTTGAAAGCCAAAGAGAGAGAAAATGGTTGTGGTTTTAAGGAATGGAAGCAAGAAACATGGTGGATGCTCAAGCATTGTAACAAGATAATGGAAGCCTCCAAAATTCCAAAACGATTCCTCAAATTATCCATCTTTATCTAAAACTTAATCTTTAGAAATATGTATAGAAGCCATTTCTTGTAACTTACCCCATAATTGTCCTAAAGCTTGAGGAGTGACTCCTTAACCCAAGATTTTATAGAGTCTTTTTGCACTCAAGTCAAACCTCAGACAAACGTTTAGGACCTATTTTTAACTAGGATGGATACTAGATGAAGAGGGTCGCATTTTTAAACTTACATATAAAAGTCAATGTAAAGCTCCCATCATTGTAGTCCAAGAGTGCACACAATAAATAGAATGTCGTATCCAAGAAACTACTATTCAGTAGGTATGGAGACTTGAACGTGATAGAAGCACACACACCTATGATAAGAGCAAGGTAAGCATACACATGGGTGCACACATGCACACACAATCATGAGCAAACAAGAGACAGGATGCCCCAAGAAGCTCAGTGGATTGCAACTTCCATACTTGTGGTTCTCTTTTACTTCATGCTTCATCCTTAGATTAAGCTTTGGCTACTTTCACTTAGCAAATTCTAGGCCAACTTTTGAGCTTCCTCCAACACTCTTCCCTCCCTACTTTCTATCATCCACAAGAGACATCTTTGTGGCATCCGATATGAGAGTTGTGTTGATGAAAAAATGTTAGATGTTGAATACTATTGTTGTACTATGGTAGGTAGCACATGCAAAACCTATAAAACATATAGATTGGAGCTTTTTTTGGAGACTATTTTTTGGATTTTTTTAATATGTTTTATGTGTAACCTTGAACTAAAAAAAATCTTGTGCTAAAAGAAAATTAACAATTGCAGAATGAGGGCGTGCATGCGTGATTAGTGACCCTTTAGAACAAAATAAAAGATGGATGGGAAAATAAAAAATAGGAATGGATCGAGATTGAAAGCTTGTGAATGTTGTGATAAAAAAAAATAAATAATCCTACTTCTATGACTTAAGAATAGAAGAAAAAAAATATTTGAGATGGATTGTGGAAGTAGCCATAGGGGGAGCTACTTAGTTCAATGCATTAGGTAGTTGTGCTAGGTGCATATGCTTGTGGGGTGACCCTATGAATGCAACTTTAGGTGCACTTATTTAAAAAGCATGTGAAAGATGCTTTTCTTGAGTCATGTATTCAAGGGTTATCCAATAAAGATGATGTCTAATCTATAGGTATGGGATTTTCTTTCAACTAGCCAAGATAAGGCATACAATCCACTACATGGAAAAAATTTCACTTGATGATGATGATGCTTGCATGGATCCCCCTCCGTAAAGTTTTTCTTGGGTTAAAAGGTGGAGACAATAAGAGTTGATTTTGTGTTTATTATTCCTTGACCATCTTTGAGCAATGTTGTTGCTCTAAGGGTTGCCCATAATTTTTCTCATGCTATGGCATCCTATTTCCTTCATAAAAAAACCCCCTTTTTTGTAATTAGGAGATGTCCATGTGAACACTCTCCTAAAACCCCTTTTTGATATTTCCTCTAGTCTATGGTATTGAAGCCTTTCTTTGAAAACTCCTTTTTGAACAAATACAAAAATCCCACGTAGAAATCTCACGCGCTCTCTCTCTCTAGGTGGTTAGTCCCATATCACATAAAGATTCTCTTTTTGATTTAGCACATGTGGTCTTTTGACCACATGTTTTTATTCACATATGCCTCTCTTCTATATAAAGAAGAGCCTCATTTGTAAAAGGGGGTCCCTTGGCCATGGCCTTGGCCTCCATTTTGGTAATGGAAGAAGGTGTCATTTGTTACTCTCTTGCCTCCTTGTGTGCAATGGCGTTGGTCTTGGTGTATGGATTTGCATGTGTGTGTGCATGGTTGGGAGGATGTTCCCCTTTGCTCGTTGTGACGTTGGCCATTGTTGCCATTGCTCCATGAGCGTGGGTGGACCTCTCCTCTCATTCTTTGCCCCAACTTGGAGAAACTTCTCACTTCCATGTGAGGCGGTTAGGGTTTGTTGTTCCCCTTTCTTCAAGTCTCCCCGGCAACGGTGCCAAATTGTTGAGAAAAGGGGAACAACAAACCCTAGCCGCCTCACATGGAAGTGAGAAGTTTCTCCAAGTTGGGGCAAAGAATGAGAGGAGAGGTTCACCCACGCTCATGGAGCAATGGCAACAATGACCAACGTCACAAGGAGCAAAGGGAAACATCCTCCCAACCATGCACACACACATGCAAATCCATACACCAAGACCAACGCCATTGCACACAAGGAGGCAAGAGAGTAACAAATGACACCTTCTTCCATTACCAAAATGGAGGCCAAGGCCATGGCCAAGGGACCCCCCTTTTACAAATGAGGCTCTTCTTTATATAGAAGAGAGGCCTATGTGAATAAAAACATGTGGTCAAAAGACCACATGTGCTAAGTCAAAAAGAGAATCTTTATGTGATATGGGACTAACCACCTAGAGAGAGAGAGAGCGCATGAGATTTCTACGTGGGATTTTTGTATTTGTTCAAAAAGGAGTTTTCAAAGAAAGGCTTCAATACCATAGACTAGAGGAAATATCAAAAAGGGGTTTTAGGAGAGTGTTCACATGGACATCTCCTAATTACAAAAAAGGGGGTTTTTTTATGAAGGAAATAGGATGCCATAGCATGAGAAAAATTATGGGCAACCCTTAGAGCAACAAATGTAGAAGTAGATCCACCGTAATGCTCCATATGCATTCTTGAGACAATCACAAGGTTCTATGAGGGAAAGAGACCCAAATAAAGCATAACGGCCTTTATTGCATAGAACATATTCCCTACATCCTAAGATTAGAAGACAACACCAAAACAGAGGGTGCACACACACTCTCATTGGTTCAATGAGTTGGTTGGACCCTTCGGGAGATGCAAACCATATTTGGGAGTCTAAGTGTGAGTTAAAAAACACGTGGAAAAAATTCCAATTGTTTTCTAGAAAATTCAAGAAGCTTTGGAACAAAACAAATTACAAAATATTTGGCAAAGGGTAGGCTTATCAGAGTATTTCAATGCCCGATTACCTAAGACAAACTTTTTGTGATGCTATTATCTAGTGCAAACACTACAACCCAAAGCAGGTAAAGATCTTTTTGGATCATCCTTAGTTTTGTCGTGCAACTAGGAATTAAAAAGGTCCAAGCTGTCCCAAAAGTTGGTCCATGAAGCTCTTAACATGCAAGGTACTAATATCCCTATAGATAAGGAGACACTGATACCAGAAGCCATGTAGAAGAGATACATAGTGAAACTTAGTCAGATGGCAGCCATCACACCAAACCTATCCATAGCACCCAAGGTATGCATGCAACATTTTGCCTCTCTAGGGCAAGATCCCTTTATGCTGTCCCACAAGAAAATATGGTCCATTTCATACCTGGCTGAGTTGACAGGGATCACCATCAATCTCCCTCATTGGATCATAGATCAATTACATGTGATTAAAGCACGATGACATAGGAAACCAATGTTGAATGTGTGCTATGCAATCACACACACATCTACTGATGCTTAGCTTACGATGACCCAATCAAGCATCATTACACCTATTTAAGCAAAGGAAAGCCTCAATTCAACAACCAAAGTAACGGGTCTCTATGCGTAACTGAGGAATGAACTTGACATGTGGCACAAGTGTTCATGAAGTCTTGAACATTCACATATATGCATGGCCACCAGTAGGCTTCCCTCATTTTTTAATGGGTCACAACAAATCCTTTCTGACCTTCCCATGAGGACTCATGCATTTCTCTTGCTTTGAAGACTCTTAATACTCAACACACATTGTGGATTCTTCACCATGCCTTTAGTGTGTCACCAAATAAAGCCATCCTTCACAAAGAAGTTGTAAGAATTTTCCTGATGGATCTAGACCAACCTAATGAAGGTTTCAATGAACTCACAATATAGCTTCGTATGTCTTTCCATTCTCCTTCATGCTCATTCTTATGGAATCGCTCATAAACATAAACTAGTGGATCATATCTCATCATGTTCGTTTATCTTTCTATCTCATCATCATAAGCATCATCATCAAACTTTGCTCAAGAGAGCATGTGTACAACAATATTTAACTTTTAAGATATATGGACAAAAGCCAGATTAATAGAATTTACATATGAAATCCACCTAAGGATCACAATATTTGGAGAAGAACAATTTGCAATCATACATATTAGAGGAAGACAATCAATGTCAACAACAACATTAGCTCCTATGAAATATTATTTATCCATTTTTAATGCAATCACCAATCACCATAAGTCTCTCTTAATATGTGGATACTTTCTTTGAGTGTCATAGAGTATTTTTGCACCAAAGTGATGTCAGATGGATTTCTCCACTCCGACTTACATTCCAAAGAATTAAAATCTTCTCAAAGATTGGTGATCTCTAAACCTCTCCAAATGTGTTCCATGTGAATTTTTGATTTCAATGATGTCTTTCTTTAGTACTTGCATGCAAAGGAAAAGAGGAACATGTGCTATAAACAGAACATGAAGGGATAAGTAATGAGTATAATTGTCTACATGGATTAAGGGTATCTGCTATATGAGTTTATTTTATGAACTTGTTTATAATGAGAAAAGAAGGCCATGGA